>OZ035875.1:5167923-5767923 GCA_964034865.1 Eristalis intricaria | reverse complement strand
CAATTGGAAGTTGTTGACGCCGGCCGTGCGTTTTAGGGATTTGCTGATGTTTGAGTGAATTCGAGTCAATCAAGGAATCGCGACAAGGGATGCGATCTGTGTTTTCTGTGCTTTCCCCTCAAAAATGCAGCTCTTGACATCCAGAGAGTAAAAGCCTGTTTACTTCAAACCCAGTGCTTCCTCTAACTCTGGTCTGCCGTCAAAAATTCTTTGGACAGCGCCAGGCTGGTCACCCAAATGACTTCAGCACCTGCGTGACTTAAAGTTCCTTTGGCAATTTAAATATTAATTGGTCCTTAGAGCTGCGTGTTGTCTGTACATTTGAGTGTAGACTGGGATGGAGACAAGAGCAGTCACAGTTCTATGGCCTGTCATTAAAGTTTGTCACTACTTGATTTCAGAACACCGTATTTTGTATTTGAAGGTTAAGCATGGCGGGCAAGCTGAGTGCGTTGTGGACGGCTGAGTTTGAATTGCATGTCATTTTGTTGAAGGCCAGATGGCTGATAATTGATTATGTACACGACATTCACTTTTTACTTACTAATAAGGCCAACAACCTTTGGTGGGTCTGAGCTTGGGCAAGAGCCGTGTTCCATCGATGACGGTCCTAGTCCTAGCACGCTGCTTCCAGTGGTAAAGACCAAGTTGTCTTGGCTTCGCGATGCCTTGGTGTTTCTACAGGAGGTTTGGTCTTCCTGTTCTTCTCCAACTAGTAGCCTCGGATTCGAAGATTCTCTTAGCTGGAGCATTGGTCTTGAAGCAATCGATGTGGCCAGTGGCAACAGTAAAGTTGACGAATTTTCGCTTTGCGGACTACATCCACATCTTGGTATAGCTTGTGGCGTTATGCTTTATGTCTCCAGACGGCACCATGTATCCGATGTAGAATTTTTCTTCAGAAGATAAAAGTAACCAGCGATATTCAGTAGAGTTCGGTGGATTTCGAGTCTTCATCAAACTTCTCTCTCTCTCTCTCTTTCTCTCTACCTCTATCTCTCTCTATCTCTATCTCTATCTCTATCTCTCTATCTCTCTCTCTCTCTCTCTCTCTCTCTCTCTCTCTCTCTCTCTCTCTCTCTCTCTCTATCTCTATCTCTATCTCTATCTCTATCTCTATCTCTATCTCTATCTCTATCTCTATCTATCTCTATCTCTATCTCTATCTCTATCTCTATCTCTATCTCTATCTCTATCTCTATCTATCTCTATCTCTATCTCTATCTCTATCTCTATCTCTATCTCTATCTCTCTATCTCTCTCTCTCTCTCTCTCTCTCTCTCTCTCTCTCTCTCTCTCTCTCTCTCTCTCTCTCTCTCTCTCTCTCTCTCTCTCTCTCTCTATCTCTATCTCTATCTCTATCTCTATCTCTATCTATCTCTATCTCTATCTCTATCTCTATCTCTATCTCTATCTCTATCTCTATCTCTCTATCTATCTCTCTCTCTCTCTCTCTCTCTCTCTCTCTCTCTCTCTCTCTCTCTCTCTGCCTCTCTCTTTCTCTTTCTCTAGTGACAACAACCTACTGGCTTCAAAGAGATAATCATTTCTCAACACCGTGACTGTCGTATATCCAAGGCCTCCTTGCCTCCATGCCTGCTTTCCTCTTGTTTCCGTTCCTAGCTCGGATCATCCTACTCCTCTTGGGATCTCGAATTCCTCAGGCAGCCTACCTCTATGCCTTTGCTTCCGTCGTATGTATCTTCGTTTTTTTAGGAAGCTTGACGATCGTCCATTCTTCCACTCAGCAGGAACGCTATTAGCTTCCCTGGTTTTCCCTATAAGTGGAAATAGTAGCTCACCCTCGTAGGAGCTTAGTGAGGTCGTCAAGGCCTTCCGGCATATTTCATCTGTACTAGATGGAGTGGTGGGCACCGTAGCAAAATGATTCCTCCACTTTTTGAGGTGATCATCGTCCAACCTAAGCACAGAAACGTCAAGACGATCTTAGAGCTAGTCGCAGCAAGTCAGCTCTTTAATGAAAGCAGCTTGTTCTCCTACAGCGGCCAGTTTTTAAATGTTTCTTTGCGCTTATCATGCGTCAGGTATCATCTGCGATCGGCTGCGTTTGTCTTCCTTGAGCTCGATCGACAATGTCGTTTCCAATGTAAAGGGTTTGCCAATAAGGACTTGAGAACTTTTTTTTTGATTAAAAAGCAAACCGTTTGAGGTATTTCAAAAACTTTATTATGGGCTTGAAGTACAATCAAAACATTTATGAATGGAACTCGACGACGTTCATGTGGCTATCGCGGGCAAGTTTGCAGCGGTCGATTCGTTTGAGCCGTAACGGCCGCTATTTCGCGTTCAATGTTGGCTCTGACTTCTTCCAACGTTAACCATTGACTTAACGTAGCCCCACAGACAATAGTCAAGCGGCCTTAAATCGCACGAAGGAGGCAACTAGTCGACTCGCCCATTTTTTGAGATAACACGCTTATATACATACTTCTTCTTCTTTATTTGGCGCTACAGTCCGGGGTGGGCCTGGGGCTCAACCAACAAGCCTCTCCAGCTAGCACGGTCTCTGCCAAGCTGTCTCCAATATCGCACGCCAAGTTGATTGAGGTCCTTCTCCACCTGGGTGCGCAACCTTAAACGCGGGCGTTCTCTGTTGCGTCCACGGGTTCGGAGTCGAAGACTCTTCAGGCCGGAGCTGAGTTGGCTACATAGCCTAGCCATCTTAGGCGTTGCATCGAAGACGCCTGACTAGACTCATGTCGCTGTACAACCCGTTCAGTTCATGGTTGAATCATCTCCTCCAGAAACCCTCAACGCAAACAGAACCAAAGATCGCACACAGGGCTTTTCTCTCGAAGAGACCAATGGCTTCCTCATCCGCTTTTGAGATTGTCCATGCCTCCGCGCCGTACAGCAGGACTAGGATGAACATGGGTCTTGCATAAAGTCAGCGTGGTCCTTCGAGAGGTGGCTCTACTACTCAATTGCCTCTTGAGCCCATAGAAACAGCGGTTGGCAAGAGTTACTCTGCGTTTGATCTGGGTACTGTTTACTTGGGAGCCGAGGTACACGAAGTCCTTCACTACCTCTAAGTTATAGCTGTACATTGTGACGCTCTGTCCAAGACGTCGATGTTGTGTGTTCTTTTTGTTGCCCTCATTCACCGCTAGATCCATTTTAGCCGCTTCCGCCTCAATGCCAGCAAACGCCTCATTGACGGCTCGCTCACCATACTTACTCTTCAATAAATCGATTGTAACGTGTGCTGTGTGGCTTGTGGCACCATCCTGTTTGAAACCACATGACGAGCCAAAAATAATCGGTAATCACGGCGCGATAACGCTGACCATTCA
This sequence comes from Eristalis intricaria, assembly GCA_964034865.1. Taxonomy (NCBI): domain Eukaryota; kingdom Metazoa; phylum Arthropoda; class Insecta; order Diptera; family Syrphidae; genus Eristalis; species Eristalis intricaria. The sequence continues at coordinate 5,764,609 of OZ035875.1, read as the reverse complement.
CAGTAACGTGACGATCATCATCGTCGATGAAAAAATATGGCCCAATAACGCCGGCGGTATGCAACAGTTATTTTTTGTGGATATGCACATGTGGATTTTCATCCGACCAATAACGCCTGTTTTGATTATTGACGAACCCTTTGAGCCAAAAATGAGCTTCGTCGAAAAATGGAGTTAACGTTAAAGTTGGGGTCACGGACTCGGTGGACATTATTTATAATTTACAGACGTTGCTGGTTCGTGTACTTTACCGTGGTAAAAATGTTGAGTTTACTGAATAAATCGACAGTGACAGTTTGAGGATTAGTGAACGAGTGCGTTCGCAAATTAAATTCAAAGCTGTCAAGTCCCTATTGGAAAACCCTTTAGTTTCTACGATGTTTGAAGGGCTTCTGTCCGGAGTCTGAGAGCAGCGACAATAAGAGCAGTCCTGTCGAGTGGAAAAAAATAATCTGATGGACTTTCTTACGACAAAACTGAAACATGGACCACCACGAAATGGCATCAAGGGTGGACAGGGAGGTATATGCCAGTGGAATGGTCACACCCAACGAAAGTGTGAACCAATCCACTGCCAGTGCATAGCTTCAATTGAACTCACATCTGGTGGTGCAAAGAAAACTTGGCGCAGAACCGTAGAGAGTTAAGCGCGGCGGTTGAGGCGCTAAGGTGTTGTTGAGGCGCCAAGGAGTAGTTGAGGCGCTAAGGTGTAGTTGAGGCGCCAAGGAGTAGTTGAGGCGCGAAGGTGTAGTTGAGGCGCAAAAGGTTAGTTGAGGTCCTACGCCCCACGAGGGTATACAGGAACTAAACAAAATTAAGTCGTGATCGGAACATGGAATGTGCAAGACCAATGAATCCTCATCCCAGACTCCATCTTTAGGACCGCTCCACGTTTCAAATAATCGCACAATGCGCGCTCAGGCGTCATGGAAATTCCCAAGCCCGAGCGATCATATCCAACACCCGCATCGTATCGCATTTTTTTCTGTGTTTGCTTACTTAAACGAACATACACATAATTAGCCATCGCATTGACGTGCCACGTGGGGAGTTGAATACCCCTTCGACTTGTCGACATTGTTCCATAATCGCTGAACTGTGATAAGCTCTGTGAAACGCAACGTCAACTGGGCACACAATGTGATAGCGCCCTCGGTCGCGGTACACGCCAAGCATGGGCCGTGATTTAAGTTCAAACTTACAGCAGCGTGGGGAGGGGGGGGGGGGGGGGCATAGCCGCGGCCCTTTAGGCGTGTGTATCTGATGATCCGTGTTCTTTGTCCGCGATGCCGATTGTAGCTCGAATGGTTTTCGATGTCAACGCTGCAATGGGTGTTCGTACCTAAGGCTGTAATTACACTTATCTACGCGGACAGCGATTAACTCGCCCCCACCGCCGCCCCCGCCGCCACCGCCGCTGCCGGCCGAGAGTGGCTTTTGTTTCGTGTGACGGAACACAACGCAGCGACCGCGTGTGTGTAATTGGAAATCCCCAAGGCTGCAGTTTGAGAGCTTAGAACAAGCGACTTAAATGACGGCTGCTTGTAGTCGGCTTCTGGGCAGTGAGTCAGATTGGTTGCGGTTGAACTCGAGAGAGTCTCCATGACAGTCCACACCTGGTGCACAATTTCGAACGCACCTTAATTTGCGTCTGTCATCAGAAATGTCAATGGCAACGCCGCCGCTGCCGCTTTCACTCATTGCCCCTGTCAAGACGAATGAACACTCCATCATTGCATTTCCTGTAATCAATTCTAGATTCTATCTTGAATTGTTTTCAATTCACAATCCGCCTCCACTCGGTTTCATGCCCGAGTGTACGACTCATAAGAGCTGACATTTGATCGGTTCTTTTCAAATTTATCAACGTCGACATTGAATTGCGAGAATGATTCGCATTTGCATTTGAATGCCAGTCGTCGGGCATGAAAATAGATTCAACAAACTCTAGGTTCCACATGAGCAGACGGCGACATGTTGCCAGCAACATGCCCCCTTCGTTGTTCGAAAACTGTCACTGTCGAAAGCTGAATTGGAAACTTTCACTTCAGCTGTTGTTGGTGCTTTGAAACAGTCCGTCCCCGTCGTGGAAAATCAGCTGTATGCCATTCTCCCTCTCTCTTTCTCTCTGTCGGCCGTATGGCATGACACTTGTGCGTCAGCGGGGATGACTTGCAGATTCAAATGTCAAGAGTGATTTTCAAGTGTCAGAAACAACGCAGAAACATTTCCTAAACTCTCGAGAGAATTTGTTTTCATCTGTTTTTCTTTTTTTTTGGTGTGCGTTGTTTTCAAAATGCTTTCATCGATTTTCCATCCGTGGAACAGCTGATGCGTGCCTGTGAAGGGGTGGAGGACTGGATGGAGGGACACAATGCAGAGGAGTGCTCTATTCACACAGCACACACGCACACACTCAGCCTCAGGAGAGAGAGAGAACGAGAGAGTGCTGAAAATTACCGTGAAAATTGAAATTGGGGTTTCGCCATTGATTTTTTTTCCGTTCACTGTTCATTGGCTGCCGCACTAACCCATTAACTGTGGTTTTGTTATTTTCCACATGATTTCTCTGTGTGACGGTCGGTCGGTGGGACTGAGGATGTGTGCCTGCCTTGGTGTGGGGGCAACTCCAGTCGTATATTTGGCTTCTTGGCGGTGTGATTGTTGGAAGTTCGAGTTAGTTATGCAATTAGGTTTAACTTCTTGGGTAACGAGCGACCAATCAGTCGACAGTCATTAGGTAGGTGTTTGCAAGGACTGCGGAGGATGCGATCACGTCACGTGTGCAGGAGATCCGAGCTGAGATGATGGTGGTGAAGAATGGAGACCTTGACCGAGTTGCAGGGCGCGTCTAGAGAGTTGGCGCTTCCCTTTGTTGGTTCCGTCGTGAACTTGGCTTGGGCCCTGTGTAAATCGTTCCACCTTGACACTTTGCAAAGCTCAGAGTCTGAAGGTCTTCTGTTGGTGTACAAAAGGAGGAGAGATTCAACTCCTTGGTTGTGGGGTAACACGTTTTTTTAGATATCCTGTGTGACTGTTCTCCTGTTCATGGCCTCAGTTCGGATTTCAGGGAGATTTTGATCCATAGACTGGCTTGAGTCAGACTTTGTTACATTTTAAAGTATCGTCTAAGATTACAGTTATCTGGAAGCAACCGGCCTCTCAGTAGACTAAGCAATGCGAATGACTTGCTTGCCTTTGTGGACATCATCTTCGCCTGGAAATATCTCAGGAATGGAGGAAAGTATGAACAAAAATGGTAATTACGAATTTTGTTGCCAATAAAGAGAAGAAGAGAATGCAGTCATCAGATTTTGTGTAGGGTCTTTGTGTAAGCTACCTTTCCAAGAAAAATACATTCCAAGTCGTGTTTCCTGTACAACGGATGTCCTTGGAATGTCCTGTCTAAATTCGCTAGGAGACCCATTCAGGAACTCTTGGTGTACCAAGTTCTAAACAGATCCATCGTGTACTTTGGGCGATATTCGCTGATAACCAATGAGGCGTGTAAAACTGAAGTTCTACGTGCTTATCTTAGAAACAGGATACCCTTCAAGGATAAATCATGTCTCTTTTTTTAAAGGAATATATAGACTTCTGAGGTGAGAAGTTATAAACAGACCACCTTCACGTAGTCTGGAGATATTTGCGATGACACAAGGCAGCATGTAGAAATGAAGTTCTCCCTCGAATATCCTGGGAACGTAGCATCCTTCGAAGATACGGTTTACTTTCGAATATAGGTCAACTGGACTTGTTTACCTATGGACCTACTGGACTTGTGATGTGACAAGTTTCAATAAAAACGGTTCAGCTGACCTTGAGATATTCATTACAACAAGAGTCAATGTGCAGAAAATGAGTTCCACATCGAATATCCTGGGAAGAAAACATCGCCCAAGTTTTGGCTTAGACTCGTTTTTAGCCCATCCTACGTCCTTTAAATGTGTCAAGTTTTAATGAAATCCATGAAGGCGATCTTAAGAAATTTATGATAAACAAGTCCCACAAACGCAAATGAGTTCCATCGCAATATCCTGCCTACGAAATATCCTTCAAAACTTCAGTTAGCACTCACTTGAAGGTCATTATGTGGACTGTGACGTGACGATTTCCAATCAAAACTCTTCAGCAGTTCTTCAGATATTCATGATTACACCGATCAGCCATTGAAACGCATTCCTTACCGAATATCCTGAAAACCAAATGTCCTTCAAATATCCCCCTTCCTTCAGTGTGACGTCCAACATATGAGTTTCATTCGTGGGAAGTTTCACTTAAATCCATTCAGCCGTTTTCAAGATATTTGCATTTTTTCCCATTTTTCTGCCGAAAAACCAGCCCTTTTTCAGTTTCGCCTAAAAGTTGATTGAAAAGCAAATCTTTTCAGGCAAGATTTTGTGCTCCAAGAAAACACTTTTGTGTGTTTCGTCGGAGTCGTGGTCAATGGCTTATATCTCGTGAATGCGGGGTCCAATGGTCAAAGTGGTCACAGAGACTTTGGAAGGTGATTTCATGGTCAGTGAGGTGGACTGATTTACCGTTATTTGTGGAGTAGGTGGAAAATAAGTGGGAAATGTCTGCTAAAGAGTGTAGAACCGAGATGTTTGTTCTCAAAAACGTTCAAATCGTTCGTGGGACATGAATCGAGGTGGAATCCCTAGTAATCCCGTCTGTGTCTAGATAACAGATAAACACTGGGCGTTGGAAGAGTGTTGTTGTTGTGCTTTAGGTCTGCTGTGATGTCTAATAATATGGAATCCTCGTATGAAGCTCCTCTCTGACACTGAATAAAGCGTGGACTCATCAAAGTCACTTGAATTCCAATGGCAAACTACAACAAATGACTCCATTACACACAAGTACCTTGCGTGTCAGGCTGCACAACAAACAACTGCTCACGGCAGGCTGCATTTGCATTTCCGGTAGGACAGATTCATTTTTAATTAACCACTCCTTGGCAGTGAAGGTTACGCTCGCCATGGTTGCCTTAATTCGAGGACCAGCGTCGCTTAGTACAAGGACGCATGCCGCATCGTTCCTGCCCGTAAACACCGAGCGACCAGGTACTCTCTTTGGAGCTTATTTTTATCCAATTTGTGGGGGAAGAGAGGAAGCCTGATTTTGGGAATTGTTTGTTGCGTGGCTTCTTGTCTGTCTTTTGATATTGCTTTTTGGTCTGGTTCCCTTTTAGACTCTACGTCTTGTTCGCTAAGGAATGACTGACTTGTCAGAGACTCGAACGGAAATCCGTTCATTTGAACTGGGGTGGCGACTCGGCACATCATCCGTCTCATGTAGAATATCGACCGGAAACAGCAACGGTTCAATATGACGTCCTTGAGATGTGTCCTGTGTTTTCCCTAAGAGTCGTTTCACCCTTCCCACTCTTCGTCCACACCAAGTCCTGACCCATAACCGTTTCGTCCTTCGCTCTCTTCCTCCCGATGCCCCAGTAATCGTGGCAAATGACACTTCTCTCGAAAACACTGATGCCAAAAACCCCTCGAGGCAGACCATTTTAAATTGCTACCTCGTCCTAATGGAGACCGTCCTTCGCCCTGCAGTTCGTTGTCGTGCTTGATTTCTCATGGAAATTCACAGCCGCATGGGAATAGATTTGTCAACTTCATCCAAATGTCAAGCCCTCTGCCAAACGCTCGGAGATCTGTTAAAAGGTTCCCGTGCCTGGAACGAAGTTTCTTCCTCGTCTCGATTGAAATGTCATTAATCCTTCATAACACATTCAATATCCTCAAAAACAAGGAAATAAAATCAACTTAAGTTGCGTGTCTGTCTGGCTTCCTGGCTTCCGCCGATGATGGATGTTCCTCCGGTTCCAGAGGTGCTCTGGAAATCCAATCAAAAATGGCAAAGTTCAGCGGGGAGGAAATTCAATTCCTTACACAAACCCCGGCACTCTCTCACACACTAACCTTACCATCCGCAAATACTTGGGCGACGGGCTGCAAAAATACGAGGAACATCAAAGTTATGGAATCAAAAACACACGGGAAGAGAAAGAGTTCGTTTCGCACTCACACTCGGCGCAGGTTTTGACGAATGATTCAGCGTTGGGAAGTGGATTGTGGGTTGGAGTGGAGTTGGTTTTTTTTTCTTCGGAAAGAGGATTGCGGGTAAGCGTGGGATAAGGAATTGCTGTGGCGCGGCGCAAAGGAAGTGAATTTACGGATTTTTGGATTTTGATTTTGAAACAATTGATGTGCCGGGAGATTAATTCCAAATTTTCAGCTGAGAGGGTCTGACGAATGAGCTTTATTTGCTCTTAAGTGGTGTTGGCAAATTGATTGTTGTTACTTAACGGGAGACTTTATGGCAGGATTTGTGAAGGATTCAAGAGGAGGTTGGGAAGTTAAGGTTAATGCGGACAATGCTCACGAAGTACTGATCAAAGTTTGCCGCTTGATTTGAGAACAATTCGAGACTGAATGAGTATAGGAGACATTTTTCCACCAGGGAATTCATGTATCGACTGTGACTCTACAGTCAGTTGTCCAATTGCGTCCCGATAGGCTTCTGTTCGAACGAATGAGATGAACTCTTGGGCATATTTTCCAATCAGAATACGTCTCCATCTCCTCGATCACGCTCTTGTCATGTCATTCTCCTGGGAAGTCGACTCTCTTCCCGTCGTTCATCTCAGCTCAACAACATCTGTCGTTGTTCCTTGGCGCTTTAATGGTCCAGCTTAGATGCATTTGCCTGCCTGCACTCGTTGTCCAACCGAGCCCAGTGGAGGGAGGTTCTTCTGCTTCTACTTTCGTTTCAGTCCGGGGTGGTCCTGGGCCTCAGTCAAAACTTAGCGGAGGTTGAATACAATAAAATGCGGGCCTAGACCAACTATTTTATAGCGCCGGTAACCCATAGGACTTGGCTTACTGAAGAGCCTTGGAAGCTGGTTGACGAACGTAAACAGTTTAAAGCTCGCATTGCAGCTATCCCGATAGCAGATAGGGACGGGCTTGAATCCCTGTATCGCATGCAAATGAGAGAAATACAGCGTCGCGACAGGCGTAACTATATCAACACATTGGCCACTGAAGCAGAAGACGCAGCAAATAAGGAGGACCGTCGAATATAGAATCACGAACAAGCTAACAGGCTAACACCGCTCAATTCAACACCTTGTGAAGTCTAGACGGTTCCCTACTTATTTCGGATGAGCACCAGCTCAATCGTTGGAAGGAGAATTTTGCTGCTTTTCGCCGACGTCCCCAAATCCGGCAGAGTTACCCGGAGCACAAAATTCCCGAATACCTACCACAACTCCAAGTAAAGATGAAATCATGGCCGCCGTCACGGCACTCAAAAAACAACAAAGCGTTAGGACTTGACGGAATCCCTGCACAGCTTTTACAAGTCGCACCAACAACACCGGCTGAGCTATTGCATCCTCTTGTTGAGAGAGCTTGGGAGGCAGGCTGAACGTTTTCCCGAAGAGTGGAAGAAAGGAATAATCGTCAAGCTTCCAAAGAAAGGAAACCTAACGCAGTGCGAAAATTGGAGAGGTGTATGCGTGCTTCCTGCGGTTGTTGAGATAAAAGCGAATATAGTAATAGACCGAATTAAGGAACAGCTGGAAGGCACACTTGATGAAGGTCGCCCGTTGTCGACCACATCAATACCCTGCGTATCAGGGTAATCGGTCGCCACTCACCTTGTTATTCATCGATTTCGAAAAAGCCTTCGACAGTGTCAACAGAGAGTTTATTTGGCTTGTCTTGCGCAGGAGAAGCATCCCGGCTTATATCTATTATCAAGGCGACTTACTTAAGACTGTTTCGCTCCAATGTTGAGTGCGTGCTGTTATATGGGTGCAGCACTTGAAAAGTGACCGCCTCTATCACAAGAAGACTACAGACGTTTGTGAACCGTTGCCTACGAAAAATACTATGGATTTTCTGGCCGAACCGTATCTCAGACGAACAGCTTCATCAGAGAATGGACCAGGAACCTATAGGCTCCACTATTCAACGGCGCAAGTGGCAGTGGATTGGTCATACCCTTCGGCAAGGCTACAGTTCCATAGCAAAACATGCGATGCGGTGGAACCCGCTAACCCAAGGCGGCAGAAGAGCGGATCGACCGAGAAGCACATGGCGCAGAACAATAGAGGAGGAGTCCCGACAGCTGGGGAAGAGTTGGAGAAAGCTGAAACTCATTGCGAGAATCCGCACACGATGGCGCGTGGGAGTAGTAGAGGCCCTAGGCTCCATGTGGGGACAGGATTTAAGTAAGTAAGTATGGCCAAACTTCTACAGCGACTAAGCGCGTTGGCGTTCTCTCACGGAATCCTAAAGGAGTCCTAAAGCTGTATTCTGTTTCGAACTGCGAAGCTTGAGATGATTTTTCCTAGACAATATTTCCTCCTCTCTCCCTGAGGATTGTCTGTGATCAAGGGACTTAGGCACCACTCATCCTATCTATCTGTCTTCACGGTCAACCTTACCACACCCCCCTCCCCCCGGCAAATCGCTCCTCTTAAACAATTCGCAGTTCCTTCATTGATGTCACCATAAAGCAAACAGAAAATGAGAACTGTTGACACATCACGTAACGGCTCCTTCCCTCTGACATTCTGTTGAAATAATTTAAATGTTTTTCTTTTACTTTTACACGAATTTAATGTGTCACGAATAGTTGACGTTTGACACGTGTTGGGCTGTGTTCGACAATACGAAACAGGCGTGCAAAAACCATTTCACAAGGACTTTCGTATATTTCCCCATTCGTTTTACATCTTGTTGTTTTTTACGGTGTTTCCACGGCCCGCCGGTTGGTTTTTATGTTTTTTGTTTTAAGTGAATTAAGTTAGGGTTGGTCGGGGTGATAAACTCGAGTACAATCCTTTTAGGATTTGCATGAGAAAAAAAAAACAAACACGTATGTAAAAGGGTGAACGGGAACGTCCTCCGGCCATTCCGGGGGTTTCGGTGGTTTGGTGGTTTGGTGGGCACTTCGCATGCGGAGGCGGTGTTCACAAAAACCAAAATGTGTGAAATTTTTCAAAGGATTACAGTTTGTTTATTTAATGAGAGCAGCGACGCGCAGCGGGATATCGGTGTGGATTGTGATTGCCATGAATTGGATATGAGAAGCAAAGTGTTTTGGTTTTTTTAAGGACACCGTGAGGCACTCTAGTTGTGTGACCTATTAAACGTGTGTGGAGGAGGAGAGTGACTGTTTCCAGCCAGCGGGCTTCACGCACATGTCACACAGGACTCAATTCATAAATCGGTTTGAGGTCATTAATCACCAGGGAAACAATTTAATCACGCCCCCGGGGACCACTTATCACCGGGGAGCGTCAACATTCGAGTCCATTTGCCCCCATCGAGTCAATATCAAATTTCCCTCCACGTGTAGGCAGCCCCCCGCTCGATTCCCACGCGGATGCAAATCACCCCTGTCGACACACAATGAGGGCTCATTAGAAGCGTATCATCACTTCGGCTGAACAAATTAAACCTAATCACGACTCGGGCTTTTGTCTTTCCTTGCTCCACTTTGGCCAGTCGACGTTCGAGGGTTCATTCACACACACACGCGAGCTCTCTCTAGCTCTCTCTCTTGCTCTTCCATTGATCGAGTTCCTTATCTGTTTACGGTGGCAGACGTCTGCGCTTTGTTTGTGTCGTGTCCAACACACGGAATTTGGAGCGCAGGCAATGGTGTCTTCAGGAAGACAAGCTATCCGCGATGGAGGAGGACACATGAAATTACCGTTCAAGACGCGAGGGGTAGGTGTCACGTTTTCGCTGAACAATAATAACTGCAGTTGTTCCCGTCGTTCCACCGAGTGGAACCGGTTTTATTAGTCGGACTCGCCGGAGATTCAGACAGCAGCCGTCGGAGACTTTGCAGTGACCTTTTCGGAACAGAGATTTCACGCTACACACACGGGGCCAGTGGCATCCTTGAGAGATGGAATTGCATGGTTAATTTGAATGAGAGCGACCGACGACGGCGGAGCACGTTATGTTAATTTGGTAAATTTGGTCTTGAGTTGAACAGCCTTCTTCTGGTGCGAGTGTGTGTGTTTGCTTGGCGCTCAAAATAAAGGAACTGGATATTGGACAGAAATAATGTCACATGATTTAGGAACGACGGAGCAAGTGGTTATGCAGTGAATGGTGTGATTCATTGCGAGGTTGCAAAATTTCAAATCAGGCTGTGTGGTGATCATGAGGAGATGCTGGGGAAAAGTATGTGGACGTAGGGCCAACTAGGTGAGGTTGATTTGGTGTGAGGGTAACTTGGACCTTTGGAGCGTTCATTGTAATGGCACTAAGCTCAGTATACACCACAGGTTGAAATTTGGTTGGAAACCCCACATTATCCAAAGCCAGAGCCAGAGATAGAATCACAACCAGAGCCAGGGCTAGTGCCAGAGCCCGAGCCAGGACCAGGCTTAGAGACCGAGCAAGAGCCAGAGCCAAAGCCAGGGCCATGGCCAGAGCCTGAGCTTGATGCCAGGGCCAGAGTCAGATCTAGAGCCAGAGCCAGAGCCAGGGGCAAGGCCAGAGCCAGGGCCAGGGCCCGAGCTAGAGCCTAAGAGAGGGGCAGGGCCAGGCCCAGATCCCACGCCAGAGCAGAGCCTGAGCCAGAGCCAGGGCCCGAGCTAGGGCCAGAGAAAGAGCCAGGGCCTGGGCCTTAGCTAGAGCCAGGGCCATGGCTAGAGCTAGGGCCAGAGCCAGAGTTAGAACCAGAGCTAGAGCCAGGGTCAAGGCCAATATCAGATCCATTGCCAGATCCAGAGCCCGAGAGCCCGAGCCAGGGCCAGAGCCAGGGCCCGAGCTAGAGCCTGAGACAGGGCCACGGCCAGAGCCAAAGACAGAGCTCGATCCAGGGCGAGAGTCAGGGCCCCAGCCAGGGCCAAGGCCAGAGCCGGGGACAGCGCCAAGGCCAGGGCCAAAGCTAGAGCCTGAGCTTGAGCCAGGGACAGAGCCAAAACTAGAGCCTGAGCTTGAGCCAAAGCCAGAGCCAGAGCCAGAGCCAGAGCTTGAGCCAGGGCCAGAGCCAGAGCCAGGGCCAAGGCCAGAAGCAGGGCCGGAGTCAGACCCAGAGATAGAGTCAGAGGCAGGGTTAGAGCCAGAGACAGGGCCAGAGCCAGAGCCAGAGCCAAAGCCAAAGCCACAAGGACAGGACAGCCAAAGCCAGAGCCAGACCCAGAGTCAGGGACAGGGACAGGGCCAAGGCCAAGGTCAGAGCCAGGGCCAGATCCAGAGCCCGAGCCCGAGGCAGAGTCGGAGCCAGAACCAAATCCAGAGCCAGATCCCGAGTCAGTGCTACAGCCAGAGACTGGGACTGGGACTGGGACTGGGACTGGGACTGGGACTGGGACTGGGACTGGGACTGGGACTGGGACTGGGACTGGGACTGGGACTGGGACTGGGACTGGGACTGGGACTGGGACTGGGACTGGGACTGGGACTGGGACTGGGACTGGGACTGGGACTGGGACTGGGACTGGGACTGGGACTGGGACTGGGACTGGGACTGGGACTGGGACTGGGACTGGGACTGGGACTGGGACTGGGACTGGGACTGGGACTGGGACTGGGACTGGGACTGGGACTGGGACTGGGACTGGGACTGGGACTGGGACTGGGACTGGGACTGGGACTGGGACTGGGACTGGGACTGGGACTGGGACTGGGACTGGGACTGGGACTGGGACTGGGACTGGGTCTTCTTCTTCAGAACACCATGGCCGTACTAAGCAGTATAACTGCTGCCCCTCTGACCTCGTCTCCCCCTCTCTAACCCCCGCCTTATCCACCCACATCCACACAAGCGAATACTTAAATACAATAAATAAATAACTTGTTGTTCTCTCTTTCGTTTCAGGTAAGTGAATATTCATCAAATTTGACAATTTCCGAGGGCCACTTCCCTTTCATTGCGAGAGAGAGAAAGTAAGTTCAAGAGTAAATTATATAAAATTAAAATTAAACAAAAAGACTCCTCCGCATGAGAAACTCAGAAAACTAACGAAAACTGCCAAAAGTATCCGTGAAGTTGAAGAAATAACCTACAAAGCATCGACAGACGGACGGGGACTGACAGACCAAACGAACAGACAGCATATAGACGAATTGAAGTTAACAACCGAAGAAATGTGAAAGAATGTGGCTGCGTGTGAATGTGTACGTGAGTGTATCTGCGGTAAATTGTTATAATTTTCACACTCTACTTGCTCCCCTATTTCCTATTGCTTGACTCTTTTTTTGTTGTTTTCCTTTCTTTGCGTCGCGTCGGGGTTTCTAGACAAGAAATGTTTGTGCGGGAAAGTGTACAAGTTCGAATGTAGTCCGCACGGTATCCAGTCGGAATAGAATTTGGACTTTGAATGACAGGAACGACGGTAGAACATGAGCTGTGTACTGGGGTTCATTTGAATGTGTGCCTTGTAAGTGTCCGAAATCATCAATTTGCTCACAAGAGGATGTGATCGACCACACTGGCCGTGCGTCGTAACACCCACGCGTGTAACTTTACGAAATGATTTGGCATTCAAAGGAAGGGAAAGGAGGCTCTCGAGGGGAATGTTGTCACGATTTAAATTGACAAACCTCATCACCGTCATCATTATCATTACCATCAGCGTGCTCCACAATGTCAATATACTGTGTGCGTAGGTATGTATGGACTCCATTAGCGACTACTGTTCACCTGCCACGAAGACCCACTTAAACGCAAATAAAACCAAAGGCCCCGTGTGTACGCCACACCAACAACTCTCGGCTTTATTACCTCACTTAATCGCATGAAAAAAAATACAGCACACCAAAAAAATGTACGCATACACAAAAAAGACGAGAGAGGAGGAGGGGGAGAATAAAATACGATCTCGCCTAGGCTTTACCTCTTGACAAGCCGGGCCACCAAATAAAAGTTAATTGAAATTCAATTATCGAAAGTATGTACTTAAACGGAGTGTTTCGCGTTGATTCCATTTTTTTCCTCCTCTCATCACTGACACGCCTCCTTCCACCCATTTTTGGGCAATACCAATAATTGTTCATAGCCTCTGCTGCAACGTGACATATTGAATGTAAAGCGAACACACCTCGCGGCGCAACGAACATGTTTCTTTTTTTTTCGCCTTTTTTTTTTTGACGTTCTCTCTCTGACATCATCCGCGTGCTGTCATCCGTGTCTGTTTTACACAGAAAAAAACAAGTAGAATAAAATTTGTAACATTTTGGTGTGTCGGCGTGTGTGTGTGTGTGTGTGTTCGTGGTTGGAACCGGTTGGGCAGTCAAAAAGCGCGAAAACAAATCCAAGACACACCACACGAACACAGCTCCAGTGGAGCATTCAAGAAAGCTAGAAGGTAATTACGCGCGCAGAGTGTCTCTTTGGCCGTGGACTGGAGATACAATTTATCTCTTCATCTCTCGGTGTGTTCGAGTCGAGGTGCTCCGCGGATGAATCGATGCCCTGCCTCCTGGGCAATTCGATCATTTATGTATCGTCCAACTGTACCACGGCGGAGAAGTTGATTGTCCACGGGAGTCTGCGGAAATAAATCACTCCTTCGAAGATGGGATAGGTTACGAGTTGGAGGACTCTTTAGTTTTTATCGCCACCGGCGACTGTTCCGCAGATTGCTGCCTTTGCCTTGGATGCGACCGTAAACCGCTCTGTAGTCTGCAATTAGATTGAGAAGTGGTGCTGCTGGTGGATTTATTAGTTTCTGGAATTGTCTTTAGTTAGTCTGTGCCAGTTCTTTCATCACGAGGGAGTGCGATGATAGGAGATTTGTTTAGATCAGGAAACTGAACAGAAGGTTGTCGGAGATACTGGGGACTGGCTCTGGACAGAAAAAACGAATTTCACTGACGGCTCCAAGACCAGAGAAGGATCTGGCGCTTGTGCCTTGGTGGAGGAGACTGCACACAGCGGTAGGTAAATTTGCGTCGGTTTTCCAAGCGGAGACCTATGCGATCCTAATGGCTACGAACTATGCTGTGAAGAACAGGGAGAAGGGACCTAGTATTTACTTACGTAGCGACAGCCAAGATGTACTTAAGGTCGTCCTGAACCCTCTTACCACTTCCAGGGTTGTTCAGGAATGCAAGTCTTCTCTGAATTTGACCGGTAGTCTAATCCCATGTCGGGAAATGAGATCTCTGAAGAACTTGCTAGGATCTCTCAAGATCTGTGCTGGGACTGCCTGCGTCCTTTTTTAGGTCTTCCATGGATGGTTAGACAGCTCGACAGCACAATTTTAGGTAGTAAGACTCTCTAGAAGGCAGGCAGTCCAAGAGCATGGACCCAAACGTCAGTAAGAAATCTGAGACATTCTTAGTATCCCTAGACAGGAAAGACTGCAGACGACTTACCGGCGCACAGTGGGGCCCTTTGTTCTGGAGACCGGAAAAAAAATCTATAAAATCTAAACTAGTGTAACGTTACAGTTAAGATACAATTTCTATAACATTTAAATTTTGTATTGAAAAATAAATTTACAACTTTTTTTTTACTGCGGAAAATCTCGTTTTAATTTTATCTATGATGTCGTATTAAGTTGTGTAATTAAAAAATACAGTGAACGTCGATTTTCACAGGATACCATGATTTTTTCGAATTAGAGGGAGTTTTGGAAAAATTCGAGTTTTTCGAAACAATTTTTTTTTTGTTTAAAACTCCTAAACTGTGTGACTGTTCGTCCGAAAGTAGGCTTAGGGTATACTGATGGGCATTCCTGACGAGACGGGTATTGCGGGTGAATTCATGGAGAGAAGAATGCAGTTGGCTAGCTCAATTGAGCATCGTTTGTCTTATGACTCGGCGATATAATTGTCTCCTATAAGGGTAGTCTTGGGGCCACCAGACCGGATATGATCGTTGTACTCAAGCTTGGAGCGAATGTAGGACTTATAAATTAAAGCCAAATCAAAGAGGGTGAAATATTTCCATTCCTTGACAAAACTTGCCCACATTTTGGGAAAACATGGGTCAGTTAAATATTTACAAAAACAAAATAAATGCTGCAACTCCATATTACGAAATTCCTTTTTTCTTTTTTTTTGCCGCTTTTGCACCACTGTGCGGTGTATTCGCTTGCTGTGCTTGATCGAAGCGAGGAAACCCTCAGGGACGCCTGTGGAGAAGACGACGACCCTCGGCAAATGTCCCGCCTTTGCTCGGATCAGCTGGCAGTTAGTTGATGCCGATGGTGTAGACTCCTCATCACAGAAACGCCTGCAGAAGTGCAAGCAATTCCAGGAAATGCAGGCTGTTAGCTGATAGTACAATGGACCGGTCTTTGAGTCTGAGTGGTCCTAAGTCAGGAAAGACAGGACTCAGGGTCTCCAGAGACAGGCGAAAGAATGCTTTCTCATCTCAAGAAGGTCCCTCAACGAAGCCTTCCCGTCGCAGCAGCTTCCGCAAAATCATTCCAAGTTGAAATCGCAATCACCTATTGAATCAGCAATTCCACCACCAGAACACAAAGGATTCTTGACCGGAATCCCCTTCAACCATTCATATTCCCAGTGAATGCCTCAGCTCTGACATTGATTTGCAGCCCACTCGAGTGATTCAGATCGAAGGACTTATCCATCTCATCACCTCGTCAAGTAAACTTCACACATCCTTGAACATTATCCCCCCACACGCCACCACCCCCTCGTCCAGAGCTCACCTCATGCGCGCAAGCCACAGCTCTAATCGATTTGAAACCTTCTAGACGTTGCATAACTTTGCATTCCACACAAAAATCCGCATTACTACCAAAAAGGAAGAGGTGACGAAGGAAAAATCCTTTTCAAACACAAGAGAAAGCTCCTTTTCATCTCTCCCTCTCTCATTCCCACTCACTTTGCGTCTCTGTTTGGCATCCTTGAACAACACACTCATGACATAATCGGCAACAAAATCCACATTCCACCTTGTCAACATTGTGTAGCCACACAGAGCGAAGGGACATTTCTCTGGCGTCCGATACCAAAATAACCTTGTATGCTTGTGTAGCAACAACCTTGCTGCACACTCCGCAACCCGAAAGCACACAACATGGTAATTCAACTCAACGCTCAACGTGCACCCACACCAACTCATCAGCGGATGGCTGGATGAGTGTGTGTGTTTCGTTTTTCCCGAGCCACAATCAGCTGATTCGATGTTTTTCTTTTCGTTCTTTCGCTCCTCGCATTCGTCGGATGATACACTTCACATCTTCGTTCTCAGCTTGTGCATTTTGCGAGTGTGTGCGGACGTGTGTGGCTGTGGGGAGAAAAACATCTGTGACGGCCTCACACACGCAGCCAGATGGACCGAATGAGTCAAATGCGGAAAAACTTGTTTTGAACGGACAGCATCATGTATCCAACTTTAACCATCCAGTGTGTCCGTGTGTGAGTGTGTGTGTTTGTTGAATTTTTCCATTTGTGATTAGACCTTCTGGCTTGAGATACATTTTTTTTTCTTTCGCTGTTCGTCTCGAATGCCCTCAGAGAGGCGCACTGCTCGTATTTTCCCCTGTTTTGCTTGAGCAGCTGTTTTTACCTTTTGGCCCCTGAGAACCGAGAAGTGACTGTGTTGGTATGTGGCTCTAATTATTCGCGCATCGCATCGCACTGCCACTGCTTGTGTGGTGCTCGGTGTTTGTGTGTGTGTGTGAGGTTGTGTGCGAACATTCTCCTGTTGTGTGTGTATCTTTTCGAGGTTGCTTTCAGTTTTACCGTTTCAGTACAATTTATGCTGCTGCTCCATTCGTGTCGCGTCCGTGGAGTCGTGTCGTGTTAATTTTTTCTGTTTTATTTTTCATTTCCAATCCGGGCTTTGAAAACCCCCCAAAAAAAGAAAAGAACGTAAGCAACGTCCTCTTTCATTGGCTCTCTGTGACACACGGGAACGGATTAATTTGTGAAGTGTGTGAGCGACTTGTCCTTATGCAGGAGCTACAGATGCGATTCGTGGGATGTTTCTCTGAATTTGAATTCTATTAAGTTTCAGTCATTGTTCTGCTGCGGTGGTCAGTGGCTTCGGGCTTTCGTCTGGTTTCGCGCAGTACTGTGGAAAAGATTTGTGTTTTTTTTTTTTTTTGTAGCGGCCGTGTTGAGATTTTTTGTTTGGTGACCTTTAACATTTGCCTTCGCGATCTGATCTCTTTATGTCTCTCTCGCTCGTCGCTGTGCTGTGAAATCTGGAGTGAAGTGCAAAAACGAGTGTTCAAAGAATCCACCACAGTGAGAGCTTCTTCCTTGTTAGTGGAAAAGTCAAGCAATTAAAAAAAAAAGGAAAAAAAGTGCATAATTATCAGTGAAGTGAACACACCCACACACGGATGACACGCACAGTAACTGGATTATGATTTTGCAGCAGCGACATTGAAGAGTGCGTATCTTCTCCTCTGCTTGGCGTATGGGGGGCGGGATATCAACACCTCCCAATTATTCGAATCAGCTGTTCAGTGGATTTTTAATGTAAAGCAAAATTTTTTTTTGTTCCTTTTTCTTTTCAATTTCTATGAGTTTTATGAGCTTACAGAGGGTTTTATGAGCAAAGAAAACCAAAAAAAATGAACAGAAGTTTGAGAGATGACACTGGCACAGGCGTGTGGAACGTGGTCTTTTATTACTAGTAAAAATTTGAATATCCGATATCTTTGTCACGATCGTGATTAAGGAGAGAAGGCTGTCAGCATAAAATATCAATGAGCTTGAGTCTTCCATTCGGGGGTGCATAGCAATGAGCTGAGAGGTGTGTATGCCAGGGACAGATGGCGTGCGGTGAATTTGGCAAGATTTTGGCCTCTTTTTGGGTGGGCCACATGTCGAGACGGTGGAGGTGTTCCATTGAAATCACATGGTTTTCTGGGGCACCTTTCCTTGTGTCGACTTTGCCGAGTTCAATGTCCATAGACGACTTGTCGCTTGAGCATGATTGGATCCCATTGGGATCGTGGATCGTCTTTCCTTCTGGAGACTTGTTAAGTTGTCTAGAGACGACTTATCCGAAGAAGCGCATGTCGCTTTAGCAAGGTTGGATCCCATTGGGGTCGTGGATCGTCTTTCCTTGTGCAGACTGCTGAGTTCAATGTCCACAGACGACTTGTCGCTTGAGCATGATTGGATCCCATTGGGGTCGTGGATCGTCTTTCCTTGTCGATACTTTGTGAAGTTGTCTAGAGACGTCTTTTCCGAAAAGGGCATGTCGCTATAGCAAGATTGGATCCCATTTGAGGCGTGGATCGTCGTCCCTTGTGCCGACTTCCCTACGTTCAATGTCCAGAGGAGACTTGCTGCTTGTGTGAGATCGTTTTCCCTTGGCGAGGACGAGAAGAGTGACGTCACCTTGGCCACACTATAATTACCTCCGAACCAACAAACACTCTTTGAAGACACCACGATTCACAGATACTCACCTCATCATTTCCTCATGATCATCAACAGTCTTCGTCGAATGAAGACATCCCTTAAAAGCGTTTCCACTTCAAGATTGATCTTGCCTCATGGTTGCCTCAATTCGCATCTGGCACCAATGCATCACAGCACAGCGCCACTTTGTTGCCACCATTGTGTGCTTGGGCAACAATTTAATGAGACCACAGAACGGTGCACTTTGCTAGGATTTTACGATTTCGTCATCGGAAATGGGAAAAAAAAAACAAAAAGAATCTTAATTCACTTCCTGAATTGCCTTTCAGTCGTTAAGCGTCTCGAAAATGGAGCACCACAACTGGACGGCGGGCAGCAAGTGTTCCCAGCAGACTCACATTGATGAACTCTGCCACAATCCGCCTCCTCCTCCTTGGGCTGGTGTTTATTTATAGTTTTCCAATCGAGACCGACCAAATCAAAGCGCAAACAAAACTCTCCTTATCGTGTCTCGACTGGCAAGCATTTCTGGTCAGTAATCAATTCAATAAAATAGTGCTGGCTTGCCGAACGAACAGAGGAGTGTGTGGTGTATCCCCTTCGGGACTCGGAACAGCAGTCAATTCACCCCGTTGCACCAGAAAGTGTGTCGCATTTTGAATAACTCCCTGTGAGTGTTGTGTGTGCACAGGACTCGGTCGTTGAGTGAAAGTAGATCACAGATGTTTTAGGGCTGCGTACACCTGCTGGTGGTGGCGTTGCCGCAACGGCATGCACCATGTCGTCCTCCTCGCTTGCGGGTGCCTTTTGTGTTGTTTACGACGACTCGCAGACTTGGATTCCGAATCCGGTCCTCAGACTCGGGCGCTCATTTGCATTGTGTGGCAGTGTTGTTGAAGTGAAAACAAAACAGTAAAGGGTCGCCGATTTTACAATCGTTGTACTCCCTATTGCAGAGGAATAGTTTACCTGCAAAAGGGAACTGTTTCTGGTGTCGTTCGTGCGGGTACTTGGATGGCCTGTTCGACATGAGGTTTTTGGGAAATTCCCACACTTCAAGGCTGTGCCAGAGCCTGTCTGAGATAAGCATCGTAATTATGCACGATAAATGCTGAGTGTGTGTCCCTTTATTGTGGGTAGGAAGTGCATGTCACCCTGTCCTGGTGGTCCTGCTTTGTCTTTAGCTGGAATTCGAACGACATTCAGCGAAGGTCTCATTTGTTCTGAACGATTTTTCACGCTTGGACTGTCGAGAACTGAGCTGAAGCAAGTTTATTCTGTCAATTTGACATGGGACCGACAGATCTCTGGCTGTCACTGTGAACGATTTGATTAGACACAATGTCCTGCAGGGTGTCAACAAATCTACGAATTTAAGAGATTTTGTGGAAAAACTGAGTGAAATCATGAGTATCGGCGTCTTAGTGGATTTTTTTTTGCGTGATTTATAAAAGAATGTGACCATGAAAGCTACTGTCAAAACTCCGAAACCTTCCATTGAAAGACCTCAGCTGGGTAAACGAATGTTTCTTTCTGAAAAGTCCTGCTGCCTTTTATACCACTGGTAATCTTGACATTGACAGTTCGGTAATTGCTTTAGGGGTGCGTTCACAGTGAATGTTCAAAGAAGTCGGGAGCCTTGACGTCATAATTTGTGGATATTTTTTTTGAAACACCTTTTTGAGTCCAGCAGCCCTTCCAAACTTAGTTACTATACGTACGCAAAGTACGTACTATAGTACGCAAAGTACTACTAGCAATTTTGACATTGACAGTTTGGTGATTGGTTTAGGGGTTCGTTCACAGTGAATGTTCAAAGCAGTTCCAATTAAAAACCGCCTCTATTAAGACCAAGCCCTTTGTTTTTTCACTGCGTCATGTATCGCCATTGAGTTATATAACGCCGCGTCAGTTCAGTAGACATTCAATGCCATCAAGCACTTTGCCTGAGTCGTCAAAATTCGACTGCAGACAGTCACCGTCATTTGGTTTGTTGTCTAGTCATGATTCCGTTTATGTAAGCATACCACGAGCTCTCACAATCAGATGTAAATTTGCAAATGCACTTAGAGACAAAGTCTCGCCAGCTAGCTTGCATTTAAATGTTTTGCAGAAAACTACTTGCCGACCTGGCTTAGCAGCCCGCTTTTGAATTAATTTGTTAATTTGTTTTCGCAATTAAGACGTGTTGAGCTAAGCTGCTTTTAAATGTCAATTACAGTGGCCGTAAACAGTCTATTTTCTTCTTGGGATATTCATTTTTAAACTAGTCTTTGTTTAGCGCTTTGTGCGGGCATGTGTCATTGTGACAGGTGTCAAAAATTATCGTCAAACTTTTGCCGTTTTCTTTGCTCATAAACTCTTCTTTTGTCTGTTCTTTAATCCTGTTTTTTTGGCTTGCTTAATGATAGAAGAGTAGATTCTTTAAGATAACTTGAGACTTGGCTGTCATCCACTCTGTGAGGGGTTATGTCGAGTTTGAAGTTTGTTAACTTGTTGCTGTTGTTTTGTTGTTTGTTGCAAAAGTACTTTTTATTCAGCGCTTCCTATATTTAAATTTAATTAAAACAAAGTGTGTGTGAGATGTAATCGAAGTTTTATATTTGTTTGAGAGGCCTATCGCTGTCCTATGTTCATCTCTTAAAGCCCTCCGCAGCATCTCTCTCTCTCTCTCTCTCTCTCTCTCTCTCTCTCTCTCTCTCTCTCTCTCTCTCTCTCCAAAATGTCAAGTTATCTAAAACTCTGGCGCACAAATCAGCGTCGCTGAGGTTTGTGCCTTATTCGCAGAGGCTTGCGACTCCAGGTGACCAGTGTACGGCCAGTTCTCGGCGTGAGATGAACAGGCCCTCGAATCACTCGTGCATAGTTTCCACTGTGGCGTTAACTGTGTGACACGTAGCGCCGTCCACATGTCATTTTCGTCCATATTACCCAATGCGTTGGTTATCGTCGACCTATAGCGCTCGCCGTTGGCGGTGATGGCCTGGCTAACGTTGTTTTCGGCAAGGCGATTGTGGCGACCGTTAGATTAACCAACAGAACACCCATTTCGCTGCTATGTCCGTCCATGGTGATTTGGCATAACAGGCTGAATAAATGGCAGCCAATTTGACAGATGTCGAACAACTGTCATAGATGGGGTTAGTGAGCGGAAGTCGACAAACGGAAAGGCTTCGCAAGTAAAGCCCGTATGAAGCACTTTTTGCAGCATTTTTAAGGCAGCTTGGCACAAGCCGTGGTCGCCGTGGCGTAGTGGGTAAGTGCGTCGACTCCTACGCAGAGGGTGCCAGGTTCGATACCCAAATTTACCACCTTTCATATTTCACGGCTCCACAATATCCACAAATTATGACGTCAATTTAATGCTGTCTAGAAAAAAGCTTCTCAAATTCCCCATTGGGAGTCGGCATTAAACTGTAGGTCCCTTCCACTCGTGAAAGAACAATAGCACGCACATCACGAGTGGTTGCTGAGAAGTTAGGCCCAGGTCCACCTCGGACTGTCGCGCCACACATATTATTATTATTGGCACAAAGGAAAGTCCATGTCCATACTCTTTCGCACAATCAGAGCGTGAAGTTTTGGTGATCAACTCGCCACACAGTCTGAGTGGCGAGACAAATCTGTGATGTGACTGTCTTGCGGTCAGACTTAGAGCCTTCGTGGTACTTCTGTGATCGACACTCGTGAATTTTTTGGGGTGTGTAAGTCGCTCCTGACTGTTCCAGAATTGGATGCGGGATTTATTTGACAAGTTTATGTGCTGTTTTATGCCACTGTTGCTTAATCCATCAAGAGGGAAAGGCCCAATAAAAAGAGTGACAGTCCCTTTTACAAAGTGTAACGTCATGTCACTTTAGCATTAAGAACAATTCTATTTATTTTTTTATTCAGTCAATACCTCAAATCCCAAATTTCTGTACCAATCTGTGGGCGCTGTCTAGGGCGGCAAAAATGGTATGAGCGTGGCTAACGATTAAGGAAGACGCCAATATTTTCAGCGTGTTTGTTAGCGATCTGCAGTCCTTAAGTTCTCGAAGTCAAAATTATTAATTCTTCATGTTGTTGTTCGTTTCTGGACTCACTGTATTGAATATGAATCTGTTCCCACTCCAGTCTCATGTCTGCCCAAGTCTAGTTCGGGAAATACAAAGCCTGTACTCGTCATCTGTTGACATCCATCGTCCCATTTGAATGCTGGCTTCTCAAGCGTCGCGGTTGTAGTTTATCTTTGAAAGCGGTTTTCAGGAAAACATTGCTCATCGTCGGAACGAAGCGGCTTGTCATGGTTTCCAACTCGAAATGTTTCAAGGCGTAGTTGCTGCGATGCGAAAGGGAATGACTAACAGGGGACAGGACGTGGTGGAGAGTCTGGAACTGGAGAACAATGGCACCTCGTCACCATTGCTTTGGCAAACTGAGATGGAGTCAAATGTATATCCTAACAATGTGCTTATTCGCCGTGGCAGCGTAGGGGGTTAGGCATGCTTAGTCATAGGCTGCGGGTCCTAGGCCAAATCTCCGAAGTTGATAACTCTAATAATTCACTATGGTCGCCGTGATGTAGTGGGCATGCGCGTCGACTTCCACGCACTTGAACCTCTGGTGACTAGGTGCGATTTCCGGTACGGCAACCATTTTTCGCGGAGCCACCTCTTTGAGTCACTGACAATGCTGATGATGCCAAAGCGGTCTGTCTAGAAACAGCTTCTCAAACTTTGCCGTTCGGAGGCGGCATGAGACTATAGGGAACTCGCGAGAGAGAGACTGTAGTCGACTCGCAAAAGAGAGACTGTAGTCGACTCGCAAAAGAGAGACTGTAGTCGACTCGCTAGAGAGAGAGACTCACAACGAAGCTAGGCGCAGACCCTCCTTGGAACACAGATCCTCCCACCATATGAATGTTCATCGCTTCCCAAACTTGATCCAGACTTCGTATTCCCGGTTCCCTTCCACCCTCTACCAAGTATGAGCAATTAGGAACATTTTTCCAAACTTCCCCGTCATCTGTTGCCAACAAAAATGTCTTATATTCGAACTCTTCCTCCTCGATAACAGTTTCACTCAATTTCCACCGCTCCAGCTCCTTAATCCGCAAATGTGTGTGAATGGGAGTGCTTACCAGGGTCCCGCCTGTGAGAGATGCAAGCCCACCACCACCGCACATTAATTAACCAATAAGTCAATTCCAATAGACGCCAGGATCCCGTCCTCACACCCACCCCTCATCTGACGAAACCATCGCGGCGAAAAAGTGTTTGCTTCTTGATCCTTGCTAATTTGGATATTTACTCGACGAGGGGAGGGGGTGGTGCCAGCCCCGAGGCGGTTCTTGGATTTATAATTACATTTGTAGCGAGCGCCCCCTCCTCCTGTGTTCGTTCCTCCCGCGCTCACACGAGACTATCGCCGAAAATGATGAAGTGCGCAATAGTTCCTTGTTTTGGTGGTTGTTGCCCTCCCCACCACCGGCAGCTAGTCTGGGGAATAATTCAATTTACACCCACCCATCGTCGGATTAGAGGGAATTACGAGATGAACTTCTTTAAAGTCGCGTGGAATGAGATTTTGTCGCCGAATTAATTGGAATCCCATGTGCAGACGGAGGAGGGAGTGTCCACATAAAGATTCCACACATTTTGTAGCTTCTAATTTAAATTAACGTCGCGATGGATGGCTGATGCTTGTTCGGAGACAGACGCACGCTCTGGTTGCCTGGTAATTGGATCTGAAACTTGACCAGTTTTCAATGATTACACCGTCAATTGCACATCAAATCATGCGATCATTGAATGATGCCCGAACGAGTGGCGGACGAGTGCTCGCGTTGTATTTGCCCCTGATTAACATATCATTAAGACTCTCACACGAATGCGGCACGTAATCGGGTGAATTATCGTCTTATTGTGTTACTCAGTTCCGTCTGGTTGTCGGCCCAAGTTGAAATCACGATTTGTTTGCTTTTTCTATATTTTTTCGCTAATTTCATCGTCGTTAATGATGATTTGAGTTGGAAGAGAGATACATTTTTTTTTCTTCTCGCATTTATCATCGAAAAGTGTTCGCGTCTAATGCGTGGATATTTATGAGACGGCAGAGCAGCGTAAATATTTATTTTCGGTTCGAGAATTGAATTCCCTGGCGGAGAACACACCGAACGGGGGAAGGGGTTGATGAATGGTCCAAACAGGAATTTGCCTCGACGATGAATTGACTAACTGCTGGCGCCTGGTGGGATCTCTCGTTCGGGGAATTTTTCGTTTCTCATTACAACCCTTTGTGCCCCGGCACTGCGTGCCCCTCATAAATTGATCAAAGAAAAGGAAGAGAATGGTAGTCATTCGACAACCCTGCGGCAGTCCGTCCATTGCGTTTGAGAAACTTGAACACCATTCCTGAGTCACATCCTCAATTTGTGGACATCCTGTGCATGTGGAATTAACACCTCCTACGTGGAACGAACCTTCGAACGCGCTGATTCATTGTTTGTCCAAGGCGATGATAGCGATTGAAACGAGCAACTACTTGAATCGAATATTCACTGACTAGACGGCCAAGGGGGCGACAGAGAGGATACACCGTCGATACAACAAATCAAAGAAGACAACCGGAGGAGTGGAGGAGCGAGCGATGGACGGAAAGAGGAGGGAAAACTGGAAGTGTTCTGTGGCTTACCCTCTCTCGGTAATGCACTCCGTGTCGCCTTACGCCTCTGATTCGTCCGAACTGGAAACACAAACAGCAAAGAAACCTGTAGTCGACCTCCTCCTGTGGGTTCGCTTCAATCTTGAATACCTTTTGTTCTCCGCTTCGTTTCGTCTTCCTTGCTTCCTTGGAACGCCGCGCCAGATGCGCTTTGCTGGCAGCGCAAGCACTCGCCCCGACATGAGATTAAGAAGATGAGGCACGATCCAATAAAGGCAGAGACTTGTCTCCTGGTCTTGTTCTTTAATCGAGTGCACCACATCCCGTGGTATGCGTTGTGGATGAGTTGTATCTTATTAGCAGAAATGCTGCTACATGGGATGTACATGGACGCGCACAACTCCTGGTTCAGTCAGTCGACACACGTACGTAGTCGTCTAGACGTGAGCGTGTGTGTAGAGGTGCGTGTGTGCACACTTATCCGGCTAGAGTGCGTCACCCTCTTCCCGAAGTGGTGCTATTCTTGTCTACTGGACCGTCTGCAGTGTCTGGTTCCCCGTCGTCGTCGTCGTGGATGTGTTCGAGGAGGGAATCAACAGGTTATTGGCATTTGAGGTGGTCGACGTGTGCACTCGTCTTTTCGGTGCGAGTGCACACACCATCTGCGAACAATGACGCCGCAGAAATGGGTGTTCGATAGCCAAGCACAGCCCACAACCTTGACGTGCCCAATCACGGTTGAAGGACACAAAGAGGCTTGTTGTTTGCATGCGGCCAGCCAATTAAGCCAATCTATCTTTTGGCTAATTAATTATTGACCTAGTCATCGTCATCGGCTGCTCCCACATCCGCCCCAAAGCGGAGCGCTCCTTGTTTCGTTAAATTCGTTTGGTGGACGGTGCCTCGTTGCCTCGTTGGACTGGTTATTCCGAATCGATTCGTCATCTGCATCATCAATCATCGCTTCTATTCAATGAATCTCAAGCAGAGTGTGTGTGCCCTTGGTCACATCGGGCCATTGAGCGATTGCAGCGTCCACTTGGCTTGGGTCTGAATTGAATTTGTTACGTCAAAGGGTTAATTAATCACTGGGAGAGCAATTTATGGCGCTGATGGTCTAGGAAATGCCGTGGCTTGCGGCTGGATGATGATGTCATGGTGGGGGTGAACGAGAGTTCATTCGATTGATTTGAAATGGAATACACAGCTTTAGTCGTGATGGGGGCACTTTCGCTGTTCGATGGTTTCATGGTCTAACGAGTGATCCACGGTCTCACTGGGCGGGAAATGAATGCGTCCGTCTTCTAAATGGCGCCCGGGCTAGATTCTCAAGGGATCCACGGTCTCACCGGGAGGGGAATGAAGGCGTCCGCCTTCTAAATGGCGCCCGGGCTAGCTACTGAAGGTATTCCCCGTCTCATTGGACAGGGAATGAAGGAGTCCGTCTTCTAAATGGCACCCGGGCTAGATTCTCAAGGGATCCACGGTCTCACCGGGCGGGGAATGAAGGCGTCCGCCTTCTAAATGGCGCCCGGGCTAGATTCTCAAGGGATCCACGGTCTCACCGGGCGGGGAATGAAGGCGTCCGCCTTCTAAATGGCGCCCGGGCTAGCTACTGAAGGTATTCCCCGTCTCATTGGACAAGGAATGTATGCGTCCGTCTTCTAAATGGCGCCCGGGCTAGCTACTGAAGGTATTCCCCGTCTCATTGGACAGGGAATGAAGGCGTCCGCCTTCTAAATGGCGCCCGGGCTAGATTCTCAAGGGATCCACGGTCTCACCGGGTGGGGAATGAAGGCGTCCGCCTTCTAAATGGCGCCCGGGCTAGCTACTGAAGGTATTCCCCGTCTCATTGGACAGGGAATGAAGCCGTCCGTCTTCAAAATGGCGCCCAACGTCGGACTGGTTCCAGTTTTGTATCCAAAGCCTGCATTTCTTACAGTTAAGCGAACTAGATGCAGCCGAACGGCAGACAATCCCTTCCGCCAGAGTCCACATTCCACATTGCGTCACGCATTGTCTTCGACATCATCCACGTCTTCTGTGATGAATGCACCGCCGACAGTCGTGCTCGGCATGAGAACAGCAGAAAAACGGAGAAAACCCCGTAAGATCTGCGCCGCCTCGAACCGACCTAATTTCGAAAAGAATTCATTTAAAATGCAAAACTGATGACAAACCAAAGGTGACAAGACCTCCCATCCATCTGCTCGGGGACAACTCACATCCCAATCAGTCCGGGCTAGTAATGGGAACAAATGGTGAAGCACTGGCGAAGAACAAACGACGATGCACAACCTCCGGTCCCCCGAGCAAAAAGCTCTCCTCCTTCGTGGGCTGGCTGCCTGCATGCAAGACTGAAATACAAATGACCAAGATAAATTATCTTTTTGTGTCACAGCGACCCATAAACCATTGAGAACCTAGAAAAGTGCTCTACTCCTCCGTCCGCCATGCGGTTCAGCTGACTCTAGGGCTCGGTGGCACGTCGCTTCCCTTCACACTGTTCGCTGACGACGACGACCGAAACGATGCCCGTCTTGCGGTGGAGTGAGTGAAGTTGGTATCGATCCAAGGAAAGAGTTCAATAACACATCCGCAGAGGGGCCCGCTTAAGATTCAATTCACACACGTTCAATGAATCTAGCAGAGATCCATTGTTTGCATGGCGTACGTTTGTCCGGTGTAAACGAACGAAAATCATACAGCCGCGATACAACACACTCCCCCTCGGTGCGTGCGTGTGTGTGTGTGGTTGTGGTGGGAGGCGAATTGGTTTGGTCTTGTGTCTTGCAGTTTTTCGAGCTGCACAGGTTTGTGTGTGTGCGTGTGTTGTTGATCCATCCATCCGAAGACGTGACGGGAATGTTTGACGTCGAGTCTCGTCGGTCCACGTCCAGGTGGTACGACGACGGCGGCGCGGCGATGGCGGTTATGGGTTGATTTTTTGAATTTCAATTGGCAACGTCTGACTCAGAAGCACGCCAGCGAGCAATTGGCTTCGAGGTTGACCCATTACTGTGCTTTTGGCCGTTCGTCGGCGTTGTGCCGGATTGGTGGCCGTTCGTCGACCGAGGGGAGGGCCAGAGCGAGGGACGGGGCCTATGCGCAATATCGGTAAGCGGCAATTTCATTTCTTAATTTGGGTCACTGTGTGACACTTTGTTGGTGTGCGAGTGTGACTGCGAGTGCTAACGGTGTTGAGCGACGACGCGATCAGCTGTGATGCGAGCTCCTTCTGACAGATTT
Organism: Eristalis intricaria; assembly: GCA_964034865.1. Lineage (NCBI taxonomy): Eukaryota > Metazoa > Arthropoda > Insecta > Diptera > Syrphidae > Eristalis > Eristalis intricaria. Next base: position 5,736,362 of record OZ035875.1, on the reverse strand, counting down.
GGACAGAAAAGAAAGTCAGTCATCCGAGCCCGAGGGAGCTGAGATTAAGTTTCGCACTTCTGGCAGGGCGCGAGAACCTCTGTCTGTGTGTGTGACTCACTTGGGTTACGTGCCAAACACCAAACCCTACCCCCATCGAGTGAGTCACCGCTGACGGATGATGTGATTTGTCACGAGAGGGTGGCATGGGAGTGCCGTTAAATGCGAATCGAAATCTGTGTGTGATAAATTTTCTAGCCTCGAATATGAATATTGTGGCTGTGGGTGTCTTAATCATCTTTGGAAACTTTTTCGTTGGCTCTCTGTCCGATGACCTAATTTGTAAATGTTTTCTTTATTCGTTGCGAGGTGATCTCTTGCGTCATTTCGACGCGTCGTCGCCAGAGGTGACCTCAGGGGAATTAGAAAACGATTGAGTGCCTCTGGGTCAGATGGTCTCTAGCGAATGGGAGAGGCCTGGGAGCGGTCTGAAATGCTCTGCAGTCTATTACGTGCTTGCTTCTGAGACAGGCGTTGAGAAATGAAAAACCAGCCTATCGTCGCCATTACTGCGATGCCGTCGTCGTCCTCCCTCCTCCTCGTCGTCCTCACTCCTCCTCGTCGTCCTCTCAACTCGTCGTAGTCCTCACTACTCGTCGTCGTCCTAACTCCTCTCGTCGTTCTCACTCCTCCTCGTCGTCCTCTCAACTCGCTGTCGCGCTCACTACTCGCCGTCGTCCTCACTCATCCTCGTCATCCTCCCTTACTACTCGTCGTCGTCCTCACTACTCGTCGTCGTCCTCACTCCTCTCGTCGTTCTTACTACTCCTCGTCGTCCTCACTCCTCCTCGTCGTCCTCTCAACTCGCTGTCGCCCTCACTACTCGCCGTCGTCCTCACTCCTCCTCGTCATCCTCCCTCACTACTCGTCGTCGTCCTCACTCCTCCTCGTCGTCCTCCCTGCTCGTCGTCGTCCTCACTTCTCCTCGTCGTCCTCACTTCTCCTCGTCGTCCTCACTCCTCCTCGTCATCCTCCCTCACTAATCATCGTCGTCCTCACTACGCGCCGTCGTCTTAGTCGTCCCACTGTGCCTTGATGTCTCTCTGGCCCTTAAACCTGAAGATCGTTGTCGTAAACTCGGGTTTTTAGCGATTTTCGCCCTGTCCTTGAAGGTGCTTGGTTGTTTTCTGTCAGACCAGGTCCTAGTCAACGTTGGAGAGTGTGTACCTTGCTTCTCGTCTAAGACCTTAAACATCTGTCTCCGATACTGTGTCCCGGCTCAAGAGCGGACGTCTGCAACTTAAGTGGCACCCACAAGTGGAGAAACACTTCTACCGTCTGCCACTCCAAAACTAGAAACTGTAAGCGAAGCATCGCGCCAGCTGCTGTGTCTAAGTGGTTGAGACAGAAGTCCTCAGGCCATTCTAGAGAGAGTCCAGTCTAATAAATGTCAAATTTCAACGCCAACACTAATGTCAACAGTTTACTACTCGCGATTCCAGTCTAACTTCTGGATTTCCATCGCCTCAGCTGCAGCAAGACATAAAGTAAATCTCATCCTTCCATCTCAGATCGAGAATTCCTGTTCTGACAAGGCAAAGCGACAAAGACAGAGCCACATGGACGCCACCAACTGTGTCCAGTTGGGTAGAGTCGTTATGCGCCAAATTAAAAGCCCACGACTTACGTATCTTTCGTTGGGTTTTCCCATCGTCGCCATCATCATGAGAGGTTTGCTTGAGCATTTCATTTGTTTCACTGTGACAGAGACAGAGACAATTCCGTTTGGTTACACAATTCTCGTGGTGTGTCCTTTTGAGACAAATTTAATTACGTCAACATTCAGTCATTGCCCTCTGTCGGGTCCTCCCTGCTTGAGCTTGTGGTCCTCCTGGTCTCATATGGAATTCGTGGAAGAAGGGCATTGATGGTCTGAGAGAGAGGATGGAATGGCTGTGTCTTCCTACAAATTCGAGCCCTCTCCTGACACACAAGACAGAAGGAACCTCGTTTCCCAACAAAGTCCAGATGTTCCGTCCCGACAATCAAACCAAAAAACAAAAAGAGGGTCCGGAAGTGCTCGTGCAATAAAAAAGAAAAGGTACCGCCGGCCTGCCACTGAATATCAAATTCCTCGAAGGAAGAGACAAAACCATAAACCATGAACAGCGACCGAAGACATTTTCAAAATCGATTAAAAGTCAATGAAACCCCTGGACACCGGGTCCGACAAAGACTTTCGGTGTGCGTATCTCTGACTCATTCATTTCTTTGTTCACTTAATGTTCATGTTCGTCACTTGCATCATCACCTGCATGAATGCAGCGTGAAACCGAGCCGCATTTAGTGCCCAGCAAGGCAGTGCAGTTGCAACAGTCATAAGGGCTTGCTTCGTCGCAACAATGGAATGTCCAGCTGCAACCTTCACTGAAAGGCACCGACAAAGAGCACATTTTACCAAATTACATACTTTCCCTTCACTTTAAGGGGAAACACCCAGACCCAGACCAGCAGGTCGCACACACCCGTCCTCACATCACATCAGCAAAAGTCATGGGCGGCGGGCGGCCCCCAGTCAAGACGAGATGTGTATTATGTCGTCCTCGGGAAAGAAAAATTGAACAACAGCCATTCGTTGTGTCTGCGGGGCCACCCTGTTGTTACTTATGCGGCAGAAAATTAGCTTACGTACCCGTGCTGGGTTGTGCTGTGCTGCGGGATCCATTGTTTTTCGTGTCGAGAGAGTTGCATTTCACGAGCTTGTGGAACTTATGTAACGTTTTACAGTATCGACCTAAAAATGCGAAACGGTTTTACATTCGACTAGGTTTGTTTGTAACACACACACACACAATGTGAGAGGAAGGGAGCAGGAGAGAGAAACTGATGGAGTGCCTAGGCAAAATGGACAATAGATGCATGCAAAGTCCCACCGAATGAACATACTCGTAGATGTGAATTTACGTGTCGACGGTTGGCAATGAAGTGCCGCGGACTTTGACTTCACAACAGACACAAATTTCGCACTGCCCGCATTGACCGATGTGGAACATGTTTGTGTTGATGTTCGGATTGTTATCTTTTCATTGACACTGAATGTCTGTCGGATTTTTTTTTGTTAATTTTCGGAGATGTCTGGTTTGGCAACCTTCGTGCGTTGGGTATTCAATGGGTTTTGTTGTGAGATTGAGTCGGCTTTCAAGGCGAGCAACGATTGAGGTGCGGTCTGAAGATCCAACGGAGTTGTGAAGGCTTACAAATGCAAATCTTTTGCATAACACTGGGTGTTGCTCAACAAAATGACGCCCACATTGATCTAGACTGATGGCCTTTTCACCACGAATTGTCACATTGACTCCTGCTCAAGAATTTGATGCCCACATTGTGCTCGACTCACGTCCTTTTCACCTCGAACTGTCACATTGACTCCTGCTCAAGAAAATGACGCCCGCATTGCTCTCGACGGACGTCCTTTTCACCTCGAACTGTCACTTCCTTTTCACCTCGAACTGTCACATTGACTCCTGCCCAAGAATTTGATGCCCACATTGCTCTCGACTCACGTCCTTTTCACCTCGAACTGTCACATTGACTCCTGTCCAAGAAAATGACGCCCGCATTGCTCTCGACGGATGTCCTTTTCACCTCGAACTGTCACATTAACTCCTGACGTGTGTTGTGACAACTTCAACTCGCAGGCGGTTGACATTTCCATTTGACAGACTAGTTCGATAACAGAGCTGCCCACACTGAGGCGACTTCTGCCGTGTAGTGAACTTTTCCTTAAGGTGGAGTCGCATTTTTGACATTTAACATTTACCATGCCCCACAACGAACGTCAGCGTGACTGAGTCTCCATGGAAGATGGCGTCGACACTCATCTTCAATCAAAGTCCCTTTGGAACCAATTTGTCACTGGATATCATAAGTTTTCGACTTCGCCGCATAATAATTCAGTCGTTGTTCCAATTCCGTCTAGTCGCGCTGAATAGCTGGATCATCCAGGGAAATATTTAAATTTCAACTTCGTGACTGCTTACACAACACACGACCAAGACGACGACGACGACGACGACGACATGGTGGAGTGTATGGACTGTGGAGCCCAAGAAATCGATGATATTGACTGTGTGAGTGGCTTGAACCCCTTTGCAACAGCAACAGCGCTGCGAACTGATTTCCACCTGAGGTGATGCACGATTGTAAGAGAGTTGGATTTATTGCCGGGCCCCGCTTTTGGCCTTTCCCCATTCTCGTCGGGAAGTTTCATAATAATGGGATTTTGCTGGTCTTTTTTTTTTTGGTTTTCTTTGATTTGAATTTTTCTTTTCTTGCGGCGCACGACCGTGTTGGGTGCGGGCATGGTCTTTGGGTCGTATCCTTGGCTCTGGAGGGGAGAGTAATTGATTTCAATCGACTGGTGGATGAGTGCACATGGGTGACGACGGCGAAAGAGTTCTCCGTTTTGAGGCGATGATATTTGATCGATATGGACGATGGGGGGTTCTTTGAATCGAATTAAAGCTGCCCTCAGACGAGGGGGACTGATAGTGGGTCGGTATTTTGTCATAGTGGTGTGGACTCCACTGTTACATCGAAGAAAACTAATCCATTGCTGTCCTGTCGCCTTCCAGGATGAGTCAAAAGGATGACAACGTGACGTATCCATGGACACGATGCTGCTCAGTCGGCTTTTGTTTCAGATACATGCATCGTTTCTGACGGAAATAGGTTGATTTCGGCATTTTCTGTGCTTACATCCATCTCCTCAGTCCTCGGCTGTTTTCAAATCCTTGACGGACATGCTTATGCCGATGGAATCCATGATGGATTTTTTGTAGCACAGATGACCCAAATTGATTTTTGCTCAAAATTAAGCATCCATCAAGTTATAGGCTATTACCCAGGCAGTCATGGCAGCCATTATTACCCAGCGGTGGTGGTTTGGGCTTGGAACTTATTTCGGGAAGGACGCGGGCTTATGCGTGGGCAGAGCAGGATAATAATAATTCCATGTAATACACTTAATCCTGGCCAACAACGTGGCGGTGGGTGGTGGGAGGTGGGAGGTGGCGGACGAGATATTAATCGCTCGAAGGTTGACTGGTAATGAAATATTGTTTACACCAGTGACGGGAATGAGTGGCCGGCCTGGTCTCGGTCTCGTGGTCTGTGGGGTATTTTGATAAACTTTCGCCTTTTATTTTTTTCAACATGAGTTTGGAGCATGCATACTTGTGTTCTCTGCGTGTGTGTGTGTGTGCAGAGAGGGCAACATTGAGGTTTATTACGCGTAGTAAAGTGGCTTGCGGAGCTAGGTGGGGGGAGTAATTTTCTGGTTTGACCTCTGGCTTGGAAATGTCAACTGAAGAGGTTTAAGCTTGGGGGGTTAGCTTAAATTTTCGACCATTTTTAAGCGTTGCTGTAGATGGCTGATTGTGTCCTTAAATCGAGCGTTTGGCTTTAAGAGCTTTGAGGTCCTTGTTTCGACTACATTTGTGCCCTTGAATCGATTCTTCGTCGTTGTTTCGACTGAATTGGTGGCTAAGTGGTTGTGGAAGCTTCAGCGTGGGATGCCCTTCCCGTGTTGGACTCCTGCTATCCTTTAGTCCTTGTATCGACTGAATGTGCATTCAAAACGATGTCGTCGCTTTCGTGTGGAGTGCCATACTTGTTCTCGCTTGCTAAAGGCTCTTGCTGTCTGCCAGTCTTTCTTGTAAAGGAAGTTTTGCTTAAATCGATTATATGTTTTAATCAAGTGTTTGACTCCTGCTATCGTCTAGTCCATGTTTCGACTCAATTTTGGTTCAAATCGATGTAGTTCCTTTCGTGTGTTGAGTTTAAGACGCTCGTTCATTGAATCACAAGTTGTCTGTCAAAACTCTTCCAAAAATAAATGTGAGATGTCTTCTCCCTCTATTCCCATCTCTCTCCTCCATCACTCTCTCTCCCCCCATCTCGCTCCCCTCACTCTCTCTATCTATATCTCTCTCCCTCTATCTATATATCTCCATCTCTCTCTCCCTCCCCATCTCTCTCCCGTTCTCTCTCCCTCTCTCTCCCTCTCTCTATCTCTCGATCTCTATCTCTCGATCTCTATCTCTCGATCTCTCTCTCTCTCAATCTCTCTCCCTCTCTCTCTCGATCTCTCTCTCTCCCTTCCTCGTCGTCCTCCCATCTTACCTCTCCTGTTACCTGTCAAAACCAACTATTTTGCGAGGCGCCAAAAATCCACACCAAAATCCTTCAGCTCAACCTTCATAATCCGCTTACGCTCGCATTTGCCATCATCCATCCATTCATTGTACTCGCAGATAAGCCGATCTGATGTCTGTCAATATTTAGTGCCTGTCACAATCCACCTTTCGACACAGATCATTCGACTCACGTCAAATTTGACACTTATCTGTCATCTGGCTTCGTCTGCTCTACACTCTGTCTCATCACTGATTGCGGACGCGAAACGAGTTACATATCGACCTCAAAAGAATGTGTAAGCCGATCAGCGCAGCAACTCTTTGAAAGGCCAGGCAGACAGCCAGACCGACCGACCTTAACCTTCACCAATGAATACGACCTCGACGATGGGGCACTGATTACGTCGAATGACCCAATCAACGGCTGAAGTCGCTCGCTCGCTCGCTCATCAAAAGTTGAGCGTCAGGCGAATTGCATAACGCTCTTGGCAAATTTAAGCCTATTAACCGTAAATATGATCGTTGCCATGGCGAGTTTGATTTCAAAGTAAACATCAATGTTTGGCCAGCTGAAGCTCATTGTGGCTCGTCTTAGAGGTTAAAGAGGTGATTATTGCCGCTTTGTTTGTTGTCTCTCTCGAGTCTCTCTCGTTTCTTCGGATCCATTAAATGTTAATCGAATTATTTTTTTTTTATCGTTTGGCTCGTTAAGTGAGATGGGCATGGGCCAGCAGCAGGTATCGACGACGTTGCCTTGTTACACGATGGAAGCTAATTAGAACCGCACATTCGAAGGAGGCTGGGAGAGATAATTGTGTAAGCGATTGGATCTAATTAACGAAAGCCACTCGCGGGAGGTTGGCATCACATGATTTGATAAACTGTTCTAATTTGCTTGACAATCCACTAAGACGATGTCGTTAATTGAATAAGAGTGATGGGTGGTGGGTTGGATTAGATGATGCCCGAGGTGCTATTTTGGGATATAGGCCGCGATGTTAAGAGTCTCGTTTTTCTAGTAGATTTGGTTAAAGATTAATGCTGTATCTTGTTCTTACGGGGTGACCAGATAAGAGTGATAGGAAAAGGAATATAAATAAAACCACAGCGGTTTGGGATGTCAAATTGAATTTGGCTTTATTTTGAAGCTACATTCGTGCCATTTTGTGTGGAGCAGTTCAGCATTCAGATGACTTCACTGGCAGTGCTTCTTGCAGTCAGTCCAAGTTTTGCTGAGTCTGTTAAATTTTGTCCGCCGAAGGCGTCTAAAATGTCGACCACGAGCCCAAGTTGAAAGTGGTTGGCTTGCTAGCGGAGACTAACTACTTGACGTAGCCCCGAGTGGTGTCAAGTTGCACGATCGTGGCGCCCAACGCGAACGCTGATCGAGAGATGATCCAGTGGGCAAACTCTTCCTTCACCAGCCCGAGCGTTGCGTCGCTTGTATGGCATGTAGCGCCAACGATGTCGGGGAGCTCTGCCGACAGAAAGTGTGCCTGCATCGCTCTATACCTACGACATTCCCAGCGACTTCCTCATTTCGGCGGCCAAATTATGACAAGTCTGTGAGACGACCCAGTAGCAACGTTCTGTTGGGCCCACAGCTCGGATAAATCCATGTTGTCAAGCTCAGGAAAGTCAGTTAACATCGCTCTATATCATAGACCATTGACGGTAACGGTGTCTCCTTCTGCACATCGAAAGAAATGAGGCCCGTTGAGGACATCTTGTCAATCAAACAGTCGGTCTTTTTGGATTCATTGATGCTTGATCGATCCCTTGTGGAATGTGTTAGCTCTAATAACTGAAACTGAGCTTTTGACATAGTCGCCGAGCCAAAAATGTTCCTCGTCTCAAAAGATTATGTTTAAGCCAAACTCTGGATCTGGCCAAAATTTTATGCGAACTTACGGCCTTGTTTACGATTGTCTGTCTTCGATTCTTGTGTCAGCATAATCTTAAGTGCCCCATACACAGGACACTTGTGTGCACACTTCAGTGTGGCATACGGAGAAATGTGTGCGCGGACTAGCCCACACACAGGACACATTTGAGAACATCGCGATAAGTGTGCTGTGGATGGGGCCCTTTATGCGGATGTAGGTCTAATTCCCAGCTCAAAATAATGCGGGTTGAACTGACTTTTCTTGGTATTCATTGAATCTGAACAGAGGCCCAAATCTAAGCCGTGTGATCAGACGTACCTGGCGACGCCTAATTCACTTTTCTCGGTATTCCGTGAATCTGAACGCAGGCCGTGGCTCCCTGGCGACGTCTAATTCAGTTGATCGAAGCCGATTCGTCATTTGTTGGTCTTCATCTCCTTTTCCCCTAATTTCACAGCAACCTCTGCCTATATGGTGGTGGCTTAAGGTCCAAAAGGGTTGTCTCGAAGGGTTAAACTGTTCCTCGGTGCCATGAATTGCCTGCACACTGGATCCTTGTGACGACATCCACTCCATAATTTCGGCATTTTTTTTTTATTAATTGAAGCGTATTGAAACGCTTATGAATTGTCAAGCTTTCCTGAATATTTTGACAGCTGTCACTGGTAACTTCGACAGCTGATGAAATACCACAACTGACTACGTCTGGTCACCCTTTAGCTAAGGAACTTCCTTCTAGAGGGTCGGATTAGAAACAGGGAGCCGTCGTGCATTCCCTCCCCCTTTGCCAAATCAATTGCTGAATAAGCCGCTGAATTAGCTCCAACCTGGCAACCATCACTCCTTTCCTTCCACAGAGTTAGTTAAGAGTCCCTTCCCTCATCGGCAAGCCAAAAAACAACGCAGGATAACCCTGCAGCCACCAAAGCTTCCTCAAAGGAAACCCCCCCTTAATGTATACTCACAGTTGAATGTTTGTTTTTTTTTTCTCTCTCTCTTCTTCCAGGATAAACCCCGGCTAATGTGTGTTGCATAATGTGTTGAACTGAATTTATTTTCGTTTTGTTTTTCTTCTGTGTTCGTCATCCTTTTTGATTATGTTCCATTCATATTATCCTTGTTCGCATTAAATGTAAAGTGAGTGAAAAAGTGAAGAAGAAAAAAAAAAAGAATAGAATTTGAAATTCTCTCTCGTGTCGCGTGTCGAATTCAGCAAAACCAGTGTGGATGTGTGTGATAAGAAAATATTCGAGTTCTAAAGAAACGGCACTATAGTGGAAGTCCTGCTGTTACTGTGTAAGAAGATGTTGCGATCGCCCACACATCTTGTGGGACATGGTCCAACATCGCATACAACATCCTCTCCGAATGGTGGCGGTGGTGGTGGCGGCGGAGGCGGCGGCGGCGGAGGTGGTGTCCAATTACATCGCAATCATCATACAAATGGCACAGCTAACAGAACAACGAATGGATTTAAAAATGGTTTTATCCTAAACGGTGGTGCTATTAGTAGTAAATCTCATAACAATAACAACAACAATACAAACACAAATAACAACAACAATCACATGTCTGCGTCAACCACGGGAGGGGCACACGGAACGATGCACGCGATGCAAAACGCATCGTCAAACAACTCATCGACATCGTCGTCAACGACAGGCGGTGCCGGCGGCGGTGGCGGTGGCACTCAGACCACAACGCGAACGTCACTATTTGACTCCTGTCATCGGAAGATACGCTTAATTGGCGGCGGACCGGTGGCGTTTCTTGGCGGACTTGTCGCGTAAGTTGAATATTCTATTAATCACCATTTTTTTTTTCATTTATTTCTTTTCTTCCTTCTCTCACCCTTTCACACGTCTGCGCATGGAGACAGAACACCCTGTTTTGACACTTGCCACTCGGCGTGAAGGTGGCGTGAGCAGACGTCAAGATATGCTTTTGTTTGCGATTATTTTTGAAAATGTATCTCATCCCGCGCGAAGTGAGAGATCAATGTACACAAGCATTTTGTTCGCTATAAATACTTGCTCGTGGTGTTTGCGTTAGGACGCTACCGGTGACAGGCGGTAGCGTCTCCAAAAATAAATATTAAATCAGGTGATCGCTGCTGGTATGGTGTATCTGGGCTGTAAAGCGCTCAACTGCGGACGCTCGCTAATCCGGATAGTTTTGATATGACGTGTTTATTGCACTCGTCTGCAGGGCGAGTCTCATTATCTGATCGTAAAGACTTCACTCTTGCTTTCAGCTAGCTACTTGTGTAATAAGACGACGTGAAGATGATAAGTGGGAATGGCTGTCGGTCTGGAGACGGTGTGTGGGTGGTGGCTGTACGAGAGGGGGTGGCTTTGCTTGTGACGCAGGTTCGTCCTCTTCCACTCTAGAATTGATGGGTGGTTCTTGGTCATTAAGACCTGTCTTGCTCTTCAATTGAAGAAGGTACCTCCTCGCCCTTTCTCCCTCTATACCTCTGGACCGTGCTGTGTCTTGACCCCATTGAGCACGCGCAAATTAATAAAAAAAAGAAAAAGAACACCGTCTGACATTTGAATAAATTTCCGTGGAAATGTTGCCCACGACTACGTGGCACAAGGTCCATTGGATCACTCGTTGCTCGATGGATCACCTCGGTATTTGCCTAATTACTCGAGCAATGTTGGCTACCAAGTCCTAAAGAAAAAGCCTGGAATTTGTGGATGCTCAAGGCAGAGGTCGGTGATGCACACCTCGGCCAGGACCTATTCCTTATGAGCGAGGGCTAGTCCCATGCCGACTTGGAGGGACTGGCTAGGTTGTAATGAGCGTGGTCCTTGAGAAAACCCCATCGTGGGTAAATGATAACTTTTCGGCAAGATCGGATACCAGCCGGAAGTCCCTTGCTTGTGGCAAAGGAGGTCTAGTACCAGGACATTGTTGTCCTTAAAGGAATGAATTTCCTTCCCCATGCTAAGACCGACTGGTGAGAGTCTCTGGTCAATTAATGGCGAGTCCTTAAAGCGATTGGGGGCTTAGCAGGGATGGGTCTGGTATTTCCATGGCTTGCCTGGCTTCTGTAAATATAAGGGGTGAAGCTTTAAGAAGTGCAGGTGGTTATCGTAGGATATTGGTTGTTTGAAGGTAGAGCTTCTGCAAGCCTGCCGTCGTGTCCCACAGGGTCTATGGAGGCACAACTAGTTCTTGTCTCGGGAGTGGCACCACTTTCCGAAGAGGTGTACTCCTTTCACTGCCAGGCGTTGAAGGGCCTATAAGGAGGGCCTTGGAAGAACAAAGTCTTGCCGATCGTAGGTCTTTACTTAGGAGACACTACGTAGCAATGGCGGGGGACTTAGGAGGGAAATAAAGAACAACGTTCCATTTGATTGTGAAACCCGACCGGAGGCTATGTTCTGGCACCACGGGAGGATTTGATGCGATTTGGCTCTAAACCACAGCCACCACGACGCTTCTATAAGGGGGCCTTCCACTCGGATATGCTGAAACTGGAGAACGAGGCCCTTGAAACCTAGTTTAAGACTGTCCGAGAGAAGGCCCTTGAAACCTAGTTTCAGACTGTCCGAGAGGAGGCCCTTCAAACCTAGTTTCAGCCTTTCCGAGCTGCCTCTCCGAGCGAGCCTCTTATGGAAGCGTCGTGGTGGCTGTGGTTTAGAGCCAAATGGCATAGACTACCACTCGTGGTGATTGTGCCTGCCTCTGAAATGTGCACGGAATTATGACCCAACTCAGTGTGGTGTTGCAGCTACAACCGCGGAGGTGTTAGATAGGACTCGGGACGGATTGTTCTTTAAGACACGAATTCAAATAGATCTTGAGATCAAATCCAAGGCTTTAATCGGCGTTTTCCTTTAATTCCGTTTTCCAAACATTCACTTGCTCCACGAAGTGGACAAAAAACATTTTTCACAGAACCCTACTTTTTGTAACCCTCTTGAATAAGTTGGGGACGGTGCTGAGGTGTCCCTTATGTAGGGGTGCTCGTTCCATCGTTCCGGGACCATGGCGAATTGTTCGTAAAGAGAGGTGTCCTTTATAGAGAGAGGGCTGTCCGTTAAGAGAAGTTCCACTGTGCAGCAAGAGACAGAGTGTCCTTGAACTCCCCCGAGAGCCAGTGATTGATTAGCCTTTCTCGCCTTTGTTAAATTTGATTTTCATTTGAAAGCGACGCCTTCTGCGTGCCCCCTGGCCGCCCTCAAATTTCGAACACATCCCATATCGTTTGCTGAATTCATCATTTCATTAATTCATTCGATCCCTTCTCCCAATCCAAGCAAGAGAAGAACATTACACGCAGCATGATTCGCAACACGGGTACCTTCCTTTCACCGCGCATCCACCGAATTTCTTCGTCAAAGTACGACAATAAAACGAAACGAGACTCATGCCTGTTCGTTCCCCCATCGCTCTGCGGCCCTTCGAACGGCTGAATCATCTGCCTTTGAGATTATTGAATTCCTTCCTCGTGATGGTGTTCTTTCCGAAACCGGATCGCGCCCCCGCCAAACGCCGAATCATCATCTTCCTCCTCAAAGAAATGAAAATAAAACGAATCCTCAAATTCATTCAACAATTTTCCAATGTGATATGCTTTTCAGGTGAATGCCATGCCGGGAGAGAGCCCCTCTCTCGCTCATCCCGTCACGGATGGGTGGAATGTTTTTTTTTTCTGGTTTTCTGTGTTTTCTTCCCTTCGGCCTCGATTCTCGGTTGTGTGAGTCTGGCATCTGGGAAGACAGGTGAGGAGTGAAGCGTCGTGTTGTGTCCTGTTCACATATGTACGTGTACCCAACGAATACGTTTCGATTACTTTAAACGATTGCATTTCCAGTTTTCCGACGTGAGTGTCTGTGTGTGCTGTGGTACCTGACCGATAGATGCAATCCATGTTGACTGACACTAATGTCGGCTGTTTGCTGCCCTGTTGGTGGTCTCTGGAGGTCGACGGTTTTGCTTGGAGATTCCATTTTCCCTCGTTGATCGCGTTGCATAAGGTTTCCCCGTGAATGGATGGATACGATAAATTGGAGAGGTTTACTATTATTTTCCAATGAGTTGGGAATTTCGATCGGTAGACAGCTTTACAGGCGATCGCGAAGAAGGAGCATTTGTATCCATCAAGTGTTTCGAAATTGACTAGATTGTGGTGTGGATTGAGTATTGCCAGCAACTCTGAGCTTCAAATGGTTCCCATGGAAGGCATTATCGTGAATTCACTGGGGATTGAGAAAGAGAGAGACGAACTGGGAAACACTTAAATCTGTATTTTATCGCTCGAAGATTCGTTCTTCCGTGGAGCATCTGGGCCTCAACCTAGAAGCCTCTTCGAATAACGTGCTGTCTCCAGTTTCGCACGCCAAGTTGGTTGAGGTCCTTCTCCACCTGTGTGCGACACCTTAGAGACGGGCGTCCTCTGTTGCCGTTCGGAGTCAAAGCCAACCTTCGGCCCGAGCAGTGTTGTCCCATACACTTTACATGGCCTAACCATCTTAGGCGTTGGATCCATAGACGCCAGACTAAGCCCATGTCGCCGTACAGTCCGTTCGTGGTTGAATCTTCTCCTCCAAAAACCGTTAAAGCCAACAAGGCCAAAGATCACATGCAGAACTCTTCTCTCGAAGAGATCAAGTACTTCACTATCCGCTCTAGAGATTGTCCATGAATCGGCGTCGTACCGTAGGACTGGGATGATCAAGGTCATATACAACGTCAACTTGGTCATTCGAGAGATGGCTGTATGAGTTTTGGGCGATTGCCACCACTGTAGGCGTTGTTGCCTACTTAGATTCTCGTTGGGTCCTTTGTCCTAAGATGGTTGTATTACTCAATTGCCTCTTGCACCCCGTGAAACAGTGGTTGGCGAGAGTTACTCTGCACTTATTCTTTCGGTACTTCTTTTGTTCGTACGTTTAACTGCGTAGCCGAGGTAGACAAAGTCCTTCACTACCTCAGAGCTATAGCTGGCCATTGTGATACTCTGTCCAACCCATCGATCCTGTATGTCCTTGCTCGACGAGGGTGTATGCATACTTTGTTTTGCCTCGTTCGCCGTTTGACCCATTTTTATCCGGACATTCCATCTAGAGTGAGTTTTCGAACGTCTCAAGGTAGCTTGAAAGTCCTGGATGAAGAAGGGGCCACATTCGATCTTTCGTGGTTCAATCTAGTCCATCGTTGACAGTCTTGGGCACGGTGCTTCTAGTCAACATCTCATATTACAGGTTCCGCCTTAAAAACGGACGTCATCCGTTGCAATGCACCATTCCGTCAAGGCTCGATAATCAAAGAAATGTGGAGACAACACAATCCCACGCTCATTTGGCAGACGAAAATACACTGGCGCCCAATGGAGACCACAGCACAGAGATAGTCTAGCACCCCCCTTAAAGCGGCTGCCATCGCTTAAGACCCGATTATCGTGCCTAATTGAAAGATATGGACCACCCCAAGAGGTTGTTGTTTTTTTTTTCACGTCAAAATTATGGTTTCCCACTGATGTCGTTGGGATTACCTCGTATCTCACGGCGCAGAGGTAAATAAATTCAAGCCAACGAACCACATTTCATAGGAAACCTTGAATTCATCATCATCAGGCCCCGTAAGCAGAAGGTAATGTACAACTATCTCCATGGGTTCTTCTTCGTTTCTTCTCTCTCTCTCTCTCTCTCTCTCTCTCTCTCTCTCTCTCACTCTCTCTCTCTCTGCAGTTGTATCTTTTTTTTTTCTTTCCCCTGAATTAGCTCAAAATGAATCCTAAACACCGGAGCTTCCAGTCTTTAATTTTGTTTTCCTTTTGTTCATTTCTCATTCTAAATGCCCTAAGGGATTACACGCACACACACACACACATACACTCACTTACCCGTTTGAAGTCTAAATGAATTTTCTCAGAAACTAGCTCCGTGTGTGTGTGTGTAAAGTAAACGTACTGAATAAATGAATAAATCTTCTATAAATCCATTACAGTAGATTCATTCAAAATTAATTCAAAAGATACATAGCTACATACGTATCTACAGTCATTCGTCGTGTTGTGTCTCTCGCACATGACCAGATGCAGAAAGAAACGAGCCAACGACAATCTGTGCGCGAGAGAGATTGTGATGAAAGGCAAGGTTTTGCTCGTTACAGGTTTCTTGTTTCCAGTCAAGCTCACTTAAGCTACACTTCAGAGTCATCTGACGAACGGATGGTGTTACAACGGGGCAGCAGCAGCAGCAGCAGCAGCCACCACACCAGCATTGACACAGTTTTCATTTCATTCGTGTCTAATGGCTGAGAATAAATCTTCAGATTTCGGCGCGCAAAACTTGTTCGAGTTGGTCACACAGCCACTTTAGCTTGTCGGCGCGTCTTCCTCTGTGTCCGGCCGGTAGTCACGTCGTCGTAGGGGAACCCCTCCAGAGCGCCGAAAATTTGCATATCCAATGAGTCTGACTCTACGCACACTTTTGAGGCGATGATGATGATGAGGATGGTCGGACGTTGGATACATTACCAAAACGACAAGTGAACGATTTGATCGCAAGCACACACGCCCCCCGCGCCCATTTGTGGGCGAGCATAACCGTTTTGACTTCATTAAAAAAACTGAGGAAAAAAGCCCGTCTCGGATGAGTTCAAGTGGGCACTTGAGAGAGTCCCGAGGAAAATGAACAGCTAGGCAAAATGAGGAAAAACTGAACGTCTACAGACGGTGTGGCTGTGCATGCGACGTGGCTGCGCTGTGAAAACGAGGAAATTAGTTTAATAATTCTTCTAGAAGTTTTTCATTGTCTTCTTCCCCAGCATGTGTTGGTCGCTCCCGTCTTGAGGATATCGACAGAATCTGTTTTCCGTCGATACTTGCTTTGCTCCGAGTTAACGACATAACACGTCAAATGACTGCGTGCACGGTGCGCGGGGATGCGGGACGTTGTGAACAGACTCTTGAACTTTGAAGAGTGAACCGATGGGAAAGTTATGATGAGCAGGCGTTATGTAATGCGTGTGTATTGGAACGAAGTTCGATTGGAGAGGAGAACTGTTTCATTTCTTGGATCTGGATCTTTCCACCATCCAAGGCTGTAATTATTTTCAAAACAAGGCCAGTTTACTGGGAACACTTGGGTCGAATTTTGTTCTAGAGAGTCCTTCATTAAGCGCGTCCTATCTTTGAATTTAACGGAAACAAAGTGTGTGCGAGGTATCGTCGATTTATTCCTTGGAAAGGCTACGCTTCCATGTAGCATATCTGAATGGCCCGCATCCGTGATGTCAAATTGTCCATGACTCTTGCTGAATTTGACCGAGTTATGTTGGCTTTGAGGACCGCCGTGGCTTGTGGCTTATTCGCAAAGACCTGCGACTTCAGAGAACCCCACAAGAAGAGGTCTGACGGAGTCAAATCGCACGATCTCGGTGGTCAGGTCACATGACCTCCACGTGAGGTGACCATGTCCTCGAATCGCTCGGTCAGAATTTCCAGAGTGGCGTGACCATATCATCCAATTCGGGTCAACATAAGTTGGGAACCATCGACCTCGCTGCTGACGACGATTTCAAAGAAATATGCAGCGACAATCCAAAATTCAGACCAAACAGTGACTTTTTGGGGTTGCATTTAACGCTCATGGACCTCAAGTGGACGGGTGTCGTCCCAAATTCGACGGTTTTTTTTGGTTGACGTACCCATTAATCCAGAAATGTATCTCATTTTATGGTGACCTTGGATTCGGCGTAGCACGCGGATCATAGCCCGAACAGAACAGAAATTTTGATAAAAAAAATTGTATCATTTGCTTGTGTTGTTGAACGCTAAGCTCGCCTTTGGGGATTTGTCAAAGCAGACTGAATAACTGACAAGCGATTTGACACATGTATCTTCAACAATCCCTTCCACTCTCCCACATCCCAGCTAGTCCCAGGTCCACCTCGGACTGTCACGACACCCACATTATTACATCTTCAACAATATGGCGCCTGTCATCTGTCAAAGTTAGGAAGTCGCTACTGGAAGACCCTTGCCAAGTGGATGCACATCATCAGTTGAGTCTGGCTGCAATAGATCCAATCCTGATGCACATTGCTGTCCAAAACTAAAGCTAAACAATTTATAGACATCCTGGAAAACGTTAATCTGCCCACGTGACCTCTTTATAACCCGGAAAGATGCCAGACAACCATCAGGCTTGCCTCTAAATTTCAGTCGTTACTGCGCACTGGACGACTGTCTAAGTGTGTTGGTGAATTCACTAGCAGCTCCTCTACCTAACCTAACCTAACTTCCTGGATATAATAAGGGTGTAAAGCTCTTGGAAGCGGGTAGTTTTTGTGTTCTTCCTCGAGTATAGTTAAGGTGCTTCAATCTTGGCTAACCCTGTAGGTTCAAGAATGATTTTTGCAAACACTTTTCAGACCAATTTCCACTCAACCTCCAACCATCTCCATAAATAATCGTAAATCAGTCCAACTCTTCCGCTCATCCTAAAGACCATGAAGGGACCTTCAAAAGTGTCTCTGACCACTTTGACCATTGGACACCCCGTTCTCGAGATATAAGCCATTGAAGGCGATTCCCAACACACGTCCCACAAAAGTGCTTTCTTGGAACACAAAATTCCTGCCTGAAAAGATTTGCTTTTCAGCCGAATTTCAGGCGAAACTGAAAAACATCAAGTTTCGTGGCGGAAAAATGGGAAGAATGCAAATATCTTGAAAACGACTGAATGGATTAAAGTGAAAGTTGCCACGGAGTGAGCTCATATGTTGGGCTTCAAACTGAACGAGGAATGATCCTTGAAGGACATCTGGTTTTAAGGATATGTGACATGGAACACCTTTTTGCGAGTTATTGCGTGGCGTGGTGAATTTCTCAAGACGGGCTGAATGGATTCGATTGAAGCTTGTCACATCGAGGATCCATATATACAGCTACAAGTAAAAGGTAACCGGAACTTGGTAGGACCTTTGGTTTCCAGGATATTTGATGTGGATTATAGTCACCACCTAGTTCTCAGAATCTCTGCACGGATTCGATGGCAACTTGTCATTCCCATCGTCCGTACATCGAAATAAAAGTTGAAGCTTAGATAATCCTCGCAGGACAATGCCTTCCAAGGATTTTATTGTGGAACCTCTATATCTGCATATCATAGCATCGGAACCGCTTTTTATTGGGACTTTCCACATCAAGAGTCTAAACGGGGATTGTAAAGCGAATGTTAAAAGGATCCTCGCAGGACCTTTCGTTCGTGTAGATCCCTGAGTCACGCGGTTTAATCACAAATGTCTCATCAAGTGCCCAATGGATCTAATTGAAACTTCTTCGACTTTAGAGTCTGCCTATCGAGGTTTTGTCAAATGTACGCAGGATAATTCAAGGATATTCCATTTCCAGGATATTAAGCATCCATTGTTATAGCCTAAGGCTTCATCACTCTGGCTTTACAGCTAACTTGTAATTTTAACAATTATGTGTTAGCTTTTTTAATAAATAAATAAATAAAGGCTGTTTTTCTAAAAAATATTGGCTACACAGTGATCTCACACATATTTCGGGGGTTGCATTCGATCGAGGCCTAAGTGATCTACAAAATCCTTCCTCCTAGGTTCCACCGTTCGTGAGATATTTGATCTCAAAGGTGACTGAAGTCCAGTCTAGCCAGTCATTCCTCGGGGATATTCAATTTGCGGATGTAATGGTTAACTTGAGGTGGCAGTTAGGCCGACAGGGTGAAGGCAGATCAGTCAACGAGTTCTGAAAGGATTCATCGATCCATCAGTCATGCTCTCTCTCCCAAAACCGCTCCATCATCAAATCTGTGAAACAATCAAGAACTCCAAGAGCCTCTACGAGTCATCAGCGTAACCACAAACAATTCGGCATGATGCATCCTTTTATCTGTCCATCAACTGCACGAATCCCCGATGCACATTGTATTTCCCAACCCAGCCGCTCTCTGACAATGTAACTCCCATCCGCAGCTCTCCGCTGCTCTCAAAGTCGTTAGTGTTTTTGCTGAAAGTTATCAAAATTCAGTTAAACTTTCAAATGACAGATAGGAAACTTTACATCTCTTACTGCTGCTTTATGTGTCATTTTAAGTTCCGCGCAGTGTTTGTGTGGACCCCTCTCTCCTTGTGCATGCATCCAAGTTCCAGAAGGAGATGCATTAAGTGGGAAAAAACAGCCGAACAAGAAAAGGGCAAGCAGTCCTCAGAAAAAGAACCCGGAGACACACGGTTGGAATTGCAAAGTAGGGATAATGCTGTGCCCCCTCACCAACCACCGTCGCCATCGAACAGAGAGTGCGACGGAAGTTGGGCAATAAAATCAAGTGATTGCTGCTGCTGCTGTAACTATTGCAATTTGGTATCACCATTCAAGGCGGCCCTAAAGAAGGCTATTTACTTTTTGCCAGCTTCTCTGTTGGACGTGGTGTTCATGACGAGGGTCACGGGAGGGAACTCAATGAATTCAGTTTTTGCAATCAGATACTGTCATGACTTGACAACAATTTTAGCCTTGTGTCAGGTACGAGAGGCGGCCTTCAGACTACAGTCGGACTTAGGTCAGTGAAGGGCCGTTTCGGGGACTTGAACAGGTAGAAAGGTAGAGCCCTGACAAACCTTGCGGCCGTGGCTCGCTTAGATCAACGTGCTGAGTCAATAGGAGTTCAATTTCTTTTATTCCGAAAACCATCCCAAGTCATTTATGAACCACAGGAGGTTTTTCAATTCAATTCGACGCCGCCGCAAGTCCTCCGGCTCTTCAGACAAGTGCCCTCCTAGGAACTGCCTTCTTTTCTTTCCCAGGGCTTGGCAACCGTAGATTCTTCTCATCTTCTAAGAGTACAGTACCCGATAAGGACTTCTATTGGTATGCCATACGCACATCCTTGCGACAAAAGCGGATCTATAAGGTTGATCTGGTTTTACTCATGGTCGACCATAGCCCTTGCCCAGACCAAGCCACCGAGTACTGGCTCTGTCCAGGGCTTTGTCTTCCAGTTTATTCCTTATGGAGCTAAGGAGCATGCTTCTCCCATCTCAGATCGTCTTTTCGAAAGAATGTCGTGTCCGCTTGTCCGTTTCCTTGGATGCCAGCATGCCGTGGTACCCAGCATAGGTTGATAGTGATCACCAAGGATATCTCTCTGATCTGTGATACTATTGCCGCAGACTTTTAAACTGATCGCGTTACGTGAGAGCTATCAATCATGTCGATCGAGGTTGATAAAGATCACTCTTCAACGCCTCTTAAATTGAATGGACTTTAGCTCATTACGAATACCTTTAAGTGGCCGGAGACAGGACACAACACGGGCCAAAGGTATGGATGGAGAAAGGGCTAGGTGGTCTTAAATGTCTGTGGAGTCTGACAGTCGACTACTGGTCTTGAGAGCATTTCGTGTTCGTGTGGTGCGTGTGAAAATCGATTTTCTGGACTTAGCTGTCCCTCCCTCCAAGAAAACGAAGAAGTTCAGGTCGAAGTCGCCACCTGTTCGTCGATGTCAATGCTCGATATGACAGCGTGCAAAGATTCGAGATGTCTAGTTTTGAAATTCGCGCCAAACTCGCGAAAAATTCAGCAGGATGACGATGGACCAAGAGGCCGAGGACCAGCCGACACCCCCTTATCTAACCGAGCCCAAGCCATGGAAGAAGGGATTCATTGAAAGATACTATCATCATCAAATGCAACGATCTTGTCAAACATCCTCTTGGTGACCAGTCCGTTGCTAGAATTGCCTCCTCCCTCTTCTCCACCGTCGAGAACAGCCTACAAGGTCCACCTCAAACGCAAAGAAATTCAATCTGTTTTGTCCCCTCTTCAGACAATGGCTACCACAGCTGTTTGCTTGTCTTTTCACGGCCAACCACTCTGCGCCCGCTTCTGTCCGCCAGAACACGTAACTCCGAAATACAAGATACCTTCCGGCAGTGATAACTTGCTCGTAAAACTTTGGATTATCGTTATGAAAGCCATCGTTGCCCCTTGATGGATGTGAGGATGCAAAAGATATAAACGAAGTGAACTGAGGCCAGTCGAGCAACAGGCGGGCGGGCGGGCGGGCGGGTGGTCGGTCCGTCGCTCGGTCGGTCGAACAAACAAAGCACACAACAACAGAGAACAACGCTCGGAAGTTGCCAAACTAGTTTTCGAATTAGGGTTTTCCTTTTTTGAATTTTTGACTCTGACCTCGTCAATGCTATGGTCTCTCTGTGTGTGCTCGTGTGTGTTTGTGTGCGGTTTGACTTTTAGGCACGTTCCATCACACTAAAGTGAAACCCACATACCGTCAATCGACATAAACAACATCATCATCGTCGTTGTCGTCGTCAGTCAGTGAAATCGAAAGTAAAATAGTACGAATCGAAAAAGTTTTCACTTTTATTTCTACACACAGACTTTGTTTTTGGCGAAAAGAATCTTCTGTGTTGCCGTCCGTATCTGCATCTGTTTAGCGGCCATTTTGGGAGATTTATTGCCCGACAGAGTCTGGCTGAGGATTCACAAGTCATTCATCAGTTTTGACTGAAAATCGACTGCAGTTTGGTGGTCGGGAGACGATAAGCAAAAATCAGCGCGATGAAAGTTCGTCTGTTTTTGGTCGCTTGCGTGGTGTCAGCGCGGGAGGACGGGAGGGAGGAGGAAATATGCAAATGTTGCAGAATTTACGATGAACTTTGTATCTGATTTTCGGTGGGATGTAGAAAGTTGAGAGGTAAAATCGATCGAAAATGAATTCGGATTTTTTTGTTCCAGCTTCTTGTGGATGATTTGGAGTTGGCAGGAAGGGCGTTTATAGACAAATGCTCAAGGAGTAGCACAAAGGGAGGGTCTTGGACAAAACCTTTCACATTTTGGCTGTGTCGTTATGAACAACATCGAATAACAAAATTTCCCGTAGGCACCATCGACTCCAGACGCGTGTTAACACTTTCCCCACACAGAACTACAATCAAGCTCCACTTTGATTCCACTGTCTGTGTCGATGGTGCCTGGCATGCTTACACGTGCGTCTCGTATCCGTCCTCCCTCTGGCATCAAAGGCAGATGCCAAACTTTGTGTGCCTCGGTGAATTTGAATGTGAGAGCGACGAAGAAAAGGATTTTCCGCTTAAGCAAATCTCTCTCCCCACTCCCGGCGTCACGGCCGACTTGCCGCATCAGAAGGTGAGGATTCTTTTGAAATTCCCCGCGGACGAGAAGAGAGGAGGCTCCTCGAGACTCGAACAGAATTGAGTTTTCATCGTCAATTAGCAGTTTGTCTCCGATTCGCCGGTACATCCTTTCGCTTTGCCTGCGCCTTCATTCAATTTGCATTTCGAGGTCAAAGACAATGTTGACGGCGGGGGCGGGTACGGGTGCGGGGGCTCCTCTGCGAATGCTCTTCGCTTCTGTTGACAGTTGAGTCACAAAACGAATTCCCAAACAGCGGAGCATTAAATCAAATTATTACCAACGTCAGATACATGACACAGCCGTGTCCTTGCTCGATTTGATTTCTCCTTGCAGTCGCTCGTGCGGTGGAAAGGAAACTCGCAACTTTTTCCTCTTCAATAAGACGAAGTTCTTCTCATCTCTGTTTTTTTTTGTCTCAGTTTTCCTGGCTCCCATTGTCCTCGAGTTATAATTACAAGTGTCAGCAGGAAGAGGCGATCTCAGGCGAGAGTTGAAAGGGAAAAGTTTCCCGTCCCAGTGAAAGGATGAGCGTCAGGAATGTGGACTCTTGTGATTTATCACCAGGGGGATGGCTAAATTGAATTCAATGACCAAGGACACAAAGGACATGACTTGGCGGAGAGGGAATGACACTCACATTGATGATGGTGATGATGATTCTCTCTAGGAGCAGTGATGTGGTGAAAGGAATAGTTCGTGGAAACATGGATGTCCTTGCTTGAAAGTAGAAGCAAGGCACCCCTGGCATTTACGTAGAAGGAGTGTGAAGAACAAATCTAAGAAGGATGGTGCGTTCTTAGGTTTGTGGGTAGTAAGTGGCTTAGATGCACTTAGGCTAAAGTAGGCCCTAAAAATGGTGCATTCTTTCTTCGTCCTCTTCTGATGGAGCTACTGTCCGTGCTGGGCCTGGGCCTCAACGAACAAGCCTCTTCAGCTGGCACCATTTAGCGGTTCCCACGAACTATGCACGGCAAGTCGCCATCTGTTTCGTGGTGGTCTCTATTGCGCTGAAATACTGGGGCGGACGCGAAGGCTCTCGGGGCAGGAGTAGTGTTTTCATGCACTCTACATGGTCTTTGGCAAAAGATCACGGTCGGCAGCTACAAGGCAGAAAAAGAGTTTGTCTTCCTCGGGAAAAAAGTGAACTTCGTAAACCACTTCCGACGCACAATCGCCCGTGGCAACCGACGTCGATGTATCGAAGCTCCTGAATCGAAGGACCAAAATCACGCTCTCCAAAACAAATCTGCCAGTCCTGCTGTATGGAGCCGAAAGCTGAATGAACAGCCAAAGCAGCAGAGTCGATTCTTGGTGCCTCCGAAAGGACATTTCTGTGTCGAATAGGAGAAGAAGACAACACCGGGAACTCTATGAACTGTACAAAGAGCTGCACTGGCTGGGCCACATCGATGGCAGGGTCTTCCAATCCGAGCCTCTTTCTTCGAGAAGATGAAGAAGACCGAATCCAGGTCATCGTGGACGCAGGGCAGCTTGGTCTTGATGACTAGAAGCATCTTACTCGGGACCGATAGCAAAGGAAGGCAGCTGTAGCTGAGACTCAAACGGAAGTAAGTAAGGCCACAATACGCAGACGCCTGGCTAGACTCATGACTCCATACAGTTGGTGCTTGAATCTTCTTATCGAAATGGCATCCATACAGGAAACAGACCAAGGACTTCCTCATCAGCTCTTAAGACTGTTCTTGTCGCCGCACCATACAGCAGGACGGAGATGATCGAGGAAGTATTCTTCGTCTCTTAAGCTCAAGGAATCAGTGATTGACAAGAGATGTTCTTGTTGACACACTGGTTTCGCTGTACAGTGAGATGATCAGGACTGAGGTAACCCGACGGATCCAAGTCGGAGGAAGGAACAGGTTCAGAGATATACGCTGGATCGCCAGAGATTGTGTATTCCAAGTAGAAGCACAGCTGTTCAAGACTCTGACCTCTGACAGCTTTGCGTTTTCTTGATCGACGGCATATATTTTCTTTTGTCTTCATTGGTGTCTCCGTGAAAGCTTCCTCGAACTCTGCGACACGCTGGGTAGGGGCGACGTTGTGGGTGTCATCTGCCGACTTCCAGAAGACAATGCTTTCCGTCTTTACAGCAGCCCCCCGCAATCTCACGCTCGTCCCGTCTCCTTGCCGGAACCCAGGCAGGTTTCGAACGGCTCAGAGGTCCTGGAACAGAACAGCAGGGTGTAACGGCTGGATGGCGTAGTTGGATAAGTGCCTGCCCTGGGTAAGTGGGGTCCCCGGTTCGAATCCCAATGCGAGCAAAGTCAATCCGTTTTCAAATCTGGTCCAGTCACCATTTGCTCAGTGGCCCCTCCTACCTAACTAGCTACCTAGACATCTAGATTCCTAATCAATCCTGTCCACGCACAAGTCATAGATATGCCTCTCAAAACTGGATTCCCCCCAGTCGAAGACCAAAGTTCACTCCATTCACCACGATTAGTTGGAATCTTTTATCATTGGCCGACATCTGTTCACGCGATGAAACATTCCCATATGTCATGAACACGCATTCAGCGCGCAAATGCCCCTCGTGCACGGGGGGAGGGGGGGCAGGCTATCGACATTTTAGGTGCAAGTATACTCGAAAGTCTAATCTCGACACAGAATTCCCATTTGCTGGCCCCGGCCGGCTGGCTATCAGTTCGCGAATACAAAGTGCACTCGTCAGATAAACGATTTCTTTGTTCGACGCGTGAAGTATCTATCACCACTTCGGCACTTCCCTTATCGCAGACAAGCCACAGCTGAGCAAATTGTCTCGTCGGCCACCACACACATCCCTCGGAACATGGATTGGATTTTTTTTTTGACACAGTATCCGGAAACCACGAGCGCAGAAATGCAGCTTTTTTTTCTGGAAACCCTCAATTGTGGCACTTCCTCGTTTCGATGTAGCGCATCACCGTTGACACCAGCTGGCGGCGTCGACGGCGGCAGCCGTCTTTTGTGGTGCAGACAATAATTATTGCGAAACTTCAGCCGACGAACGGAAGTCGCAACAAGGACAGACTTCCGTGCCCGGGCCCAGGAACGTGGTTTAATTTGTCCTTCGACGGGTATTGGATTTCACTTTTTCCACCGCACACCACGCACGACACAAGTATCGCGTTGCTCCTCAGCAGAGTGGTGGAGTGTGTGTGTGCTGACGTCGTAACCATGACTCTGCCACACACCTCGTCACTCGGGGTGTTCCGTGTCCTTTGGCAAATTAAATTATGTGTCCCCTCTTTGCCCCATCCGCAAGTGATTGAAGTAAAGGGTGGCTAGAGCGGGGGTGGGGAGGGGGCAGAGTGATGAAGGACACAGCATGATGCATCGCAGTGTGACCGACATTTTAATGTAATGTCTGGCATTCTTCCAAGGAGGTCAAGAGGACAGCGAAAGGATTCACCTGCATATCCTCTTCCTCTTCATTATGGGGCCGGCTTAATTTCAAACAGACCCACCGACGACGAGGCTATTATTTCTCTTTTCCTCGCCTCGCCTCACCAATCCATCCGTTGTGCCGCTGATAGTGACATGCGGCGGAGGCGGGCGGGGGGGACGACGCTGCCTGCATACGAAATCAGTCGTTAGCTGGATTAGTCATTTGTCATTTTATTGGACACTCGCTAGTCAGTTATTTTAATTTCATTAAGTGGGTGGTGTGAGGGAGAGGAAGGCAGAGAGAGAGAGAGAGTGTGTGTTGGAGGGTCGGGTCTTCCTGTTGTTTTTTTTTGCTATGCGAGATGTGTGCGCTTTGTCAAGTTAACGACCGTTTAATGCAGACGTATCATAAAGCGTTTCAATTACGTTAATGAAAATAATAGCGAGCTATCTTTTTCCTCGTTTGCTGTCATATTCCTTATCGCTGGTGGTTTTCACTCACTTCGGAGTATGATTTTGCCGGGAGCTTGCTGCGGAGAGCTGCAGCAGTTGGTGTGTGGTGCCGGGATGTTTTTTCTGTGAGTTTTACCGATTGAAACGCTTCTCGAAGTGAGTCACGTGATGGCCATTTAGCAGCTGTTTCAGCTACGAACAATTGTGCAACCAATTGGGAGTGCGGTGAATTTTTGATTTATTCTGACTCTACGACGAGTGTGTTGACAGATTTATCAGTGAATTATAAATCATTAAAACATACTTCCTATTTTCATTGACGTTTGCTAGCAGTTAGTGTTTGTCATGCGGCTGACAGGTGTCATCAAAAGTAAAATTTAGTGAAAAAGCTGTTTCGTACTTACTTTGTAGGCCTACGGCCCTTGGAGGGTGTAGGTTTTAATAAAAGGTGCCCGGCCTGGGTGCGCTGCTTCCGGTCATCAAGATCAAGCTGTCTTGCGTCCGTGATGTCCTGGTCTTGAACTGGAGGTTCAGTCATCCTCTCCTTCTGGAATCAGGAGCTCCGGTATCGTAGGCCCCCTTAGCTGGTCAGTTGGTATGCATGCGCTTGATGTGGCCAAGCCAACGCAGTCTACGGTAGCCTTCCGGACTAAATCCACATGTGGGTACAGTTTATAGCGTTCTGGGCTAAGTCTCAGTTCAGACGAAGACACCAAGAATCAGCTCTTCTGTTTTGCGAATCGTCTAGCTTTCGGCTACAGGATACAGGACTAGCAAAAAGAAGCTTGATTTTGGTTCTGTAGAAGCTGTTGTCTACTAGCCTGTCATTTTTGGAGTTCAGGTTTGCCCCGAGGAAGACGAACGCCTTTACTATCTCAAAGATGTTTTGTTCCAGGTGTTGTGTGACAGGGCGATTTGTGCTCGACAGAGCATGTTTTGTCTTAACTTCAACAGCTTTCTATGCCTGCTCTTCAATCTCCCATACACCTTCCACTACGGCACGTTGGGACCACACAACAATGTCATAGTCATCTTCGGAACCCAACTGTTGAAATGTCTTGTAGAAGGTAGTGCCCCTGCCCAGTCCTTCACAACATCTCCATCTGCAGATTAAACAAAGCACACAACAGCGCATCTCCTTGCCGAAATCCGGGTCATATATTAAAAGGCTCCGAATTCGTTCAGCCGAACTTCACCGTGCAACACAACTGTATCAATTTTTCCGGGATACCGAACTCCGTCATCGCTTCGAATAGGTCCACACGATAAATGGTTTCGTATGCGGCCTTAAAATCGATGGAAAGGTGGTGTGTTTCGTTGTTGTCAGTTTGCCAGGTCGGAAGCCGCAAAAGCAGTTCACTTCACCCTTCAGAGTGGGTGGCCTACATTTGGGCCAGAGGGTGCCCGTTGTCTTATGACTTACTTCTATGAAAGGAGAGGGCGTTGCAATAGCATACAAGATCTACAATAGTTTCTTCCCTCTCTTCCGGGGATCCCTAATCTGGAGGCGTGTGTATCGACAGCAAAGTGTTACATATCGCCAACCATCGCATTAATTCCTCACCAAATTCCAAACTGGTGTTCTATTACATTTTAAGTCCATTTGAATTGTAGTTGGTTAAGTGAATCGAATCGAATCGAACCGTGAAAGAAAATTTAATACGCTTTTATTTAGTTTTCAAAGCGGGTCCAGTCACCATTTTGCAGCAGTCTCACTGTGGGTATCACAATGGATCAACATGGTCTAAGTGTGCTGGTGAATTCACTAGCAGCCCCCCCGCCTAACCTAACCTAGTCCTTAACGTTGCTTAAATCTGACAAGTCTCAACTCAAATTTCCTTCTTTCTTGAAAAAAAAAACACATTCTCCTTAATTCAACACCACACTGGTAAATAACGGTAAATCTGTCTACCTCTTCAGCTCATCCTACAGATCATGAAGGGATCTTCAAAAGTGTCTCTGACCACTTTGACCATTGGACACCCCGTTCTCGAGATATAAGCCATTGAAGACGATTCCCAACACACGTCCCACAAAAGTGCTTTCTTGGAGCACAAAATTCCTGCCTGAAAAGATTTGCTTTTCAGCCGACTTTCAGGCGAAACTGAAAAACATCAAGTTTCGTGGCGGAAAAATGGGAAGAATGCAAATATCTTGAAAACGACTGAATGGATTGAAGTGAAAGTTGCCACGAAGAGAGCTCATATGTTGGGCTTCAAACTGAAAGAGGAATGATCCTTGAAGGACATCTGGTTTTAAGGATATGTGACATGGAACACCTTTTTGCGAGTTATTGCGTGGCGTGGTGAATTTCTCAAGACGGGCTGAATGGATTCGATTGAAGCTTGTCACATCGAGGATCCATATATACAGCTACAAGTAAAAGGTAACCGGAACTTGGTAGGACCTTTGGTTTCCAGGATATTTGATGTGGATTATAGTCACCACCTAGTTCTCAGAATCTCTGCACGGATTCGATGGCAACTTGTCATTCCCATCGTCCACACATCGAAATAAAAGTTGAAGCTAAGATAATCCTCGCAGGACATTGCCTTCCAAGGATTTTATTGTGAAACGTCTATATCTGCATATCATAGCATCGGAACCGGTATTAATTGGGACTTGCCACATCAAGAGTCAAGTCTATACGGGGATTGTAAAGCGAATGTTAAAAGGATCCTCGCAGGACCTTTTGTTCGTGTAGATCCCTGAGTCACGCGGTTTAATCACAAATGTCTCATCAAGTGCCCAATGGATCTAATTGAAACTTCTTCGACTTTAGAGTCTGCCTATCGAGGTTTTGTCAAATGTAGGCAGGATAATTCAAGGACATTCCATTTCCAGCATATTAAGCATCCATTGTTATAGCCTAAGGCTTCATCGCTCTCGCTTTACAGCTAACTTGTAATTTTAACAATTATGTGTTAGCTTTTTTAATGAATGTGGGTCGCCGTGGCGTAGTGGGTTATTGCGTCGACTCCTACGCAGAGGGTGCCAGGTTCGATACCCGAATTTACCACCTTTCATATTTCACGGCTCCACCTCTTTCGAGACACTGACAATGCTCAAAGAGTAATTCCTGTCTAGAAAAAGCTTCTCAAACTTCGCCGTTCGGAGTCGGCATTAAACTGTAGGTCCCTTCCACGCGTGAGAGAACAATAGCACCCACAACACAAGTGGTTGCTGAGAAGCTAGGCCCTGGCCCTCTGCGGGCTGTAGCGCCACCCATATTATTATTATTATTATTTTTTAATGAATAAATAAATAAATAGCATCCATTGCTGTTTTTCTAAAAAATATTGGCTACACAGTGATCTCACACATATTTCGGGGGTTGCATTCGATCGAGGCCTAAGTGATCTACAAAATCCTCCTTAACCATTTTTGTCCTAGGTTCCACCGTTCGTGAGATATTTGATCTCAAAGGTGACTGAAGTCCAGTCTAACCAGTCATTATTCGGTAACATTCAATTTGCTGATGTGGGACCGAGAACTTGAGGCGCCATGTATGATGATCGAAAATGTCAGGTGTCAGGAGGATTTCCTTTTGTAATGGCCCTTCAAGACCAGATAAGGAGTGGTGTGATTCAATCTCCTTTTGCCCGATGTCTACTTCATTAGAAAACTCCTTCTTTGGCCAAGCAATGGATTCTCTTAAATTTCCCTCCTTCTCCCCTTTCCTCCCTTTCCACTTGAAAGCTGTCAGATTCGCTAAACAGCTCAAGGTTGCCTCGCTAGTAAGTCAAGTAATCCCTCGCACCACAATCGTCACTGCCACCGAAATCCACCCGCGTTTCTTTAAGTCCCGCAGTCTTCCTTGCAGTGACAGCTGTCACCGAATCCGAAATGAATTCTCCTAAGTGAACAGCGAGGACTTTCTTCAATTCGTTTTTATCCAAAACTTCTTCGCTGCTCATTTGTCACTTGCTAATCGATTATCGATTAGCCCACTTCTCGATGATCACCATTTCCTCCTCGCGTCGCGTCGTGCCAGTCGAGTGCGCCGCGTGATTTATTCCCCTTTCAACTATTCCAATCAACACATCGAAAGAAAAAGTTCACATTAAAACAAACCACTCTACACGCATTGTTGAACACAGCCCTGGGACCCTGACCCCGGGCCCGGGCCGTGTGTGTCTCCGATTCAACACTCAGCGGTACGGTGTTAATCAAAATATTTATCCGTGTATTTACATTCCGCTCCAATGAGGGTACACAAGTTTTCACAAAGCAAAGCTCTCCGTCTCTGATCCGCTTTGAATTTGAAAGGGCACCCGCACCCCACACCCACACACCCACACTCATAGATAGTGCGCAATAAAAATGCGTATCCACCACCCTAGAAAAAAAACATCCACTTCCTCCTCCTCTTCTCCACTTCATCGCATCGCTTGACATTCGAAATTGAAATTCTATTTCATTTTTAAATGGTCCTTAACTCTGGGGTTTTTTTCAGAGTAGATACAATTCCCATAAGCAAGTGAACGGGCCGGGCAAGGGCTGGCAGGCAACGGAAAAGAGTATAAAATGCGGTCCTAAATGGCGTCCGTCGATGGGTGGTGAGCGGTGCGGGGACGTGCGGTTGTGACCTACTGACGCTAATAACGTTTTTCTTTCCCTCTCCTTTTTCAAATTAAGAACTCGCCGTTTTGGGTTGCAGTCAATCGAGCGTAGATACTTTATTGGGGCCCTCAACAAGTTTCTGCCTTTGTTTGTATACAAATAGAAGTTTGAACGTCAACATTTGAAGTGGCGGCCACGCTTTGGCGGCGGGTTGTGCTTACTGGCCAGAGTCGATGAGTCTACGTAAACAACCGACCAGCGGTGTCGGTGATTTACAGACTGACTCTTGAGGGGGTGCTTGGTGTGCCTAAACATCGGCTTGCTCGGCATGGTCGCTTGTTGGGTGCGCGTGTTGTCCATTTGCGTATCGTCGCAAGATCACTGGCATGCGTAAGATATTGAGGACGAGCTGTGGCGCCGAATTCTCTAGTCGGTAAGGATTATTGAAGGATGGTCGAGAGAGACAATCACTGATCGTGGGCAAAGTCTCATGATCGCGATCTGGCCTAATTCAATAAGAGGTGACATTTTGAACTCGCAATTATTGGCACGTGTCCTTGATGAATTGGATTATTTTTGACTTCATCTTGTTCTCCTTGTTCTGCCATTTTTAACCATGCTAATGAAGTTCCCCTTTTCTTTCTCTTTCTAGGTAAGTGTTGATGATTATTGATGACATTCCCTGCACAAGACTATCCTTTCTGTGAATTTGTGGTAAGATTATCTTTAAGCAACAGCCAACAGGTTAACCACACAAATAAACAATCAGTCCGACATTTTGACAAAACTGTGAGCGGACATAATCATTATCCTGAGCAAACACTTCCACGACCACCTGCAACACCCTAGCTCTCGTCGACAAGGTGTATTTGATTATCTCTCCTCCTCTGGACTGTCGAAGGAACAAAGAAGAACAACTGTGTTATCCCTGTGTGTCCTTTGAATGCTCAATATTGATTTTGCCCAAGTGTAGTGAGTCCCCGAACAAGTTTTCCTTTATTTCGCATGCACATCACTCCTCCCTGAGGTGTCCCCTGTTTGTTCATTCCGGACTTATGTACCATTTTACAAAACAAAGATGGATGGCCAGAAAACAATGTCAGTCGCTCCCCGCTCCGTCGTTCACTCGACGGATGGTACTAAGGTATGCGAACTCGCTCACTGGGATTAGTGCTGGTACGCGCTTAGCATGCTGCCCCCCTATGCGTGTTGTTCTCGTTCACATCCGGGAGGATATTAAATTTGTATATCGCTTCCATCCACGTGTTAAATTCTGAACGAAAGTGATTGATGTTCGAAAAATATCCTCGCTTCCTGGAGTGGGGAGGTATTTAATGTCCCTTCTAAGCTCTGCCGCGTACGGGGAGGAAGATTGAGGTGATTAGGAGGCGTATACGTAATCATTTATATACTTTTTTTTTCTCTCTCTCTGTTTTGTCGCCAAGAAAGGGAGGCGGTGGCGGGAGGCTAATGGAATTTTTGTGAAAGTTTTCCATTTATCCTCCCTTCAGCGGAATGTAATCAAAAGTTTGGTTTCGAGACTGAAAGAATTCCGTAAGGTGATGGGTCTCTTTTGATACATTTTTTTCGCATAAAATCGAAGCTATGTCCTTAATTGTGGGAAAGCCTGGGAGGCTCTTTGGCGGATTTCAGACAGTTCAAGGTCGATTTGTCGTCCTGGAGGGAACGAGGAAGGAGTGAAGTCGTCAGTACTTGCTTGACGCAAGACACCACGTCTCGCCATTTGTACAGTTGCATACCAGGCAATGAGGCAGTGGATGGAATTGCCAAGAAAGGAGCAGGAATGGGCACGACAGTGGGTAAATCAGGACATGATTGAGACGTGGCTTACGTGTCTACCCATTTACCTAACCATACTTGCTCTACCAAGAGTCGTCTGTATCATAACAAGCCTAAACCAACGCCTCACTTATGGAACAGACATGCTGGCACATTTTCATCTATTGGCCGCACAGTCCGGGGGGGACCTAGGCCTCAGCCAGCGAACCTCTTCACTTGATACAGTCTTAGTCAAGTGGCTCTAATTGCGTCTCGACAAATTTTGCTGAGGTCCTTGCGATGGCACCCACATGTGGAGAGAAGCTATGAAACTTTTCCCTTTCTTAGTTGCAGCAGGCTAAGCGGGAGGCTTCAGTGTCGAGGAGGAAGACGGCGGCAGTCTTGCGGTTGCACGGCTAAGCTAGTCGAACGTGGTGGTACTAGTCCCATTCCTCGTACACCTTCCAATTGCAAGCAAAGAAAGATCGTGCCTGTAGCTAGCTAAGATAGAAGAGAGAGAGAGAGAGATAGTGAGAGATAGAGGCGGAGAGAGAGAGAAAGATAGAGAGAGAGGAAGAGATAGAGGTAGAGAGATAGAGGGAGAGAGAGATAGAGAGATATATGGAGAGAGAGAGGAAGAGATAGTGAGCGATAGAGGGAGAGAGATAGAGAGATATAGAGGGAGAGAGAGAGGAAGAGATAGTGAGAGATAGAGGGAGAGAGATAGAGAGATATAGAGGGAGAGATAGAGAGATATAGGGAGAGAGAGAGAGGAAGAGATAGTGAGAGATAGAGAGCCTAATACCCTAATATAGACCGCGGGCGATCAACTAAAGATAGGACAGAGAAAAGGAAGACAAGACAGGAAAGTGTGTCCAGGGCCTTTGTCTCTGTATGTGTCAATAAGTGAAAGTTGGTTCTCTGGCAACAACTCTAGGGGTGCCGGAACGTCCCATTCGACTTGCGACTAATTCCTCGGATACCTTGCCGGTGATCGACCCATCCACCCAAAAAAACCGACCGTCCAAGCTACTTTTAACGGTCGAAACCATTCCGAAGGCTGGCTGAGACATCGGATGATGATCTCCAAACACGAGCTAAGCTTGCAGACTTAGTGTCCACGCCTCACGAAGAATCAGGCTCTGAATCGTTGATTTTTGGCAGCAGTCCACACTTAGGCCTTTCCATCCGCTCCGTTCTTTGGCTCTTCATAGACATCCGACTACCTTCACGA
The DNA here is from genome assembly GCA_964034865.1 of Eristalis intricaria. NCBI lineage: Eukaryota > Metazoa > Arthropoda > Insecta > Diptera > Syrphidae > Eristalis > Eristalis intricaria. Next base: position 5,702,714 of record OZ035875.1, on the reverse strand, counting down.
GATCCACTAGCTCTTGGCCTCAGGACTGGACATCCATCTTTAGCCCATGATCAGACAAAGAACTTGAACAGCTTTGAAGACTAAGAGAGGTATGGATCTGGGATGAGACTATCCAGACCCCAGAGCGATGAGACTGACCTTCGGAAACAAGGAGATTGATAAGCATTCCCCTGAAGTCAAGTCACCTCGAGCCGGTGCTTCAGGAAGTCTTGAGACGTTACCACGTATAACGTCGTTCTGCTTATCGTCCAGCCTTCGCCCGTGTCGCTCCTTTAACACAGATTAAGAGCATTAATTTACAAAATTTTTGTTTGTCAAGATATCTCGTCGAAGGTGCATGCCGATGGCACAAAAGTTCCTACAGTCCAAATGGCGTTCACTTCGACCGTGGTTCAAGGGTTCGCGCCGTCCTCAGCCTTGGCTTTGCGAAGGAAGCGAAGTGGTCTAAACTTGTGTTGTTGTCAAAATAAGGTCACTTTCGCTTTACAAGAGGATCAAACGTTGCCTATGTGCTTCCACCATTTCTGCTCGCCGCTCACAAGCGTTCCCATTTCCACACCACGCCCAGGACAGTGTGCTGTCCCCAATAGATACATCACCTTCAGCTGAAGCATAATTTATCCCAGACACACATCGCTTCATCAGTCGCAACGGATTAATGCTTGCTTAGCCTCACAATCAATAAACGTCGCGAGAATTAACAAGGAAACAGCCAACAGCGACTTTATGTCCACACACAGCGCCAGTCTCCGTCTCAGTCTTTAATCATCTTATTAATAGCTGCCGTGCATAGGAAGGCCCTCCGCCGCGTAATTAGTAGCCGCTTGTCCACAAATCCCTGCCGGAAGTGATGTCTGCACACAGAGACGGCTAGACTCTAGCCGACTGACCAGGCGTATGCAACGAATTGACTTAAAAATAAAACCCGACAAACAGATCTATGACATGTTCGCTTCGCGTCATTTCAGTCATTGGAAACGCAGCGCATTTGCATGTCAGACTCTGACGGACTCATGCGAAATTTGAATAACAATTCCGATGCGGTTGCGACACATGTAAGTTCGCCCCATCACGGCGGCACGGCGCGCAGTTGAACGCCTAGCTTCAGCTTCAAACTTTCAACCCCGAAGGTCTTCGGCTGCGACTTATGGTGTTGACTTCCGTAAACATAATGAACTCGCAACGCAACTGGACCACATTGTTGCGACCGATGTGGGTTCAAACACGTGCCACGACAGAGGAGCGTGCGCGCAGAGATGTCAATAAAACGTCAATTTCCCCCCGACCCCTCGACGACACTCGATGTTGAATAGAATTCTGTGAAACGAATAAACACACTGGCCACTGGCCGCGCAGGAGAAACGAGAGAAATTCATTCTTGGCATTGATTCAATTTTAAATGTGCCACAGAATCTATAGAGTTGTTAGCATGCAAAAAGAGCCGCGCCAGACAAAGCGCGCACAATATGATGTGAAGCTTTGGGCATCTCGTGGAACGAAAATAGCGAAAGAAGCCAAAGTAACTGGCTGAGGGAAGCCATTTCTCGGTCGCCTCATTTCCCAGTGGCCACTGGGAATGGGTTTTGTTTTTTTGGGGAAGCGCAGCCCCCCTGGGTAATGAGAGCATCGCGTCGTCTTGTGAAATATTGAAGAACATTTAAAGTGAAGATGTTTTGATGGGAAATTGTATCGAGTCGAATGCAAGTCGGTGGCGATGGAGCCGAAATGAGAACGGAATAAAAACGGCTGGTGGCACTGTATTGACGTGTGAGCTGAGCGTGCCTCGCGGAATATTTGGATGTTCAACGGAAGCACGACGTGGCGCTGGTATTTTAATACGAATTTCCGGAACAGAAAAGAAAGGGAAAACCGGGCAGCATTTCACACGACAACAGCTGCAATTTTTATGAAACCAGAATTGAATTGCATTTTTGAACTGTTTTTTTTTTCGGTTGGTCATGGTGTGCTCGGAGAGCTCGTGACATGCAAGGAAGCACTTAGGACATGGTGACCAGATAAGAACGATAGGAAAAGGAATGGGTGAGGTTAGGTTTGGTAGATGTGGCTGACTGTTGTATGGAAGGAGACCACGCGGGTCAGTGAGTACCTATTTCGCAAACCAGTTTAAGCTTTTAATAAAGCGAAGAAGATGGCTGGCTTTGACTTAGTTCAGCCAGGCTATCAAAATAGTATGCTCCCAGAAATCAAAGTCATGAGAGAGCACTGCAATTGCATATCATCCTCGTCCCTGCAGCTCCTGCAGAAGTCGTTGTATGGGAGGCCAAGTCTGGAGTTCCTGTTATAACACCGATGAGAGTTCTGAGTTTCGGCCTTGTAGCTTATCAGTCTAAGCGCGATCGCTGAGAGTCAATCGTAAGCCAGAGTTGTTTGGTAATGAAGCATTCTGTGCCAGTTGACCATCTACGATTCATTGCAATTGCATATCATCCTCGTCTCTGCAGCTCCTTCAGAAGTCGTTGTATGGGAGGCCAAGTCTAATGAAGCATCCTGTGCCAGTTGACCATCTACGATTCATTTCATCAAGCGTTTCTAGCTTTGGCAAAGGTTTTCTGGTAGCGATAGGCATGGATGAGGATTGCCACCCAAAGAGCACAGGGTTTGTACCCTTTCTAGCGAGTTCTTCCGCTCCGCAGTTCTCTGGAATGCCACAGTGTCCCGGCACTCACATACGATGGAAGCTGAAGTCTTGGAGTTAAAAGTGACTGAATTAAAAGATTTGATCGTTGTCTGGCTATCGGATCTTGTGATGAGAGATATTGGGTGATGTGAAAACTGAGTGTGAGCATTTCCTCAGCATTTTGCAGTAAATGCTCCATCTGGTGTGAATAAAAATTTATTTTGTTAAGTTTAATGAATCCTCTCCGCTCAAATATTTTGACAGCTGAGTCTTTCCTCCGTTTTGGCGTGAATAAAGATGGAATATGCTCAGATATCGCTTGTAGAAGCTGAGTGTGAATAGGAGGTGACTTCAAGATAGAAAAAAGTGAAAACAATTTAAAATAATGGAAAATACTGCTTCGAAAGAGGAATACTTTGTCGGATTAAATATTAATTCTAAGAATAAAGGAAATCTGGAACAGACGACGACGATTTTATCAAATATTTGCAATTTTAGCCGTGCTTGTTGCAAAAAAAGTCAAACTCCAGACGTGAAAAGTAAAAAGCAATCTGAGTTGAAAGCTATAGAAGAAGAAATAAAAAAAAAAAATGAGTTTAATTTGAACATCTCACAAATAAAGAAAAAAATTGATAACCTGAAGGCCTGCGTCAAATCAAAAGGTGATAAGAGAAAGACCTGGCAATCTTCCCGTTACATTAAAAGACCAAAAACAATCAAAGGTATGGCATCACCACGGGTTTCTTCAGGATCATCGGAATGGAAATGAGTACTTAACCATTCCATGTAATCAAACTCGAATGTTCTTGAAAAAAACACGTTCTTCAAATTATCCCCTGTGTCCCCGAAAGGACATGAGTTCTAATTCTTTGTTTTTCTCGTTTGTAAGTTTAAAAACTTTATTGCAGATATTTTTGCACCCACCTTCACCCGACTTTGCACCCACCTTTAAACGCCAAGAATCCTAGTTTTCAAACGTCAACTGAAGGGTGGGTACCTACTTTGAGGCAATTTTTTACTCACACCATATTGAATTTTCCTGCTTACTCGGAGTCTTTGCTCAGTTTTTATTCACACCACCCATTCATTGCATTCACATTGTTTTTTAGCTAGGACAGAGCTTCCTCCCTTAAGCGTAGCTGAAGTCCATTTTAGGAGATTCAATTGACTTTCTGGACCTGTCTGCAAGATGTGTGTGTCGCTGAACTCAAAACTAAAACAAGTACCTATTGATGGGGGGCACCTTGAAGGGGTCAACTGCAATTTTGATCGTCAGTTCGTTTGTCCGATGATCTATCTAAGGTTATCCGTTTTCGAGATATGTCATGTACTTTTACTGGTCGATATTGGAATGTGTAGCTCCATTGCAGACCTGGAATTCAGATTATGGTTATTTTGAACCGCGTCATTTCCTAGAAATAATTTTGAAGTTAATAAGATTGGGAGTCTCACATACAGGATAAGGCCTGTACGGTTGGAATCCCAGAAATATCTTTCAGTTCTTCACTCGGTATCAGAGAAGTCAGAGCGTCTGAAGGGACTATCCTTAGAGTGCCTGTTGTACATATCTTATTGAGCTTTACAATTGCACACCTCTTTCCAAGGGCCGGCCCATAAGTGAGTAAAGGATATACTACGGCTTAGTACATCCATCAAGTTTGGTTTGACCGTAGGTCCCAGCTTTTTCCAAAAGTCTTATTGCAGGCATAGAAAGCACTACATGTCCTCTTTATCCACACCTCTCTCACGAATGTCAAGTAGAAATCTTGAAATGTCCCTCTCCGTTCAGACGCATCCTGGAAATGGGCAAAAGTTATTCAAGACTCGCCGAAAAGCACACACGCAAATTAATGAACCATCTGTTCAGTGTGCTTACTCGTTCGAATCTAAGCAAGACATGGCCGCCTCTGCTGGCAAGCGTCACTCTTACTTGTTCACTCCTCATCGGTTCGCTCGCTGAAATGTTGTCCATTTATCTACGCGATAAAAAATACTCATCGCCTCGTACACAAAACCAATTACCGTCAATTAACATCAAAAAAGAAAAGAAAAACAGAGAACAAATATAAAACGAACAGTGATCTTCTTGCCGTAAACATCTGACGAGCGAGTATCTCTTTTGTTCTTCTCGCTGTGAGGTACTTATTAGAAATTCCTTTGTAGAATTCGTTTCGCCTTTGTCTTTGTGTGCTCAGAGTTCTTCTCATCGATTTACACTTTGAAATTGACATGATTGGCATGTGGGCCAGTAGCTCTGGCTACTCATTCGAAATCTGCCCACAATGGTTGCGTCAGTAGCTTAGATGAGAGTTCAAGGGCAGATCGATGAACGGCACGGCAGAGAGCGAGTGAGTGGGGTGCAATCAATTTTGGTTTGTAAATGAGTGTTGTTGGTGTGTCACTTGATCTGCGACACAGTGCGTGTCGCTAATCTTATCAAATCAAAATGAAGTTAATCAGCGCGGACTTGCACATGTGTTCGGTTGAGATTGTGTTCTTGTCACGTGCTGGCACTTAAAGACGGTCACATGACGGGCCAAGAGATTCTGGGAATTGCAATCAATTCAAGGTTATTCCGGTGGAGGCTCTATCAGCACGAATTTTTGGGTAATTTCATGGTTTGTTGCTTGCCAATTATGTGTATGATCACCGATAAGAGGCGAATTATTTTTACTTTTGGAAACCACTAAATAGCTTCACGTCGGCATACACGTGCTCCTTAAATTTAATTGCATCGAGGCTGGATTTTAAAATTCAGCGAGGTCCTGGGAGTGGCAGTACCACCGTGAGGAGTGGAGTGGAGATGGAGGGTAGACGGCGCTCAGTGCAGTCTATCAGAGAACAGACTTGGCTTGCTGGTCATAATCTTCTGACCCGCATGATCCACGGGGTAAAGCTCCAAGCACCTCGATCCTCCGCCATCGACTCTAACTCATCAGGAGTTGCGACATCAGGAGAACCAGGCTCCACCTCAACCTAGGTCTGCCCAGTCGTCGCCTACCTGATGGAATCGCTTTCAAAGCCCGCCTCGGGCGTGGTGATGGTGTAGACATTCTAGCCAGGTGACCAAACCATCGCAGCATAGCTCTTTCCGTTCGAAGAAGCACCTGCTCACCGCTGAGCTCCTCGCGAACTGCCGTGATTCCCACCCTATCCCGGCGAGAAATCCCCACAACACCACGAAGAGATCCCATATCAGCAGCTTGTATTCGCGATCTTCTTCTTTCGGTCATTACCCAAATTTGATGATTATAGGTGTGTGTTTATATCATTTCGGACTTTTAAAGCTTTCTCGCAAAAAAATAAACCGAACTCTGTGGCGTATGTGGAATATTATTGCTCAGCAAGAAAATCAAAGAGTTGGAATAAATACCGCTAACTTCGCTTTCACACCAAGCTCCGTCTTTCCTGGTTACAGACCTCCTAAGCCGCGTCAAAACTGGCCCAGCCTGACCAATCCTACAGGGAAGCTCAGCATCACTCCACCCATCACTGGCGAAGAAGACCCCGAGATACTTCAACTTCAATGGGACTCCAACAACATGTGGAGTGCATGGAACAGGTGTCCTAGAAATGACCATAAACTCTGATTCGTCCACGTTAACCCTTATCAAAGAATCAGCACATACGGCCACGAACCCATCGAGTACGAGCTGGAGTTCAGGAAAAGTAGAACCCTCAACTTGGCCAATGGGAAACATTCCTCGCCTCGGCTGCGCTGCAACATTCAGTCCATATAAACAATGCAAAGAAGAGGTGACAAGACAAGACGCACCCTTAGGTTAGGTTAGGTATGCGGGCTGCTAGTGCATTTACCAGCACACTTAGACCATATTGGGCCTTTGTGATACCCATAGTCTGACAACTACCACTGATTGACTACTGCAGTGATAGTGCCGTTAATTTAATCCCAACTGCAATGATTGATGATTTTGAAAACCAGATAAAAGCGTATTAACTGTGCTTCCACTGGGATTCGAACCGGGGACCCCGCTAACCAGGGGCAGGCACTCTAAAGACGCACCCTTGGTGAAGTCCAACACCCACGGTGAAAGGTGTTCATTTAGCACCGTTAAGTCGAGCACAGACTCTCAAAAGAGGTGCATCGATCCCGAACTCCTGCTAAGAGTTTACCTCGAGCAACTCGACCATATACCTCTTCTAAATCTACAAAACTGATGCAGATCGGTTTACTAGTCATTTCTCTAAAATTGGGCCTTTATTTCCCAATTTCACGCCAGTTGTCATAACACAATGAACAACGTGCACAGATGCCACAGGCACTCTACCGTGGACTCCTTTGGACAGCAGCGTCATCAAACACAGGGAGTCTGGTTGTTGGGCCACAGACCATCCTTTGTCTGATTCCGAGAGGTCATCTTCAACAACAGGCTATAACGTCTCCAGACTTAATCTATCAAAGGGAAAGAGCGGAGTGACGTCGCTTAGATGGAGTCGATGCGGGTGTGTGGTGTGTTCCTGGACCGCCTACGTGGGCCTCCTTGCCATTTGGGAAGCGTGCTGTCAAGTCAAAATGCAGCTGAATAACTTTTTAGGGCAGAAGGTTGTCATATGCCAAGGCTATTGCCTCTGCTACTTCAAATTCAAAATAAATGCAGGAATGGTGGGCAGCTCAAAGCTCCCTTAATCTGGGTCCCAGATCGCAGTGACATCCCTGGCAATGAGAAGGGCGAAGAAATACTGAAGAGCAGATCCCTCCCGGACAGTTGATGTCTCCCGTGATGGCACCAACCCTAGACTCCTGCTTTTCAAATAGCCGAATCGTGTCCCTTCTTGGGAGGCAAAAGAGGACTAAGCTTCGTTCTCCATTTTAATTTGAATCGGTGCGGCAAAGACTATGAGCCTGTCACGGCAGTTAATTTGAATCGAAGGCTTATGACTCTCTCACGGCAGGTGGACCGGTGGAGCGAGATTAATGAGGCCTCCACGGTATTTAATTTGAATCGGTGGAGCGATGCTTATGAGGCTCCCACGAGATTCACAAGACCACCCTTCCCAGCACCATGCCGACGTCACGTCACCAAATTAACACGCGAGCATAAAACCGACTTCAAATCACAAATCACTGTCAATTCTCTGCGAAGCCATCGCAGATAGTCTCGATCAGTATATCCCGTCGCAGATCGTTAACACAAAATCCAGGCCAAACAGACGCGGACGTACACCGACATCTGTGAAAATAAATCCCATCGTCCGTCCGCGTCGGCAGTGGATTCAGCTGATAATCAAAACGAACCTAATCGAATTCAATCGAATTTAATCGAACACATCTAATTACCGCAATCGAATGTTTCGTTTATTTGATTTGGTTTTTTCGTTCCTCTCGCATCCTTCCCGTCACAGTCGTCCGCAACAAGGTCATGTGGAATTATCGCGAAGAAGAATCCACAAAAGATTCTGGGGGGCGAAAATGTTTACATTGTTCTCGATTAATCTGGATTCTCTTCTCGATCTGTGTGAAATCTTTCGAATTGATTTTTATTCAAATTTATTCGTGCACTTTTAGACACACAAACGAGAACGGATACATCGGCGATTCATGCGCACACACTCGACTGACCTTATGGGAATTATGAAACGTAACCACGTCGTATATCGTTGAAAATAATTATTCCCTTTTATCGTTGCCATCAATCTAGTGCCTCGTGGAGGTGGGTTAAAACATTCGTTAAATATTTTAGCTTAATCCACTAGAGGTGGGGAGGTTGCATGAATGGGGGGCATTTTTTCATGTGGCCGACGTTATCCTTTGGATCGTGTGTGTGTGTGCGCGGATGTTAAGTCGGACACGTTTCGCCGGGATTCACCGACGACGTGGATGTAGTGAGAATGTGCTGCGTTTTGACATGGGTTCGATCCATTAAGACGGCAATTTATTGTATTCCACGAGTTTATAGCGTGTTTTTTTTACCAAACTCTAGACGTCTTAATGGGCATCGATGGGACGAGGTGGAGGATAAAGAAGGGCGCCTGAGTTTGAACTCTTTAAAATGCAAAGGCCTTGAACTTTGCTAGAGATGAATATTTAACCTTAATTTTATTCAAAACATTCTATGTTACTTTGGGGCACCACTGTACCCCAAAAAATGTATTTGGCACAATCCTAAAAGGAACTTCAATTGTTTGTTAGAGGAATAAGTTTAAGTTGTACAGGTTGAATAAATTTCATCTTGGAGCTGCTCCCGACGGGGGGCAATCCTTAAAAAGGCTGGGGTACGAGTGTACCCCAAATTGCAATCCAAAGCTAAGGAGTGGATTGTGGGAATTCAGGAAAGACAATCGAACAGTGGACGTTGTTGAAGTGACACGGAGTGGATCTAGTCATGTTGGTGCAGTTGCCCCCCTCTTCAAAAAACCGCCTTAACCTCATTGCCATAAGTCAAACAATGGGTGCGCCTTAACTAGCCTTTCTTGCACATCTGTCGTGCCCTTTAACCCTTGAGCATGTGACTCGAAACCTCCAATCAATAAATCAGTCGACTACAAGCTTAAATTATTTAAACCCGAAGGACAACAAATGGCCCGTTGTGCACGCAATGAAATTAATGACACCACGGTGTGTTTACAACTTTCGCTCCCAGGTAAGGACTAAGGACACACACGAATAAAGCTGCAAACAAACTCACTTAAATGTTCAGTAAGCACGAATCCTCCGGCCTCCGGAGGGAGCGGGGTGTATGCTCGCGATTTTTCTCCCTGAGTGGGTCAATGGAATCCACAAGAGTGGGTGGCTCTCTAAAAAAAATCAATACCTCCTCTCTCGCGTTGGCCCCCTAAATCGCGCATTTTGCAAAAGTGTGAAGAACACATTCCACCCACACACACCGCACGTTCACTAATAATCACTCCTCACGTCCTGAGTGACAGCGCCTTTGTTGCGCCGCACTGCCAGGATTCATTCATCAACATCATCGTAACCACGTCGTTCAAATGACTCAGAGAAGGGTAGTTGACACTGGTGCGGTCGTAACCATGCACGTCGGGGGGAGGGGAGGAGCAAAAATATCGCACTGAAATGTGCTTGTTTTCAAAACTATTTCACATGACCTTGAAGCTGTCGCACCCAACCTTCTGGCTTGGCATTTACATCAACACGCACACATTCATCCATCCGAGCAGCAACGATGTGAAGTATCTTTCGAGTGAATTCATGGTCGTAGGGCATGTGGGAGTGGTGTGATAGCCCACACCACAACCCATTCACCATCCGGACCCAAATGAATTCACAAAATAGCACTTCTCTCGCCTTGGCTGTCTCTACCGCCCCGCCCGCCCACTTGCGTACAGCTCATTCAAATGAAAACACACAAAAGATTCTGCTCGTCGTCGTCGTCGTCGTCGTCGTTCGTACGTCACAACAAGCGTATCTCTCTGCACACACAGTTCAGCGAGTGATGTGAGGTGTCATTCCACGAGCTCGAAGGGGCGACGATATCACCTTGACCAAGGCGAAATGTCATCAAAAATAATTGACAATTGTCCTTGTGACGTTACTTAGTGAATGATGGTGATGATGATGATGCCGTGTCGGTGGTTGAAAGCGCATCTCATCATCATAACTCGCATGGAATCCTCCGAGGGTGGTAAAAATGGATAAAAAAAAAAAAAAAAACAAAATGCACTTAAAGTGTCAAAACGTGACAACCTCCTGTAGCGGAGGGATTTTCTAGGAATTTCTCCGCATTATTGGAAATTCATGGGGCACATGGTTGACTCCCTGAGCATGGCTCGGACGGGTTTATCAGTGATCTGCGAGGATACTCTCTCATGGATTGGACGATTCAAGGAGGAATAATGCATGAGGGAGAATGTCAATACTGTGTGCATTCAGTAGAAACATTTTTTGGACAGAAGGAGATGGCGGGTGAAGGGGGGGCATCTGAGTTTTCTCCTCGGGGCGGGGAAATCGATCCGAAGGGAGTCCTCGGTGGAATCTACCATCTGGGTGTCTTGTCTTCTGCATCTCAACTTTCTGGCATTTCTTAAACCTGAAATTGTAGTTGGGGTACACTCGTACCCCCAGACTTTTACCCTTGAGCCCCGCCAATCAGCAGCAGCTCCAACAAAAAAATGTTCAACTTGTACTCGTAAAACGATTTTCGAATTAAAGTTGAAGTTTCTTATAGGATTTTACCAAATATTTTTTTTTGAGGTTCACTTGTACCCCAGCTTACCGGGGGTAACCCTGCACACATTTCCGACAAAATTCAAGTAAAGTCTGATCAAGTTCAATCGATAATCTACGAGAAGCAGGAACACAATTAAGATGGACCGCATCAAGTTGAACGGTTCAACTTTTCCCCTACTTTAGATTCAACAAATCCGTTTGCTGTATCTAGATCGTGCGTCCACCCACTTGTTGTTGCACAACGTTGTACACGACGCTGTCTCTGCTGCTAAGTAGCGCCCCCCAATTGTGTTCCTTCTTTCAGCCTCATACTCCCGTTTCTTCGACCGTTGCTTGTGCCCTCCCCTCACTTACGAAAGAGCAATACTCCACCGCCACCGCCGGCCGCAGAGTCAACTCGAATGCATCGCGCATTAGAATTAGAAAGAAGGAACAAAAAAAAAAAACAAAACAAACTAGTTTCTATCCCCGTTTGGGTTACGGCTGACTTGGTAATGGCATTAGATGTGGCATCATCATCATCATCCTCATCATTATCGTGAATGCCGTGCCGTGGCGCGCCGTGGTGGCTTGTTGTGTGTACATTAAGCAAACAAGTTGAACGCGCTTATTGACCTACAGTTGGGGGCAACATAATCTTTGATGTTTTCAGGCACCAGCATCAGCAACCACACTCCACAGATGAGATAGAGAAGAGTATCTAATGTTCGAAAAAAAAGAAGCATTTTCGAGTGCAGATCTCGGTGTGATAATCACTCAAATCCGGTTCTTCGCAGTCCGGCTTCTCGGCGGCTAGGCAGGAATAGAAGCACCAGCACACGAACCTGTGCTGGTCACTATTATTGAAACGAGGTCTTTGTGCACTTGTCCCACCAACCGGTGTTGGAAAAGACAAGAAATCTCTCTCTCTCCCTCCGCATCTCGGTGGAAAGATACGCGCCGATCAAACTGGATTCACGGTCGGGGTCTGTATGTGTCCGCCAAGGGACTCACTTAATTGCTTGAAAATGATAATGACACACCGGCCGAAGAGCCGCGGAGCGGAGAGATGTGTGTTGATGAGATGTTTACACAAGAAGACCTCTTCTGAGTTTCATGAGTTCCAGGGAACTAATTGCATTTGTACCGCTAGCGGAATGTGGAAAAAAATGGAGAGGCAAGCGTTGACAAAGGACTCGTTCCTAAAATTCCTCGGAACCCTAAAGACTACGACTTCGAATGAAGCGAATGCCAAGGAGGCGCCAATTGACAGAGTAAACGACGACGACGACGGCCTGAAGAATGTCTGGGATTAGATTAGACGCCGAAGTCGGGCCGGATATGCTACATGTGGCATGAGAAATGTGCTTATCGAAGTCGTATCTAGCGATAATTGTTTGTCGAGGTGATGGGAAGAGGCCGGTGTCGGCCTCATTCCAGCAGGCTTCAATAATGTCACTCGTGTGGCACAGCAGTCCGTTCCGTTTCCCCTCTGAGACCATCGATCTTCATTGAGAAATAAAAAGAATTCTAGAACAAAAGCCAGATCACAGTTAAACACAGAAAGCCAAACAAATGGCCACCAAAAAAACACGAGACAAGATCGAGATACATGTATCACTTGTGAGAGCGAACCTGTGTGTCTGCCGGCAAATGTGAACGTTCATTACAAAACAAGATTGCCTTTGTATCTTGTATCTTATCTCATTGTTTACCGTGCTGTGCTATGCTTTGTTGCAAGAGAATGAGTTGAAAATGAAGAAATTATGAAATCCAATAGATAGCGAGATCAAACAAAGAAGGGTCGTAGCTCACAGGTAACCTGTAGACATGAAGGGCAACGTACCACTCACACACACACACACAGCCACAGACACTCAGTCAGTGAAGTGAGGTCGTATTGCGTCCGCTTTTTGTGTCATTCTTTTGTCGTTGTCGACTGGTGTGAGTGATCTCATACAGCGGCTGCCGTAAAATGTGAACTTTGGGGCAGGTGTCAAATTGACTGAACTGTTTAGTGGATGAGTTCATTTCGTGATAATTCATCGGTGAAGTAACAATGAACAAATGGTTTGGGTGCTGGTTGAAGGGGGGTAACTACAGGGTGACTGAGATATCTTGGTTACCTGTCACCATAATGGCGTGTTGACGTTGCTCAGACCTTTGGAAGCATTCCAAGACTTTGACAGTCAAGTGTCAAGTCGCATCATGACGTATGGCACCTCGAACTGTCAACGTGCAGGTTTTTTAAACAGTTTGTACTTTAGTCGGAGGAATACCAAATGGCATGAAGGAAATTAAATTTTTTGACAGCTAAATGACACGCACTCTTCGTCTCGAAGTGTCAACGTGAAGGCTTTCTAAACTGTGACTTTAATCGAGTAATTGGAAGAACTTCAATCAGCACGCAGGCAATATAATGTCAATTTTTTTGACAGTAAAGTGTCAAGTCACATCGTGACTTGTGGCAATGATGACGTGCTCTTCACTTCGAACTGTCACCGAATCACAAAACACCACGCAAGAAATTCAATGACAAATCTTTGGCAGCTAAATGTCAGGCAACGATGACGTACTCTTCACTTCGAACTGTCAACGTGGAGGTTTTTCCAACAGTTTGTTATTTTCTTCAGGGTCTTGGAAGAATAACACTCAACAGGCAGATTATCAAGTACCATCATATCCAATGGCGTTGCTGACACAATCTTCACCTCGAACTGTCAACGTGAAGGCTTCTAAACAATTTGTGATTTTGTTCGAGTTCTTGGAAGAATACAATGACAATTTTTTTGACAGTGTCAAGTACCATCATATCCTATGACAATGATGACGTACTCTTCACCTAATGAACCGAGGATGTGAAGGCTCTGTGACTTTATGCAGGTCTTTGGATGAATACCAGTCAGCAAACAAGCAAAAATTTGGCGGTTAAGTGTCAAGTCAATGATGACACACTCTTCACCTGACAGCTGTTACTAGTTGATTGCCAACATTCGTCTCATTTTGCCTCGTCTTTTATTCAATTGCAACGCCATTTCGTATCTGACAGCTGTCATAAAATAGACATCGCCAGTCCGTCGTATTTGAAAGCTGTCAAATGTACAAGAGTTTTACAGATCCTATCACTCACTACGCATGTTTCCACAGCCTTAGGAACAGTTTCAAAGCCCACGAAAAACCAAGAGATCTCCAACAGAGATAATAAGAAACATTTTGGTGAAGCCAAGCCAGTCACCCTGTGCCCGATTGCAGCCGCTTAGCGGCACGATGCGTAACGAATCGATTGCGTTGCATATTGCCGCTGCCACATTGTGAGGTCATAGTGCTTACCTTGAAACCTCCGTCTGCTTTCGGCCTCTTTAATTACCGAACACTTAATCTAGATTTATTATTTTTTTTCTTTTCGAACTTCATCGTCTGTTAAGGGATTTTTAATCCTCTTTTCTCTCCGTCTTGCGACGAGTTTCTCATTATTGACCTTCTTTGGGATTTTTGCTGGTGTCTCTCGGTAATGTGGACAGGTCTTGGTCCAAGAGAAGAAGAAAACGAAACTCATTACATCAACGGGAGAGAGTGGGAGGCAAGGGTTTTCTTGTAAAAGTTTCAACATTTTGGCACAGTTTCGCTCGAAAGGCACCAACCACCCACCCACAGCCCGCCTCCTCACGATGACACAGATAAATTGGACGCAAATAAAACGAAACGATGAGAAATGAATCCGTTCCCAATGGTTAACAGAACCCAGTTGTGGTGGTGCATGGACCACTGATGCTGGCGATGGGCCGAAGGTGGAGACTGGCGAGATTTAGATTACACAATCGAAGACACCAGCACTTACATGAAAACCGAGAGAAGACCCAGGGAGGGAGAGGAAATCGAAAGAACAATGGGCAACTATAGTCGAAGCCCGGCAGACCAGAGCAGCCGTGGAAGCAGTGAGAACAAATGTATCTGGGTGTACTGCAACGTGCTTTACTTCGAACGAAGCACATTGTTTCGTGATTTACAAAGAGCCGCATAGAACGAAAACCGCCAGACATAGTTCAAGGAAGGTTCTCCACCGCAGCAGCACTGGAACTTCCTTGTCGTTCCTCGGGTTCGGACTAAACTCGTTTCGGTTTCTGTTGTGTGCGGAAGACAATGGGAACTATTTTTTAGGTGGATAATCTTTTCAAATTAGGACTGCTGGCGGGCGGGGGTGCTGTGTGGAATGAATGGCAGAAGGGAGACGGGCAAAGACTTTGTGGACAGATCGACTTTAATTACAAACAATTCCCCGATCGCCCACCTTCTCAGCGGCGGCGGCTTCGTCTCCATTCGCTGATGGAAGCTCATTTGCCGCGACAGCAGGTTGCCTAATGGCCCGTCGCGTCTGGCGCACGCCTCAGGTGTTGGCTTCATAAGTCATCAGCTGACTTCTCATTAAATTCTACACAGTCGCTTAGTATTTCTTTCTTTGTCAACAAGCCTGATAATGATCACCGTCTGGAGTGGCAATTGCCACTCATCCATTTCTGGTGACAGCTGTCATCTGGAATACAAGTTCTCTTTCGCTTCTCCTTCGCCTCCTCCCCGGCTCACCTTGTAATGAGTTAGCAATTATCGACGTGGGAGTCCCAAAGAAGGTGGTCTTCAAAAGCGCCGCATGCCGTGACATCTGCTGTCAGGCTAACTGATCCATGTGTGGCCAGTGGGCAGTGGTTGAAAATACAAATCAGATCTAAGACTCCCTCGGGCCACATTGATTATTAATAAAATCCCCGCACAAACATGTGTCGCGTGGAATCTCTGGCATTTCGGCAATAAATTTTGTCTAATATCCTGCGGACTGTCACATGAGATCAGATTCTCCCTCGTCCTCTCCACGTTCGTGTGTGTAGAGCAGAGAGACGCTCATGGATGAGCACCTAGCACACGCGTGGGTTTTTTTTTTCACAATTTCAAGGTCCTTCTGTGACAAGGACATGCTCGTCCTCGAAATGAAGACATATTGTGTGAGTGGTACGCTCTCTCTCTCTCTCCCTCTCTGGGTTGCGTGTGTGGGCTGCAAAACATAACTTTTGTCGTCCACCCACCCACACACACGCATACACCTTCAATAGCAGGAAGTGAGGAATGGATATGATGAGGGACCGGATACACAATCCTGTGCACATGGGGCCACCTATAGCTAGCTCAGCGTATTCATGTTTGCATGTAAACAAGTGTTTTGTCAAGTGAAGATAAAGGACAACGGATGAATGCAGGAGTGCTCCTCGTTCGTTTGTTGTTGTTGTTGTTGTTCATTGGTGCTCCTCGGTCCTCGTGGACTTCTTCCGGAAACCCAGAAACAAAAGACAACACGACGATGTGTGGCAAAACAACAGAGGAAAATATAAAAGTTTTGCAATACAACATACAACGTGTGTACATGGCTTTATGGTGTCTTCTTGGTTTGCTTTTGCTGGGCAAACAGGCATTGTGTGGCGCGTTTCGAGAAATGGATAGAATTGATATTCCTCAAGAGTGTGCGGTGGATCTGGAAGTGGAAGCAAGGTTGTCTTTTAATTAAGATTCTTCTTGTTTTGCTTGTCCTTGGACCGTGTGCTGGCAGATTGATTGGGTGAATACATCGAGCGCGAGCATGTGTCTAGCTCAGTGCCGAAGTGATTAGATGTGTCAACATGATGGTGATGTCTTTAATTGGTCAAATTCATTACACTCGAAGGTTTTGCGTCACAATTGTTCGTCTCTGAAGTTTTTATTTGACAGGAGGGTGGAGCGAATGCTGTGTGAACTCATGGCAGTCTTGATTATGTAATCAGCGCATTTACTTGAGACTTGATCTGATTACTGGTGGGATTTGTTTGGTCATGGTGTGAGGTTATCCTTGTTCACGAAGAATCACGCTTGGGACGACGAACCCCGCTGACATAAAACGAGAGTTATAATTCAACTTTTTGAGTCTTCCTGAATAAAGTTTAGGTGGAAGACACTGGCCGAAGACATAAACCCTGAGGCACTCCATCGAAAACTTAGCTTGCTCGCGGGTCCAATTGACCCATTTACTGCATTGAAACCTCAGCAAGAAGGGTCCTCAGCAAGAAGGTAGACTTTGCTTGTTCGCAGTTTCACGAGCCGTCTGCCACGAGGGACATCTGCAAAATATCCCAAAATCCCCGCAACTGTGATAAAGGACGTGGCCACGCCCCTAAACCCTGAGGCACTCCATCGAAAACTTAGCTTGTTTGCAGGTCCAACTGACCAAGTGACTGTGTTGAGACCTCAGCCACAAGGGACACCTGAAAAAAACTTCCAAAATCCCCGCAATTGTGATAAAGGACGTGGCCACGCCCCTAAACCCTGAGGCACTCCATCGAAAACTTAGCTTGTTGGCAGGTCGAAGTGACTAAGTGACTGCCTACAGACTACAGTCACCCAAGGAAATCTTCCAAATTCGCACGTAGTACTAAAGACAGTGGCCAAGCCGCTAAACCCTGATGTCCTCCGTAGAAAAACAAGTCCCTCCCCCCACCGAAGCCCATCTGCAAATCACCCCCAAAATCACCACATCTGTGTACTCATTCAAACATGATGTTGATAGGCACTTCGTGAGTGGCATACGGACTCCCGCACGAACCGGATATCTTCGTCGATTTGCCGCATAAAAATTGGATGGCATCTATTTATGTTGACCAAGCTTTCAAGCAGTCTCCGCATGCATAATTCAAAGACAGTCACCCTTTTTTTTGCCCACCAGGTACTTGGGAAATCATATGCTCTTCATATTCAAGGCATACCCATATCCGCTGCCACAACACGTTCCACAAGAAGGATAAGCCCGATAAACCCTCGACGGAACCTCTTTATGAAGCCAGCCAGCCACCCCCTCCCAATAAATGTCATTCTTATCTCAATCGAACTTCCATCTATCATCCGAGTATCCTTTCATCATGGACGGAGTCGACCTCGTATCGCAGTTTCCTCGATCTGATTGGTTTTCATTCTTCGTCTGGAGCATAAAATAAAATTCGCCGACAACTCTACTGTGTGCCTTGCCGACGGATACGACCGCGACGAGGTACGGTACGGTGTGTGGTGCTGTGCCGCACATTGTCACCCAATGAATTGCGAATAAAACTGATAAGGATTCGAAAAATATGAACATCCTTCCAGTGACAATGTCATAAAGCGAGTGTTATGATAATTTTGTTATAAAAACGAACCAAAGGAGCAAGAGAGAGAGAGAGACCGTAAAAAAATGATGTGAAGGGTTTCACTGTACCACCGTTACGCAGGCAAACGTGCACACACACACACTAGGAGCTTGCGTTGGGGATATTAAATTAAACATAACCACATCAATTTCTTCAATCTCTGCAAACTGATTCGTTGCGGCCAGAAGGACAGTCTCCGAGAAAGAGAGAGGGAGATTTAAGAGAGCTTGTTGTTCTTGTCAAAAGGGCAAACGTGCATCTGAACAACGGACGCGGATGGGTTTCGTAATTAGGTTGAGATGACTCAGACAAGAGTCCAGAGTGCGCTTGGCCTTGTTCATGGTGGCGGCGTCTTGTTGGCTTATGGGTGAAACGTGATGATGTCTATGAACCTACACGCATACACTGGCAACTGTAACTGATTCCAGATTTGTCACAATTAATGGGACGGCTATTGACTTCGAAATGGACTTGGCCGATTGGAATGAGATGATAAGACGACGCTGCGTTGTGGCCTTCGAAGAAATTGCCTTCGATCGAGATAAGATGTCGCGTTGTGTTGTGACATGGCTGGTCTTTTAGATGTGGGTGACCTTTGAGAGATGAGATCTTTTATGTTTGAACTTGTGAACGTGCGTAGGTCGTTGCGGTGGGGAGGGATGGGGGGTAATGAATGCGTGCTGATGACTTGGTGGCCTGGTTTCGTTGGAAAGACGTCGTAATGGTTCTATGCATTTGGAGGGGACCTTTTGTGAATGAATTTGATGTGGTGGAGGGGGGGGGGGGGGAGGTGGCGGTGGGAGTGGAGAGATCATAAATCACATACTCGGCGGATTGAGATCACGGGCTGGTCAAAGATTGTAGGCAAAGCCCACGCATTTGTTCGCAGAAAGCCAGTCTGTGGATGAAGGCTATATCTTTGGCAAATCCCCTTCAATCAATCCAGCATCTCAGACCGCTCGTTGTTCCTTTCCCTTCCAACCAATCTCAGACCATTCGCTGTGTCCATTCACAATACTCAAAGCCATCTCCAATCACTGTCCTTGGTTCGCAGCAATTAGCAATCTAATGACCGCACCAGTGTCTCCGCACAGAAGAGCCATTCACAATGTCATAGATACCTCGCGACGACGACGACGACAAATCAAAATCCATTTACCGGTCAATGTCTCTCCTGTCAGCCGTGACTTGGGCATTCGCCCATCGGCTTGTCATAATCATTCCGTTGCACATTACGCAATCGATTCGTTGCATTCTCACGCCAAGGCAGCTCGACAAGTTTTGGCACGCCAAACGGCGGATCATCCCTCCCCTGCACACACATGGAAAAACGAACACCCTGTGCCTGTGATACAGACAGTCCATCAGTCGAGTGACGATGGCATGCACCTTGAGCTCGTGTTGTTTGTGTTTGTGCCTGTTTTTGTTCGTGTTTACACGGTTGCATGGTGCATGGTGTGCAACAGTGAGTAAATAATTTGAAAAGCAAATGCAATGCGAAACGAAAAAGAAACGTTAATTGTTTCGTTACTCCATCTTGGGAGGCATACACTGGCAACTGGAATTAGCCAGCGTGTTGTTTTGGCTCGGCAACGGATAAAAGGGGAGATTCTGTGTGTGCATTTGCTGATGGAGTTATGTAACTGTGATATCACGATATGGTTCCTATTCAGTGGGAAAATACAAAAGAAACTCTCAGATCGGCTTCGGCACTGACAGACAGGGAAGCATAAGCAGCGTACTGCACGACGGAGATGATGTGCTTCGTTCGAGAGAACTAATTACTTTCGAAATCGAGAGAGGAGAGGGTAATGAAAAACACAAGGAAAGCTCGATAATCAGTCAATGAACGGGATAAAATTGTGGTTCCGTCTTCTGATCTGGTGGTGAGCGTCTCATGGAAGGATATGGGAGGAACCACTTGGCTCTGCGAAGGCTACGAGACCTGCCTCAGAGCAAAGAAACTACGGCCAGTAGTAAATCTTAAACAATCACTTTGTCTGCTCGGACTAAACAGACCTCCATTCAGGAGGTTCATCAGGCTCAAGCCGGAGTCTGTGCATAATTGGCATGCAGGCCCGCAGGAAGGGTGTCCCATATTTTTCAGGAACACAAATCAACTCCTCTTCTCGTTCAGCGCTCTGGTCAGACGAAGCCACGCGCACCTAGTTGCCCTATCTGGTCTCAGCGAACTAAATGACGTCACTATTAGCCAGTCGCGGGGTAACACCTTGGCCTTGGTTTGACTTGCCTTCTGGAGTCACCCTGGATGCTCCCTGGGTCACAGGCCTGACAAGTAAGTCAGCAGGTCTCTACCCGTCTGTGGCCGTTCGTGGTTGTACCTCCTCCAGTCGCCATCTGATCTGTCGAAAGCAGAGTAAGTGCCTCTGTGTCCGCTTTCGATGGCCGATTAAGCACAATTGAAATGACTTATGTCTCGTCTCGCCGTTGAGCAGAATTCTTCTGCAATTCCTCTTCAGCCTCACACAATCATGTAACCTTGGGACCTTCGCCTCCGAGGAATTCGCCAAATTTACAGCTCACCGCTCTAGTTCACGCGAAATGGGGCCAAATTGTGGCACCTCCGCAACGAGTCGATGATCAGTCGGTGCTCCACTTAAGCACGCAATTTGAATGATCATCAATCATCACTGCAAATGGAGCTAGAAGCGATTGATGATCTTGACTTCATGTGGATTCCCTAACGATCGCCCCGTCGTCTGTCACCTCAATGCAAACAGCAGGTCCAGTTGGAAGAAAAAGCGAGTCAATCATCATCGACTGCACAAATCGAAGAGCAACCGTCTTGTCTCCTGCAACATCTTCCGCGTCCATTTGGGTGCTTTGCCTTTGTCCATCCCATCCCAGCACAGAGGCACAGCGAAGTGTGAGAATACGCAATCCCCTTTGATGGATTACCATCTCTCACACATCAACCCAGGCAGTTGCTTAAGTGCTTCCTGAAGGTTCCCGACTAGTTCTAATGTGCGCTCCTCCTTTGCACTCAATCTCACACCTGGCACCTTTCATAATCTCCGTCGTACTTCACAGTTTATGCAGTTGCACAAGTGATTCAACAAAACAAAATAAGAACAGTGTAACTGTTTCATTTCCTCTGGGCTTTTGCAGAGATTCAGACACACCACACACGCACGCACGCCGCGAGATCTTTCGAGCAGATACAAAGCAGAAGGCAGGGAAACATAACGAACACGGTCGAACTTACTCCACTCTACGTGGAAAGGCGCAATTATTTCCGCTTGAAAACGGATCCGGATGGTTGATTAGATCGTTAGATACTTTTCTTCGAATGCTGTCTTCCAGAGAGACACTTTCGTGTCTACGCCTCTCATTCTCCCCGTGCGATATCAAATTGCGGGAGTTTATTGCTCTCAGATTGAAATGAGTATCTGAAACTTCTTCAAACTCTCTGTATCCGATGCGGATTGAAATAATTAATCTATGTTTTTTTCTCTCTTCTTTCTTTGCAGGTAAGTGTCTTTGGGTCTTGTGCGAGATGAAGATTTGTCTCGAAGTGAAAACAAAAAAAGAAAAACGTGCGGTTAGCGGTTTGTATCTGTTAATTACCCTTAAGCGAGGTAAGTTCATAGCGACACAAACCACCGACGCCGTGGATGCCGGGATCTCATGGGAAAATTAATCGTTCTGTGGTTTGAATCGGTTGCTTTTCTCCTCTCTGATTTGCCGACAGCCCTTTATTTGCGTATCAGTTTGCCGGAACAGGAGAGATGAACGAGGTCAAACACGAGTATGTTTTGGTTTACTATCGTTTTCATTGCGAAAGCATTCGTCTCGAGGGTCATCGCAATGGATCCACTTTCATATCGGTTCCCTGGGAGAGGGGAGAAAGAAATCTCTATCTGTTCATCTGATGGTATCTCGCTCTCGACTTGAATTGGAGAGGCAACGTGCGAGGGAGATGATATCCTTATCCCCGAAGTGTAATGATAAGATGTTTCCTTTCAATTTAGTTTCGCATTCGCTTTCCTTGCGGGCCACTTTCCTTATATGGGTTCGGTCTTGACTAACATCGCAACCGCCACGACCGAGAGAGAGAGAGAGCATTTGTTTTGTTTGCTCTGGCGTGGCTGTCTCCTGAAGCCTTTGGAATTTGAAATTGCTTCGGCCCCCCGAAAGAATGGGATGATAAGCGATTATGTTTCGGGATGAATCCAGGCGGGATTAGGTGGTTTGTAGTGAAATGTGCTCGAGCAGCGTTTGATTTTAAATGGTTTTGTCCTCGACGTGTATCCCCTTGATAAACACAGGGTGACCAGATAAGAACGATAGGAAAAGAAATTTAGATAAAGCAGCAATGGTGTGAGCTGTAAAATTGATTCTGGATTTTTGTTGAAGCCGCATTCATGCCATTTTGTGTGGAATAGCACATCACTCACACAAGTTTTGATGACTCGGTGCAATACGTGCGGCAACTGATTCTGGAAAGTTGGCCTCAAGGCCGTTGGTTTGTTAGCGTAGACTAAGGACTTAAGACGGAACCCCGAGCGGCCGATGATGACCGATGAAATGGCAAGTCTTACTGAATATTTTGACCGCCAGATGTCACTGGCAACTTTGACAGTTTCAGAAACATGACAGTTCGAAAAACTATCATTGCTATCTGGTCACCCTTTCACAAATCTCGACGCAGTGTTATTTACTCCCTTCCTGCCCCTGGCGCCCAACAGAGTGTCTTCCTGGTTAAATCCCCAATGTATACACAAAAAGTACCTTCTTGCCATTTTCCACCGCCAAGGATGACCCACCGTGAGTCCTGCGTCTTACAAGTTTAATACGATATTTACTCACGTGATTTAGTCCTCCTCCTCCCACACCAACAACAACAACAAAAAAAAAGGACTATAACCTAACGTTTAACTCCTCTGACCCGATTCTAATTGCCGACAACTGCGCGCGAATAAATCGCATGAATGATGTGAAAATGCTTGGAAAAACATTTGCGAACGCGCCACGAAGGATTAAACAGAGAAGCCGTCGTGGGGCGCCCCCACACCGAACCAGGACTTCATAAAAATGTCGGTGGGGGCAGGCGGGCTGTTATGGGTTATTAAATTCTCCGAACAAGCGCGTAAACATCATTCACATGCTCGCTCACTCATACATATTCACGCGCATCCTTGTGAGGCATTAACCGTGGAAATTAGAATCTCTTTTTATATCTCGTAACCGTGGGCGAACATGAACACATGAGCTGGGGATTTCAGACCTTTTACGAGCCACGCACGTGGTGGGGAGCCTTTAAAAAGTCATAGGCGAACTCCTAGACTAGTGCGAGCTCTGCTTAAAGACTTCCTGGCGTTGCCTAGTGACCGGCACGTGTATCCATCGTGCGCCAAGTGTGAACGTTGCGATTCCTTTAATTTCAGCCTGGTTACGTGCATCGCCTGACCTTTGGGGAGCCTTAATTTGATTTATTTGCCAGCTGTGGTCCTTTTGTGTTGTATCGGCATCAGCTGGAATCCTGGGGCGGACAATGCTTGTGCAATGATAGCCAATCTGAATTGATTGTCCTGCCCGAATACAAATAACCCACCTGGTACACCACCTTTTGTTCCGGTAAACAAAACAAATGCATTCCAGTGAAGCCCAACACAATGGACAGGAATATTCCGCGCAGTTGGTTGTGGTTGAGGACACATTTGTGATGTGAAACACTGCTCGTTGGTCGGAGTGGTTCGGAAAAGGAGGTGGCCGGACCTGTTCCGACAATCAACCGACGAGGGGATCTGCTACCGCATTCTCCCACTTGTGTCGCCAACTCCTCAACTCATTGCAATTCCTTTCCTGAATGGCGTCAAATCGATTGATTGACTTCACTTCACTGATCGGCTTCGGATGCCGTGTGATAATTCCCACACAGATGCACCGCACGATGTGCAATGTGAAACAGCTTCAGACTTCACTCAAGGCGAAACCATCGCAGTTATCTATCTGCGCAGACGGGAACAGACAAGTCTTACTATTTTCGGACTGAACTGCCTCGCCTGTCACGGTCCACTTGGGGCAAGTCGCCACATAAATTATCATCGATTTTAGTTTTGGTATCTAATTAGGATCACGCTTCGCGCGAATTCGTGGGAAAAAAGTATATTTCGCTTCTAACGTCGGGCTGTATCTCATTTTGTAGAGATTTTTCTTGTTCTTGTTGTTGCTTGGTACGTACGTAGATGGATTGAGTGTGGATTTATTTATTTATGAATCGCGCAGATATTTGGACTGCAAATAGAATGTTTTTTAACGAATTCCTTTGGGGGGTCAAATTGCGTTCTCCATTCTGGGTTGGGTGATGTTTGTTTTTTTTTTGCTTTCCGAATTATTCAAGGTTTTTCTGTTTTTCATCTGACGGTGTGGAGAAAGGGAGAGAGAGGGGGGTATAGAGTAAGAGGGAGAGGGAGCGAGAGAGAGTTGAACATAGAGCTAGACGGAGAAAGAGAGAGAGAAAAAGAAGACGAGGTGCCAGTCAAGTGATTGACTAAAGGATGTTGAAGAAAATTAAATATTCAGTTTAAGATCTTGCTCGGTTGGTGGTGCGTCTGAGGGAGCTCTGAAATGATGCGAAACGCTGTTGATGTTCTCAATCTTCCAACATTTTCTGATCCAACTATGTTTAGAATTCACTCACTTTTTGAACAGATTCTCAAAACGGTGCCATCATAGAAGCCATTTATCAGAATTATTAGACTGGGCGGCGCTAGTGCATGGTGTCCACGGAGCTTGGTGGACGGCCCTAAATGAAGCTGTCTAACACAGTTTCTGATCCAATTTTGTTTAGAATTGCTCACTTTTTGAACAGATTCACAAGACGGTGCCATCATAGAAGCCATTTATCAGAATTATTAGACTGGGCGGCGCTAGTGCATGGTGTCCACGGAGCTTGGTGGACGGCCCTAAATGAAGCTGTCTAACACACAGTTTCTGATCCAATTTTGTTCAGATTTGCTCACTTTTTGAACAGATTCAGAAGACGGTGCCATCATAGAAGCCATTTATCAGAATTATTAGACTGGGCGGCGCTAGTGCATGGTGTCCACGGAGCTTGGTGGACGGCCCTAAATGAAGCTGTCTAACACACAGTTTCTGATCCAATTTTGTTTAGAATTGCTCACTTTTTGAACAGATTCACAAGACGGTGCCATCATAGAAGCCATTTATCAGAATTATTAGACTGGGCGGCGCTAGTGCACGGTGTCCACGGAGCTTGGTGGACGGCCCTAAATGAAGCTGTCTAACACAGTTTCTGATCCAATTTTGTTTAGAATTGCTCACTTTTTGAACAGATTCACAAGACGGTGCCATCATAGAAGCCATTTATCAGAATTATGAGACTGGGCGGCGCTAGTGCATGGTGTCCACGGAGCTTGGTGGACGGCCCTAAATGAAGCTGTCTAACACACAGTTTCTGATCCAATTTCGTTTAGAATTCACTCACTTTTTGAACAGATTCTCAAGACGGTGCCATCATAGAAGCCATTTATCAGAATTATTAGACTGGGCGGCGCTAGTGCATGGTGTCCACGGAGCTTGGTGGACGGCCCTAAATGAAGCTGTATAACACTGTTCATCGATTGGTCTGAAACCTTCCAGCCTTCCATCTAGGCCAGCCAGTAGCATCTAGTACAGCCATGAGACTCAAGACACTTCGGCTGTGGACCGACCTCTACATCGACCCCCTCAACTATTCAAGTCAGACCTTCAAGCGCTGGACAAGCCTCAGAAACTCAGAAAAGTCCAAGATGGTGCTCAGGATGATGATGGAGGAAGTGAAGGATCTTCACATCGCTCTTTCGTTTCCACTAGCCAGGCAGAGATCAGAGAGATCCAAGGACTGTCCCGGTTCAAGACGAATGCGATTTTCAAAAACTGACACCCAGGTTCCTATTAAGTCCCTTGACAAAGTCGCATTTCACTCAAAAATGTTCCTTAACTGTCGGTTGCCTCGAGATGGCTGAGCCTTTCAATATACATCTCATGTGGGTGCTGGGCCACTGCTAGACATGCAAAGCAGATGAACACGATGAGTGGTTCAAACCTAGAAGGAGACCCAAACTATGCCTCTTGCTACAGCATATCATCTTCTTCAAGATTCACTCATCAAAGCAACCTTAAAGCCAAGGGAATATGACCAACTTTCGGCCTCAAGCGGTTATTCTGTCTGCCCGAGGCTCGAGGGGTGATTTGATTCAGGAGCTGCATGGATTAAGTGGAGGACATCACCTCCTCCGCTCGTACAGCGCTCTGGCTAGCCGTAGGAACTCACATATAGAGGCCCACATTTTCAGAGCTGAACGACATTAGCACAAGTCAGCTAAATCCCTTTGTTCCAAGTGCCAATTTGGCTTCAGTGATATGATGAGCGATTCACTTAAAACTCTTGGTGCAACTACAGCTTTATATTCCCTGTTGAACGTCGCCTGTACGATCCATCCAAGCAAAGTCGAAAGGTGCTTTGCATTGCACTAACAGTGCGGCCTTCAAACTCGAAAATTCGACCGTACACCAAAGACTAGCGAGTTTTATATCGATAACCACCATCGCATCCGAAGACACTCATCGCAAGGAACTATTCGAAGCGATGGCCGAAAGCGAAAAAATGAATCCGCTTGTCTCGCCCACGCTAACACATGCCTGATGTGCCCTGAAGTTGGGATGGAGATCTTGCGAACCTTTTGAAACCTGCTCCGAATTTCTGCGCTGTCGTACCATATCCGTGATCTGGTACTGAAGACGATAGTGCGGCGGTTTGCTGTAAACGCGGAAGGCGCAACCTTCTTAAAGTTAGTTAAGCTATGGGGCATCGTCGCTGTTTCCAAGATTGATGCAGTGGAAGGTCCAAAAGGCTGTCGATCAGGAATACTTCCGTCACACACCACTTGGGACAAGACATCACGATCAGCATTTATAATTGTGCGGTAGTTAGGCCACCTCGGGAGCTCATGGACTCTGTCTCTAGTCTGCCTTCCTAGTGGAGATCCGACGTAGAACCGCCCTTTGATAACAACTGGGCTCAAAACTCCAGCCTCGAAGGACCAAGATCATGCCGTTAGGATAGGTAGAGGGCTGCTAGTGCATTCATCAGCCCACTTAGGCCATGTTGGTCCATTGTGATACCCACAGTCAGACTACGACCACTCCAGTGATAGTGGCGTTAATTTGATCCCAACTGGGTGACTGGACCAGATTTGAAAACCAGATAAAAGCGTACTGACTTTGCTCTCACTGGGATTCGAACTGGCGGCCCCGCTAACCAGGGGCAAGCACTCAACTAACTGAGCCATGCGGTCCGACTACGTAGAATGCACTGCTTTGGCTAGATACTAAACACCCATGTTCTAGCTAAGAGGGTCTTGTATTATTCCCCTGTGTCTATGGTTCGACGAAGAGAAGGCGGCCGGATCACTGGTTTGAAGACCACGACATCGTGCACAGGCAAGACAGCCTGGTCTTGATGACTGGAAGCTGCATGCCAAGTACTGCTCATGGTCAGACTCCCCATGGATCGCAAGCTTGACAAGTAAGCTAGTATAGGAGTAAGTCATTGTGTCACCATGAGCCAAAATTTGTCTGCCATCTGCAGCCATCCCACTGTAACCTAACCTGACGACGAAATTCGATATCTTCGATGACACATGGCTTCGAAATTTCGAACAGCGCCAAACAGAGAAATCTGCCATGACTCACTGCAACTGACCACTACCGTCCATTCGTCTTCTTTCAAGAAAAACCAATTCTGCTCTCCTCCGACGGGTGAGAATCTTCTGCGCAGATGACAAATTTGCTCCTTGACAAACGACACATTTCAGCCGCACATTCCTCGACACATTTAAGAGGGCGAACGTAATTGGAAATTCAAACAATCGTTCGACGCGTCTATTTTCGAAGCCCACGATGCTTTCACAGCGAAAATCAAACGCCATTCATTGCTTCGGAAATTCGAAAATTCTTGTTCTGTGAAAATATCGAAAAAAAAAAACAAAAGAAAATTTCCAGAAAATAAGTGGAAGCTCTCGAGTGATTATCGCATTTTTAATCAAACTCAGTCAACATCACACCACGCCCCCTTTGACGCTTGTCAGACGGCGAAGGCAAATAAATTAATCTTAACGCCTTACGTAAGACATTTATAGTGGCAAATGAAAAATAGATTGAATGCGATAGATGACGAGTGTGGAAGCGAAACCAGACTATCGCCTGATGATTTAAATTAGAACACTTAACGATGTCAGCGCACAGATATCGTTCGACAAGAGCACTTACGATCGCGAATATGGAAATTCATGCGAAAAATGATAAGCAAATGCAGTTCTGTATCAATAAACAATTTTTATGTATTTTCATTGGCAATCTTAGTTTCCTTGAAATGCAAGAGACGAGAGGGATGAGGACGTCGGGTCTGTTTGTGGCTCGTGGATTGGAAGTCCCTAATGACTGTGACGGGATGTTGGTGCTGCGATAAAGGGTGACCAGATAGCAATGGTAGTTTTTCGGACTGATATGTTTCTAAAACTGTCAAAGTTGCCAGTGACATCTGGCTGTCAGAATATTCAGTAAGGCTTGCCATTTCATCGGACATGGCCTCATGCTTGCTTAACGCGTGGAAATAATAAAAAAAAAATTGTCGAAACATGGCTCCGGTGTGCAGGTAATTCGTCGCACCGAGGAAAAGTTTGAGCGTGAGTACACCCTTTTGGACCGTCAGCCATCAACGAGACAGAGGTTGGAAATGAGGAAAGCATAGCTGTCGTAACGAAATGTCGTCTCGGCGCCGATCGGGTGACTTGGGCAATGCCAGAAAGTCACCCCGTCCTGGGTTTGAACCTAAGACTGTGCTGATGACAGATTTGAAGCCTGGCGCCCATAGGCAAGGCCGTGGATTCGCTAACTGCTGACCGAAGATTCGGATGTTGGCCAAAAAATCGTCTTCTAGGACGAGTTTCATTGTCATCAATTAATGAACACAATTGAAGTTATAAGAGCGAACACAATCCACAGCCATCAATGCATCCACAAAGATTGAGTGTTTTGTGGGGTTTATGTCACAATTCTTTCGAAGCAACGAAGGAGACACCACCGTCACCGTCAATGATCTCACTCACTATAGGAAAGAGGTTAACCAACTCTCTGTGGCCAAGCCGAGGTTAACCGACTTTCTAAGGCCAGGCCACTTATCCGAGTTGTGGATCCTCCAAGATGGCATACAAGCCACGCATCGCTCGAACTTGTGACAGAGAACTGTAGCGACTGGGCCATCTCATGGCGAGCGTTGGCGTTGGGCGCTGCGGTCGGGGCTACGCCAAGTCCATAGTCTAAGCCAACCACTTCGGACGAGCTCAAGGCCAACTTTCGAGAACCTATTACTGGACAGATTTGACTCACCGCTGAAGGCACTGTCAACAAAGATGAAGCGTCCACTTGAATGATGTGCTACTCGACACAAAATGGCACGAATGTAGCTTCAAAAGAAAGCCAGCAAACATTGTATATACTTCACCGGTGTTGTTTTATTTAAATTTCTTTTCCTATCGCTCTTATGTGGTCACCCTGTCGAAAAGGTTGTTTCACATGCACCAACAACTGTCTGACATCACTCAAAAATAAGGTCACTTCGATAAATTGATTTCAATTTTCATATCTTACAGGATACAGGATCCAACCTTCTCCTCCCCCTGACACACATTTTATGCGAGAAGGAGCTGAAAGTCGTCTTAAAGGTCAAACTACCCCCCCCCCCCCCCACCCGTCCTGATGGGCTTGAATAATTTGAACGAAGTAAAGTATCTCCCCTAGGCAAGGAGGAGGACGCCCCTTCCATGCCTTCGCAATCATGCATAGTTTAACACCAAAGGAATAACGTGCAACCCATCTCCCGCGGGAGTCAAAGCCCCCACTCCATCCAGCCCCGCAAAAAAGAAAAAAAAAATAAATTTTAACGTTCTTGCTAAGCGACTCTGCCTTGAAGGCGCCTTCATCGCATGCACACACACCGACGCACAGACACAGCCAGCCAACCGTCTGAAGGTAATTTCCTTTACGCTTTCATTATCCGTTTTCGGTTGGAATTGTTTGTCTAGCCCCCTCGTGCGGGTGGTGGAGGCAGCACAGCACACCCCAGAGAGTACTTAACCTCCACATGCATTAGTCGAGAGAATAAATTTCCTGAATCCTGTGGTCAATGTTGGCGGCGTCACCTCGCGGCGGGGGGCACTGTCTTCGTCTCGCCAAATGAAAGCCCACCCCCCGTTCTCGTGGTGATTTGTTAAGGTCAATGAAATCGCCAAATTGAATGGTAACGTATGACTTTCGAGTGGGCTTGGTGGCGACAGGGGGACGATGACGCAAATAGAATGTGTGTATGTGTGTGTGTGTTGGTTTTTTTCGCAGTAACAGATGGAGATACGCATTGCGAAGTGAAATTGTGTGGAAAATTGGGTAATTTCCGAAATTATGCGCTGTAAACGGTGCTCGTCGTCGATCGGTTGACAGACGTCAATTTTGCTCGTCCCATGGCGACGACATGACATGGCTCTGGGTGCAGATCAACATTTCGATATGGTCTTAATGATTCTGCTTCAACCAGAGCTTATTATGTGCGCCCAGCTGGGTTTTGTTTTTGGTTGTCACGGTAAATTAGGGAGGAGCTGTCAAAGGCAGATCAGGACTCACTCGTGTGGAATGGAATGAGAGGATGGACTGATTTATCTGTCCTGAAGAGATTCATTCACATTCTGCATAACAGACGGTCGAAAACAGTGATGCCAAGTTTGGTGACATAGCAGGCTCTCAGTCCATTGACCTAGACATGGAATGCACAAAGGACGTCCAAGACAAAAACGACGTGACTCCACTCGCTGATGCCAGTTGATGCATTCCCCCCGAAGCGCAGCAATTTTGAAATTTCTGGCAAATCATTCCCCATTCATTAAATCCACATTTTGGCACAGTTTCGTGTATTCCAAAAAATGTTTGACATGTTTACCTGATCGAGCGTATCGCCAGCCACATGAAAGAGTCACGAACAGTTGCTGCTGCCAGGCCGAAGGCATCGCGCACATCTGTCATCGTGGAGGCGAGAGATGAGATAATCATCGCCAAGTCGTTGACTGAATTGGAACACAATCTTTTTTTTTTCTTTTTTTTTTTGCTGCCTGCTACTAGTGTAAATATTGAAATTGGAAATCAAGTCATGCCGGGCTCCCCTCTCTCTCTCTCCGATGAGCACACGCCGCCAAGATGTAAAGAAGTTTCAAAATGACACAAGCGTCTGGCGTCAGAAAAGTTTACTTATTCCTAGTAATGCGGTGATAATTTATTGCATTGCTCGTGGGCGTTTAGTTCGACGGGAGAGAGACAGAAAGAGAGATGGAGATGAAGAGTTGTTTTGAAGACTCACAGTTTACGATCAAGCCATAAATGTGCGTTAAACTTCTAGCACACACGCCTAACGACCGCCATGGCATCACCGGCGTGCAAGATTCGATCATCGCTTGATGACACTTGACAGATTGCTTCGGGAGGTGTCTTAAGTGAATGATGTAATGGGGAGTCTAAGAGAATCACAAATGCATGCGACTAAGGCCAAGGCGAACTCTGCATAAATGAGAGACTGACATCATGGCTCGGGAAGTCGCAGCGGTCGTGGAGTGTGCTAATTTGAAGGAGATCTACTTCACCACACTCTCGGTCTTAACTATCACGCCCCAATTACTTTCAGCGTCGTCCTCCATCACTGGTGCGCTCATTCTGTTGGACGAGGCCAGCTGGCAATCACAAAAACCTTGAGTCGAATGGGGCCACCCGGAAGAGATTTCAATCTCAGCAGGTCCTTGTCACTTTTTCCCTTTCGCTGGTTTCAATTACGCGAGTCCCTAATTCGTCCTCTAATGGAATTTAAATGTTAAGTGCTGTGGAGTGACTATTCTTGATGTTTTTCTTCTTCTGTCAAATGGGGGAAGGGAGGCGACCGATGATGGCGGATTTTGTGGAGTGTCGTCCTTAGTTTGTTGGTGACTGTGTGTGTCTGAGAACTGGACGTCGGTGGGGATTCGAAAACCACGTCGATTTGAAAACCACTTCAATTCGAAAACCACCTCAATTCGAAAACCAAGCCTATTCGAAAACCACGTCAATTCGAAAACCACTTCAATTCGAAAACCACCTCAATTCGAAAACCATGTCAATTCGAAAACCACTTCAATTCGAAAACCACCTCAATTCGAAAACCACGTCAATTCGAAAACCACTTCAATTCGAAAACCACCTCAATTCGAAAACCACGCCAATTCGAAAACCACGTCAGTTTGAAAACCACGTACATTCGAAAACCACGCCAATTCGAAAACCACTTCAATTCGAAAACCACGTCAATTCGAAAACCACTTCAATTCGAAAACCACCTCAATTCGAAAACCATGTCAATTCGAAAACCACGTCAATTCGAAAACCACTTCAATTCGAAAACTACGCCAATTCGAAAACCACGTCAATTCGAAAACCAAATGACAACTGAGGAGACATTAAATTCAAATGAAAATTACGGCTTATCTTCAAAACAAACAACTTAACAGCTATTTGTTTAATTTAACATCCTTACGCGCAGCTTTATGTCCAAACATAGTTGACAACCAATAAGCCGCTTTATGGGCGTTTTCGAAATGTCATCACTTTGGTCATCCAACATTTGGCGCTTCCTGTCACTCGCTCGATCCACTCCCAGTTGTCACTTCATTCGGCCAATAAAACCCAAGTTCGTTTAAATTTAATTACGTACTCTCCCTCTGAGTCCTCGTCCTCGTCCACGTCCTCCTTGTTGTCGTTGTCGTCGTCATCGTAGCTGTCGTTCCGCAATGCTAACACCTTTCTGAAAGTATCTCTCCATTAAATCATGAATTTCGAAATCAAATCCATAAAACCGTCGTAAAGTTTCATTTAAGCACCACACACACATACACATACATACATATATCCTCGAAACAGTACGGAAATGATTTTATCCAAAACCCGCTCCAGTCAGGACTCCATTAAACTTTCGAATAAAAGACTGGGACACAGCCGTTGAATGTCCTTGCCCGATGACGTTTGTTGTTCTTCACACAGATGCAGAGCTACTGCTTGAATATATGAATTTAAATTTGTATGGGAATTCCATTGCAGGGTGTTTGATGTTTTACTGCCTTCCATTGCTCGGGCCCGGGAGGGAAGGGAGGCGGCGAGGCTTTTATTGCAGCGTATCGTCGTGTGTTTGTGCTTGCGATTAAAGAAGAAAGGAATTAAAAGCACCTGATGACGGAATTTGAAATAAAAGAATTTTTGCAATCCTCAACGAAGTTTTCAGTTTTCTATTCAGCAGTGTTTCACGTGAATTTATATTTCACGCAACCATTTACAGTATCCCACGATGCATCTAAATACACACGTAATTTAACAAACAAGACACGTTGCTCAAGAACTCCACCCGTGTGTTCATTTTCAATAGACTACACGTGTATTTAGGGCGACAATGTGTTGACGTGAACGTATATAATCGTTAGTTTGTGCTTTAATGCCATCATTCACACCATTTCACGCTGGCGTCTAAACACACATGTTATTTGTCACGTGAAGAAGGTAGTTGGGTACCTTGGGTACCCGTGTATCCATTTCCGATTAATTACACGTATCTTGCGGGCCAAGATGTGTAACAGTTCAAATGAGGGCGTGGTGTCATGTGCATGTCCTGAATTTGTGTTTATTATTACACGTCTAAGTACACACGTTATTCGTGAGTCACGGATGTCAATGAATTCGTTCTTGATTAATATCACGTGTGTTTGAAGGCGACAATTAGTGGCAGTGCAAAAGACTGCGTGGTTTTACGTGAACGTATATACACGTGAATTTTTTAGTTCACGCCACCATTTACACAATTACATTCTGTCGTCTTACTATACACGTAGTTCGTCAGACACGGATCTAGCTGTGTACCCGTGTTTTCATTTCCGATTAATTACACGTGTATTTAGCGAAACAATGTTGCGTGGAACAGTTCAAATTATGGTATAGTTTCTTCAGATTTTGAGTGAACATTATTTTGAACTTCCAAAAATTTCTTCAACAAGGTCTGACGTGTTGTCCCTCAGTGTCGATGATTCTTCGATTCTTCTTGGGTTTTCGGCAGGCTTTTCTGATGGAGTCTGACTTTGGTTCTTGCTTATGAAGCTCAGGTCATAGTGATGACTTCTTGAAGATCCTTGGGTAAAGCTGAACCTCAAAATGCAACGATCACTCAAGCGCCCACGGTCTTCTGTTCCTTCCTGTACAGATTAGGTTAAAGAGGTGGGTAGGCAGACATACCAAAAGTTGGCTGATAAAAGGTGGTTTTAAACTCTGTAGACTCCAGGATTTGCCTTAGTGTGAATATTTGGTCTATATCCAATTTGCTGGACTGATTCATCATTCGTCAATTAGTGTGACATTGAGCAGGGATATACCTCTGTAGTTGTTGCAAGAGGTAGGATCGCCTTTTTTGTGGATGGAGCATATGGAGCCTGTACTACAGTCAACGGGCATGGTTGCTTCTTCCCAAATTCTGCAGATGATCAGGTGCAGAAGTCTTGTGGTGAACCATTTCCTGTGCCTTTGTTGTTCTTCAGCCTTCCAAGCTGCGTGGGAGGCCTACTGCGAAGACCAGAGTTGGCATTCCCTGTCACTCTATCGTCGTGAGGCTCATTAAGCAGCTATAGGAAATGCTTTCTGCATCCACTATGGGTAGACGGGGATAATCCTTGTCTCATATGGATCCGGCTAGAACCACTGTGCCATTTGATGGAAAGCACCCTCTTTACTCATTTTCCGAATCAATCACGCGTGTGCGTTGTTCAGTGGAGGTCCTGGAAGACATGTTTTCTCTGTGTTCTATGTCTCAACTGGCAGTGACTGAGGTAGAGACGAGTATCATTTATCCTCATTCTCACCGCAATCTCTGCATATACAGTCGTTAGCTAGTCCCATTTTCATTTCCTGTTTGTCGCACTGAAGGAGACTGTCGGTCCTTGCCCCGCTCAACTTGGACAAAAGCATGCAGTTGGTCTCGAAGATGATTAGAGGGCACTACCATTGCCCCTAACATTGTATCGTCAAATTTTTCCAAGACATCCGCAAGACGTGGTTTCTTCCATAGGATTGCTGGGATATGTGGCAAGTTCCTGACAAGTTCCTTCGCCGCTTATGTCCCAATGGCACGGGACATAGCTCTTGCGCGTACTCTTGCGGCCGGTCCTAGTCTCCTCGAAGCAGGAGGCTCGAATTCGAGTACCCTCTTGTCTAGAGCATTGCTGTCCATGGTTTGAAGGCTCTGTTCTATGAGATGGTACAGTCCGGGCTTGGCATCGTCTTGGAGGAATCATTTGGTCTTGTCGAGCATGTAAGAATGGCTGATGCGCCAGTATGTCAACATCTGCAGCTCCAGACCAAGTTGAAGAACCCCACGTCTAGCAGATCTAGTTGGTTGAGGCATAAGTCTTACATCGCCTAGCTAGCGCCCCGTGAAGAGGAAGAACCCGCAGAGAATCTTAAGCTCTTGGACTTGGTTCCTTTAACACTGATATCATCCTTTCGCCTCTTATATCGCCAGGACCTCTCCGCTTAGAAAACACTCCCACAGCCATGGACTCCGATGGAGCAGAGACACAATTCCCGCGCCTGTGCCTCTCTGTACACACAATGACTGGCGAATTTGTAAGCGTTTCTCCAAAGCCTTCGCGCTTATCTCTCGACTTTGAACTCGAAGCAGCAAAAACAAAAAGACCAGCAGGAACCAGATTCTATCCACAGTTCCGCGTGACCGCGTTCAAGGCCTCCGCCCAATCTCGCCGACCTCAGATATCGGAGCAAAAGAACTTAGAAACGTGGCGCGCTGCAAACACCACATGTCGCCTGAATGCTCATTTCCAAGCACTGATTGAAAAAGTAACCACCGCAGTTACCGATAAGCGACCATTGGAGCAACGGCTGTCGAAGACTGCTGAAAGCGTGGGAACTTTGCGATAAAAGCCCTCATTCGAATGAGGAATGTGTTTAATTTGGAAAATATCTTGGAGATTTTGGAATGCGAAATGATGTAATGAATGTATTTCTGGCGTCGTTTTCTTCAAGGCACCGCAAGTTCAAGGCACCAGAGCTGAACTTTGGAGTGCTCGCTTGTCACGAGGACTCCTTGCATCCACTCTCGTTTGACTAAGCTCGCGCTCTCGTTCGATGATCAGATCAGATCCCGGTGACATCAGCGACTACATCATGGCATGGCCATTCGCTCCAATGAATCGCTAATGAAATTGACATCCAAACCGGAGACAAGAAAAATTGAATCTAAATCGATTGCCATGCAAGCCTCGTATGCTGGAACCCCATCGGATCACCCCGCGTGCATACACACGTGGTCCAATGGTCATTCGGTACCGACACTCACTGTGCGCTCATCGCATTGGTGTCATCAGTTGCAGCACGGTTGTCGCTGTGCGGAGTCGGTTTTTCCCCCACCCGTTCGGTTTCGCAGTCAAGGTCCGACCTGTGACATTTGATTTTCGCTCAGCATCGTCCGCAGCACTCTGGCATGTCTCAATTCGCATTTCGTTTTGAATTAATTAAATATTTGCATCTCTGGTTTGTGTGCAGTGCCATGGCATGAATTGTTCTCTATTCTCCCCCATGACAAATGTGGCCGAGTAGTGCACAGCTAATTGAAAGTCACGGAGGTTTAGTGGAAAGATAATTGAATTCAAATAATGCCATGTGATGAGGACATAAACATTGTTTCTGATTCGGAACTGTGAATTTGCAATCAACATTCCAAACTGCGGCATGCAGTGGGTTTGTTTGTTTTCATTTTCGGGGCAATCTGCTGCGTGGCACTTAGTCGCATTTTTGATCGATAAGAGAATCGGAGGAAGTTGCTTGAGGAAAGGCATGGTTTAGGCCTTACTTAATT
The DNA here is from genome assembly GCA_964034865.1 of Eristalis intricaria. Classification (NCBI taxonomy): domain Eukaryota; kingdom Metazoa; phylum Arthropoda; class Insecta; order Diptera; family Syrphidae; genus Eristalis; species Eristalis intricaria. Next base: position 5,665,752 of record OZ035875.1, on the reverse strand, counting down.
GCTTGGCAGGCCAGCGAACCATGGTGGGGCTCTGCGTATTTCGTTGTATACGGCACCGTGCACATGCAAGACAAGTCTCAAGACTGCCTGCTCGTCCGATGAAAAATGTTACGTATACGCCACCGTGGCCATGCGAGACAACTCTTAGAACTGCGTCCTAGCATCGATGTAAAATGTTACGTATACGCCACCGTGGCCATGCCATACAACTCTTAAGACTGTCCTAGCATCGATGTAAATTTGCGTATACGCCACCGTGCACATGCAAGACAACTCTTAAGACTGCGTCCTAGCATCGATGTAAAATGTTACGTATGCGCCACCGTGGCCATGCAAGACAACTCTTACGACTGCGTCCTAGCATCGATGTAAAATGTTACGTTTACGCCACCGTGGCCATGCGAGACAACTCTTACGACTGCGTCCTAGCATCGATGTAAAATGTAACGTATACGCCACCGTGGCCATACAACTCTTACGACTGCGTCCTAGCATCGATGTAAAATGTTACGTATACGCCACCGTGGCCATGCAAGACAACTCTTAAGACTGCGTCCTAGCATCGGTGTAAAATGTTACGTATACGCCACCGTGGCCATGCGAGGCAACTCTTACGACTGCGTCCTAGCATCGATGTAAAATGTAACGTATACGCCACCGTAGCCATGCGAGACAACTCTTAAGACTGCGTCCTAGCATCGATGTAAAATGCAACGTATACGCCACCTTGGCCATGCGAGACAACTCTTACGACTGCGTCCTAGCATCGATGTAAAATGCAACGTATACGCCACCTTGGCCATGCGAGACAACTCTTAAGACTGCGTCCTAGCATCGATGTAAAATGCAACGTATACGCCACCTTGGCCATGCGAGACAACTCTTACGACTGCGTCCTAGCATCGATGTAAAATGTAACGTATACGCCACCGTGGCCATGCAAGAAAAATGTAACGTATACGCCACCGTGGCCATGCAAGACAACTCTTAAGACTGCGTCCTAGCATCGATGTAAAATGTTACGTATACGCCACCGTGCACACGCGAGGCAAGTCTCAAGACTGGGCCTCGATCCAGTGTAAAATGTTACGTATACGCCACCGTGGCCATGCGAGGCAACTCTTACGACTGCGTCCTAGCATCGATGTAAAATGTAACGTATACGCCACCGTAGCCATGCGAGACAACTCTTAAGACTGCGTCCTAGCATCGATGTAAAATGTTACGTATACGCCACCGTGGCCATGCCATACAACTCTTAAGACTGTCCTAGCATCGATGTAAATTTGCGTATACGCCACCGTGCACATGCAAGACAACTCTTAAGACTGCGTCCTAGCATCGATGTAAAATGTTACGTATGCGCCACCGTGGCCATGCAAGACAACTCTTACGACTGCGTCCTAGCATCGATGTAAAATGTTACGTTTACGCCACCGTGGCCATGCGAGACAACTCTTACGACTGCGTCCTAGCATCGATGTAAAATGTAACGTATACGCCACCGTGGCCATACAACTCTTACGACTGCGTCCTAGCATCGATGTAAAATGTTACGTATACGCCACCGTGGCCATGCAAGACAACTCTTAAGACTGCGTCCTAGCATCGATGTAAAATGTTACGTATACGCCACCGTGCACACGCGAGGCAAGTCTCAAGACTGGGCCTCGATCCAGTGTAAAATGTTACGTATACGCCACCGTGGCCATGCGAGGCAACTCTTACGACTGCGTCCTAGCATCGATGTAAAATGTAACGTATACGCCACCGTAGCCATGCGAGACAACTCTTAAGACTGCGTCCTAGCATCGATGTAAAATGCAACGTATACGCCACCTTGGCCATGCGAGACAACTCTTACGACTGCGTCCTAGCATCGATGTAAAATGCAACGTATACGCCACCTTGGCCATGCGAGACAACTCTTAAGACTGCGTCCTAGCATCGATGTAAAATGCAACGTATACGCCACCTTGGCCATGCGAGACAACTCTTACGACTGCGTCCTAGCATCGATGTAAAATGTAACGTATACGCCACCGTGGCCATGCAAGAAAAATGTAACGTATACGCCACCGTGGCCATGCAAGACAACTCTTAAGACTGCGTCCTAGCATCGATGTAAAATGTTACGTATACGCCACCGTGCACACGCGAGGCAAGTCTCAAGACTGGGCCTCGATCCAGTGTAAAATGTTAAGTATACGCCACCGTGTCCATGCGAGACATCCAGGGCACTGGTTTCTTTAAACGGGAGGATGGGTCTTCCTCTCCTTGTCGAACGTGGAGTCTCGGATTTGAAGACCTTTCAAGCTGGAGTCTACGACTTTAAGCCTCTGTTATATGAAATGGTAGAGGAAGAAGCTTTTTGTCTTGTCTAGCAAGTTCAGTTGACTGAGTCTATCATCGGCTGCGGCTCCAGTCCAAGTAGAAAAACCCCTCGCAAAAATGTAGGAGTCTATGTGGCTTAAGGTCTCTGCTATCTGCAGGAGTCGCTGTGACAAAAGGTCTCTGTTCTATGAAATGATATAGTTAAAGCCAGGCTTCGTCTTGAACCGGGCGTTTGACTTTGTCTAGCAAAGTGCTTGGTTGAGACACAAGTCTAACATCGACTGTGACTCCACATGAAGAAGAAGAGCCGCAGCAAGCCAGTCTAGTCGTCCATGCAGAAGAACCCATCAAAGTTCCTAAAGCCACGCAGGAAAGACCTATCCCGTCGATTGATCTTCAGAACTCCGCACTGCTGACCAACTTGAGTGTCCTCAGCAGCTGTCGGACCTCGTTGACTTCTTCCTTCTTCCACTCCCTCCACCCCCTATCAGAATCCATGTCTAAGACCACCCCCACCCCAAGCCTTCCTTTTCCACAGCAATCGGTTCAAAACAACTCTGTTCCATCATCATTTCTGGACATCCTTCCACTCTTTCCATCATCCACACCACAAATAACGGTGCATCACTGTCCCGACTGCCTCATCCAACAGACCACGAAATTGCCTTCAAAAGTGTTAAAGACCACTTTAGCCCTTGGACCACGCATTCTCGAGATACCGCCCCTTGAACGCCATTTCGAGGGATTTTGCTCGAGTTCTTCCCGCAGCTGAAAAATGCCTCTTGGAATTATTCGCTTTTCAGTCGACTTTTCGGTGAAACTGGAAAAAGAAACGTGGGTTTCTTGGCAGAAAAATTGATCAAATTCAAATATCTTGGCAATGACCGAATGGATTTGGATGAAAGTTGGCACATTTGGAGGAGATATCGAGGACTTTAAATTAAAGCAAAGAGGATCCTTGAAGGACACTTAATTCCAAGGATATTTGAGGTTGAACTAGATTTCTGTCGTTGATCGGTGTTATTGTGAATTTCTCAAGACTGTGAAAGCAGATCTGACTGAAACTGAGAAGATTGGAAGTTCAGATCTTGGAGTGTGAATGTGTCCTCACAGGACATCTCGTTCCAAGGATATTTGACACGCGACTGAAGTGTTGCTTGTTAATCCTTGGTGTGGCGACAATCTCCAGTGGGACAACGCAACAGACGACTTCCTCCTTTAAAGTGTCACACGGAGCTGGAGTAGAAACTCAACCAACTGGGCTTGCGGCACTGGAGATAGCTAGCCAGACGTTGCGCCTGTTGGTGGAGGGCCAGGTTGCGCCTAATAAAAAAAGAAAGTGTCTATCTCAAGTTTGACTGCACTGGGCTGATTGGAGTCGTTAAACAGACGTTTCGACGCGCAATTGTAGGTGGACCCTGGATGAGTTCATATATAGAGCTAAAAGGAAGGGCAACAAAGTTTTCTGGCGGATAACCCGATCACAGCTCTTGGTGACAAATTTCTGATGCAATCGATGGAACGTAATTCGCTTTGTCACTTGTTACTCAAGAATCTTCGAGTCGGGCGTTTCATTGCCTTCTATCCACGTTTGGCCAGGTATCCCGAAGACTTTTACTCTGTTTCTCCTGATCAACTCTTTAAGCTTCTATGGCATTACCTCACAAGCTTGCATTTGATGATGTTGAAGTATAGGGCCAAGATAGCGGCACGACTGTCTGACATTATTGCAATGTCGCAGTTAGTATAGTTCCTGTCAAGACATTTCCTGTCACAGGAAGTGTCGGGCCTTCGCTACCATCGAACTGTCTCGACTTGTCTTAAGACCTCGGTTCAAAAATAGAAAGCTTGCTTCAATCTACCAACAACCTGCCACGAACTCAAGTCGAAATCATTCCTAAAAGTTCTCGAAGATTCCTCTCAAATTTCCCCCCATCATTTGTTGGTTAGTCAATATCTCCCTGGCGACACATTCATCCTCTCGACGCGACCTTGAACTACATTCCCCGACCCATCGCCGCGCACAATTCCATTTGCCCCAATAGTCAACAACTACTTCAGCCTGACACAACGGAAAGGGAGACTGCTCGATTCAAAAGAAAGTCAAATCAATAAAACCATAAATTCTCATTTTATCTGAGGAATAAATAAAAAAGTGTCTCCCTCTGAAGTACAGGGAGAAGGCAAAAAAAAAAAAAAATAAAACCCGCCTCCACCCACCGCAGAGATGCGCCTTCATTCATTCGGGCCGACCATTATTCAAGATCAATGTAAACATGTTTTATGGTCTCGAGAATCACGAATCTCTAAACAACATCCGATGCCGTACCGAGGCCAGAGGAACGATCTAAGGGGCTCGCCGCGCGCCAGGTGTGTGGGAGAGGGCATATTTCTCGGACCAGGAAATCGGCCAGTGTACAGGGGGATAACTAATGACGGGCAAACAGTGAATGCAAATCCTTTGCAACAACAAGTGAACGTTGTTTACATGTGTTGATCGGGGGGCAGCATGGCACGTGGATTGTGTAGCGCTGAAACACCTGGCGTTTGCACTTCGCCCTCTGCTCGGCGGCTGAGAGGATTCAATTAATTGACGTGTTTGTGCATAGAGCGAGCGAGCGACTATTTATATCGCTCTGTTGACGCCTTCGCAAATGATAGCGGATATGCTTTGACGCAAATACGATGGCGAAACAATTTGAATAACTTGTTTCACGGATTGCTTTGCTTTGTGGTTCATGCATTTTGTTGTGATTCTTTCATTCTGCATCCATTTTGAAGAACCAAACAAGACAGGGGCGCTTTCGGAAGCCATCGCCTGTGGGCCAACGTTACATCACCTCGGCCTGGAGACATAGACCAGCCTAAGACCCGCTCTTAAATAACTTGCCCGCCGGTCAGCGTCGCAATCAATTTGACACAATTTAACTACCGTGTCTCTCAGTCGCCGCGCTGTCAATTGACATTCAATTGACATCTCAGCGCTTTCAAGCGGTCACTTGAACTGTCAAATCAAAGCCGAACCCGAAGACCGACTCCACACCAATGCGCTGTGTGATTTATGGTGTCGTTGTGAAGTGCCTCATCACCTCCAGCGCATGATAATGGGCAACTTACACGGGGGAGGCGAACCAGTTGCTGGCTTCTCTATTGTCGCTTGACAATGACCTTGTTTCGCTCTTGTCTATAAGCTTTGCTTGCTTGCTCGCTTGCGTACGTGTGCTCGAGTGTGTAGTCAGTTACCAAACTCGTTTACAAAACAGCTAGAATTTTGACACACCGCTCGCGATGGAGCGAGTTCTGTGAGTCACAGTTGTGCGCGTAAATCGAACGCGAAGTGTGTCAAGGAAGTGCGAGGAAAAATTAACGCGTTCCCGTCCATTAACCCAAAAAGCTTGAACAAATCTCTTTCGCTTCATCTATTGGCGCCATTAGTTCTCTCGACCGCGTTTGTCATAATCGACAACGCGTCGGTTGTGCGGCGGTGGCGATCGCATCGAAAATAGAATCTCGACTGAGTGAGTGGCACTTGCTGTGTGTGTGTGTGTGTGCCTTGACTTGACGCATCGCCGCTGATGCCCTAGTCACTAGTGCAATGTAATGAAACCGTATGCTCGCACCGATGCGCGCTCTGATTAACTGAAACGCCGCCATACCACTCCGAGGTCCGTCGGCCGGCCATTGAATCTCGCCGCTAAATCATTGACCATCAATGGCTGAGGATACTCGGCCTAATGATTGCAATTTCAGTTCATTAGCTAGCGCTCTGATGGGGGCGGCAGCAGCCATGGCATCAGTGGCACTCATTGTGGGCAAAGACAATAGAAATCTCTCTTGCGGATTGACAGAATCGTGCTGGACGGAGGGTTCTGTCAGAGTGTGGCGGCTAGGGCAGAAATCTCTTTTGCGCTGGAGATCCGGCTTGCCACTCGTGCTTGACGTCATTCAATGATGAGATTATTATGGGATTGAATACGGATTTAATTGGATTAGAGCTGTTGAACGAGCACGTGTGGCAATTGACTGGCGGGCGGAGAGAGCACTCATGTTGCCGCAAGCTGGTCTCGAAGTGTTTACATTGACGCGACGGCTTGGATCGAACTAATAACGTTTTCATCTGTTTAAGGGGCCGATGTGAATTGAATTCCGACTAGGTTTTGTTACGCAAGCTGTTACTGTGAATGGCGACAGGACACTCATGAGAGTCTTTGTCTGAAAGGCCACAACTGTCAAAAGACCAGCCGACAGTCACATCTTCCACAATCTTCAAAGGAAAAAAATGACAGCTCAGAAATCGGAAATCTGACAGATCTCCAAGTACCCTAACTGCCCCACAAGAATAACAGGCTTCAATGACTCCACAAAAGGGCTATACCCTCCAAGTCTAAGTATGCACATAATTCACATGACCAACCTTCACACAGTCTCGTTCCAAGTCACCTTTAAGCAATTCTCCGTACAGTGTACCCTCAACTCTACACACCGCCATAAAATTACGTCACTTTGCAATAAATTTTCGCCTATAATTAACTCACGGTCAACAGCGGTAGCACACAGCACCGTTAGAATTGCCTTTTCCCCCCATTCACAGCCTTTGAAAGGGAAGCAAAACAAAAATGAAATAAATTATAACCCACTCAAAAGTCAATGGAAGAGAATTTCAATTAATAACCCATCCAATCGATGGGGCATATTCCCAAACGCCTTATGAAACATTTAATTGAATCGAACAGAGCGAAAACAAAAACAAAATGGCAGCCTGCCTGGGGGAGCTCACCTATTGATTTATTTCACACCACGCCACGCCACGCTATGCAATGCTTGCTTGCGCTGTCTGATGATTTAGTGCAGCCTCCTGCTATAATTACCCTCTCCGGTTGCAATAGGTTCGATTGGAGAGTTTGCTTTTTTTTTCCAACTAATTGACATTTCCCATGAAAGGTCTCCCAATCAGTCAGGGTGTTCTTGGCACGGCGTGTGTCATCTGTTTTGTTTTTTTTTCTGTTTACATTGCAAACTTCACAAATGGTGGCATGTGTGAGAAAGCTGTCAGCTGATCCGGGGAGAAAACTTGAATATTTTTACTAATTGTGCACTATCCCCCCTTAAATGAAATGAATAATTTATTTATTTATCGTAAGAAGAAGAAATAATTCGCTTCGACGTCGTAGAACGGCGGCGGTTGGGCACCGTCACACGACCGACACGCTGTGAAATGTGATTTATAAATATTTTGCAAGCATCAGAAGTGTGTTCGCGTTTTACAATGTGGCCCTCGGTGTGAATTTAAACATGTGATAATTTATTTATAAATGCAAAATTTTGTGGACTTGGAATAAATTTGATTGGGAAATATTGCGATTGAATGCATTTGATGTAAATTTGACAGTTGTTCTGTCACTGGAGAGATTTGAGAACAAATTGACAGATGTCACTACTGTCAGACGAGTGTGAGGTTGAAGAGGACAGTTGGAAAAACAAGAGAAAATAACATCCTTTAAATAAAAATCCCCCACTCATCGGATTTGGTCAATGGAGAGATTTGCGAATGACAGGAGCAAAAATTTACAAGTGTCACTACTGTCAGACGAATGAGAGGATATGAACTTAGTTGCAACTTTGTCAAACAAGAAAATCAAAGCAAAACATGTTCAAAGAACACCGTTTAACTCTACCAACCATCCATTTGCTAAAGGAGAGATTTGAACAAAAATTGACAAATGTCACGACTGACGGACACGTGTGAGGATTTGAAAGATAGTTGGAACTTTGTCAAACAAGAACCTCAACAACGAGACCTTTTATCTCTTCCACCCATCCGATTTGGTCAATGGAGAGATTTGCGGGACAGGAACGAAAGCTGACAAATTGCCTCTAACTTCCCCACGCCTCGATTTACCTGTCAGTAGATGTATCAAATGACATTTCTCATTCAATTAAGGACTGACTTCGTATCTCTTGCATCAAGACCTCCCCTTGTTTAGTGTCGCGACAATAAATCGAACAAACCTACGCGGCAAATATAGGTCAACCGACAGCTGCTCGTGTCACATCCGGAAGCCTCACGTCCACGCAACCGGCTGGCACTTCCTTTTTAACCATTCTGCACTTACATAGTTGCCGTCGAACGAATCGCTGGTCATTAGCAAATGTTGCGTGACCTTGACATTCGTTCAGGTCAAACACATGTAATTCCAAGTCGAATGCCACAAGCACGCTCACAACACAACAACTCACGCACAGTTATTAATTAACAATAAATAATGCCTAACCGCCGCTGTCTTTCCGTCTGTCCCGCCAGCAGCCTTCAACCTTCCTCCTTCCGGCAAACAAAAAACGGCTGTGGGCCAATGCGCTGCTGGGCGCAACGGCAGGTGGAAGGGATCCACTCACCCGGCAATTATTATTGGCGATGGCCAATGTCAAGCTATCTGAGGCCCGGCGCGCACAACAACTGCGACCAGCTGAAATGGTTTCCACAGCTCGTTTTAGCTTGGCTGCCGCCACTTTGGGGGGAAATACGCTCGCATTGCCGCCGCTCGCGATCAGTTGTTTGATTTTCGCTCAACAGTGTGGACTGCGGTGGACCGTAGTTGCGCGTAAAGACAATCGTTTTGTGCCGGTGAGTTATGAGCTTTGAAGTGCACAGCTGCAAACGGATTCGATAGATTGTCGTCGGTCATGCGATGTTTTTTGCCTTAGCGAAGTCGGCTAAGGCAGACAGTGCCCCCTCGGAAGTGCGACTAGACGAATACAGAAAACCGAAAGCAACAAACGAACAAAACGACGTTGCACGCGGTCAAGGTTGAGCTTGACCAGTTCGGTCGGTGGGTGATAAACGCGAACCACAGAGGTGTGGCGTGAAGATTGACTCTGGCATTCGAGACCGGAAAATCAACTCAATTTCGGCGAAATCATTTATCTTTTGTTTGTGTCGTCTGATCCGTCTGATTCGTTATCAATGATAGATTCGAAGTGTGGGTATGTCTGTCGGGTGGGCTTGTTGTTCGCAATCGCCGTGTGTGTGTGTGCGAGAGGTGAAAGGGAAACGTGTTCTTTACGCAACGCAAAGTCATAGTCGGAGTTGAGGACTACGTCAGACGCGAGGCGCGTGCTCTCAGATTTCTGCTCAGTTTTGGCATAAAGAGTTCGTTTGATATTGTCTTGCGATCGCAAATGGCGATTAGCGAAAGTAGTTGCCATTGAACAATCGAACGCGCGAATGTGGTGGGTTTGGGTGATAGGAAATAAAAAATAAAAAAAATAATACGTATACGCCACCGTTCACAATGAATGAGGAAACAGAGCGACAAAAAAAACAAACACGGCACTTAAACCGGTGCGGAGACGGAGATCGAGTTGAGGTCATAAACCTTATTTCTGGGTTGTGGAAGTTTCGCAAGTTGTCTCACCTTGAAGAGAGAGAGGGAGATGGCAATGCTTTCTCTTGTTACTGATTTATGGTTGCTTGGTAACTTACTCTTCTGACGTTTTCATGCCGTTCTTGTTCAGATTGACATTTGCAAGCTTAACCGAGTCTCACACGAGTTAAGGCATGACTTTCACTTAAATTTGCCCCTGATCTCCGCGATAATGGCCCATCAGTTCCCTTGTATTAGTCGTTAATGATTAACTACACAAAACTGTGTCGATCTTCAAAGTTAAAACATCTTTGAGGTCATCTGCTTGGAGCCGCCACAAGCACAACGCTGACCTCAAGAAGGCCTATAAACTCGTCAATGAACACACAAGAGCAAAGCAAACGATAAAGGGCCTGTGGAATTTCAGGGTAAACCCCGCAAGAACATATTACTCAATGCGGAAGGCCACGGTCGGGTTCCTGTTTCACATTGGGTTTCTCCCCGCGATTGCTGGTAAAAATCACCGGGATTTCGAACATATTTAGAGAGCATGTGCATTGTTTGACTAGTAAGAGACGTTCCTTTAGATTTATCTCTCTCGCAAATGAAAGTGTAAATTTCCATGCCCACTTTCAATCACTTCCTAATCAAACAAATCAGAAAAACTGTGTCAGAACTCTGACAGAGATGTCACAACGACGTGACACACTCATTAATCGAATGAAATACAACATCAGCTCTTTAGAAAGTCGAAACAAAAAAGAACTAACCGACCGACAGATAGTGCTAAACGATGACGCGACTACTTGTCTACCGGATCCCACGTCGCGCGACATGTCCCCAAAGATGACTCACACGCGCTTTTTTTCAACGAAACCAGTTTGACAACCAGAAGTGTTGTTAAAACTCATAAAAAAAAACCTCGCTACGTCATGCGAGAGGAGGGCAGGCCGCAGCTAAATGATTTAATCATCAAAGGATCCAGCGAATTAAGCGATCGCTGATCATGTCGAACGGAGAGATTTTTGATGGGGTTTTGTCAACTCGTGTGACTTTCATTCATGAAATTAAACCGAAAAAAATAATAATTCTGTGTGGTCGGCACGAATATAGATTTATGATCAGCTCTGGTGCAAGCTTCAGAATGCATCTGTCATCGGTTATCTGTCAGTGGACATGTGCTGTCAATGGTTCGTCATGAAATATTTTTCACAAAGAAATAAATCAGTGAAGGCTGCACGTTGAAGGAATGTAAACAATGCTTTAAGTTTGTGAAGCGACGCCAAATAATGACTTTGAGTCAAACTTCTTGGTTCATGCCTTCGATGTGTAACTGTCTAAATTTTATGGTTGCCTTGAGACGTGTCTTCTTGACGGAGACAACATGGAAACTAAAGTGAAACAATGCCTTAAGCTTGACAAGTGATGCCATATCATGTCTTGTCGACGTTGAGTGATTCTTCTAGTTTCATGCCCTTGATGTGTAATTGTCTAAATTTTATGGTTGACTTGAAACTTGTCTGCAAGACGGGGACAATTTTGGAACGTAAAGGTGAACAAGTTTGTGAAGTGATGCCAAATGACGACTTTGGGTCATTCTTCTTGCTTCATGCCTTTTAAGTGTAATTGCCTAGATTTTTTGGGTACCTTTTGCGTGTTTGTACGACGGGGACACTTTTGAAACGTAAAAAAAGGCAACAATGCCTTAAGCTTGACAAGTGATGCCAAACCATGCCTCATCATTCTTCTTCTTTCAATCGACTTCGATGATCCTCCATGTATTCAGAGAGGACCCCACAAAGGTTTCAAACAATAAAAAAAAATGGTAACGCCCGCACAATGGCCAGCCCCTTCCGGCACAACCACACATCTGCCCACCTTATTTGAAATTCATTAAACCCTCCAATCGATTAGATAACGATTGCAATCTCCCCTGAATTACGGAAAATACAAAAGTGCCCCAATCAAACGCGATAAGACGGCGACTCGCCGATACACATATCACCAGTCAAATGCGCAGTCGTAACGAAAGAGTTCTCCTTCAAGTTTTGCAAATCTTCCTCTGCCCCACAGAGTGTCGTTCATCCAGCACCAACTGCTGTGTATGGGGTGCCGGACTGGTGAGGGTTTTGATAAGGAACAACAATTCTGATCAAACTACACACTCATGCACTTGACAGCTCACACTTAAAATGACTCTCACCAGCAGGCGACTATAAATGACAAGCGAAATCTTATCACCAAATGCTGTGCCGCCTGCCGCCCTCCCGCGCACTTTAGTTACAAAAGTATCTATCTACCGAGCTGATATGATAAAACAAAAACAACAGAAATTCGCGAGAACAACTTGAGTATCTGATCGTGTGTGTGCGACTGTGGGGGAGAGTGTGTGAGAGTGTGCACTGACGATGACGTGTGTGGGTGTGTGTGCATGAGTGTGTTGGCGGTTCGGTTTGGTTTTTTCGAATTTTGAATGTATGCCCTCGGTTAGTGGTGCTCGAGTGTCGTTCCCGAAGGGAGAGAGAACCAATTAACGCTGACAAACAAAAACAATCAGAAAACGACTAACAACAAGCCGTGTCACTTGTATATTCTCGGTTTCGTTGTATATTTTTTTTTTTTAATTTATTCCATCGCTCGTTCAGTGCTGTTTAATTGTCAACAACAATTTAAAGTTTATTCGTTTCATTTCTATTCCAATTTAGTGATATATCGCAGTACAAATTTTAACAATAAAAAAAAGCTAGTAAAGAAGAAGCACATTGGTGTAGTCCTTCTTGTGTTAAGTCAGTCAAATGGTGCCATAGATTAGTTCCGGGGAATTCAAACCAAAGATAAACAAAAAGAAAGAAAACACAATTTCTTTTGTTGTTTTCGTATATTTTTTTAATGTGATTTTTTGTGTGACATAAAAGGGAATTAGTAAAAGCTCGCCGAATGAAAGAGTTCAATGAAAACTCGGAGTCTTACATCATTAAATGCCTGCTGAAGTCAGTGAAGTTTATGTGGCAAATCACTGAGATTCCGGCTAAGATTGGTGAATCACTTGGTACACTGCTGAAGTATGCCCAGGAGTCGGTGGATATATTTATTTGTGTCGCTGGGTGAGTTGCGGATATATATTTTTTTTTATGAATTTTTGATGTGAGTGATGGGATGTGTTCGTAAGGGGAGGCATTTGATTCTTAAGAAATGATTCTACATTATTTTGGTATAGTAATCGTCTGACACACGGCGTATTTGAAAGCGTTAAAAATCTTCGTCTAACAAGCGATTTTACTGGGGCTAAAGGTGAGGATGTGTTCGTAAAACCATTCAAAAGAATGCCTTTGATTCCAAATTAATAGTTATCCTCTGTCTAAGAAAATGTTTGCCTTGTATTATTTTACTCATTGGTACCGCCGACAATTGAGCTGGGAATCAGGATGTGTTCGTAAAGTACTTCAAAATAATGCTTTCCCGTATAATAATACACTATTCCAGAACTCTAGTAGTCTAAGATTTTCAAAACAAATTCGTACTCACGGTATATTTAAATAAACGTCAAAATGTACGTCTACGAAAGGACTCTACATTGGTACCGTTAGCAACAATATCAAAGCCCTCCCTTTGTCATAGTATTGCACATTTTCGAACCTGGAATGCTTACTCAGAAACTCTTAACCGGACTCCTTAAATTTCTCAAGAACCCGATCTTCTGTCAAAATGTCACCCCACAATCTGAAGTAAGCCTCTTATCCCTTTTAAATTTAATTAATCTTTCGCTTTCATTTCAAAATCGCACAAAACAACAAACAAATCTAAAATGCAACGCCTGATAGACATGCGAGTTCATGGCCAAGACCAGCTGTCAAACTTGTCATTCGTTTCACTCTGTCTCTCTCTCTCTGTCTCCGAAATCATTTCAACAAGTACACACTCATAAACCCCAACTTAACCAACATGGAATTATGCGCAGAAGAACGCGACAGGTATCCAACCCGATGACACATCGTACGATTTCAGTAGGATTTCCAAACATGGGCAGGAAGTCGACTCGCTTATCGGCTAACAACTAGACACATTTATTGTTTATTGTTGGCCTGCGTATTAACGCGGATTTTACATAAAGTCACACTTTTCAAAATTCGAAATCGAAACGCACATGTGTGACTGTGGTGTGTTGTGTACCTTATTTCGAAATCAATATGCCATATGTGAAAGATAGCGATAATTGGATTGACTCAAGCGTCATAAAATACTTCAAAAAAAAAATTGATTAATGAACTGTTTTCTTTGCGCCGTGGGATTAAATCTGCGCGTACACACATAATCTACGTGACCAACATGAATGCTGCCCGCTTGGAAGTTTTGCAAGATTGTGTGTGTTTTTCCTTTTCGCAAGAAACGCCCGATCTGACATAACAACATTTGACACATGGTCTCTGCCTTCCATCTCCTTCACACAATGATTTCATTTAAAGCGAAAATTATTGACCTTTGCCGCGTCACGCAAGCTTAATGACTTTGACTCTCTGTCTCTCTCTCTCTCTCCCAGTTCTGTTCTTGAACTACCGTAAGTTAAGCATAGACTTACCGTTTGAATAATGACTCAAATGATCTGACGTTCATGTAATTACTTCCAACAGTTGTCAGCTCACGCTACAGTCCGATCGATCGCGATGGCAGCATGTGAACATTGCGTATCTGACTGTGCGAGCCTCTCGCACACTGTCACATGTTCTATTTGGAAATGAAAACAAAACGGTTGTGGCTCCATCGGTTGTGCGATAAGTGAAGCTCTCTGACGTATGCGATCATCAATCCGCATAACGGCAAAACATCGAATGCATGCGTAATTGTCACGTCTGAGCATTGAATTAAAGATTTTCCTGAATTTCGGTTGACTCTCCTTGGGGCTATGTGACACTCACGAATGACACGAGAGAGAGAGAGAGGGAGAAGTGAGTTTCCAAATGGCGTGACGTCTTGTTGTGTTGCCCTACATAAGTGTATTTTGTTTGCCTCGGAAACTGTCAACTGTGGATGGAAGTAAATAAAACAATTAAATGACGTTCTACTCGTCATCCGATGGTGACAGGAATGAATATGCACACGTGTGCTTGTGTGTGAGAGAGTTGGGGGGATAGAGAGCTTACACGACATAAAATTGAAACAACGAAGTACGGTTGTTTTCTCTATTTCCAAGGTCAGGGCGAAAAGAGTAGCAACTGAACACTGGCGAAGGCTGTCTTATGTTGCTTATCGCGGCACAGCGTGTGTTTTGTATGACTAAGGGGGTATGTAACGGAATTATTGTGTCAAAAGTGATGATGATTTATTTGAAAGGAACTATACGCGCGTGTAACGTTTCGTGGGATGACTAATGAACTAGTTCCTGAACGTGACAGGTTAATCGAAAAACCCTTTCTTTTTTGTTTGTGGTCATCCTGCATTTTTTTTTTTGTGAGTCAGAGTTTCATTTGCATCCTGTCCTTTGTGCGTCATCTGAGTCTGCAAACGATGCGGCTGGCCATGAGTTGTTGGACGTGTCAGCGAGTTCGCGAACCACCCAAACTCCGCATCGCATCATGATGAATTTGGGGGGATTTTTTCAAGTAGGCGCGCACTTATGCTTTTGCCTCCCCCACGTGAGGGCAAAGCACGCTGAAGAGTCCTCCAAAGCCAGTGCCTACAACTTCTTGTGCTTTTGATTTTTAGTGAATGTTTAACTTGCCCTCGAAGTAGATTCATCTTAAGGAGCAAAGCAAAAGAAAGAAAAACAAACGTTCACTGCTGCTTAATGGACTGGTGCTTGCATGCATTTGAGAAGCGTTCGAAAGCGTGGGGGAACGCTAAGGAGTGACTAGAACGGTGCGCCCTCAATTCAGAAGTCATTGTATCACACACTGCCTGAGAAAGTCCACAAAGATAAGGCGAGCTGGTGAGGCAATTCAATTACAATGGTCGCCTTTGTTGAGTTCCACAACAGGTGTTGTCAACGTCGCAATAGCCGCCGTTAATCACACTCGGCTCGGAAATTTCCAGCTTGATTGCTAGAAAGCACATCGATTAGAATAAAATAAATATAAACGGAAATCGCGGCTAGATAGTCCGAGAATAGGGAGGAAGCAAATATTGTCTTAAGATTAGGGTTATGTGTGCAGTGCACAGAGGAAGTGTGAATAATTGTGTCAATTTGATTATCCAAGAGGCAGTCAGATGGAAAGCGTTGACCGTAGCAATTGTTAAGTGCGCTGTAATGAATGGGAGCTTTGTGTGAGAAGGGAGGACATGGACAAGATCATGCGGAAAATGTTGGACTGACTTCGAACAGCAGTCGGCAATACAGTCCGTGCTGGACCTGGGGCTAGCTTCTACAGCAGCCAAGAATAGGACACGATTGGGAAGTTTGAGAAGCATTGGCAGGGAGTCAAGCTGGAGCTGTGGATTATTAACTGAACCTGGCGACGCACCAAAAAAGAAAACAGGTGTTGTCGCAAAGGAGCACCGAAAAAAAACTAATTATACGCAACATAGTCACCATAACCACACATCCCCATAATTAAGGTCATATTTAATCGCATTAATTCCCATCGGAATTCGGGCATCATATGCCAGCGTCAATATTAATTACTCCACAGCAGTGATCACATTTCAAATCCATTCCATTCCATACACACACACACATCCTAGCCAACGGTTGACGGCGAATGGATGGATGAGTGTGATGGGAAAATAATTGTCAACACCTCAAATAATACTAGTAGGTCACAGTGGTTACACCGCATACGCCACAGCAAACAGTGTTGATGCACTTCAGTCGATATCCTATGTGTGCGCGTACCCTCGTCCGTATTCTGTTTGTGACATTAATTAACGCTGAAACACGTTACTGATACACGGCAGCTTTTATTTTGCAAAATTATGGAACGTCTAGCAAATTGCCGCTGGCGCCAGATGGAGTCCGAGTCAGTGGCGACGAGCGGCGACGGCGTCTTGTTTCAACACCCACGATGAATAGGGATTCATATTTGAATGCATTATGCTAAATGTGATGTGAATGTCATTGAAGTTCTGTCAATTAGTTTGTTTTTGTTCCGTTTAATATGTGGCCTGTCATTATTTGAGGTGTTACTCTGGATCGAGGCGAGGGAATTGATTTATGCTTGTTTGGGTATTTAGTACTCTGTACTAAATTCTCTAGAATCACTCTGGATCGTGGCGAGTGAATTGATTTATGCTTCTTTGGGTGTTTAGTACTCTGTAATAAATTAATAATTTTTAGTACTCTGTACTAAAATCAGCACATCATTTGTTCTGTCATAACTCAGTGTTCACAGAATATAATGCTTTTGTTTTGGGATCGGAAATATTGTGTAATTGTCAGTCACTGCCTTTCTTTTGTCACGACATAGATTATTTCGTCGAAGCACTTGTCAAAAAATAATTTTACTGTCACCTTTACGATCTCACAGTTTGCAGTGATAAAGAGTCAATCACCCCTTACCGCTGTCACCTGTCTATGTCAACGATTGACTCTGTAAAATTCTTTCTTTATGAGTTCATTTTTTTGGAACAACACAATCCAAACTGACACATGATGATCATGCATTGAACAGACCCCGATAACAGACAGTCGTCTCAGAAATGCAAAAATGGAATACGTGAACATTCGCATGTGTGTGTAGGTGGGAATAGTTGATAACAAAATATGACAGAATAATATATTGACACTTGATAATGAGTTTTCAATCGCGTGATCGTATTTACGATACGAGTGCGAACGACAACATGCCATCATACGTAAACAATGTGTTTATCTGATTGTTACGATTACAACAACTCGAAAATTGCTGACGGCAGTTGTTGTTGTGGTTTTGTAATTTCTAAGTAATTAGTGTGTTCGGATGTTGTTAAATGGAATCTCGACTTACGGGCGCACCACTCAGGTTTTCAAACGATCGAAACGAGATGGAAAGGTTTTTTCCCATTTCGGAGTGTTTAAAATTCGAGTTTGTTTGACGTTCTTTTTCATTTCTATTGACTGCAGTTTTAATTTGCAAGATCAAGACGGAGGATGTCACGTCTTTAGTGGACCATGCGGTCGACTTCGGATAATTTCTGCGTGCAAAAATTGTAATAAGCAATCAATGCATGTAAAATTTGTGTCGGACCAACTGAACATTCTTCTTGGGTGTGACGCTACCGATCGAAACCATTCACTGGAAACTTCTTCTTTGTACGTATTCCAACTCGATATTGTGCTAGTTGCTTTCAGCTTCGCACGTTTAACCGATTGAGGTCCCTTTCCACCGGAGCGGTTCTTGAGATCCCTTTCCTTTACCGTGGGTTGGAGTGCAAGACATTCTAGAGCCGGAGGATTGGTGTCCATTCGCTCTACATGAACTCGCCATTTGAGACAAGAGACTAGCCAATTCAACATCACTGTACCCGTCGTTCAATCTCCTCCTCCAAACACGATCAACACATACGACACCAAAGCTTATGCGAAGGACTCTCGAAGTAATCAAATATGTCTTCGTTCCCTTTGGCTAGTTCTCATGCATCAAGGTCTAGAATCTTCGAGAGAGAGAGAGCTTCATTCCTCATTATCCTTCCTAGACCAAACACATGTCGATTGACATGGGTGATTCTTCGTTTTAATTTTATAACTATATCTATGAAAACAACAACTTTATGTCCACGAAGTCGAAGCCTTCGATTCATACACGTTTGACGTCCCGCAGAGATTTCTTTCATTCATCCTGTCCATCTCTGCATCTACCTTCACAGGTTCTCAAACAGCAGGATCGGAATGACCAGTAACTGATATAAACTCACATTGATCCTTCGAGAGAGGGCTGGGAGGAGTTATTATCCGTTTAATCTCAGTACTGATGTAGTATATACTGCCTACTGCGGAGCCAAGCTAGATGAAGTCTTTGATAACCTCGAAGTTGGTGACGGTGTGCCCCTGACGTCGATGTTGTCTGTCCTTTGGTGGGAGCAGCATATAAACATTTCGTTTTTCCCCTCGTTCAACGCCTGAGCCGCTCTGCAGTCATCTACCTTCACAATTTCCGTCCAAGACTTCGATCAGTTTCTTATCTCAACAACATTCACAACAGAATCTAATAAAAATTTGTTTTCTTTTGTTTATTTACAGAAAAGCCCGTCGCAAAGAACGGGATGGCGACCAAAATGCAACAGATACAAAATTATACCTAGAAGAGAGTGTTTTAGAGCGTAAACTACCTGAAGCTGATCTCAAAGCCTTAGTTGATCTTCCAGCTGGTTTAGACTATAACGAATGGCTAGCGTCACACAGTAAGTAAACCAAACACACACACACACGCATATCTCATAATTGATTGAATCCATAAATAAGTGTCTCATATCAGGCATCAGAGCGGTCACAGAAATAGATTAAAGCAGCGCACACACACACATCTGACCTCTATTCGCGAGAAATGAAATATTATGAAGTAGACATCACTGAATATGAGATAGATATTAATGAGCGACATTAGAGCGTGTGGAACGACATCGACAAAATCGATAGGGAACTGTGGGAATGTGTGCCGAGGGCTGCAGCGACTTCGACTTTAATATCGCTTCACTTTCGTTATCTGTACGTAGCCATGGCAGTCATAAAATCATAAAATCCGACCTAGTTCTACTCGTCTCGGTGGATGCAAGTTTATTCGCCCGCCCGCATAACTGGCGTAAAATTCTACTTTCATGACCTTGTCATTGCACTATGAACTTCCCGAGTTAAGCAAGCAATGAAGGGGGGATAAAGTTTATCGTTCCTTAGAGTGCGGGGGGGTTAAGGCATGTGTGCATGGGCGGAGATATTAGTTTTTAGGAAGCAGGGCAACTTTAATCCTCTTCGGAGCGAGTTGAGGATTCAGCATGTCGTCCAGGATGTTGGACAGTGTTGCCAATCGATTGGATTTGATCATTGACCTGATGGCAGAGCTGTGTCAAAGAGAGAATACAATGATCCGGCCAGCTGTGCTCCCGAGGCTTCCAACCAAACGTGCGTTCTTTTAAATTTAAAGCCCCATTCGAAGAGCTTCCGCAAAAATAAAAACACAGGAAACCTCCTCATTTGAACCAGTCGAGCCACATTTGCTCCTCAATTCCAAGTGAATGTCATCGGCATCAATTCAACAACCCAATTAAGTGCCTCCCCTGGACACCACTGCGCCCAGAATGTCCACATCAAAGCGGCCCCCCTGAATCCGTCCCTAAAAGCAGGAAATCCCATATCTCCTTTCGAATTGTGTTCACGAACTCGTTCCTGCATGAAATGAAATCCATTAAATCGCCATAAAATATACATATAATTTTGTGCAAAATCCCTTGAACCACTCGACAATAAACCGCCTCTGACGCAAGCACGCGCGGCCGAGAAGAGGCAGGAGCAAGTCAATTTTGTTAAAATATCTCAAAACTCATTGCACACAGACACCGTGTCGCCCTGTGTGCTGCTGCACTTGAAAATGCCTGTACAATCAATTATGACACTGTGCCCTGACCATTTGCATTCATTTCGCATTCCCCTGCCGGTTGTCTATGTTGCCCCACACCGACCGGGGTGACGTAAGGCTCTTGCATAACCTCAAAATGTGTTGCTACTTTCTGCCAAAAATTGCAATAATACTGCAGCGCGGCGACTGCAACAGCCACAACAATATGTCATTCGACTGACCTTTACGTCAATTCAACAAAATTAAACGTGAAGAAAAAAAACGACTTGTACTCGAATATATTTCGGTTAAGCGCGCCAAAAATAAATGATGCCCACGTGTGTGCCCACTGTGTAAGGGTTGTCTGATGTGTAAATTTAATCGGATGACATGTTGGCATCTATAAATGGAAGACTGAAGGAACGAGCTTGTTTCGTTATCGTTTTCCTTGTTCTTTCATTGATTTCGATTCATTGATTAATTAACGTTCAATGGGTGTTAATTTAAACTCTTGACACTACACCTTGTACTCTCTGCGTTCGTCTTCTTGTGGCGTGTAGTTGGGGCGAGTAAGATAGCAGCCAAGCCCAACACAGACTGTGCTTTAATTCATGTGACTTATGACGGATGTCATAAGATGATTGATTGTCAAGTGACAGTGCTCTTCTTTCTTTGATAAGATTCGAGTGTGGCCGTTGTCGGTGTTTTTGCATACTCCGCCTACATTTCATCTCGAAAAGGTAGATCGCAGTGATTCCCCAAGTCTGGAGAGTTTCTAAATCACAGCTCAAGGTGATGTCAATCGACTTTGAATTGCATTGAGTCATCGGTGGGCGTCTGTTTTTCGGGTGACATCATTTGAATCAATTCTGCTCGAGAGATGTGAGGTGAAAGTGTCTTCGAAGCCGGGGAGGAAAAAATACAAGGTCCTTTTGTGTCGATTCGCTCGGACCGTAATTGGAACGTCAGACGCTCCGAATTATTCATCGGAATTAATTTGGCAAATGGAAAGCTTTTCTCTACGTTTTCTTTTATGCAGGAGAAGGTCTTTAAGAACTCGGCTTGAACGCCAAGAAGGAAGGTAGGGGCTAGTTTGTGACCTTAAAGCTCGTTTTCAATCGACGAATGATGGCCCGTGTGGTCACTGAGTGAGAGAGAGTGAAGCTGAAGATGTGCAAAGAGACAGGGGATTACTGAACGTTACTGGAGAGGGGCCATGAAGTGAAAAAGAGTCACATTTGGAATAAGTGAGAAAGCCTTCAGACCATGAAAACGTTCGATTTGCAAGTTTTAGGTTTTAGATGCGACTTCTTTGCAATCTCTTTCACCTCCCGTGTCCGACCTGTGCAAGCTTAGTGGAGACCGGTGGACTTCTCCGATGAACTTGCGGAGGCTCTAGAAGCCCACCGTCATCAAGGACGTGCGATAATATTGCCCGGGGTAAAAAATGCTGAGAAAGTGCGAGCGAAGGCAGTGCGGGTTTGTTGTTCCAGGCAAACTTAGGCAAGAAGTGTTAAACTTGAAATACTTAAGGGATGGCCTCGTAACTATCCACTTCAAGGCTACATTCGGCAACATCAGCCTAATCTGCGGCCATGCCACACCCGAGGATAAGGATGCCGATACGAAGAATGGCTTCCATGATCTCCTATGAATCCCACGACCAGAAGAAGAAACGTCAAAACCGAATGGAAACCAACTGGTTGCAACCTGCGCTGACACTGGCAACCAGCTGCTCTTCACAACGAACAAGCGTGTGTGCGTGCTTCTGTCCCAGCTTTCGACATCGAGATAGCTCACCCAATTTATGCCAAAAGAAGATAGGAATCATCGTCCTAAAGCGGTTACCTAGTGAACGTCGTCAAAGGAGTTGCCAGCCCAAAATCCACCAAACAGAGGCCTTTTCGAGATGCATTGGACGCTCTAGGATCTCATGTGGATTGGTTCCACATTCCAGATTCCACAATTTTGTTTGTTGACGGGCCCATTCAGTCAGAAATGGATATCAGCTTATGGCGCCCTTAAAAGAACGTAACATTTCACATATTTCACGTGTTCTTGAACGCATTTCGTCCATGGTGATTTGGCAAAAACAAACTAAATAAACGACAGCCAATCTGACAGATGTAGCTTCTACAATATGGCCCCTATGAACTGTCAACGTTCAGAAGTCCCTATTGGAAGACCCTTTACTTCCATTCCAGACTTCAATATTGGATTGATGTGTCCACTCACCTCTGAACCAATAGTGTGAAAATTAGGTTCCACTTACCTTCCACTTTAAGAGCTGCAAATGAGTGTCATTGTTCTTGTCAGTGTTAATTTTGCAAAGACCTAAAAAGTCTTTAACTTTATGAAATACTTGCTGTTGCCAAAGCGTTTGTTAGAGATCTGTTTTTTACGAGTTTAAAAAGTGTGTTACATCGTTTGCAACTTTAATTAGTTCACTTTTCACAAAGTGGCCTCTCTCTCTCTTTCTCCGCAAACTTGTCTAATTACACTCGCCTGCACTTCAATTTAATTAAGTGCTCGCTTAGCTTGTTGTTTATGTTAAAAGTTTCATCTTCAGAAAATCCTTGAACTTCTGAATAACGTGGACATGGAGAGAAAAAGAGTCAATCTCCTTCCATTCTCTGCTGACACTTTAGTCAATGCCTCTCTCCATCTGCCCCCTCTCTAAATCAATACGTAATTCAAAACCCGCCCCCCTCCCTCCTAATTAACGTCCATTATTCTCCATTATATTCGAATTACATGACGGTTCACTTATTTTGGCGGAAAGAATTCATTTCTCAGCGAAGAATTGCTCACCGGAAACACATCTGGGATAGCCTGGAAAATCCAATTACCACATTCCATGGTCGTCCTCAGAACGCGCCTTCAAGTTTAATCCACATTCAACAGAAGTAAAGGATTGTTTATTAATTACTCTCGGCTAAATCTAGAGTATAACAACCCGACACAAAGTGAGAGAGGAGAACTTTGCAACTCAACTAAACAACTGACACCCATCCCCTCCATCGAGCTATGTTTCATTAATAATGCAAACAGATTAAAACTTAATAATTTAATGAAAAACAATCCCCTGTCGTCCTCGTCGGTCGGACGGACAGCAGGACCCGGTGGTCCGCCTTTGCGACTACCAAAGCGCTGACTTCAAGTCGAAATCCAATACACAGCAACCTCCGTCACAGGAGGTGAAAGTGCGAATTCGGAAAAGTTTCCTTTTGGAATTACTGCCAATGATTAGGGTTATTAGAAAGTTCCTCCTTCTGTGATGCGGGTCCTGTGGGTTCCCTTGTGTTGTCTGTGGGTGTGTGTGTGTGTGATTTGATTTGAATTTTCACTAACTCACGTGTTCTTTGTTGTCTCTTTTCAGCACTGGCACTTTTCGAACATGTAAATCTAGTTTATGGAACAATTAGTGAATTTTGTACACCATCCGGTTGTCCGGATATGACTGGGCCTGGCAATAGGTAAGAATAAGAATCAATTTTATTTTATTTTCAGACACGATGCTTGTGCTCACTCTTGACTCAGCGAAGAGTTCTAATAAAGGGTGTTTGATTTTGGAGGCATTATCTCTTGTTCCACTAAAGAGGTTGCTGGAATAAAGAACGAACGAGAGATGGCCAGGCCACTCAGTTGTCCGCCATCGGCTTTAGCTATCAGGAGCTATGGCTGAGCGCAACCAGGCTTTGTCCTATCACCCTGTCCAGGGTCTGCCAAGCGGTGGTCTCCTACCTCATGGAGCCACATTCAAGGCACGTCTTGAAAGGCCTGACGATCTATCCAGGAAATTGAATTTATTTGACAGATCACTTTAGGGCGAGTGACTTCCTCAGCTCGATTGTCCATGGCGTACATCAGGCTATATTTCAGCTATAACGCTTCGTAAAATTGACTTCCAACTCCAAGCGTGACACAAAAAAGATTTTAATCATGTACCCACCCTTGTAAAGTTTTGAACAAACGCGAACTGCGCAAATCCAGCGCACCAAGCGGTGACTTCGTCTTAATGAAATGGTGTCTCGCTAATGGCTTTAGCTTTCTCGAATGAAACCATGTTTTTCAAAATAAAGTTGCTCCGGCGTCCGAGTCCAATCGTCATGAATTGCCAAGACAAACATACCTCGAATCAACCGTGAACTGTCAAACAGCCGTCACAAAAAATAATGCTGCGAAACTAGAGTTCTCCTCTTTCAAGCCTCGACATTAATGTCCTTATCAAAGACCGGCACCAATTGGTCATTCAATAAATCACCCCTCAGTCCCTTCTTAAAAATTTTGAACATAATTCCTCCTGTAAGCCCCTCATTTTCTGGAGACTACAGATCAGGGTACACCCAGACCTCTTCAACAGGCACGATCCTTAGCCAGGTGCCTCCCATTGGTCCGCCAGAGGTCCTTCTCTATTGCGTCGGGCTGGAGCAGTATTTTTCATGCGATCTAAATGCCCTAGCCAACCCATAAGACCCAAACACACAGAATCCGTTACGTTTAGAATCCACATATGTTAGTCGCAGTTGTCGGCAAAGAGGTGCCCAATGAATACGCGCGTTGCATCCGAAATCCCTCCAATCCAACTACAACGACATCACAATAAAATAATTTAGAGGTGAAAGCAACTGTCAAAGTATGAACAATTTATAAGTCGAACAACTTCATCTGTCACAATACATTCCACTTGTGGGCCACATTTGCTGTCTATCTTCCTCTCATCAGATTTCACGGGTTTGGGCCTTTATACGATGAATCCTCAGATTCACGTCGCCGTACAGCCCATCCAGTTCGTGATTGAATCATCATCTCCAAATCCCATCAACGCCAATAGGACCAACGATTGGACGCAGGGAATTCTGGTACTGGTAGGATGCTTAGAAGTCTTTCCTCAAACTCAAAAAATGCAATTTACTTATATTTCGATTCATTTATTAATTCGTATTTAAACAGCGATTCTTTGTTCCTTTACTGCCTCCAGAACCACTTACAAAAAGAAAAGGTCTCAAGGCACATGGTCCCAAATGGCAGTGATGACGATCTGTCTTTAATTGGCAGATCGTCGTCAGTGGCGTGGCCAGTTAATTTGTTTCTTTTGAAGTCGCAATAGTTTATCTGTGTTTCCGCGTCATAGAGGAGCACCGAGATGATTAAGGTCCTTCGAGCCTGCCTTGTCTCTTGAACCCAAAAAACAGCGATCGTTTACTTCGCAACCGGTGTAGACGATGTCCTTGACTACCTGCGTCCGGTGTCTGTCGTTCCTTGAAGCCAGCATACACTCCGCTTCACGCTTATTCACCGCCACCGATTCAATGCTCTTTCACAACAAATTCCAATTTGGCAAATCGTCCACTCTTCAAATTCACCTTCCTGTCATTCATTTAGACAAGCCTCGCCGAAAAGTGTTTCCTCCTTGAACTGTCCATCCACCGCACCGTTTCGCTCCGAAACATCAGTCGCAGCGGAGCACCACAAAAACAAAAAAAAAAAACTGAATGAAAAATGGTCAACCGTATTTAATCATAAATTCAATTGAAAAGTAGGTTCCAGCCATGGAGGAGGATTGTGGCATCCACGGATCTGTTGGCAGGAAAAAAAACAAAAAAGGATTAGGGAATCCGCTTTGTGAAAGTTCACTGGTATTACAATTTACGGGCTTCTGCGGTGGATGGATGGCTAAATGGAAATCTGAGGTTAGATCTGTGGTCAAACAAGGACTCCATGTATCCACAGTGTATCCGTTTTCTGTTGAATTAGACTAACCATAGTTGAAGCAGAATACCTTTTTGTGTAATTGTGTCGTGTCACTTTTAATTTGTTTCTTTCTCTTCTCTTCTTTTTGCAGAACGTACTTATGGTTCGATGAGAAGGGCAAGAAGACCCGTGTTGCAGCGCCCCAATATATTGACTACGTGATGACTTTCACACAGAAGACCGTCAGCGATGAGTCAATATTCCCAACCAAATACGCCAACGAATTTCCGAATTCGTTCGAATCGATCGCCCGTAAAATTCTACGCTTGCAATTTCATGTGATAGCTCATCTATATGCGGCGCATTTCAGAGAAATCGCCCTCCTAGGATTACATACACATTTAAATTTAACCTTTGCCCACTTGACCGCCCTGCATCGGCGCTTCAATTTAATCGACGAAAAGGAAACGGACGTGCTGCGTGATCTCGAAGTGGCGTTACGCCTAACAGACGATGGCAGTAATTCCAGCGATACAGCATCCATACAAACGGCATCATCTGCGGCGACGGGTGCACTATCATCAGCGCAGTCAACAGCAACAGCCCAAGTGCATACCGGGGCGGCTGTTACATCGATGACAGGCACCGTAATCGGTGGCAGCGAGGATGTCAATTTGTTGCAGTCTGGCCGCTTAATTGATGGTGACGCAATGGCACAGCCAATATGCACACAACCAGAAGCTAAAAAGGGTCTTAACAGCGAACAGTCCGACATACGCGGCGGTGCTGGCGGCGGTGGCGGTCTAATGGGTGGCATTCTGGGCGATTTCAATACAAGTGAATTTGGTGATATGCGAACGGGCGGCGGTACGAGCGGCTACTGCATCGGTACTGGTGGCGGCGGTGCCAACCCCAGCCATATTGGCTATAATAATAATCATCATAACGGTAGCACACACAATATGTTGCAATGCAATAGCAGTAGTAATAACAGTAGTAATAATTCTCCAACACCTCAACAACACACTTCGCATACAACCACAACTGCATAGTTTTGAAGAACAAAAAAGAATACAGAAACCGAAAAAGTAAAAAACAACTATCACTACTACTATAACTACTACGTATATGTATAACTACTATTGTACTATCGCAAACACACACCGGCAGATGGCGTTGTTATGCACTATATCTTTTCTTCTTCATTTTTTTCCCCAAAAAAAAAGAAACAAAACATAAATTGTTAAAATATTCGTAGTTACAACAAAGAAAAACAAAAACGAACAAAAATGTATGTTAACCCCCCTCACACACTGTCACACCGTCACACACACGCACCCACGCGCTCACACTCAATTAGAAAATTGTCTAAAGTTTATTTTTTCAAAGAAAAAGAACTAGAACTAGAAATAAAAAAGAGAAACAAAAAACAAAAAAGAAACTGTTGCATCAAAATTTGCTGTTGAATTACACTTGTGTTTGTATTGCCGCTGAGAGGATGAAAGTGTTTTCTGTTTTTTTTTTAAATGTACACACTTAGAACACACACACACATCTATATCCATAGATATATATATAAATGTGAGAAAAAAAGAAAAGATATATATGAAAACAAAACAAAACAAAACAAAAAAAAACTATAATAAAAGTTCGTTCAGACTTTTGTTTGTAAAATAATGTAATTTATATTTTTGATGATAAAACTTTAAGAAAACAAATAAAAAAAACAAAATGCCCTTAGTGAATTAAAACAAAACAAGGACACTTTCTTTTTCATTTTTTAGAAAAAAAAACAACTCTAATTATTGTTATTTGAATGCAAAATACAAAAGCAAAAAACCAATTTGCAAGAGAAAAGAAATACAAAAGAACTTTAATTTTATGTAAAAAAAAAACAAATATATATATACACACAAATATTTAAATAAATTGAAGTTATTTAAGAAGAAACAAAATAAATATAAAAAGAGAAAAAACAAAACAAAACAAAACAAAATGCAGTAGCATCAGTTAAAATATAAAATAAAAAAAGAAATGATAAACTCAAATAAAATGTCAACACAACCAAAACTCTTTCTTTCTGAAGCCTCAGATCAGACGCGAATTAAGTTAAGTTAAGTGATCCACTGAAGTGTGAATGATGTTGAAGATTGTCTTCTGTTTGAGATTTTGATGAGAAAACGAGTGGACTCTTTAGAGTCTGGAACTTTAAATATATCTTAATTATCTCGCTAATCCGGCGTTCGACAATCCCGGCAACTACCATCCGCCGTGTTTTGCGAGTCGGGACTTGTCATGATGGCTCTGTAATCCATCTCCATCGAAAGTCTTCAGCTTCTTAGACCATTATCATCCGTCGCTTTCATGCGCATTAATTTTATTCATGTCCTTCCTGTACATTATAATCCGGCGATGGTTGGAATTTTTCCGGTGGCAGATTAGCGAGAGAGGACTGTACCAGAAATGAGAGAGCAAAGCTAGAATTACCTGAAAAATGTGGGAATTGGAATTCCCTTGTATTTACACTGTTCACAACAGCTCAAATGTTTCCACAGTCACATCGTCTGAAAACCGCTGTTAGATGAAATCAGCGGCCAAGGGAGGTAGATGTTGGACATCTCCCTGTTCTCTTCAAGTCGAGTGCTTGATCAGTCTTGGCCTGTCTGCAGATCTGTAGTGATTAAGACATGATCGGGACTCGAAGCAATTCTAGCTCTTTTGCACTCTGCCTTCATTCGCATGCGGTTCTGAACATCACTCGGAATTGTGCATAGTTACCCTCTGCCAGTCTTACCTGAGAGCAAAAGAGTCCGTAAGATCTAGTAGAGTCACTCATTCAATTAATCACCCTCTTTTTCTTGGTCGTGTCACACGTGAATGTGACAAATTTGGACTGTCACTTTATGTGGCATTTAAGTGACTAAATACAAATTTTGAGACGACTAAGAGAATCAGGACGAACGCCTAGCGAGCTAGATCATAATTTGATTATTAAACCGTGCCAGTTTTTCATTAAATTTCAAGCACAACCTCAGAGCGGACGAGTCCTTTAAATTTAATGGTGTCAATCCACAATCCACATCACCTGATATCTTCCACAATGAAAAGCCTCCCGAGCTGGCTGGCTTCTTTGATTTTCAAGTCCAACCTTGACTCCTTCAGATATAGTAGAGTCACAGACTCCAGCACCAACTACAATAAATACCCCATGACATAACATCTTTCGATCGAATCCTCATCAGAGTTTCTTGATTTACATCATTCACTTTCATGGACCACAGCCTATCACCGAATCAGAAAAGAGAACAAACTTAATTTTCTCATTCTCTCTCTTCCTGTACAACTTCCTTTCCCACCTTCAACTCAAAACCAAAAAGCACTATCAAACAACTCAGTTCTTCTTTTAGGTTAATCGAATGCCTTTCCTCTTCCTATTTGTCTCCCTTTCGTATGTGAGTAAGAAGATGATTTTTGTTCAATAGTTTCCTTTTATATTTGCTTAGAATTAATAACTGTGAGAAGATGGAACTAAACTGAAATGAATTT
This sequence comes from Eristalis intricaria, assembly GCA_964034865.1. Taxonomy (NCBI): domain Eukaryota; kingdom Metazoa; phylum Arthropoda; class Insecta; order Diptera; family Syrphidae; genus Eristalis; species Eristalis intricaria. The sequence continues at coordinate 5,636,360 of OZ035875.1, read as the reverse complement.
TGTTGAATATACTAGATGGAAAAAAAGGGAGAAGTGTGTCAGAATATGGATATGTTTCCCTCCCATTTTGTGCACGAGTGCGTTTTTTTTTGTGTTTGCTTATATTTTTATTTTTTTTTTGTTAATTCATAGATTAAACTAAACTTATTAATTTTGTTTCATTTAATTTAAGGAATAATTATTTAAAACATAGAAAGAGAAGGTTAAACAACAACAATATAAAGTGATCTTAATGTAAGAATGAAAAACAAAAACAAACAAAAAAATAAAAGAAAACATAGTTTTTGTTATTAATAGTAATTATTTTCTCTCTCTCTCTCTCTCCTATGAAACAAGCATAAAATATACAGAAAATGAAAATGAAACGTTGGTATTTTTTTTTATTTTTAACCCTTTTCTTTTTGGTTTAATCCGGCGGGCCTAAGTGTGACTGATCCTTGCCGACAGTCAGCCACTCTAACCTATCCATCCCTTCTCCATACACGAAGTTGAACATATTTTCAGTTTCGTTTTGTTCCTTTGCTTAGTCCTTTGCGTTGTTGCTGTATGAATGAAGAGAAGGTAGAAACCACAAATCACCTCTTCTGGTCGTCTAGTGCCAGCCGTAGGCATCACATCTAGGGGACAACTATTCATTTCAGTGTCTTACCAAGGCTTTGGATGTTTTCATACACGCCAGACTAATGACTGAAACACAATAGTGCGTTTGCGCTGGCGTTGGCTTTCAACGCACACAATTCAATGGCCATGCACAAAATACAGCGTCGGCTTGCGTTAGTGTAAAATGAGAGAGATGAGAGGGTCGTAATAAAACGTAAAACGCAAGTCCATCGCACGTCATTATTGAACATGTTGAATATTTTTTGACAGAGGGGTGCGCTGTGAGAGAGATTTTCTTCCAAATTGAGAGTATTTTGTGTCAACTGTCATTTGAGAAATGAAAACAGCCGATGAAAAATAATTTAACGGCAAAAGTCATTTCAAATGAGTGTATGCAGAAAGTCGGCAATATTTTCATCTGGTAGATGAGAGAGAGAACAGCTGATAACACACTCTCTCCGTAACATGAAGTCGGCTAGTGTAGCGCACTATTGTGTTTCATGAATAACAAAGGACTGCGTTAGACATGTTCATTAATGCAGACTGACGATCCTACTGACTGCGGTATTCACTGTACATAAAAGTCGATGTATCGTCGATGTCGGGCAGATTGAGCAGTAATTTTTTGACTTGCAAAAAAGCGCGATTGAAAATAAACATTTTTAGTTGAATGTCTCTTTCAACTGCAACGTTTGTGTGTTTAAAACCGAAGAAATACGATTGTCCCAGCGCAGACTTCCGACTTTTATTAAAAAACACCCTTTGTCATAAGTGTCAACTACTAATTGCCTTCTATAGTCGACCAGTCTTACCTTACTGAACCCAACCTCTGTCTTCGGGTAGACAAAAGAATCGATGAAGATCTAATCAGCATCCGTTTTAATGCTAGAGCTCTGGCACCATATTTATTAAGTTTATTTTTGAGATACCTATTATTCCAGCCTGAGATATTTAGAAGGGCATTGGTTCCTTAATATCATCGAGTGAGCTGAAAAAGGGTCTACCAAGAATTGCAGTCTTGCTCTAGCAGGAGCCAGACAGGCACAAATGGAATGAGTTAAGGTCTCTCACTCAACATGGTCCTCTATCGGCCACTGTCACGTACAGACCAATCGAGCGATTGTACTCAGGTCACACATTTCTTGACGTATCACAGTTTATCAGCCTGTCCCATCTGAGGTTAGCTATTTCCAGTAATTTCGTCGAGATATTAGCTCTGACAGCTTGTAGTCCAATGTGCACTCTGCAAGTGAGCACTGACGGGCCTAACAAAAAAATTGCTCAAGGCGACGGAGGAGACGAACAAGTTGCAGGACTGTAGTCCTTAATGTATCCTAAACAAATAAACTTACCCCTTGTCGAGAAATTTTGACATCAGGGACAAATGAATACTTACCACCATCACTGGGAAGCAGGGAATTATTTTTGCTCAACCTTACCACAGTCAGACTATGTGGTTTGTCAAAACAGCTTTACTCCATGCGTATGGGGTAACTGATAGTGACGAGTCCCTTGACAGAATCCCTGAGCACGAGGAACTCGCAAAGGTTCTCTTAGAGGGATTTTCAGTTCGATCTTATACACGACCCTCCCTCTAAATGGCAGTCGAACAAAGAAACTAGTCAATCAGTGGTGTAGTGTATTGGCAACACTACTTTAGAGCGTGGGTGTCTGGGAGTTGCTCTCCGATTTGGCACAATGCTTATGACTTGCATCTTAGCTCTTATCTTTGGTGTCCTTTGTGCATGTCCAATCTTGTCTCAGGGCAGTTGTGATCTGACCACTGGCAAGTGCGGCCACTCAAACAATTCAAGTTAAGCCACCATCTTCGGTCCTTTGGATACGAACGAAGGATGTGTCGATAAAGATAGCATGTAGGAGACGTTCGAGTCCTTTGATAGAGGATCATGTTCACAATGGTTCCGAAGGCCGCCTTCCAACAGCAGAGTAGGGACCAGTGTTCGGTCTAAACATTTTGACAGTGTGGAAGATCAAGAGTTAAATGTTCATGGGTTCTTAGTTCAATCCCAAAATTTAGAAAGTTCTAATTCATGGCTTCACTTCCAGCTCGATTCACTGACAATGCTTTTGTCTAGGAAAATATTCTCAAGCTTCGCCGTTCGGAGTCAGAATAAAATGGTAGTTCCCTTCCACTCGTGACAGAAGAATAGAACGCACAACTCGAGTGGTTGCTGTAGAAGTTAGACTTGCGTCTGGTAGTTAAAAAGCGTTAAGCGCATTATCAGACATATAAAACAATGACCCTATGCTTGGCCTAAGTGTGTCTGCTGTCCGTATGCGCGGCAGTCAGCCACCTCATCCTAACCTATCATCAGACATATTAAAAGTCTTGCCTTTGTTTAAGCAGCCGCAAAATTTGCGAGAAAGCACCTGTACCAGCCCGTCATCCCTAGAAACCGACGGGACTGTATGGGAGTCTTCGGAACTGGAAAGTTCTCGACCGCCAAACATCCATCCCCGACGGTATAACCCAGGAATTTTATTTCCTTGTACCAAGAACTGACTCTTCTCCACATTGATGGTCAACCCAGCTTTCTGAAGGCAATCGGCTACCTCTTCTAGGAGACTGGCATGTGCCTCAAATAGGACCCCCATTGGCGACTGGATCTACGGGAGATCAGCTGAGCCTGTTATTAGCCTACGAGGAGCAGAGGCTTAGTTGCTAATCGTGCGCGTGTAGTTCTATGTTATATCATAGCATTATTCCTTGACACTGTGTTGTGAGGAGGGGTAAAGGATGAAGAATTGGATTAGATTTGAAAATTTCACGGAATGACATCGGTCTACCACAAGTTCGAACAATGTTAGGGACGCTTCTCATAATTTTAATTTAATTTAACTGATTCTCATTAAGTCCCAAATTCAGAAATAAGAGAGCAAGGGAGATATCCAACCTTGGCAAAAAAATACACCTTGCCCTTGTTAGATGCATATCTCCATGCGCTCTTATTTCTGGTGCAGAGCAAGCTATGCTACCCAAAGGAGAGCTTGGGCGTCTTCGTAAACACGGAAGGCCAACCGCATGCCAGTTTCTTCTTGCAAACTTTAAATAGCTGCGTTTCTTGATCCACTTTTCTGTTCCTCTGCAAAATCTACCCTCCGTCTACTGATTACCAGCTCAGTAACGATGTTCACGTAGAAAGTAGCTGCCGTTCGGCCTGCGTCAGATGGAATTTGAATTTGAGTTTGTGCACACATGCTTACAGACGTGCACACAGACGCTTAGAACTGATTACTTTTTATTTACTCTCGTCGTCTCGCAGCAAGTTTGAATTAAACACAAACGCCTCAACCATCTATCTCTTCCAATTCAAATGTTTGTTCGCAGTTTTAGTGCGCGGGAAGTTTTCAGCAGCCTTTCCACTTTTCAAGACAACTTCTAGAAGTCAGTGCTGTCCTTTGTTCTTCCATTCTTCCAAAAGGTGGACTTGGTTTGAGTAACTGACGTGAACTACTTCATGAGGCATCAGGTGGGGTTCGGAATTGGTGGTCCCTTGTTATAGAAGCTAGCGCATAGTGAACTCGCTGTTGTCGAAGAGGGTCCCCAAAGTTTACTTACACCCTAACCTCCATTTTTCTTACAACAAATCCAGTTCAATTAAATCAAACTTGATTTCTCTGAAAACACACAACAAATACACTGAATGATTAACCGTGACAAAAAAAAATGTAAATAACAACAAATGAAAATGAGAATAAAGAAAGAAAAGAAACAATTTTTTGATCTTTTATTGAATACTACATATATTTAGAGAACTGTTAATAATTTATTGTTTACTGTAAATTGAAAGAAATAACTCTCTATATATGTACACATAGTCTTTAAACTTGTCTATTATTTCAAAGAAAACATATTACTAGACTTATAGATTAAACTAAGTGATACAAGAACACAAACAATAAATAAATGATGAACAAAAAAAATATATATATAAATTTAACCAGTTATTTGTTTCATTTAATTTGATTTGCCACCATCAAGCAATACCATTTTTTCCATCTCTCAAACGCATCGCATCGCCAAACCTGTGACCGGAGTTTTGGTGGATCGACATCATCTCTGCCAGTCGCGCTGACGCTCGCTATATCGCTTCACATTCATCTGCTTATTTCTTTTAATCAACATTTAAGCAAAACAAACAAAAAAAAATGAATATAATATCAGCCACCAAAATGAAAAACAATTATTTGATGGATATTTCCTAATCGATATGTGTACTTATTTCGAAATAAATTAAACGTAGATTTTAAAGACGAGTTAAGAATGCTTAAATGAATACGAAAAAAAAGATGAAAATAATAAGAAAACATACCAAAGTATTACCTTAACCAAAGAGTTTCACAATTGAACAAAAAAAAAACAAAGAAAACAACTAAAGTTATAAAACAGAAACTAAATATTGAACAATAATAAAAGTGAACGCTTTAAATTTGACTAAATAAATAACGAAGAAGGCTTTTCTTACATGAATCCGGTTTCCATGACCACGCTGACACGTTAGTCCAAGTGATAGTAAGTATTTGGCATCTGTTACTAAAGGAGTTCCCATCTCTAGGTAGGCAGTACATAATTTAAGCACCTTACATTCGTTGAATTATCTACTCGAACAACTCTGCAACAAATGACACTAACGTTGTCGCAATCAGAAATTAAGTATTACAGAGATAGCCGACTTCACAGCTGATTGCGCCCTAGTCCATCGACGAATTTGAATGCCTTTTTGATGGATATTCATAATTTTTTGACGGTTATTCACGTAACCGTCCTCTGATTGGCCAATTTTGGTCAATGATTGGTCAAAAACCTTTAGGGGCAAGAGAGGAAGAAGTCGGGCATCTCTGTAATACTTCATTTCTGGTCGCAATGCAGACATTTGACAAACCATGAGTGTCACGAAATGGCATCAAACCTTTTAAAAAATCGAATAAATGTAAATCAACGGCAGCCACATAACCGCTAGAGATCTAGTTGTTCCAGCTCAACGCGGATGCACCGCCATCTATGGACAAGAATTGGTTGTGACTACCATAGCATCCAAGTTCCGAACATAGTTTCCATCATTTTGTCGATGCTCCTATCCTATGCCTGAACCTTCCCTCATCAGATGACCAAAATGTGGCAGGTCTTTTTAAGCGATTGTATAACAGTTCTTATTCTTTTCTTGAATATAAATTACGACAGCAAACACATATTTCAAAAGTTTGTTGCAAAATACAAAATTATGACTCCCTTAGCTACCTTCTCGAACATTTCTGCATAAATTGACCACTAACTGGACACATCCACTTAATTGTCGGTAATGCAGTATCACCGCGAAGTTAGCATCACTGCAATTTGAATATGACATTTCCCCCACCAGACATTTCGCAGCACAGACCAAATTCAACAAGAGCAAGCACACACACCACAGGCACAAGACAGCAGTGAAAATCTCTCAATCCAATCAGAAACAAAAAGTAGCTCGGTCCTGCAGACACCACGGATTTTTGTCATTTCGTCCGCGCACCAACATCGCAACTGCAATAATACCCCCACGATTTTTTTTTTCTCTGTTAACATCCACTACCATCCCTCCCAGCCGCACATCACGATTACTTAACCATTGTCCAATCAATTAATAAAAGTGCATAAAAAAACGAAAAAAACAATGTCAAGTGCTTTGTGAAAATTTTTGATCGAAACGCAAGAATACTCTGTCCACCTTGAAGGGAAAGAAAATTTGAAAAAAAAAAAGTTATTCACACCAACGTAGAAGGAATTCCACGGCAGTGCGTGCCAGCTCTTTCCATCGCAAACGCGGTCGACACTAGTCAGAGCGAGCAAAGAACATGTAAACATCTTGGTCGGACGTCGGTCGAGTCCATCCGTCCTGGTCGCTCCCTTCCAAGTGTCAGGTGTATTCTCGAATGAGTGAGCAGCCCCATAGTGTGTCGGTGTGTGCGTGCTTCGAGTGACAATTACAATTTTTTTGTTTTGAATCTCTTGGATAGACGAAAAAAAAGAGAAAAAAATCAACGAAAACCAAAACTGAAACACAAAAGATATCGGAGACTCATAAAGGAAACCTTGAATTCCTGATCGAAATTTAAATTTAGACACTTAGACGTTTTGTGCCTTGTCCAAGAGAGTGTGTGTGTGCGTGCAAGTTGTGCAAGCAATTGTGGAATTCTCCTTGTTCGGTCGTCTGGTCGTCGTCGTCGTCGTCGGTGGTGGCAAAAATGGACGATTTGGGTGCAGAACACTTAAGCGAATTGTCAGTGAGCGATAAAAATGTCAAATCGGTTGACGTGAAGAGTCCCGATCCGATGGGAACGGTGCCGCAAGCAACTGCATCTGCGACCAATCCCACACAGGTCATCCTCGGCGGTGGATATGTGGGCTGTCATCCAGTTGCCACTCCCCGCAGCAGGTACAAGGACAGAGATATAATGGGAGGCTCAAACTACCATCATCAGTATCACCATCATAACGAGGCGGACGAAGAGGAGGTGTCCATATCGTCCTCGGACGGCCGAGAGAAAACTGATGCCACACCGGAGAATGTGAAAAAAATCGATGATGTCATTCAGGTGGGAAAGAGCGTAGCTCCAACTACCACCAGCACGTTCACAGTGTCCAGCAGCGAAGCGAATGCCTCGACAGACGTCACCGGTAACGCATCCAAAACGAGTTCCAACGGTGTGCACAACAATATGGCAGACGGTGCCCCCCTCTCGACGCCAAATTCCACGATCGCCGATGACGATGGGGGCGATGAGTCATCGGCTTCGTCCGCGAAACAGCAATGCCTGGCATTCACTATCGATTTTGGTGATAGTTCGGCAAAAGACGCTAACTCGGCTGCGGCTGCGAAGTACAAAAGTATGGTCGAGCGCTTCCAAAACAGGCATAAGCGAGGTGCTTCTATGTCCAAGCTGGAGGTTGGCGAAACAACCCCCGTCGGAGAGGTTCAAACGCCGACGACGGGTAGACTGCCACGCGCTCCATCCGAAACGCCGACCGTGCCAATCGCGCCGGAGTCAGCTGGCAAAGTAAAGATGCGTCCACGTGATCGGAGTACGTCGAGAGTGAGGGATGCAAGCAAACGGCACAGTTGGTCTCCTCGGTCAAGCACAGCTGATCCACTGCAACAGCAGCAGCAGCAGATCCATCCAAAAGTCAACGTTCCACCGAAGTCTCCGACCACCACTACAACGCCGACAACGAAGAAACCAAAGCAAAAGCCAGCCGCGTTGCAGCTGCAGCCACAAGATCCCCGCAAGGAGCGGCAACAGGCGAAAGCATTCACGCCACGTTCGACCGCAATGCAGATGGCACTGCAGAAGATTGATTTTCTGTGCCCACAGCCGCCACTTGACGACTACCACCACCTCGCGATGAACGATAACGTCAGTGAGGCTGGAACGTATACGCTCGACGGCGACAATTACACCGAGGAGCAGAAGGAGCTGATGAACATCGACAAAACGACCACCACCAGCTCGGAGCTCTCGTCGGGCAGCCATCTCCAGCAGCAGCAGCGTCCAACGGATCTTCCCCTGAAGAATACACAAACGCCAACTACCACGACAACAGTCTCCTCTTCGGAGAGCCGGAGAAGAAACAATGTTCTCGAGGTGAGCTACTACCACGACGCCACGAGCACACCGTACAAGCCCACGAGCAAATCGTCGTATCTGGAAAAGATCAAGTCCAGAGTGAGGAACATCACAGTCAAGCAGCAACAGCAGCAACAACAGTCGCAGTCACCGCAGCAGAAACCGGTAAAAGAGCCGTCCTCGCCCAAAGCAGACGTCGGCACGTTCACCAGTGTGACCACGAGCGGAGTCCTTGCGAAACAGGCCACACTGGACTCGCGTCCTAAACTGACGCGGAGGAGCAGCTTATCAACATCGCAGATCGACAGCTCGGAGTACGTCAGCACCGAGGCGAAACTGAAATCCAACTCCGGAGCAGCCTACAACGGTGGCTACACTGACCACCAAAAGGCTGGCTACCGCCTCAACGTCTTCACCAACCAGACCGACTCTCAGATCCTTAGCGCAATTGAGTCACCCGAGTCGCCGTTGAGTAAGCTCTCCGACACTGCAGTGCTGAAGACAGCTCAAACGAAGAACGACTGGATCCAGGAGTGGGCCCGCAATGCCCGTGCCAGGAGCGTGGCGTCGGCCATCAAGGGATCACCGACCAAGCAATCGGCTCAACAGCAGCAAGACGACATGATGTCGCGAAGCTACAACTGTGCAGGCAACCAGATGGAAGATGACACGCTCACCGACGAGAGCATGATGTACCGCAACAAAGCAATCGACCGCTTCCGCATGGGCGACTTTGACTACGCAAGCGATCCCAACGTCTCAGCACACAGACCGCCAAAGTCACCGTCGAAGATTCCGTCACCCTTGCACACGATTGGCAGAGTACGCAGTGCCAGCCACACGCGGGCATCGCTGCAGAACATCATCCAAGACGACCAGAACAACACCGACCTGTACCTGCAGAAAACTGCGGCAGCAATATCCAACCTCCAGCAGTCCTTCTCGCGGAAGAACTCAATCAAGTCTCCGCCATCGTCCAGAGATTCTCCAAAGAAAATGCCAACGCGGAACCACCACACCACCACTCACCAGTACTACTCGGCGGACGAGTACAGTCCACAGCACAGCATCGAGGGCAAGTTACTCATCACCAAGCCACAGCACAAACGGACCGCAAACAACCTTATGTCCAACAGCTACCACGAACAACTCGTGCTGGATGTGAAGATCCCGCGAGCACGAAAGAACTCCTACGACGCACAGGCACTGACTGTATCGCCAGCGCGACGACATCAAAATCTGGCAAACAAACAGCAGCAGTACTACGGTGGAAATATCGATCAAACGAGGGCTGTGGATACATCGATTAAACAGCACCAGCACCAGCACCACCATCAGCAGCAACAGCAGCACAACATGTCTCCCCTTCGAAGGTCAAGTTCGTTCTCGGCAAAGTGCAAGGCGGCCACGAACAGCAACGGGCAGCAGAAGAGACCGACAGCAACCCTTTACACACCTCCGGCGGCGCGGCACAACTACGTCGGTCCACCGGTCGGCACCTCGGCCATCAAGAAGTCAGCCAGTAGCACAACGTTCCGACACGTCTACAGCGACTACGACGAGAACGTGGCCTATTACATCAACGATGAGGATGACCTTATCGACGTGGAGTACTACGGGTCATCCGACGAAGACATTCACTCGGCCAATGTGGAGGAAGACTACGAGGACTACAACGACGACATGCCTCAGCAAGTCGAGCCAGAATCGGTGCCGACAGCCGACGTGCCACTCTCAAACACTCGCCTCAACAAGGCCCTGCTGATGCGCATCGAGCGGAGCAAACAGAAAGTTGCCGGGAACAGTAACAGCGGTGGCGGTGGCGGTGGCGGTGGCGGAGGAGGAGTCGGCGGCGGTATGAATCAGCCAACAGCCAAACACAATCTCTTATCTGGTGGAGGAATGGTCGCATGCCCTAACACCCCGGAACTGCCGCGACGCGCAGTAAAGAGCGCACCGCGCTCATCGATGCGACAATCGATGCCAAGAGACTCGAGTCTGAATCGCTTGGGTGGTCACATACCCAATTCACTGGCCTCGGCCAAGAAGCAAATTCTCCAAACAGCCAACGCTGTGGCACCGGCCAACAGCACCAGCACCACCAACACGAACAGCAATGCTAACAGTGCTCAGCAAAAGCGAGTTCAACCAAAGTACTTGGATATATCTAAATACAAGCCGGCGCAGGGGAACAATTTCCTGCGAAAAAACGAGGCGAAGAGCACGCTGAAACCAGAGATTAGACGTAGTCCCAGCAGTGCATCGATGGGTTTGTCCAGAACCGAGCCTACACGTACGAGCAACAGAAGTGTGAAGTCGGCCACTTCGTGCCGTGGTACTTCGGCCGCAAGGAGGGATGCTTCGGGTAAGTGTATTATTTCTGCACACACCACATGTGCGTGGATAAGCTACTAATCATTGTACTGTGTTTCTGTCTTTTCTCGTTGACCGTGTGCAGCTACGAAGCAAAAGGAAGTTGAGTTGGCGATGTGGAAACGACGAGCGACTTATGATCCAATGCGTGCTGCGGCCGAGGATCGACGAAAAAAGGAGGAGGCGAAGAAGTCGGCGCAAGCTGGACAAGGAGGAGGTGCAACCGAGAGGTATTTATAAACCACTTCCATTTCCATCCACCAAGTGGGTCGCAAGGGTTATGTAGCTCTAATTTATATGACAGGTGGAAGTTATTCGAACTAGAAATGGATGACGTATTCGTTTTATTGATGCTTTGTAGGTTTCACGCAGAGACTCCATGTGCTAATGGATCTGTGAAATACGGCGTTTGTGTGATACGCAGATGCTCCCCTCGTAAACAACGCGACGATCGCTGGATTGATTTCAAATCAGAGACTGGTTCCGTGTAGTCTATAAAATGACGATGAAGTCATAATGAATTCACAAACTACTCGGTTTGACTGAGTGATCAACTGGTTTTCGATGTGTCACCCGAGTCGTCTTCCATTACACGCAAACCAGTTGGAATATCTTAAAGCGCGTTGTGAATTTGTACCCATCACCATTCAACCGTGGCACTTGAATTCCAACGAGAACACCATGCAGATGCTAATGGCAATAGGTGCGTGTGTATCGTCTTTCTATCACAACTCGGTTGACATAAATGTGACGTCAATCACCTTCACATTCGCTTGGCGCTAGATACAAAGTCATCACGTGTTGTAGAAGAGAGACTTTATTACCCATTTGCTGCTATCTGCTATCAAGTGCCTGTGGCAACTCGAGAGACCAGCAAGGTCGTCTCAGCGTAGTGAGAGGCAATGTCCAATTCAACCTGCTCTGAGTGGAAAACACTTCCACACCAAGATGGGAAGGAGAAAAAAAACGTGTTAATTTTGGCTGATGACCTATGTTCTTCTGTGTGAGATGACTTCTCTCTCTGTCTGTTTCTCATGTCGTTGGTGTGCTGTATTTGGTTACACGGTTCGTACGCGGAAGAAGTTCTCCGTGTTTGATTGAAACCGCCCACTTGAAAGTGAATTTACATGTAGACACACAAGAACATGGCACTTTTCCACTTTGCCGCCTTCTTTTTGAAGACATTTTTCTTGACATCAAAAATGCGGTTATAGTTTGAGTGGAGTTGGGAATACCACTAGAGGGGATGGTGAGGGATCTTATTAATCGCCGTCAAGTGTGGATAGGGCAGGAGAGGGATCCTACATGGAAGGGTGCTCTTCGCCTGCCGGTTGTCAGCATTTGGCGTGAAATGTGTGCTCTTGTTGAAGATATATTTGCCACAACGTGGGCAGGACATTAATGCTTACTTCAATCTGAATTGGTGGGGAAGGGGAATTAGACGTGGCTGGTAATTACAAATTAACCGTGCTCCTGGTTCTCCCACGGACGGTTCTCCATGATAGATATCGAAACTGTGTCGTCTAGTCTTCTTGGAATCCACCGCCGCAACATCAAGAGCCACTGCCCGTGGAGGATCATTGACTGCATCACCTCGCATTCCGATGAAGCTGGAAAAGTTCCGCGGTTAACCGAATCCCCGTTTTGTCTTGCACTCGATTGAAACGAAATATTCAATTCAGCTGATTTGATTAATTTATGATCCAACGATAGGCACTGCTTCCATTCAACTTCCACTTTCAGTGGTCTCTTCGTGAAGGGAAATCACAATCGTCTGCGTATCACTCTGCCCAATCGACATCGTTTCGGTCATAAACGACACACCAAACTTGATAAGACCCCCTTTCGGAGCATGTCTCTAAGTGGAAGAAGCAACATGTGAAAACTAGGTCATTGTCACGATCATCTGTTAAGTGCCACAGTTTTGTCCATTCACCGGACGAGAACAGTTCCAATGGTCAACATCGACGACGGACACATCAGAATTGAGTCTCTCGCCATCAAAAGTTTCACCAATTAACCACTTTTTCACGTTTCTTCTTTTATTGTTTACCAAATTTGTGTAAATGAAGCAAACAACAAAATATGTAAATCAAAGCGGTTGACGTTAGGCAATAGCTCCTCAAATACATCTGGCACAACAATTAAATCACACATAACCACTGAAAGATAATCTTCTAAATTACACGTTACATAAGTACTTTGATATCAATGTGCTTGCGTATAACAGTACGTTTCCATCAAACTGGTTAGCTTTACCGACCGTAGTTTTGATGGTTGTTCGTTGAACACAGACAGAGAGAGAAAGGTAGGAATCTTCAAAATAGCATTCTTTGAAACGAATACGTCATTCCTATAAGTAGCAAGGTGCTTACACACATATCAACTTCTTAACGGTTGCGGAAACACAGAATATACAGCAAAACAAAATTTTTTTGGTAGCACAGAGGCAATTCTTGAATTAGAGAGATACCCCTCTTCTATGGCACAGGTGCTGTTGAATCGATATGTACACGGAACACTGGTGGATATGAAGTCTCTGCGCTGAATGAAATTATTTAGGTGAATAGGTTTTGGTTGCTCTTTGATTGGATATCCGTTGTGTAGCCTGAGCTGAAGTGAATTATGACGAAGAGGAAGAGGTAAACCAAAATAATTGATCAGAAGAATGGGATCGCATTCTGTTTACGTGACTTGAGTTCGATTGCAACTGTGCACCGGATCTAATGGACTTGAATCCGATTTCGCTTTCCAAACGCACGACCGTGTGTGCATTTGAAGAACTTCTTCTGGGGCAGAGCATGAGTTGATGTAATCATTAGAGGCAATTGTGCATACTTGGGTTGATATAAATCAGTGTGTCAGGTGGTGTTCTATTCGCTTTTTTTTGTAATGCGACAGCGACTTGTTTGATGCATTTTTGAAAGTAGCAAACAATTGTGGCGTGCTTTTGTTGTGGATAAGTTCTAAAGTCCCAGTCCTGCTGTACGGCGCGGAGGCATGGACAATCTCAAAAGCGGATGAGGAAGTCCTTCGTCTCTTCGAGAGAAAAGCTCTGCGTGCGATGACGGTTTCTGGAGGAGAAGATTCAACCACGAACTGTACGGGCTGTAGAGCGACATGAGTCTAGTCAGGCTTCCAACGCCTAAGATGGCTAGGCCTTGTAGAGCGTATGGACACCATAACTCCGGGCCGAAGAGACTTCGACTCCAAACCCGTGGGACAGCGTAAAAGAGGACGCCCGCGTTTAAGGTCGGGTACCCAGGTGGAGAAGGACCTCAACCAATTTGCCGTGCGACACTGAAGACAGCTAGCTGGAGAGGCTTGTTTGTTGAGGCCCAGGTCCACTCCGGACTGTAGCGCCAAATAAAGAAGAAGGAAGAACAAGTTCCTAACGTCTTCGATGATGGCCATGGACATGGAAGTGTCAAGCTCTTCAATGCAGTTTGCAACCATCCACAAGCACGTCACATAATCTTCGTCTTCATTCATGTGTTGATGAGACTTTCAGTTTCCCAATGCACAGCCAGAAAGCCATAACCATGCCGCGTGATCAATTGAATTTATTCGGTTGGCAGTAACCTTCGAAATTTCCTTTGTTCAACATTTCATTTGATTTTCCTACGCCCAAGCCAAGCCGTGTCGCATGCGAGTGCGTCAAATTCATGTTCCAGTAAATCACTCTTTCACTTACAACTCGCAAGGTTTTTGGTTAACCTTCACAGCTAGCTCCCATCATAGATTTCATTTGTCACAGACATGTGATTGCGTGCCACGATGTGCAGGGCAGTATTCAAGGTGGCTCACATGACAGTAAAAGGTTCCTCTTGTAACAGCGACGACCGCTCTGCTCTATGAATGTGGAAGCACCAAGTCTTTGCAAATGTTTGTTACACTGTTTCTAACCAATAAAATGCGTTGAATTGAATATTCTTAAAAATTGTCTTCTTCTTCTTTGTTTCGCGCTCCAGTCTAGGGGCCTCAACCAACTAGCTTGAACTCTGCCAAGCTGTCTCCAGTACCGTACGCCAAATTGATCCTCTCCCTCTAGGAACGCAACCAGGAACTTTTCAAGGATATCTTCGTCGACTTAAGATTGCCCGCGCCGTGCTGCAGTAACGTGTGGGATGGGTGATTCAAGAGACGCCTCTTTTTCTCAATTGCCTCTTGACCTCATGGAAGCAGCGGTTGGCAAGGGTTACTCTTTGCGTTTGAGTGGCGACCACAAAAGTGGATAGACTCTCCGTATCGACTGCAACTTTACCACAAGTTCTCCATTTTTGTCCCGGGTTCCGTCCAATTTAATGACTATCCATTGGTAGAACTTTCGGACATCATTTCCGTCTTTTTATAAGTCCAACAAATCTCTTCTATTTGCTTGCCAACTCGATCTGGCCACTCATAAGCATATCAAGCATATCCATCGGGAAAGGATCCACTGCACGGAAAACCACGCCCTTCGGAGATTCAGTATTTGAGTATCGCCGTGCACAAGCCTCTTTTTGTCCTAATTTGTAGTCCAGACGATTAAGGTCTGGACTTCCAGGTGGCAAGCCATTCAGCCGTGGAAATGACGTTTGGAACATCAAGTTTTTTCGCTGCCTTATGAGCAGGAGTGAAGGCTTGTTGTTAGTGGCTTGGCAACGTTCTCCAAAACATTCGTCTGATAAACTTTCGCTGAGGTTTAACACCCTTTTCCGCAGAAACGGATCTCGACTCCATCATAAGCGAATATCCACAACTCGGTACTGATGTTATTCATACTCTTGGCTGCGGAGCCGAGGTAGACGAAGTCGTTAACTACCTCGAAGTTATAGCTGCCCATTGTGACGCTCTGTCCAATACGTCGATGTTTTTTGAGAACAGCCTGCCTTCACCCAGACCCAGCCTTCACCTAGACCCACAATGAGGTTAAAACTTTAAATTGATAGCAGTCAAGTTCAATTGAGCTCATTCAATCCTTTTTGAGAATTATTTCGCATACCAACAAATTGCTAAAACTAGGTACAACGACACCAATCATCGGTCTCCCACAAAGCGACATGCAATCAAAAATGAAAAGAACCTAGCTAGCATCAGCGACTTCATATCCACCAGTCCCACAGCCTATCGGTCATCACTCCTCCGTGCACTCAACTAACAAAGGTGATTGGAGCTCTTTATTTATCACAAACAAGCACCCTGTGACTTAATGTACATATACAACGGTATCTTATCACTTCTACAGACTAGATATAAGTATGGCTAAATTTTATAACGAGAGCCTTTTCTATTTTGCTAAGTCCTTTCTTTTTTATTTTCTTTTCAAATTTACCATAATTTCTTTATAATTTCTTTTTGTTTTTGTTTTTCTTCCTTTTTACAAACTCTTACTGTGTATCGATTACCACCATAATAGGCCTTCACGATCTCCCTATCGGCGGGGAGAGTTCTGACCTGAGGGGCTTCTTGTCACTGACTTGTAAATTTGTTTGAATGTACATACATAGCGAGTGAACAAATATAGAACGAATTTAACACGAAATACAAAATGAAACAATCCAAAAAAAACAAGCTATAATTCCAATAAAATTACAATCGAATATTTGTATATAAATAAATCAACGAAAAATGCGAATCCAACACAGAACCCAATCGATATATATATTCCAAAGAAAGTAATGAATTTTCTTATTTGTTATTCATTTATTTTATTTTTTGTATTTTAGTTTGTTCATCAAGAGTCTGTTTGTTGTTATTTTTTTTTTTTTGTTCAAGTCACTGCTTCATCTTTGTTCTCTTTAAAGAAGTGTACTGTAATTCATTCCATTTCAGTAGAGAGTGTGCGTTATTGACTGATTTTTTTTTTACTTAAGACCCGTAGTCGCGTCGTGTTCGTGAATTTGCATACGTTTTGTCTTTGCATTGAAGAGAGACACGTATAATATTTATTTTTTTTTTCTTTAACTGTTATTTGTTTTAGTTGAAGTTCATTTTTCTACGTTTTTTTTTTCTTTTTCGATGAACACTTCATTACTCACCGCGTGAATTTATTAAATCTATTCGCGCTCGCGCTGTGGGGAAAGCCATAATAATGAAACGAAACTTTTAGCATGAATGAGTCAACGAAGGGGAATGAACAAAAAATGAGATCTTTTTTTCGTTGTTGTTGTGAACAGGTTGTGGCGTCCATTATGTATCTGTTCATCAATCTATCCATGAGTGCATCATCATTTTGTTGTGTTGTTTAATTTATTTCCATTATTTTGTGTTTGTTTTGTTCGTTTGTTTTGAATTTTTTTATTTATTGCCAAATTGTCGCTTTCGTGACCTAGTCGAAAACAGTATTCACTGTTTTATGATGGTGATCCAACAGTTGGGATCTCATCTTATCTAATAACTGACTGAAATGATGTGGCTTCTTCTGCTGATGTCAGGGTCAGGTTGTCTATACACTGTAAAGCATAGAAATTTTGTTTTGTTTTATTTTCTAGCAGCCTTACCCTAAGGCCATCAGGTTTAGCATTTTAACGATTCGCAGATGCTTTTGAATACCTTGGCTTTGAATAATTCTCGGTAACTAATCATTTATGATAGCAATAAACTCAGGAGACCTTTCTGTTGGTTTGACATGGTTTCAAGCTGTTTTACCGCTGATCCTCACAGCTCAGGCAATTTAAAAGCCATCAAATCACACCCACGCACATCCTAAGCACAGGTTAGACGTGTTACTTCGGCAAGAAGAGGTTCTGCTTAGATATGGATTATTCGCGGAAACTTCGGTGTCACCCTTCGCTGTGCTCATATTCGAAATTTGTGTGACTTCTAAATAGCCTATTATTTGAAATTCTGTTTTAAAAGCTTCTAGAAAGCAAACACAGCCACATGATGGCTTTAAGTGGGTTTGTAGTTGGTCCTTTCATCTGTTTTTATTGACTTAAGCTATTTCAAATTCAGGCTAATTGATGCCTTTAGCATTCAAGCGGATCTGGCGACTTAAGTTTTATTGCCAGTCTTGGTGGCCCCATTTTAAAATTCTTTAAATAACCTGTCTGCCCTGTGTTTATTGAATCTGTGGAGCAGTAGTTAGCCACGTCGATTGTGGCTCTTTCCGTTTCGAAAAAAAGGCTCACGTGTCATTTTGTTCCCGATCAAGCTCTAGTGTTCTCCTGTAGCTGGACAGCGCTGGCTTTTTTCATGTCGCTTCTGATTCTTAAACAGTAAGTCCCTTAGCCCAAATTTCAAGATTAAGCAACAAAAACATCGTCTTGGCTTCTCGTGTCGCTAGTCGGTGAAGAAAAGGGTTTATTCATGTCGCAGTCCCTTTGCTCACATCTTCAGATCAGGCAACAGATCCGTGTCTAGCAAAAAGCCTTTCTAACTTCGCCGTTAGGAGTCGGCACAAAACGGTAGATCCCATCCATTAGGGATAGAAGCGTAGCCACAAAGAGAGTGTGGTGTTCTTTTTTTTGACACGCTACTTGATATGGTAATCCTTGAAAGATATTACTCGATGACAGACTTCTTAAACCACTTTCCCCACAGGACTGCCGTTGGATAATACTTCACGGGATTGGTTAGCAATTTCTCGTCTAACTGACCATGTTCTCTGGACTAGCCAGTTCAGTACTGTCCTCCGTCCTGTCACGTGTTCCGTGTTTAAACATTCCAGACAGTAAGCCGACTTGTCGCGTCCACACTTGAATAAGTACCTATTTCCGTCGTCGTCGTCGGAACCGTTTGGTACAACTCTAGTCAAGACCACCACCATCGACCAACATTTCACATTCGACAACGTTGATGATGGCAAGCCGGCATCCGGTTTAGCTGTTTAAATTATCGCCAAACTAAAAGCAGTCATAATTGAAAACATGTTATGACTTCATCACACCCCTCCGCTGTGGATGATTCTATTTTCTGTTTCCAACGCACATTCATTCGCATCTAGACCTCCACAAACCTATGTAAATCAATTAAATTATTTTTTTGTTTTGTAGAAGAAAACAACAACTTGTACTCCGATGGAGTAGAGTGAACAATGTAAAGTATTCAAAGAGATTTAATTTTTATAATTATGCTCGTTCCGATTGTGGTGGCATCGTCTATGGTAATTAAAAGCGATACAAAAAGCGTAGCATTTCCAAAAATTACCAACTCTCACACACACACAGTTACACACAATACACGCCTTTTGATATCCACGGGATGATGCACTCAATTGCACACGTATTTCAAAATGCAACCACTTTCTTTTTCTTTTCCAAAAAAACCCTTAACTTTTGTTTTGTACTTCATTCGTGTGTCTAGGTCATTGGGATACCGGAAGCGATTAAATTGTTGTCAATGGTCACCACCAGCCCTCGCGTTATGGCGTGACCATGACGACACACCAATCGCCAGTGGGTTGGGGGAAATGCACACATGCTGGGGTTGAGCGTCGTCGCGCATTTGCACTTGGCGAACAAACATCGCCCAATCGATATTCCAGTCTCTCTGGCAGTGGGAAAGCCTTCAATCTTCGCAGTGACGCCTATTCTTTGGGGATAGCGAACGCGGGCTGGCCTGAGCTGCCTTGAATGAGAACAAACGACATTGTTTATCCGTGAAATGAATATTATTTTCGCACACCATATCTGGGTGTGGTGGCATGTAAATAGGACGCATAGCATTCATCTAATTAAAGTGTGTTGTGTTTTTTTTGTTTTAATTATTTTCCTCAGAGCCAATGTCTACACACTCTTGGCGGTGGTAATTTGAAAAGAAACTCGTTGCTTTCAGCTTTTACGCAACACCGGGGCCAGTTTGATGGTGGCTTGTCTTGTCGCCTTGTCGGCTGGAAAGGTCATACGGTCAAGATACGTGTTTTACAATTGTTAGGTTAGGTTAAGGTGGCGATTCGGGAAGTGAATGCTTCCGGAAGTGGTACGGTCCGACAGAAAACAAAACTGACTACAAAATCAAAGAAGGTCCAAGACACGGTCAAACCGAAAACAATTAGCAACCTTATTGCGAAATCAAACAAGCTCCATTTGAAGGCATGTTTTGAAACAAAAACTGGTCAAAATGTTATCAAATTGCATGCCAAACAGGTAAACAAACGAACAAAACAGTAGAAAACCTGCGCTCTAACGATGATTTAATCGACATCGTCTAGACCCATCTTACACGGTAATAGTTTAATGGGTCATCCACATCGAATTAGTGCAGCATTTCCAGAAAGTCACTCGAAGTCTTTCAAAATCCATTATACGACGCTCGGACCCCCGTCGCGTTTATCACCTCGCCTCTCAGCAAACTGGTCTGTGTGCGGGCATAAAAAAGTTACATCAAATCAATTCGGTCTTTGACAACATTCCGCGCCAATGAAGACATTCAGTAAATCACCTACTGGCAAACGACAAACGGCAAACGACCGCCATCAAAATCCAATCAAACACACACACACGCCCCACCGCCGGTTTCTTCTTCTTCATTCATCGTTTGCGCATATAATTATTCACCTCTTGTGTCGCCGATTACATTATTCATCAAAATCAATGAAAGTCACATAATTCGGCAATCACTTGTTGGTATCATTTTTGACATTAGTCCTCGTTTTGTTTTCCATTTCTGTTCAGTTACAGTTAAGTTCGGATGCAGAGTTTTGCTAGAAGCATGTTCATTTTTTTATGGTTTATGAATATTTCAAAGATGAAACGATGTTTTTTTAAAGTGTTTGGCTTTCTCCACAGGCAATGAGATACATTTCTATTTAAGATGTAGTTCACGAGCAAAGTTTATTTTTTGGCTTTCAAATTAGCTTTTTCTTCTTCGTAGAATTTGAGATTAAAATAAAAAGAAAATAATGAATTTTTGAAAACGGTTTGAACGAACTAATCAGCTATGATTAACATTTTGCTTATTTTAAAAGGAACGAATTAAACTCACACTTATTTCGCATCATCCGTCTCTCTCTCACACACACACACCTTGGGCTTCAGTCTATAGGGTGTTTCATAGGCTGTTTGTTTGATTCATATGCACAACCTTGCCGATTACTTGGTTCCATAAAATTCTGCAAGAGATCTGCAACGTTAAGTTGATATTGAATTGATTGCTGATTGTTGTGTTAGACTTGACACTGAAATGGACTGGCTGTTTGCTTTAATGTTATGAGTCAGTAGAGCTAGATGAGTACAGGGTGTTATTCAATAAAGCAGCTTAAACTAGGTTAAGTATGTGGTGGACCCAGATTATCCCCGATCTCACGTTATGCCCATTCGGGGATATAACCACTAAGCTCCTATTTCTTACTCGTCATGTTCACTCATACTTTTATCCTTTCAAGTCTGATCCTGTTGGTCTTGGAAGAAGTGTTCTATGTCTCAACTGACAGTGACTGGGCCAGTCGCGGAGGTAGTTAGAAGTGTCCTCATTTTCCACTACGTCTTCCGCAGCATCTGCATATAAAGTCCTAGAGCTAGTCCCGATTTCATTTTCTGGTACTTCAGATAAGTATGGCCAATTACTGCCCCAACTAGGTAAGATAAGGTTAGAGTGGCTGGCCACAATTAGGCGTGTTGTGTTGCCACAAAAAATTATTAATTATTACGAGGATAAGCAACTGTGCTAGTATTCAGTCATTAATAACAAACGAACGACTTTTGGAAGAGAAAATTGAGTTTACAAATCAAAATCTGAAAATCAGTTTCTTGACTTAAGACCTTTTTGTTTATCGACAAAGAATTGCTTTGTGATCAGGCACCCACTGCCAGAAAACCATCTACGTTTGGTGTGAGCAAGCGTTTCAATCTTTAGTAGATGTCTTGCAGTAGCAAATTTTTGGTCGCTCCAAGTTTTTTTACCTATGAGGCAGTTGCCCGATTATTTATATTTTTATTTATATCCTTCTTCTTTACTAATTCCCTGCTTCTGTCCAGCAATTTTCGATTTTATGTTTTCAGTGGGGATGGGGTGTTTTGTTGCCCGGTATACCCTTGTGTCCAGGGACCCAGGACAGAGTAAGATTGCTCCTGTCCGCTATATCCTTTAGAGAGCAGAGTGCTACAATCTTGCGATTGATTGATGATGTTTCCAGCGCCTTTATAGCTGCCTAGGTATCTACTTATAAAATAACAGGTGTACCATCTATTGAACTCATAGAGGGCTGAAAAATTGTCACTTCTGCTTCAAATATATTGCAGTGGTTTGGTGGCCGGTTGGTCATAGAGATTTCTGGCGAACTGGTGTATACCTTTACCTGAACCTTCATCCGGCTTGGATCCGTCTGGGTAGATTACCATTGCAGTCTGTTACTACAGGCTGTCTTCGTCCCAGTCTATTCTCGTGGGAAGTTTTGTATTGTCTTTTTTTAGGAGACGTCAAATAGTCTGTTTGTGATCTTCGTTTGTTTGCGATTGCTCCTTTTCGTGCATTACTCTCGCTTGCTCCAGCCTCTTCTCTCGAAGACATTTTCCTCAAGTCACCTACAATTTAATTAGGAAATGGATTCCTTCTCTCTCGTCATAAGTGATAATCTAATCATGTCCAGTACTACATAAACTTTTAAGGTAAACAATAAGAATGGAAGCACACGTCTGGTAACTATCAAAAACAAGTTTCACCTCGCTTTTGGGATCAAGTAATCAGCAAACAAATTAACCCATTAAATCGCAAAGCATTGCAACACCTTCAGCACTCACTAACAAATCTAATAAGCCATCATCAAACACACCATTAGCAAAGAGATTTAACATGCAACTAAAAATTGCCTGTGCTACAATAGCTTGATATTATCAAACCATAATCTAAATGAAACATATTTTTATTCTAAAGACTAACGTATGAAATTATTTTTCCTTTCCACAACCATCATCATCACGTCATCAGTTCAACAGTTACGCGGTCACAATCATTTCACTATGGCGTCGGATCACTGAGCGGCAATACTCAATCGTCTTCAGCATCAAATCAACAGTCTCTAGAGAATCGATGGACCCTAACATCGAACGAATCCAGCGATGAGGACCACGCTTACGTTTCATCAAGTACGAACAGGTCTTAAGGTTTTTATCTCGGAACCCTACAAATTCTACAAGAACAAAGTAATTTTGTTCACAAAAATGTTTGAAAATAAAGAATGCAAAAAAATAAACAAAGGATCGGGAACAAAATTTGTTTGGTAGAAAAAAACTATAATCACAAGAGAAAAAAAAATATCACACACACATTAATCTAAGTAGATATCAGAAAAGCTATAAGAAATTTTAAGATAGATAATCCTTAAGCTTGTGACTGGAACAAATTACTAAACACAAAAATATGTATGATTGAAAGAAATAAATTATGTGGATGTGAACAAAAGCGTATGAACAAGGCAGCAGCACAGGTATATATGAAAGCGCAAATACTTATCATGTGAAACTAGAAGTAAAGATATAAATTAATAAGGTAATCTAACGCAACCAAATACTAAAATTTAATTTGTATTTTATTTTGTTTTGTTAAGTATAAACAAAACAAACAAAGAAAAATAAAATGAAAACACCAAAATTGTGATCAACGTTCATTTTGAAATGATTTTCGAAAGAAGAAAAGAAAAGAAAAAAAAAACACAATTGCAGCGAAAAAAAAGAAAGAAAAACCAATCAGAAAGTCCATCCTAAATTAATTTTATTCATTATTTTTACTATTATTATTTTAAACGCTTTTGTCTAGGAATGTATTTTATTTTTTACACTTATACCAAGTATTTTACATCCTTCCCCTAACCTATTGATATACATGAAATGTATTCTTTACTTTAGATACGATATACATACACATAAATCATGATCAGTATGATTTCTTTTATTTTTATTTTGTATTCTGTTTGCTAAGTGATGTCTTTTTTGTTTGTAGACGTTTTTTTTTTTTTTTTTAACTTTTAAGAGTTTTCTCGTTCGAGAGAGATTCGTGAATGGTTTTCTCTTGAAATGACTGTGGCAATATAAACTATTAAGTTTCTCGTCTAGATCAAATTGTTACAACGATTATTTTAATTTACATTGTTTCTCAAAGACATCTCTGTGTTCGTCTAGTCGTGGTTGGCTTTTGTCAAGTAACTTATCTTAGAGAGTTAATCTGTGGCTGAGACAAATGCGTTCGTCTAATCGTGCCCGTCTTTAGTCTAGCAACACGAGTTATTGACTTCGTGTTCGTCTAATCGTGACCGTCTTTAGTCAAACAACTCGAGTTCTAAATGCTTAACATTCTGAAAAGCAACTCTGTTGCCGAGACAAATGCAACCACATGAAGAGCAACTCTGTTGCCGAGACAAATGCAACCACAACCGGTTTAAATCATGTACGCATGTTCAGTAGAGATGTAGCCTTTAACCCATCGTGATATATTCAATCTTTAAAGTGTTTCAGTTGCTTCAATCGGTCAACAACGTTCTAATGAGTGCACATCCCATCACAAACACGTTTCCATGAATGCTCAACTCGCTATGATCAAAAAACTGAAACTTGTTTTGCGGTGCTAATGAAGTCTACGCCACCTTATTTAATTTCAACTCAAAACAAGCCATGAATTCATGCAATAAACAGCAACTGAAAACCTCTAAAGACATTCCCATTCTACCCATTTATTCCAATCGTGCAATATTCTACAACGACTCTTAGTTATTCTCGTTTCTAGTGAACCCCATCCCTTAACCAAACTTAACAATTCAGTAAAATATATACCACTTAATCATAATCCGTGTTTACAATAAACCTACGTTACTATTAGGGTGTTAAGAAGGAAACAAAACAAAAAAAAAACAAAGTTAAACTTAACATCCTCCGATCTCGTACTGTGCCACACAGAAATCCAAAAAAAATAAATTAATGTTTATAAAACAAGAAAATCAAATTTACACTGAGAATTGTGAAACAAACGTTCTGAAAACTTTGAAACAAAATTCAATAAACGTATTAAATTAAAACAAATAAAATAATATATATATATATAGAGAACAAAAATTAGAAATAAAATAATCATTGGAAATTAATTCGCATTCGCTTTATTTATTTCACCACTATGTTTGGCCTTGTTATTGTTGTTAAAAATACAAAAAAAAACCAATCAAACTTCGGTTTGTATTCATTTAAGATAGAGCTTATTTATTTCGTCGGTAGTTAAATGTAGATTTTGGTTTTTTTAAATTCAAATTGTATGCACAAATAAATGCTTGACATGCAAAAGGATATGCAAGAGAACAGTTATCTTTTATTTTTTTTTTTTGTCAAAATCTCTTATAGCCAAACTGGAAGAAGCAAAGAAATAGAGTAAATTCCAATCAAGAAAAATGTTTAATACACATAATATTTTATAAGTAAATTATATATAGCTTGCTTAAAACTTTAAAATGCACTACACTCAAAACCGTCTCTTACATCACTGCACGCGGACTGACTTAATTTACACAAAAAAAACGAAAGAAAAAAAAAGAAAAAACATTTACAATGTATACTAAATAATTTCGAAATTTTTGCAGAGAATAATACTTTAGTATGGAACAATGAATACTCTCGTATATTGAACTAGAAAAGAGTAAACGCAGATACACACCTTAGTTAGTTGCATACATGGATGATTTCTTTTTTTTCTTTTTTTGTATTGCTGAAAACCGCTAAGACCAATACAAGTAAATACATAGTTTGTTTTAAAAAGATTAAATTGAAATTAAACTTACTAGAGATATATTTTTATTTGTATTATTAATATTATGTTCGTATTTATCAGGAATAAAGAAAAAATATTTTAGAAAAAAACAATTAACGCTTTTCATATGCATTTTACTTTTGTTTTGTATACTAGTTGATGACTGAATGTTATTTAACACGGCAGCACTCGAGGCCATCCTCTTGCTTCTTCCTCACGACTAACTCGGCACCCTCTTCTGTCCTGAGGCTCAGAGAGACGGGATTTTGGAAGGAGGAGCCATACTTAAAAGTTGAAAACAAGGAAGAACATAAGACAAACCGATTACCTTCCACTAAACCTGGCCTGGATAAGAGTTTCTATCAACGGTTTCCAGACCGGGAACAAAAAGACGACCGCTGGTACAGGAACAGAGATTTGCGGTGACCTCTTCGAAAAATCCCTAGCACTAAGGGAGAACTGCAGCGTTTTACAAGCCGAAATGGCCGCCATTCATATTGGCGACATGGGCCCATTACGTTACCGTTAATGGATCACATTCTGACATCAAAACTGATTGGACTTTGCAGACATAGCGTCAACTAGATTTCCTTGGTGAATTCGGGTACCGGGACAAAATGGGGTCCAAGGTAATGAAAAGGTTCGTGGGGAAGGACTTGGAGCTCTGGGAAAATCTCTGACAATACTCGCACACGCCACTCAGTTCTGTAAAGAAAAAGCTAGAGGACAAAGACCTGAACAGAGTCAGTACTCGCTGGCGTAGCCTAAATACTGCAGCTACAGCAGAAGAACCCTATTGCCGAAACTGGGCAAGGAGAATTCAAAATCATTGATCGGCTTCAGTCGCAAGGACGTACAAACGCTAATAGGAGTCCTTACCGGACGCTGTGCCATAGGTACACATACAATTTGACTGAACATAGCGTACAACGACTTTTGCAGAAGCTGCTGAGACGAAGAAGAAACAAAATCTATCTGCTTTCCGAATATCAAGCTCTAGCAATGAAAATAAGGTATTTTCATAGAAAGCACTGCTTTTTAGAGCTAAGGGACTTAAGCGGTGTAGAATTGAAAAACCTCCTACGATTCACACATGAGACTGGCTTGTTTTTGAACTAAAGTAGGCCTCGCTGTAGTCGAACACTCCCTCGCATGGGCACAATGGACCCAATGTTTGGCTAAGTGAACCGCGGCCGTCAGAGCACCATCGTGGAGTTGCCGCTTCCTAGGAGATAGACAAAATCCTTTACTTTCTTACTTAGCAGGCCTACGGCCCATGGATGATCCGAGTCTGAGAAATTGCTGCCTTCTTCTTCCTAGTCATAAAGATCAAGCTGTCTTGCGTCCGCGATGATTTAGTCTTTAAACCGGTCCTCTTCTCCTTTTCCTCCTGCTGGTTTCGTAACCCGACATTGTACTGACTTCTAGAAGACAGAGCTTTCTATGTTTACAGCCGCCCGCCGCAATCTCTTCTCGTTTTGCCGAAATCCAGTGCAGGTTTCGAACGGCCCAGAGGTCCTTGAACAGAACAGCAGGAGCGTGGTGCATTCTGTTCAATTTACCGTGATCTCTTCGTGGGTGACTCATTTGCAACTTTGTTCAGCCAGGTTATCAAAGTGGTCGGCTTCCAGAAGTCGATGTCTCCGGGGTGAGAGAGCACTGCAATGTATAATGGTTTCATCCTCATCCTCGTCTCTGCAACTTCTACGGAATTCTTTAAAGGATGGAACTAATTTAGAGGTATGAGTTCCAATGGTGAGTTCTAACATTTTGTCTGCACAATCTGGTCAAGCTATGCGGTCGTTTAAGGTCGATTTACTAGAGCATATGCTTCTGGCTTCAGTAGATGTTTTACAGCAGCTATAGGCATGGATGTTGCATCACCATTCCGAGGTTCATTCATTTGAAAAAACAGAGTGTATACATGAAGTGCCATTCATTTCGGAGATGCCCCATATTAAAGAGGATTTCAATTAGGAGGTTTCACTGTATTTGGACTATCGTCAATTTGCAGGACCACATTAGTACGTGCTGATTAGTGCGGTACAAAACAGATTACGCAGCCTTATTGGCGATGAGCAGGGATATGCATCTAACGATGTTGCAAGAAGTAGACTCCCCTTGTCTATGGATGGGACCTATCGAACATGCTGGCTACGAGAACCTCGCCACCGGCCTTGAAGAGCCCTGATGGTAAGCCATGTTGAGAGTAATCAAAACACCATGTTTTTTGTTTTATTAATATCCTTTTTTGTCTTGTTTTTCGTTTATTAAAGAACAGATTAAAATTATGTCAAATATCTTTTTTTTTTCTACTTTCAGTTTTTTTTCGAAAAAAATGTTTTATTTTCTTGCAACATATACATATTTTAATAATAATGAAATTCTTAACTTAAAAAAACATAAGTTTCATCGTATCTAATAGAATGCTTAGTTTTGTTGTCATTTTAAAAATATTTTTTTTATTGATTTTCTCCATTTAATGCATATTTTTTTGTTTGTTTGTTGAATATCTGTACAGGGTACGCAATTGGCAACAAAGACAATTGCAGAATTAAGTATAAGAAACTAGATTTAAACTACTTTCTTCTTAAGAAATAACTTCTTCTACTTATTTGTCGATGATTGATAAAAAATAATCATCGTCTGTCAAATATTCTGCTTTTGATTAAGATATTTACAAAAAAACGAAACAA
Source organism: Eristalis intricaria (assembly GCA_964034865.1). Classification (NCBI taxonomy): domain Eukaryota; kingdom Metazoa; phylum Arthropoda; class Insecta; order Diptera; family Syrphidae; genus Eristalis; species Eristalis intricaria. The sequence goes on along the minus strand of OZ035875.1, from coordinate 5,608,425 downwards.
AAAAACAACATTTAAATATCATCCCACTGTGGCAATCAGTTGATGAGCAAAGTGTACTCATCCCAGTAAAGTATATTTTATTGATTTTGTTGTAGACAAAGAAAAAAAACTAATTTTTACAAATGTTTTTTTTTTGGGTTTTTTTGTAAAATTTAAATAGTTTTGGTTTCATTTTCACGTTTAAATACAAATGTAGAGAAGTGTACAATTATAATTATAAAAACAAAACAATTATAATTGTTTCACTGGATAATTGTTGTTGTAAATGGATAATACTATATTAATAAAAATTTATCTTACATCCGAAACTTTGCTTAGTGAATTTATTTCTTCAAAATTGTTGTTGTCAAATATGAAAAATATATATATATATATATATATGCTCTAATGTACGTTATTTCTTCCGGTAAGCAAATGATTTGTTCAGCTAACTTTTGAGATTCAATGTGCACGCGATGATGTCTTGTCAACTTAACAGTAGTCCGTCCTATATATATATATACATTCAACTAGTAGTAATAAATATGTACAAAGCATTTCACTAATATTGACTATGATTCTGATTTTTTTTTTATTTTTATTTTCCACTTAAAATTTCTCTAAAAAAGTGTTAATTTTTTGTTTTGTTTTTTGACTACATGTTTCACCTTTTTTTTGTTGAAAAAAAATTCGTTATTAGTGTTTTTGTGTTTTTCTAGGACAACTTTGAGTTTTTAATTCATTCACACATACTTAAGATCATACTGTTTTGAGGAATTTCCATCTATTGCTATTCCGTTGTGTTTTGAAAGGCTTCGAGTGGACATAAATGAAATCTGTCAAAGGTGTTTACTTGTACGAAAAACCTGAAATGCATGTGACGATGATATTCTAAATTAGAGTATGTATTGCTTTGTCATTCTTAATGGTGTAAAGGGCCACAGGATTTCCAAAACGTTGGTGTTTTTTTTTTCTTTTCTTTTCTTTATTGTTAATCGTTTTGAGCGGATTTATCTATTTCTACATACATACAGTTGCTATTATAATCACCCAGTTAAAGATATTGCTACGAAGAGAATCGCCCATCTTAAATGATGACGACCGTTGGATTGCACAAATGCGTTCAGAATTGGTGTTTAAATGGTACTAGGGACGTTTGTATATGCACGTCCCAGTCTTGTGGTGTATTGGAAAGAGTGTTCAAAACAATTGAATTGTTTCTTTTTCCAAAGCATGGTGAAAAAGGGAAATCAAAAGTGAATAAACCTAGGAGTGAGAGAGCTTTGGAATGAACATGAACCAGATGCCAAAATGAAAGATCGAACAAGATTGCCTTCAGTTTGACCAGCAGTTTAATGCACAAAGTTGTTAACTTGACTACATAGCGGATGTCAAACAGCGGTTAAAATAATTGAAACAACTGTGAAACATTTCCAGGGTTCAATTGCACTCAGCGATAAACAAGAATAAAGATGCAGGGTGTTTTCATAAAGTACAACCACATTACTTTTCTCATGCGTGAAACTAAGCTTTAATGCAACTTTCATCAATCATTGAACATTCATAATCGTCAGAAATGGCCACGAAACGAATTTAATTTTCAAGCTTCTTCGTCTGCTGGCGCCACAGCAGTCCGGGGTGGACCTGCAAAATACATTAGACAATCAAAAAAGTGCTAACATAAATTACTGCACAGTCTGCCCGACAATGATGGCATATCGACGTTTATGAACATAAGGCGCTGCAGTTCACTATAGTTAGTACGATCGTAAGCCTACATACATAACGCAGTCCTTTGTCAGCCAGACTTTTATGAAAACACCCTAACTCTGCTGTTGAGACTAATTAAATCCTGCTTATGCAAACATCCTCATTCTCAAGCACATGTCGATAAGAAGAGCATCGTTGGACGGCGTATTAAATAGAAAATGATCCACATTCATGGCAAACAAAATAGATACGACACAGCAGGGGAAAGTTAATCGAAACTGATGTACTCTTCTGTTCATTGAACAAAACGAAGAAATACAGAAGAATGGAAGACGTTGTTTGCTCAGACTTCGAGGACAGGCTGGATTTCCGTTGTGGTATCTAAAACGACTATGATTTTGTGTACATGATTTACAACAAAATGGAAAAAATGAAATCGAAAACAGAAGCAAATAAAAACCAAAATGAAACAAAAGGAAAAATTATTAAATTATTTTCAACGTTTATTTTCGTATATGGAAAATTCATTATTTACTCTTCTTTTTTTGTGTTGTTTTTTTTTTCTTGTTTTTTTTTTTTTTTTGTTTTCTTGCATTATAAACAATAACATGTGTTACGTCTATAAGATTACTTTTCATTTGGATTACAAACATAATAAATTGTATATTTTGGATATTATTGAAGATTAATTCTCGTGTTTAATTGTTTTTTTTTCTTCTTTTTGTTAAGAACTATCAATTAAAGTACATATATATACGTATATATATATATATATATTTTTTTTTTTTTTTTTGTATTTATAATTTAAATTTATAGAGGTGTTTGTTTTAAAAATAAAATTAACTTCAAAATAATATTATGAAAAATAAATCTATTTACTATATATTACATGGGTCGGGGGTAAGGTAAAGCGGTTACATATGTATATAATCCATAGTGTGTGTGTGTGTGCCTAGTTATGATTCCCCTTAAAAACTGAACTCATTAACATTACAAAGAAAATGTATAAACAAGAAAATAATGAATAAAATCTGGGTAAAACTGCATGATATGATACAAGAGACAATTAAAAAAAATGTGTATATATATATTTATGCATGTGTGTATGTATATATAAAGAATTTTTAAATTAAAAACCAATAGTTTCTTTCTTTGTTATACAACTAAAACCAACTCATCAGAGATGACCGAATTAATAAATAAGGTATAAAAAATATAATAAAACTCTAATTCAACTGTCACTGGAGTGGGGGGCGCGAATTAAACTCTAGAATTCGATAGAAAAAAAAAACAACGAAACTTCTATACTCTGCCCATAAATCCGTCTGAGCCATTTTAACACTTCTTTTTCACAGTTGCTGGTCATATCAAATCAAAGATTTAAAGTCAAAAATAAATTTTTTAAGGCTGGAAGGTAGTTTTTTTGGTTTTTTCATAGAAAACCGAAATGAGGACCACAAATCTTGAGACCGGCTGGGAAACTGTACAACAAAAATGAAGTTTGCAATTCGTTTCGTTTTGCAAATTTCCTAGTCGTTGTACGGTTAACGAAGGCTTGCCAAAGACCTTTCAATTAAGAATTTTTTTTTTTTTTTTTAGAGATTTCATTTGGGGAGAAAATATATTTTAAATATCACCATTTTTTTTAAAGCTGTTTCATGATATAGTTACGTTCGGTATTTAAGAAGAATGCTTATTTCGATGCATATGGTGAATAACTATTCCAAGTTTGTCTTTAGTTCTACAAGTTTTTGGAAGGATTTCAAGAATGAAGTGACTAATGAACAGAAATACAAAAATAACGTCGCACTTAAGCTTTCGTATTTCCATTCCTTAAAGTCCCAGGGACGAATTTCGAATTTTTATTTGCATTCCTCTAGTCGGAGCAACAGCAAAGTGCTTTAAGCAAATTACAGCTGGCGCACATCAGAATTCACATAAAAATTACGGTTTCTGTAGATTCGAATACATAGACCAGATTTATAATCCGGTTTAATGTCATCTATACAGTCCTTTCGTTTTGTAACAAGCGTGTATTTCATAACAAATGTCTGTCTATACAGCAGCCTCATTAAGCTTCAAGTACAGATCATCCTAACTATTAAAATGCATCTCCATGCATAGTATTGGCAGTTATTCCTAGGGGACGTTATGCCTAGACCAAATAAGGTCCATTGTACTGATCCCCAGCATAACAAATCGATTAAAGTTCAAAAAACGCATTTTGCAATCAATCTATCAAAGCCTCTGCCATTCGCTATGACAGTAAACATTTCATGCAACAAAACACTGACAGAGCACACTCAATCAAATAGCTAACTCTAAATACCGAACATAACTAAGTTCTTGAAGCGACAACGAAAAAAAAATTCACAGAACATATATGTAGAACGAGATAACATCTTACGTGTTGAAAGGGCGGGCGTTAAGGTCTATCGTGGAAAGTATTTATTTCTTTTCTATATACAAAAAAATGTACGTAAAGTACAGTGTTGTAAAACGATTTCATTTTTGTTTTTTTTGTTTTTTTGGAGGGTTCTTATTGATTTTTCTCATTTTTTTCTCTTAAGATCTATGCTTTTTCTCTTCTTAATTATATTTTTTTTTACCGCACGTTTGTTTAATTTCACTTATAACTTCTTTATTCAAATGTTTTCAAATTATTTTTTTTTCAGTTTTTTTTTGTACTATTTTACATGATTTAAATTTTAGGTTTTTCTGTTTTTATTTATAAATATTTACAATATAAAAATTTGGGATTTTTTTTGTTTTTTGTTTTAATTATTATTCATATGAAAAATAAGTATATATTTATATATAATTTTATGTATCTAATTACAAGTATGTACACAGTTCTTCCACTCTCACTCATTCTTAATTACATTCACTGGCTAGATCGATTACGCATAACGGGTGTTTATAGTTGATTCTCTACAATGTGTATTCTTACTCCGTCGTCCTTTTTTTTCTCTCTCTCTCTTCTCTGTTTTGGTCCGTTTGCAATTGCAACAGATTGAACAGATACTCTGCGCGAATCCGTCTTATCATTTTACTTCAACATTTCTTAAGAATTTTATGCATATATGTATATATTATATAACTTCTCCTTACGTGGTAAACACTTAGAAAACTAATTATACACATGTTTTTGCGTTTCTTTTCTTTCATCTTCTTCGTTTTTGTTTTATTAATTATGTTAGAATCATTTCCCTTTTTTTATACAAAAATATACACAATATATTTGATTTTTTAATGTACATAGATTTTTCTAGAACGGGTGTGTTCGTTACATTTATAGCTGTGTTGTGTATTCTTGTTTGTTCAACTCACATCCTTAGTTTGTTTTCGTTTTAAGTAGGAAATATTTAAAATTCTTAATTGTATTATTATTTCAAATCAGTAAACTATTTTAAAAATTATAAAAAAAACATTACTTCTGTTTGTTTTGCTAAAATAAGTTATTTAAATGTGGAGAGTGCGGCGGAGGGGGTTTTTCTGTTATTTAATTTGTCGTTTTTCATTTTCTTATTTTCAATGAAAAGTAAAGAACGAGGGGGGAGGGGAGGGGAAGTAATTAGGAATAGGGAATATAAAAATTCCAAATTGTTTTCTTTTGTAATTTTGTACAAATCGGTGAATTATGATTGTTGTTGATTTAATGAAAGGCAAATTATCTAAATCTAAATTTACTGTGTGTAGTGTGTAGGTATTCAAAGTTTGGTTAGGATTGAAAATGAACAAGATTAAAGTAAAAAAGAAAAATCAAATCAACGACAAGACTGAACTAAAAACAAAATACCTTAAGACGAGAAAGAAACTTAAATGGGAGTAAGTGTTGTTTTTGTTTGCTTGAATCCCATTTTCACAATTCGCTCTCAAATGATGGTGTGTGTTATTCTTAGTCTCTCTTACCGTGTAGTGTTGTTGTGGTTGTTGTTCCTTCTTTGTCGATTGTGTCGTTTTGATGGTGTGACGTGGGTGATGATGACGATGATGTTGCTCCAGCGGCAGCAGCTTTTTTAAGTTCAATCGATTCAGCGATGGGAGAATCGAAATTATCAGCACTTGTGTCAAGTATCGGCGAGTATGGCAAACATATTTCAGCCATTACTATTGTGCTCCCTTTGGTGGTGATTGTGGTTGGCATTGTAGCAGCTGTTGTTGTTGTTACATTATTAGGCGATGGTGATGGAGATGACGATGATAGATTGCTTTTGTTCGCCGAGGAACTGTACGTTACATGCGTCCCATGTTCCCGTGGCTCTGGTGTTGATTCCCGCGATGAAGCCAATGATGTCGAAGACGATGAAATTGACTCCAGACAGTTGTCCAAATCTGAATTCGTTCGGTTGAGTGTCGAGGAAATGATTTCATCTGGCACAAAAGAGAAGAAAACTATCGTTTAGACCAGTGACTCGAGTGTGGCACTCGAAGGAAAAACTAACCTCTATGCGATGCCAAATGATTTGAGGCTCCATGCAGTAATGACGATGTCGTGTCCAGGAGTGATGTCAGTCCAATAGAAGCCGCTGTAGATGCTTGTTTACTCTTTAGCGACTTCAAGCGTTCCGATATGCTTTCTTGTTGCTTTTCGAGCAACGTCGGAGCGGGACTGAATTGAACTGCAAACAAAATATTCCCGTTTCAGAATACTACACAAAACCTAAAGTGCCTTTCAGAAACATACCTTTTGGTGTATCATCGATTTTGCTGTTCAAGCCGCTTCCACTGTTCCGCCGTTCACAGTCATCGAAGGCTTTGTCAAATGCATTATCATTTGTTCCCGCCGATGAAGATATTTGATGCGAACCGGTTTTGACTATTGGCGTCGTTGGCGTCGACGTTGCAGAGTCTGCCTCTGGCGATCCAATGTTGCTGTTACTGTCAGTTGATTGTTGCTTGCGTTTGCGATACTCGTTAATTGAAAGCTGGGAATGTAAATTACGCTCTTAGCCACGATCTATGTTTGAAGATGATTTTGAATAACTTACCTTTCTCTTTGGTGCAGGTGGTGGTTCAGGGGCTGTCAGGATTGGATTTAGACGCGGATCATGACTTGCGGTTTTTGTTAGAATCTTAAGCGGAGTCGTCGCGAGGCGTGTGGAATTGCACTCAGCGCTAGGTGAAGTTGCGTCGACTGTGACAGGAGCAGGAGTAGCTGTTGCGGGCATTATCTCAACGATGGATGGTTTCACAGCATTTATCCCGCCGAACAACGTCGAATGCGACGCATAACCGCCAAGTGTGCTATAGCTCTTTGTCTTCGTATCCAGATAGTCGGACAGCATCAGATTCGGAGAAGGTGTTGTCGGTGTTACTGGGGCGGCTATGCTCGTAGACTCTCCAGGATTCGTGGGTGTGTCCAAGAGCTTCCCATATATCGTGTTGTAGTACGGCAGATGATGTCCGCTGGGAGTGAGTACAGTTCCTCCTGCCAGTGTTTGACTTTGCATCGGGACCGCCGGCATTTTCATCAGTGTCTGCATGTCGTAACCTTGCGTAGCTGGTGGCAAGGGAACCGCTGAGTTCGCCACGACATACCCCGCTATGGGCATGGCATTTACTGCCGTGTGATTGAAGCAAGGTATTGTCATTGCGGCGTGATGCATGTGCTTATCGACTTCATCCTTTGTCGGTGTATGCACCGCCAAAGGAGTGGCTTGCGCCAGAGATGAATTAGGTATCGCAGTGGCAGCAACCGTTGCGAGCGGTGGAGGCGGTGGTAGGGAGTGCTGCGCCGTGGCCAGCTTCGGCTGTTCCTGAAAAGGCAACAATGCCAACGACGTCGATTTGTGTGACTTACTGGAGGATGATGAGGACGACTTGTGAGTGTCGTCACTTCGACAGTTTTCACGACGTTTCTTTGCAGCGGAACAATCGTCTTTGCTGCTGCTGGTGCTGTTGCTGCGCTTGTGATGGCTTGTTCCACGGTCGATATGCTCGAAGTTCAATTGACGCTTCTTGGACGACGACGAAGATGAAGTAGATGACGTTCGGTGGCGATTCTTGTCCTTTTCAGATGTAGACGATGATGATTTCTTGCCACTTTTAGACTTTGACGATGACGTTGAGCCGCCTCCCACTTCACCCTTGGGAGATTTACGATCCTTTTTGGGCTTCTTCGATGTCTTTTTCTTTTGCGAGTCAGTAAGGGAGGAATGCGACGACAATTTACTGGTCGTTGATGAGGAGGAATGTTTAGCAGATTTGGATTTTTTATTTCGCGATTGAAGGATCATAATGTTCTCCTTGTGGAATGAGTGTAGACGCTCATGAATGTCTGCCAGATCGTCGAGGATATTTTCATTCTCTGCGGAAGTCTCTGTGACCTTTTGTGCAATTGGAGGTGTCGAAGCTGACGAGGAAGATGACTTTCTTGCCTTGGACGTGAACTTTTCCTCTAATTTCGGCTTTTTCCGCCCGCAATCTTCGGTTTTGGCGATTTTCATTGGTGGCGGTTTGATCTCCTCCGTATTCACCTCGGGCACGACTTCTTGTAATGGCTGCTGTGGCAGAGATTGCTCGGGTGCTTGTGCCTCTATCTTTGGCTTGACTTCTTCCTTCACCTCTTCAACAGCCGGTGTAGGAACGATCTCTGGTTCATCAACAACGGCAACAAATTCATCTTCAGACTTTACTTGCTCCACAACCTCAACATGTTTCTCTGTTGGGTTTTCGTCTTTAACCTCCACCTCGACATCCTCTTCGACTTTGCAGTTAGAATCAACTTCAGTTTTCGGGTGTGGCGATCCCTCCTCCAAATTAACCTCTTCTTTGAGTTCTTCTTTATATTCGAACTTCTCTCCGCCGCCCTCTCGACTTTCTTCGCGTTCTACATCGATCCTAACGTCGTCACCACCCGTCACATCTTCAGGCTCAATTTTCACAAGATTATCCTCAGCGACCATCTTCTGGCCAGGACTTGGCGAACGGAGGATATCCACATCATCGTCCATGTCGGTCAGTTCCTGTTTAAGCTCTTCCTTCATGTCGCACTCGTCGTCTTGCTTGAGAGCCTCACATGATTCAATGCTGTTGAAGCGACCAGATTCATCAGGTGTACCCTCGTCTCCGGTTCCAGGTGTTATCGCATTCGGATCGTCAGAATTGATTACCAATCGTCGCTTTTTAAGGGGTGTCGTAAATCCGTTCGGGAGTTGTGGTGAAGCTGCCGACGATGGCGTTGTCGCTGAATTCTCATCGGTTTCTTCTGAAATAGCTTGGCGAAGCCAGCGTTTCTTCACAGAAGAGTTATTACTGCATGTGCTTACCTGCAGCGGCAGTTTCAGAGAACTACGTGGACAAACCATCTGCGTCACGGGCTCCATTGGTGCAATTCCAGAACTTCCTTCACTCTGATTGATGAACTCTTCGACTTTCTTCGCAACGATGCTCAAGTTCTGTGGCTCTTCGCAGTTTGTCAGGCCCGGCGTTGAGGTGTGTGTTGTAGGCATATACGATGGGGAGCTGATGGTGGGCCCTTGTCCGTATTCACACAAGGCTGCTTGAACCAGACTGTCCAATCCAATTGGCGCCACTGGCGTACTCAAGCCCGGTGCACTCTGAATTGGGGCTTGAGCATGTGGCTGGACCAAGACATCTTCATGCACTTCCAAAGCTGAGGCGTTCTGATCAACGGGTGCACTTACACCATCGGAACTTGGCTGGAAGTCACTTGACTGATTCAGCCAATTGCTCATAAGAACTTTCTTTGTTTTCGTCTTCGCTGGATATTTGAATTCTCCAGAAACGCCTGCCGATTCTGGGAGGCCTTCCAAGGGGCCAACGGCTGCCTCTATTAATAGGCATGTAGAACTAACGATTGTCGGTGTTGGCGGAGGCGAGACCACTTGGGATTCGCGAGAGTTGTCATGCCTTTCGGGTGACTTAATTGACTCCTCCATAGACTCACTATCCTGCGAAGCATTTGCGTCTTGCACCGGATTGGCAAATGCCAAGAGAAGACCGGCAGCAGCGTCTACATTTGCAGCATCTACAGTTGGACTTGCAGTTAAATGCTCTTGCTCGGACGTGGCCTCTTGCTGGTGGTGTCCTCCTTCCATTAACTGCGACATAAGATTCAATTGCCGACTTGCGATGGACTCCGCTGTTGGCATACCTCCAGGAGGCACACAGTTCTGTAGACCCTGTATCGGTGGTGAGAGCATCGACGTTGACTCTTCAGAAGTTGCAGCACCATCCGAGTCGTTGCTGTTCATGCGACTCTTTCTCCGCTTTCGCTGAGAACTGCTGTTTATGTTGTACGACTTGTGTGACTTCCGCTTCTTTTTGCGCATAGACGTGGCATTCTTCTTCGCCGACTGATAGCTTGCATTCGCTGGAGCACCACTGTCTGTGCTATTACTTCGCTTCGGACTAGGTGAGTTGCTGCTTCGTCGCTTTGTTACGTCAGTCTTAGCTTGCTTCAGCTCCTGCTTGCGCTGCTGGTTCTTTTCCATTTTTTCGAATGCCCTCAGGATCGCCTCCATTTTGCGCTCTTCTCGAGTCAGCTTTCGTGATTCGTGCTTCTCCTCTTGCTTTGGAGGCGGTGGTGTGCTCGGTGTTGGCGCTGGTGCTGTCTGTGCGCCATTTGAGGAATCCTCTGATATACTGGTTCGGAGCTTGGCTGGAGTCTTACGTCCGCAATTCGGTTTCTGTGGAGATTTCACGGGCGATCCATTCACCGCTGCTGCTGCAGCAGGCTGTTGAGCATCTGGCACTGGATTTGCAGGCGGGATCTCTTTTGGCTGCTGCGCAATTGGAACTATGACTGTTTGCGTGCTACAGCCAGCCACCGGCTCTTGGGCAGATGGAGCCGCTACTACTTGTTCTTCGGTTTCTTTGGCCGCCACAACTTGAGGCGGTGGTGAGTGCGAAGTTGGCGGGAGCACTTCCGTTTCTGCTTCTATGACACTTGCCTGTTCTGGTTGAGCTGGTGCCTCTTCTGTTTTCGGCTCTGGTGGCACCACCTGCGAGGGACAAGCAATGGCGATAGGCGCTGGCAAAACTGCTTCCTCGGCCACAGACGCAGCTGCAACTGCAACTACGGTAGGTTTTACTTCGGGGACTGCTTGCACAATTATCGGCGGCAGAACGACGGTATCCACTGCAGGCTGCGGCGGCGGCAACGCTACAGGAACACTGCTTATTGGCGGCGGTTGTGACTGCGGCTTAGGAGATGATGGTGTCAGTTTGACATGGGTCACATGCTGAATAGGCTGAGGCACTAACTGATGCTGCTGCTGCTGTTGTGGCGGTGGCAGTGGCGGCGGCGGTTGTTGCTGCTGCTGCTGCTGCGGCGGCGGCGCAATTGGTTGTTGCATTTGTATTTGCATCGGCTGAACCGGTGGCGAACTGATGTGCGTTGTCGGAGGTGACGGAATCGATACCGATGGCGATGACGAGGACGTATAAACCCCCGAATCGTGCATAAGGCTTGTAATCGATGCAGTTGAGTTATACAGATTCGGCGCGAAGCTGTTGTTATTTATATTATTTGGACTGAGGAGGCCAGCATTGCTGTCTCCGCTGGACGACGTAGATCTACCACGATTCACATTCTGGACTTTCTTCTTCGACGTCGTTGCCGCGCCCTTCTCTACACAACCATTTAACACAACCTTACTGTTGCTGCGCACCGGTTTTGCTGGCGCAGCTGGAGGCATAGGAGGTGGGACGCCAAATAGGCAATCCTTTGTAAGACCACATGCGCAGCTAGTGCTGGTGGGCTGAATTGCGAAATTGTACTGCTTTCGGTTCTCCAGCGCTAGCAGGTCGTGCGGCTCGTGCTTAATAGTGATCTCTGTGCTGGCCATGATGTTTGTGAGCGACACAATGTACAGGTGGATCGTTCCCTTCTCAAACAAATGCTGAATGACCGCATTCGGGCGACAACTTCGCCGCACAAATCTGGCCTCGTTTCCATAGGTTCGTGTGTCAACGCATATCTCCGGCCCGTTTTGTCCGCCATCGCCAGGCAACTGATAAAAGAATATAAATGCACCGGGGATCTTGTGAGACTTGAGCGTCTGCAGATAATTCGATGGGGGTGGACTGTTCATGTTGATTGAGGCGTTCTGCGTTTTGTACTGTGTGGTTAGCATGTATTTGCCGCGCAACTCGAATATCGGTGAGTTTGGTGGAATATTGAAATTGCTAATGAGAATCTTCCCCCCGGCATGCGGCACTGTTGTCGCTTTGTTCTCCAGGCTGCCACAGTGCTTGAGTGCTTTGTTTTCGGTCGCAGTTATACTCTGCAACAAATTCGGCTGCTTGCTGATCGCATGTAGACGCGCCCTCAGCTCGGGGGAGTAATGGTTAGTCACCAGCAACTCGTAGTTCTCTATCCACTGGCGTAGGTTTGCGGCGTGCTTGTCGACAGGATCGCCTGAGCTACTCTTTGATTTTCTTTTAGTCGTCTTCTTGTTCTCCCGCCGCTTTGCAACCACACCAACGCCAGTCGTCTTCTCCTTTTTGGTCTTCTTAACCAATTCTTTCCGTTTGATTAGTTTACCCTTCTTATTCAACTGTTGTGAGGTGGTGCTGGTCACGCTTGGTACTCCACCGAGTTGAGGTTGTTGAGGACCTGTCCCGCCGTTTGATATCTCATTGGTTACCAGCGCTGGTGGTCCCGATGCGTTCAACTGGGCCGCGTTTAGCAGCAGTTGTGTCTGCTCCTTGCGTTTCTGCAGCTGGAGGCTGCGGGCACGTGCCCGGTCGACTTCACGAGGCTGGCACAATTCGCAGAGGTACTCGTCGGGAATATTCTGCCGATCTATTCCCATGCAATCGACGTGTTGCCATGCACTAGACAAGAAACAGAAAGGAGATCAATTTGTCAGTAACTTCGAATTGACAAGCACACAAGAGGGTTACAAATCGGATATGTTTTACTTACGAGCATTTATCACAACAAATCATGTAGCCATCGTCATGCGTCAGATCGCATATGCATCGTGTGATGGAGTCGTCTTCGGCTTCAGCTTCAGGAGCCGTCTCCGTCTCCTCGCCCGGATCAATGTCGGCCGAAGCACCTGCGCCCCTTGTCGATCCATTGCTGATGGCAGAGTGCGCGTCATCGTCTTGTTTATGCCGCAAAACTGAAATTTTGGAAATACGAAATAAGAATCTTGGATGAATCAAATCTCCGGTGAACTTACTTTCTTGTCCGTAGAGCGTGTACGATGTGTTCGGCGCGCCACTAGCGGCATTCTGCGCATTCACGTTCGCCATGGACAGCTGGGAGGATGGGCCCAAATTGCAGTTGACACTTGTACCCGATATGGGCCCGGCGGTGGTGGAGTACACAACTTTGCTCTCCGATGAAACTTTCGTTTGTCCAACAACTGTCGCCGCAGTTGGAGCAATAACTGTGGTGACATTCACTTGTGCTTGTTGCTGCTGCTGTTGCTGGGACTGCTGCACGATAGTCGTTGTTGCTGCCGGTGAGGCTGACGACAACTCAACAGGAAAACGCGTTGGCATTGCAACCACATAAGTATGATCTTGAAGCACCGCATGAAGAACCTGCAGACGCAAGTCGTTCGTGCTTACTGGCACTGGACGCACTTCTTCGCCAATTACCTCGTCATCTTGTTCAGGTCCAGCTGGTGATTGCTGTGCGGACAACTGCTGTTGGTGTTGCTGCTGTTGCAGATGGCTGTGCTGAGTGAGTGTTGTCCCAACTGGGATCCTCGACGTCATTGTCGCTGACGGCTGCTGCTGACTGCTGCTTGGTTCATTCCTGGAGAAAAACAAGTCAACATTAAGGGATTGAAATACAAAATAGGTTTCGGTGAGTGTCATCCTCAAAATTACGGCGGTACTTACTTGACTTTGTAGTACTCCGTTACAGGCTTCTTTGTACTTATCGTTGTATCATGGTACTTTCTCTCCAGTGACTGCGACCTGCTGTTCGGCGCACTGGAACTCAATCTCTGCTGCTGCTGTTGTTGGTACTGTTGCTGCTGAACACCATAAATCGGGTACTCTTTGGGGGAAAGAATTAAATTCGATGTGGACGTATGATGTTGCTGCTGCACAGTCAATGGCGTTGGGGGTGGCATACTGCCAGATTGGTGGATGACCTTAGCTGTTGGCGCTGGCTGCTGTTGCTGATGGAATCGTTGTTGATTGTTGAAAGAGTTTTGCGCCATTCGCTGAAGAATTCTAGCGGAAATCTCGTCGGTCATATGAGTGCCATTCACAATCGTTATGTCGTCCGTTTGACGCGGCGAATTCTGTTGGGGGCTCTGTTGTGGGCCCCCACTTTGGATATAGCTTCCCGTTGGAGTCGAGGAAATGTGATAAATGTTATTTCCATCCGATTTACTGCCATCGGTTGTCACAAATTGCTGCTGCGTTATATGCACCTGCTGCGGTTGTTGATACTGTTGGTGGTTGCTGCCGCCGCCACTGCTGCCACTATTTGTTCGCACTTTTTGCGTGGTTGTGGTTATTATGGTTGGCGCCTGCTGCTGCTGTTGTTGCTGCTGAATCACTGTTCCATGGGCGTTCACAAACTTAATTGTTCCCGAACTACTATTGCATGAGTTTATTGTGTTTATTATTTGTTGATTGATCATAACACTATTGCCGCTTGTATTGTTTACTTTGTGATTCTGGTTCTGGGAGGACGCGTTCGCGGGCGACGGGATCACAATGTGATTTTGCATCACATACTTGGGATGTTTGGATATCTTCGTTGGCAAATGATGCTGCTGGTGTACACCGGAACCACTCACATTGTTGATCTTATTGGTGATGGTGTACGTACCAGACGTCGCAACCGACGACACATTCGCTGAGTGGTTCTGATGTAATGTTGCCACTGACACAGTACCGCTGCTGTTGTTGATCGTGTTGTTGTACTGCTTGATCAGTTTGTTCTGCGATTTGACGTGCTTGAGCGTTGTTTGAGGCTGGACAGTGGTCGAGTTCTGATGCGGACTTTGATGGATATTAATCGTTTGATAGTGCTGCTGTTGTCCCGCTCCGCCGCTGGGCTGCTGCTGAATGAAAGTTTTCACACTCTGCTGCTGTTGAGTGCTGATGATTTTGTGTTGCTGCAACTTCATCGATTGGCCGGTTGATTTTTTAATCAGATTTGTTTTTCCACCACTGCCAGTGGTTACAATGTTATGCACGTACTTCTGCTGCATTACCATTTGACCAGTGTTCGTGTACTGCGCAGAAATATGCTGCTGCTGTTGTGGTGAATGCTGCAGGGTTTGCACCCTTGCCATCATCTGAACGTTACGTGGAATTGTAACCTTCTGAACAACTTGCTGTTGTGGCTGTCCCTGTTGTTGACCGATCACTGTATGCCCGCCGGTGGTGTTCAGGACATGATGCTGTTGGGCATTGTTGGCCTGTTTAATCGCCACATTGTTCCCCTTGTATGTGGCCATCTTTTGTACTGTTGTTGTCTGACCTTTCGATGTTGTGGTTATGTACGGCAGACTTTTAGCATTCACAAAATTGATGGTCTGCTGATGATGTTGCTGCTGTCCCAGTTGTCCCGTGGTGGTTGTTACACCACCATTTCCCCCCGCATTCGATTGCTTGGACAAAACGGTCAGATTGTTGAAGAGCACTTTTGAGGTTCCATTGTTACCTCCTGTCCCATTTCCGTTTGTTGTCGTCACATTGCCCATAGAATCGATAATCATGTTGCCAGTCGTACCATCGGCTGTGACAATTTTGATTATTTGCTGTACTGAGTCGTTCGTTGTTGATATCATGACGTTGCCATTGCCATTGCTACCAGATGAATTGGCATTGCCGCCGGTTTGCGCATGCTCAAGATACTCTTCGCTCACAATCAATTGCTGCGGTGCACCCGATTGTGCTGCACTAACATGATGAGTTGTTGCTGATTGCTGATGGTGTTGTTGCTGCTGCTGCTGTTGTTGGTTAAGTTGATTCATTTGCTGTTGTTGCTGCTGCTGCTGCTGTTGTTGTTGTTGTTGCTGCTGCTGTTGTTGATTATAGGCAAGAGTTTGCAAGTTTGTTGTAACAACCTGATGATGTTTTATCTGTTGCTGTTGAATTGATGCGGATGATGGCGAATGTGTCGACGATGATGATGACGATGAGATCGTTCGTTGATGTCGTCGCATTAGTGGATTGTTATTGCTGCTGTTGCTATTGCTAGTACCGTTATTATTGTTATTCGGCTCACTAATAATATTGCCAACATTGCCATCGTTGACATCGTACAATTCATAGAACTGCTGTAGATTTGGTTTATTATTATTTGTTAATGTTGTTGTTGCGCCAGAGGCAGCTATAACCGATGCCTTATCTACAACAATAATACCAGACGATTGTAATGGCATTGCAACAAAATAAGACCTTTTTGCATTCGTTGAATTTGAAAGTTGATACAATGAAAGTCAAAGAGAGTTCTTTCCTGAAGGTCTTCACTTTTTTTTTGTTTCGCTCGCTCGTTTACTTCCCAAGGAGTATTGTGTTTTGTTGTCTATCGAAAGAAATGTGTTGTCTTTTTTCTTGTTTGTTTCTATTACGAAACAAATAAAACTTAAATCAATTTTGTTTTCTGTTTGCTTGTTTATAGCTTTTTCTTTTTTTTTATAATTTAGTTTGTTTTTTCTTTATTTTTTTTTTAGTTTTCCTTTTTCTAACGTTATTTCTACTATAACTGTTTTTCAAAGTTCATGTTTTTTTGTTTGTTTGTTGTTTTGCTTTCTTCGAGATTTATTTTTCTTGTTACGTTTTATTTTTTCTTTTTCTTTTTTTTTGCTTGTTTTAGTTCTTTTTTTGTTTCTAGTTTAACACTTAACTGTTATCATCTGGCTTTATCGGTAATAGTAACGCAGATGGTGGGCCCCCAAAATCATGGGGGCTGAGTTTATTGTTATCAATAGAATTTCTAGTTTCTGTTGACATTACATTATAAGCCATCACATCTGATAACATTACTGATTTTAAAACAGAATCCGCTTCAATATGTAAATCGTTAGTTGTTGTTGCTGCCGTAAGACGCTTGTTTAGTGTCTTTTCAGGTTCTTCCGATGGAATTGTGTAACTTCTTTCATTCCTGATTTCAGTTCATCTTAAAAAAAGAAAGAAAACAAATTCGAATTAAAATCATTTCTTCTTTAATGCATAAAATAAGAGACAATCTGGTGCGGTTGCTGGGTTACATAAGTTCTAAAGACGATTGGAACTGGAGATAGATGAAGGATTATTCTCTGGAAGTGGCCTGCACAATTAATCAAACATCACGGAGACATGAATGTCATTAATCTGCGAATACATATCGCACCTTAAAAGTTCAAAAATACCCTTTCTATGACATTACGTATTTCAGTTTTTAATACGAGTATTGATTAAGTCTTCGTTGCCCCGAGAGTCCCGAGGATGGGGATGGAAATGGAACTCCTATATACGAACCAGTGTGTGATAGAGCAACGTTACCGAAAGTTTTCAATTGGTTAATCACAGCGAAAACAAATCCATTAAGAATTCGTTATCGCTAAAAAACGTTCCTTCTTTTACCAAGGGTGTCCATACATATAGGTATGTTCGCACATTCTACTCGCATGTGATGTGCGAGTATGTTCGAATGTTCTTTTTATTTGATGCCTTTCTGCTTAAGGTACAATCAATTGTAATCAGCGTTTTGTGAGTGAGGTGTACTCAATAAAACTCAATTCAAAACAATTATTTTATTATCTTCTTATTGTTGGCTCAATTCCTTCTCATTTCCCGCTCTCCCATCGCATTGCATGCTGATCTCTTTTCCTCCCATTGAAAACAAGTGAAAATAACGAGTATAAAAAAAGTGGGAAAAGTCCCAGATTGTCAGACTTGCAGTGCGCATGTTCAATAAACGGCGGATTCAAGACAAAAATAAAGAAAATGCAATATATTCACAAAAAAAAAAAAAGAGGGAAAATAGAGGAAAGAGAAGTGGAAATAATAATTGAAAGAGGGTTGCGAAAACAGAATACATTTCATAAATCATAAAGGTTGCATTTAATCAGACCTAGGATCTGTTAGCAGTCCAATCAAATTAAGGGGGGCAATCATCTGAGATGTAGACCACACAAAAAAAAAGTAAAAGGAAACGCAGGAGGAGAATTGACGAATGGAGTAGAAAAGTGGCCAGGGAAAAACAGGTTGAACAACATTGCAAAGTTAACGTCCGACAAAGAAGACTGAGTAAATCATTCTTTTTTTTTTCTTTTCACTTTGAAGCTGAAATTTTCGCCTGATTCTGGTGTGTGCCACTGCAGGTCTGTGTCATAGGTAGAATATTTTTTTAATTAATGTACACTTGCTATGTTTTTAATTCTAACAAACAAAACAATCTGATGTGTGGAATGCAAGGAAACGTCTAGAGTTTAGCGCGACTTTTTATGTAGACTGTAGAGGATAATCTATAAAACGAATATCCTGATTAAGATACAAACATCAAGTGAAATCAATTGTATAAACAACATCAAGTAATGTGAATACAAAAGGAATACAAACAGTCAACATTTTACAAATGCAAGCAGATGGTGTACACGACGATTCTAAGACAAGAGACGAAAAAAAGTTGTAGTCATGCGTGTGGCCTGCCATCGATTGTTTTCGGTTGACGTGGCTTCGTCTTTTTAAATTCACTTTTCAGTGCAAAGAGCTCAATTTACATCAAACGTAAGTTATTGAAGAACCGTGTATGCACTCACTTTCAAGTGTATTGTTAATTGCTGTGCTAATTAATGCGGGAATCCTCCAAGTGTGTACTTTTCAATTGTTCACTCAGTATGTCAGGAGAATGAGGCGTTTCAATAGGGTGGTTGGTGGTGCACATTCGGGGTCAACTTTTGAAGGGAATACCTTTTTTTTAAATAAGTACAGTCACTTACAGATGTGCAAAACGTACAATGGGCGGGGCATCAAATAACAATAAAGGTGATCAGAAGATTGTATTATGTTAGTTGTCTGGCGATCAATCGCAAAAACAAAACATTTAGGAAGAACCCATTCAGACAAATCAGACGCGTAAAAAGTGCAGTCTGCCAGTGTAGTGGATAAGTGTTTCATGTTCGTTGTAGAATATCATAGAGAAGAGTTCACACATTTTATCCCGCAAAATGCGAGCAATGTTAATTTTTTAACCTAAACTATTTTCTATTGCGCCTTTGCCAGAGCACTGTCATGCGTACAAACTGATTTGCAAATGCAAAAATAATACGACACAACACTATCTAGTGAGTTCAGTCAGTGTGTGCAAGGAATACAAACAATAAACTGTGGAGAGAAAAACAGAAAAAAAATATTGTAAAACTACAATTCCAATACAACAAGAGAGAAAAACTATACATGACCA
Organism: Eristalis intricaria; assembly: GCA_964034865.1. Classification (NCBI taxonomy): domain Eukaryota; kingdom Metazoa; phylum Arthropoda; class Insecta; order Diptera; family Syrphidae; genus Eristalis; species Eristalis intricaria. The sequence continues at coordinate 5,589,392 of OZ035875.1, read as the reverse complement.
GCGAGCACGTCGTCGCTGTCGGTCTACAGTGCATTCACTTGAGTATACACATAAAATAAAGTGCACATATAAATATAAAGGCCATATAATGAAGCAGCTAGCAGCGAGTGGCAGTAGCAACAACTGCATCTGTGGAATAACGTCGACAACTGCGACGTCGACGAATACCATTGGACAAATTTAAATAAAGTTCACAGCGCAAAGACGACCAGACCAAGACCACGAAATGGAAGCGCACTACACAAAGGCAGGCTAGATGAAAAGCCGAAAAAAACACAACCACTACCAATATTAAAACTAAAATGAATAAAAAACAAAAAAGAAAGGCAAGACAATATAGGTTTAGTTGGCTTCAAGTTGGATTAATTCCTGCACGATAGACTCTCCCGTTGACAGATTTTAATGCATTGCTCCTTGAATAAGAGAAGAATATCAGCTCCTTGATTTATTTTGGAATGCAATGCCTATGCATACTCAAACAGGGGATATACATTAAGTCCTGTCCAACACCCAGGCATCATTATTCCGCTTACGTAACTCTCACGGCATGAAGAATCCTCTTTCGTTTTCTTTTAAAACAGAATGCCAAATCTCAAATAGACGGCTGCAAACGAAAACGAGAAACACGGAATAAAATATTATCCAACAGAACTTGAGGAAAACGAGAGGACTGCTTAATGAAGTAAAACGAAGGTGTCGTGACATTTTATATACATATATTTCTTTTGCTCGCTTCTCTGAAAAATGAAAGTATGATGATCCCCGGACACCGGCAGAAGCAGATTCTCATCGGTACACATTAGGGTGGTGGGCAAATAAATCCTGTTTCCTCTTGCACAAGGTAAAACCAAGTTGTGTGTGTTGTCGCCGATTGAGAATTTGAATAGAAGAAGCGTCTTTTTGTATACTGATTCATATTCGTTGTGGGCGAGAAAGAATTGTTTTATTTATGTGTTTTCTTTTGCGGTGATGATTCGACGACGTCTTGCCAAATAACACCTAACTGTATCACGTTGATAAATTTAAATATCAGAGTTAGACAGATGCAGACGAGGCTCCACTTATGTATAAATACATATGTATCGTCACCGTGACTAATTGTCGAGATTCTTATTCCGAGACTAATCTGTGACAGAGTCGATGTGGTGTACAGTGTAGTTCCATGTGTAGAGAACTTTTTTTTTCTCTCCCGAGTTAATGGTTTCCAATTTTACTGTCTCTTATCAATTCATATTGTTGGCTTGGTGGTAATTAGAAACGATAGGGCGACATATTTGATATGTTCTTCTATTTACAACAGGAACACCGTTATCAGTTGAACTAGATTTGAAAACGCTAAATTTAGTATATTCTTGCAAACAGACAAGTTTAAGGAAAAAACCAACCAGCAATTCGTTGTCAATAACATTCGAAGAATAAACCATGCTTAGTAGGAGCTTATTAGTCAGCATTTGTTGTAGTTTATCACCATCGCATGTACTTAGTTGCATTTGTATTTGTTTAGAGCCGAGCTTACAGAGAGGGTAGACTTCAATGATTTCTTTGAACAATCTGTCCAGAAAATGACGATATCACACGTTAAGCCCATATTTCCTACAATGAGTAATTTATAAGCATTCAAATCGATTGAATAAGAATTTTTAATCTTATGTAAATGTAACCTTAGCTCAAGGCATAAAACAGACAGCAAAAAACAAAAATTGTACTAGATCACATTCAATCCGATTTGACACAACACCTTATCGTGATTCCAGAGAAGAATATTAGACAAGTTCTATTTTTGTTCGCTGAATTATTTTGTTAAGTAAATAAATTATATCCCTGTGTATCATAATGAACACGTAGCACATCTTGCCCGCTTGCTGAATGTACGAAAAGAAATTTACAAAAAGGAAATGCGCAAAATATAAGCGCGGTTCCAAACGCGAATGTGATGACAACCTTCAGTTGTTCACACATGAATACAGGTACATTTGCAAACATGTATTGTTTATTATCTCATTGTTGACCATTGTGAGTACATGAAAAAAGGGATATTATCATCACACCGTCTATCTAAATCTAGTCAAAGAAGAACCCCAGATACAATCATCGACAGAGAACGGAATTATACTGAGTAAGGTGCTGCCATTCGTACACGCATACAGAAAATTGTGTTTGATGTGTATTTATATAAAAATAGTCGACGAAAAAAAAACAAACTCAATCCAGAGATCAGCGACGATTGGGATGATGAGAGGGCAGGGAGAACAGCACATGTACACCAGCAGCACAGTGCAAATCAAAGCGCACCAAACAGTGCTAGTGCTCCCCCTGAATGTACAAAACCTAACACAAAAAAGGCTAAGCATATCTACATCGAATAAATAAAACTGAGAACAAAATAAACCAAGGAACAAACGACGCAAAATCAAATAAAATGTTAAAGAAAAAACTAATAAAAGTAGAATAGCACTGGGGCGGCAGATGAGAAGCGAGCAGAAATACAAAAACAAAAAAAATACATATAAAACAAGAACTATATTCGCGCACATGCCGAATATTTCATAGGTGTAAAAGAGATCAACGATGAAAAATTCTACTCCTCTGATTGAGCTGAGGGTCCACGAAACGCTTCGCGAACGAACAACTCTTTTTAAGCTTCCCTACATATTCTCCAACTACCTTCTATGTGCTGCCAACTTCATATCAAAGGAATTTCTTAATGCGGAATAAACGAGAAAATGCGAAAAATATGAGAAAAAATACAAACTTCAATCAAAAGAAGATATATGGACTAGGTTGTCTCGCTCTCACTCATCCGAACAGTGCCTATAATTACTGATTTCAAATCAAAAATGGCTGCCACCATCTCATACATGTATACATCTAAGCCCAATACGTACACAATAACCATTGGGGCTATTCATGCCATGCGCAAACACAACACTCACTCACAAAATGTGTGTATGCATTTGTTCCAATTACACAACACACACGAATAAAACTTGATTTTTTTCTTCGTTCAAAATCTTTTTCCCCACATTAAATATGGCGACGAGAAAAATAAAAATGGCTACAGTAAAGAAATTCGATGAAAAATCGCGCAAAATACACAATTCAGGCCAATATTTGACCGTAAAATTGTTCACATCGACTGCACAAGTAATGTACTATTGGAGAAAGTCAACTATTCAACCAGCAAAACACGATTTCAGGGGTATATGTGTGGAAAAAATATGCCAAACATCATATGCAAGTGAGAAATCATACCAATTTTTACAACAAGAAATGAGGCTCCACACATTAATTCGCGAAACTTGTAAGCACATATTGTGTTTTGACGCGTTCTGTTGGTAAACGTTTAGATCACCCACTAACTAATCGCCATATTAAATATACAGGGATCCCAAGGTATGCAACGCAAGCTAATACAATGTAATGATTCAAAGATGCTGCTACATAAAATCCCCTAACTGCACCACCGTTCTCTTTATTGGAATACTTTGATGCTTTGATAAATGCAATAATGAATATATATTACTTACGTTACAATGCACAAGAAAATCGCCAACGTAGGAAAATTCCTAAATGTTCACTAAAGAAATTTTTCCCTTTAAAATTTCAATTTTTCCACCACACGAAAACCGTCTTCGAAGACGTATTTTTTTTATTTTTTCCCTTTTTTTTTTGTTAAATTATTTTTTCGAGTTTATCCCAAATGGAATTTGTTTAATTGGAAAGAAACAATTTGCGGTGGAATTGACAGCGTAGTTGCAAAACGTTGACGTCGGTTAATGGTGAAGAACTTTTTCATTTGAGTAATAGAAACACCCGCGACAAAGTCTGCACTTTATAGAAGTTGGTTGGCTACCAATAGTATGTACTACCAACAGCGAGAGAGTAAGATTTGTGGGGAAAAATGTCAACAAATTTTAAGAACGTTTTTAATCGTTTTTCACTTAAATTAACAACAAAATTCAATGTTTACTTGAGAACTGCTTTAATTCACTGTGATTTGCACAATTTTTTATGAATTTTTATGAAATTCTCTCAGAGTTATTCGACTTGAAAAATCTGACGATTTTCCCAAGTGCCTACAAATTCAATAAATGGCGGCCATTCGAGTGTTATTTTTTTCGATCACCAATACAGTAAATCCAATTAAGTTGAGAAAAATATATACATTGTAGACCGAAACTGAACGAAAGTTGTTTTGTGCTATTGAAGTGAGATGGATGAATTCTGCGAGTGAGGAGTGACGATGGCTGATGTAAATGCGAATACTGTTTGAGAGAGCGAGATTAATGGTGTTTCGTTGGATTGCATTGTACTCTTTTTTCCATTCGATTACTGTTGGTGAATTTCTGAATTGAACGAAGTAGTATGGCTAAGAGGTGACATCCGCTTCGGCGGTGTTCGTTATGTTCGAATTAAATATGCTTCACATCAAAATGGCGTTTACATATAAGGAGAATTGCCTAATTTGTACGTTGAAGAGTTATTTACGTAACAGGAGTAGCAGATGCATATTTCATTCAGTTTTAATAAATAATTCTAGTCAATCCTATTCTTTGTTACCACCAGTAAATCCTTCCTTTGCACTGATGACTTTTATAATGATTGAGGAATCTATCCTCAATCATCAAAATCGAGCCATATCCTCGGCCCATTGAAAAATGAAAAACCAATTAATTTGTAACAATATATTAATTTATTAAAATTACATGCATATTCTTATTCGAAAGGACAAACTCTCTTTGTACAACATTGAACATTATACTAACTACACAGGAAAAAAAATAAATCTCGTACACAAATACTCTTTGAATTCACATCCGTTGTCATAAGGAGTCAATTAAAATTGATGGAGTTCTGATACATCGATGCGATTGCTGGATCTTCGGTCTCGTAGATTATAAGAACATCACGGAATTTGTCAAGCAGCTGTAGCAATTGCCATCGCCGTAGATTTTCAAAGTACATTATCTCTTCGAGGTGATGTTCACTCTTAAAATACCCCGCTTGATAAAGTTTCTTCATCAGTGATAGATCTTCGACGTTGTTTGACGCTGGAATACGCTGTATTGCAAATCGATCTTGAGTCTGAAAAACGCTTAAAATGTCTTTGATCTTCTCTTCGTCTTCAATGGAATCTATGCTGTCGCAATTGTCGGTGCTCATAGATGCTGTGATACTGGAATAGGATTTTGTGTAAGCTACTGTTTTGTGCCATGTCAATTTACATACGTACCTAAAGTTTGATTTATGACTTGAACTGGGATGAGCCGCAATGTTATCAGACGTCGTCGAGCCCGCTGCAGAGAAGCGATCCTCTGTTATCGAACGGCGACTGGTATTTGGAACCGGTAATGGTTGGCTGGACATGCTCAGCATAGAGCCATCGTTTCTACAATAGAAAATCAGAAAATTAAAAATCTCTGCAATTTTTCTCTGGAACTCACAGTTCGTCGTCACTTCCTTGACCAAGAATACTTCGTGGTATTTCATCGTCCAATACATCATCGATATCTTGTTCCGTATCGTCGTCGCACCTGGCTAAGTCAATTGATCGGTTTTCACAGTCTATTAGGTCACTGGGCATGAATTGCACGTATGTGTGAAGTTGCATTAGTAGATGATGTTGCAACATCCAAAGAACCATTTGAGCGAGAATCCGTTGACGAGCCGGTTGCTGCAGTGGTGTCGTTAAGTGTCCAATGGATGTTGGCAATGAGAAATCACTTATCACTTCAAACAAGTTCATACCCGGGAACCGAGCGGTGAATTTCTCGACCAAATGCGACTTTGTGTGAAGTGGTGCATCTGGAGCAATTACGTACACGTTTGTTTCGCAGAGTGGATAGATTATTGTGGCCTTTGCCCAGTAGACCAGATGACCAACCAACTTGTTAACATGATCAATGTGCAGATCAGCATCCGAAGCCATGTTCTGAAGACTCTTAAGCGGATTATAGACTTCAAAGAACTGCAGAAGCATATTTGCTCCCGATGGCGGAACGCAGTCCAGTAGTTCAGCAAAATCGACTAACAGAAGCATGCCATGGTACGGCTTAAGGGACTTCAGACATCTGTCAATGGTCTCGGGTTCCACAACGCAGCCTTTCTTGTGTGACTGATGCGCCTTTTGTGGCAGACAAAAGCTTAGAGTAAGGCTTTGGTTGATCGTAGTGTTTAGCAGTCCCGTAGTGCATAAGTCTTGATGTACTGATTTTATTGCCTGCGCCAGTGTGGACTTTTCGAGAATCAGATCAAAGGCAGATTCTCTATCTAAGATCTTCTTCAGTACATCGTCATGAGTCGCTATCATTTGACTTATTTCATACGAAAGATATTCAACTCGCTGCTCTTCAAGCTTTAGTGCCAGCACTAACTTTTTACTTAACTCGTAGTAGCTCTTCACTATGGAATACGAGGCTTGAGCATGCAGAGCAAAAACAATGCTTATTAGAATAAGATGCCTTTCGTTGTTCGATGATTTTCGGAATTCCGATAACGTTGGATGGCTCACAAAACGCACGTCGTTCACTTTAAGTTCAAATTTTTCATTACAAAGCTCTGATTTAACAGCGAATAAATTTACAAGCACTTCATCTGTGAAATCCGAGAGATGACCTTTGGTTATATTCGAAGTATGCTGGGGTGGCTTTTGTAGAATATCATCGGTTGTATTTATTGCATACGGATTGCGTTTCTTATTTTTGTTGACTGTGTTGTTAGCAGATTCAATGCGATAAGGATAACGAAACAAGATACGTGCACCTTTACTGTCTGATTCAAACAGAATAACCGCCAGTGGATTGACTTCCATGTTGGACTGGCTTACTGATTTCTTCGTTTACCAGAGTAATTTAGAATCACATAAATTAATAATAAATATTATAAACAACTTTGTACCCCATGTTGATTCGTAGAGGTCTGATATTTTACGTTTTGATAAGATACATAGATACGTCAGTTGCTGACAGCTGTCCTAAGAATGCTTAAGGTGCTGACACATTGGAATCAGTGCAATGGTAAATAATGGTTTTAAAATATGTCGCATCTATTCGAACTTTTAAGACATTAAATGATTAGCCAACAATTTATGATGAAGGAAGATACTATATAAATATTCGCGATATTAAGCAGATGCAAATATTTCATCTGGGAGGAATTGATTCATATGAACAATTTCAACTATACGAGCGAACACCTCCATAATTTACTGTCACTTTTTGACAAAAGAATTTATGACTTTTCAGTGTGGTTTCCGAGTTGAAGCTTCATTCGGCATCTGCTTTTAATTTATTAAATATTCACAATTTATTCGCCCTCATTAAACTTACAAAATGGATAAGAATAGTGCTGCCTTATTGAAAAAACTCCAAGCCGAATTGGAGTCGTACCAGACAAGTCAGAAAAGTAAGTATGACTAATCGGCTCGACTGCTCTGCAACTACAGTGTCCTTTCCATTTCTCAGCATTTATGAAATTGGCAAAACATAGGACAATCTTAGAAGGACAACTCAACGAAAACAAATGGGTGCTAGATGAGTTAAATCTCCTGGGAACAGAAAATAAGGTGTACAAACTCTATGGGCCGGTATTAGTTAAACAGGATCTCGAAGAGTCTCGCCAAAACGTCGGCAAGCGAATTGAATACATCTCCAAAGAGCTGAAGTCCTTTAATAAAACACTGGAAAATATGGAGAAAGACATTCATAAACATCGAGAAAATGTTCAAAAGCTGCAGCAACAATATCAAGTCGCCATCGCTATGAAATAAGAGACCAGAACATTTAGAATGTAGTTTTCTAAGTTACGGCTTACCATCATCGTTACCTTTGTCATTGCAAAATTAAAAATATGAGTTGTTTCTATTGTACGGAGTTTGCGGGCCTTATAAACTACCCCAATAATAAACTAGAGTAACATAAACCGAATCATAACTTGTTTATTATGTTTTCCATGGAAACATTGTGAGGGAAAGGAGCCGTTTATTTTCAGTCATTGTATATCTATCAATCATGTCAGACGTCGTATTCCCAGAAGAATTGCTGTATTTTGTTGAAAGCCTTCGGCCATTTCAAATTCATGAAGTGGGCTCCAAGTATTGGTTGGATCGCCATGAGATGGTCATTAAACTCAGCCAGCAGGCGACTTTGGAAGCAGCTACGCATCGGGAGGAGTGCGTGAAGGAGTATCTAATCTTACACGACAAGCTGAAGGTATTAATTCATGAAGCCTACTGTATAATGCTTTGGAAGACGAAGGTTCTACCTCATCTGCTGGATATCGATCCAAATCCGCAAGCGACTTTTCTTATCTATACGGTGCTGTTTCATGAGGGATCAGTCATCGCTTTGCTGGATATCGCTTTGTATCATCAAAGTGGGTGCGAATCGCTTAAGGAAACGTCTGTAGACTTGATTGATTACTGCGCACAAGCTATAGCTCAACTAATTGGTCTAGTGAGGTAAGTTGTCTTGCAATGTAATAAATCGCATCCTGATTTACAATTACTCTAGTATGGGATATCACGAAAATGAGAGCAATTTGGATGTGGATGAATCCACGCTCACTGAGATGGAACGACAGAAAAGGGATATGTTATACAAAATAGGTCTTCGTTGCATTTCAATCCTTAACTATCTGGCCATGAATTTGGACACTCTTCCCATCAGTGCCGCACGTCGTATGGTCACGACACACGACATTCCGTGGTTGCTGGCGGACTTATTGAATTTTCTTCCTTGGCAACGGAAAACATCCAAGGGATTTCAGAAGTATATTGGTACATTAACTGGAGAGCTAAACACTCCTCAGCCACTCAACTCTTATCTTCTTTTTTTTCAAATTGAAGATGAAAACTGGACCACAGTGAGTGGAGACGACATGGCAAAAGTTGTTCACCATGAAGCTCAAACGTGGTTTTGTCTAAGGCAACTTTTGTTCAACACCTCTTTGATGGAAATTTATGAAATGAACGACGGTCGACGAAACCGTCTGGCACAGGTTCGTATTATCAAATACGGCAACAGCAAGGCAAATAATTATTATGAAAATTGCTAGTGCCATGGTCTTCTTCATGATACACTCTTGGACCAATTGCCGCCGCTTGCAGAGCTCAAGCATTACCTCTGCACCCTTGGCATGACCGACAGCAAATCAAAACCGAAGGCGAACTTAATGCTAGAAGAACTACCACAGATCCAAGAGAAACTTATCATTGAAGCTGAAAAGAATGGATCGTATCTCGCCATAGCCCAAACGCAAGCGAAAATATTCCTAACCTCTTCGACAGCCGATATATGCGAAATGGCCCAGCGTCTGAACACAGCTTACAACACGGACTTCCTGGCCGAAATGGAGGACAAAAGTGACGACAAAACTGAACCAAAGATCGAGAAGCGATGTGGTGCATGCAATAGTAAGGCCGAAAAGAAGTGCTCCAAATGTAAACAAACTTTCTACTGCTCCAGGTGATTTACTTTTTACACGTTCATCTCGGTAGCTTTCTGATGCATTGTATTTTTCAGAGAATGCCAACTGGAAGACTGGCCAAAACACAAGAATCAATGCAGGACGACCGCCGAACCAGTTTCTTAAGCGATTAGGAATTACAAAACACTTCGTTCATTCACGTTTCTTCACATAAGTTTTGTTTTCTTTAGTTTTTATTAAAAAAATCTTAACCTCAGTAGAATGTCGTCTTTGTATTGATCGAAATCCCAACAAACAGCAGTCTAGCTGTTTTGCCTGAGGTGCTCCTTGACAACATCCAAGGCGGGTGTTTCCTCACCGAAATCCTTGATGACGACCACCGAGCAGCCACATACCTTACGTGGTTTGCCTTCTTTGTCGATCTTGCAGAGACCTGACCACTCGCCGAGCTTCTTATGCGAATCCACACGGATTAGTGGAATTTGGTGTTCATGGCAGAGTGCTGTTATTAATTTCTTGTACAGTGGCTCTTCAAACGACTCAGCCAAAATGCAAAGGACTGCTTGACGCCTAAAACAATTGTTCAATAATTAAGTGAATCCACAGTTCATACTCAGTCAAATTAACTCACTTGTCTAAAGCTTTGCAGGCCTGGTGAATACCATGGACCATACCATCAGCAATTAATGACTTTTTCAGCACTTCTTGTAAAGCTGTGTTGATATCCATTGCTCCGCCCAAAACTGGAGCTGCTGAAGGAACATCTCTATGAATAAACAATACAAAATTCACTTTAACCGGGTTCACAAAGTTGACAAAGTTCTATCGCCAGATGAGGCTATGTTTACTTCGCGAAAAATATACTTTATTGAAAACTTACACATCAACGTCTGCCATTTTTATTTATATACGTCGTCTGAAAACTAAAATAAAAGATAATTCAATTATTTAAAGCTATGATGCATAAGAAAAATTCAAATTATTTTTTAAGATTTCGGAAAATTCATTCTACTCGTACCGTTTTGACAACCGGAAAGAAGGAGAAGAGAAACTTTGGCCAACCTAACAAAAAAACATGAAAACATACACCACAGAATTTATCAAATTGAGTGTGTTCAGCAAGTCAGTGACATTGTGCTTTCAGTAACTTGTTTGAATCGGATTTCTTTAAAATTCATCCACACAATTAATGAAAGAAACTTTGTAATAAAATTCGAGGAATACAATTGTTTCCGAAATTGAGTACTACTTTATTTTTTAGAAAGCTGCAATCAGTTAAAAAATTATTTTAATCATATGACTACAAATTAAAACCTTTTTATTGAATACAGTCTCAGTATTTGAATTCGCATTTGGTAAGCATGTATAAACGCGGTGTACTGTCAGTGGTAGGCAGCTGTCATACATTTTTGTAGGTAAAACGACAGCATGTTCTGTGCCGGAATGCGATAATTTGTTTTCCTACCTTCATAAATTGGTTTGAAACCATTAACCCTTGAAATTTTCCTGAGAAAGTTTTATTTCGTATCGTCCATCAGTTCTTGAATACATCTCTCTACGATCTGTTTTTGAATTCTCATTGATCTTAGCAGTCAATAAGTAAACTCTCGGAAAAATAAATTTACATAATGGAGAATATAAGGTAACACAATTGCATTTCCAAAAATACTTGACCATGCATGGGGGTTCTTGTTGACTTTGTTTTATATTTTTGAATACACAAGTTGTAGGCGATAACCATCGCATGTGTGCCGAGTCTCTTGAACTATGTATTACCCAAAAAAAGAACAAAAAAAAAGTATGTAAATGAAAGATAAGAATTCACTGGGCATTGTACTCTGTTGTCTGTTGCTACGAGTTTGAAAGCGTGATGCTTTTGAATGAAAAAAATCTTTTTTCTCAACCATCATTTGGTGTTGAAAAGCCTTCGCGATTAGTTCAAACTTAAGATCAGAGCACGTATTATTTGGCAGTTACGAGATGTCTAATTTAAGGTACTTCTTTAATTGATGGAGACTTCTAAGACATTGCATGATTACCTCATTTTGAATTTTAATTTTTCACGTTTGATTGTGCCGCAAAAGCGTGGGCATTCAAGAGAAGAGTATGAGTTTGTGTGTATAATTGTTTGAGCTAAAATCAAGCTAATTGGCGGGGTTTTTTTTTATAGTTATATTGCCCATAGATTCTTACTTACACTCCAACATACATACTTTTTATTTTTGGGGCTGTTCAGTACTACATATTAACAAACTTAATTTCTTTTTAATTATGCTTAACGCATGCATGATTGTATTCCACTATCTATCTCTGAAATTATTAAAGCTGTACGTTTGTGTGCTCGAATACGATGAAAGCTTTTTCACGGGACCACATGTGTTCAACTATTCTGAAGTTCCTCCTAAGATCACTTTACTGATTACGGTAATGATTGAACCCATTCGCGTGTTTTCAGAGATAACATTTCGCTCAACTCTTTATTAACATTAGCAGTGTTTTGCATGATAGTTAAATAACTTTGATTAAACAATCTTTGAATACGAATGACGTTTATTGTTTTCAGAGAAGGCTTACTTCTGGGCTGTGGCAATCCCTTGCTCGACATATCTACTGTGGCTGACGAGAAATTGCTTAAAAAATATGACCTCAAGCCTGATAATGCGATTCTGGCTGAAGATAAACATAAACCCCTTTATGAGGAATTAGTTGAGAAGTACAATGCCGAGTACATAGCAGGTGGTTCAGTGCAAAACTCATTGCGAGTATGTCAGTGGATCCTGCAGAAACCAGATGTGGCTGTATTCTTTGGCTCTGTTGGTGATGATAAGTTTTCGAAAATTTTAGAAGATAAGGCCCGTTCGGACGGTGTTAATGTGCGGTATCAGTACACACAGGAAGCACCAACAGGGACATGCGCGGTACTTATCACTGGGACGCATCGTTCGCTATGTGCGAATCTTGCGGCAGCGAATTTATTTACTATTGATCATTTGAGGAGGGATGACAATAAGAAGTGTATTGAAAATGCCGAATACTTTTACATATCTGGTTTCTTTTTGACCGTGAGCCCGCCTAGTATAATGGAAGTAGCACATTACGCCAATGAGCACAATCGTAGCTTTATCATGAATTTGAGCGCCCCGTTCTTATCCGAATTCTACAAGGAACCCCTTATGGCAGCCCTTCCCTTTGTAGATATTCTCTTCGGAAATGAATCGGTAAAACAGTAAACATATTTGAAGTGTCGAAAAGTGTCTAATGATCGATTATTTTCAATTGCAGGAAGCAGAGTGTTTTGCGCAACAACAAAAATGGGAAGAGAAAGAAATGAGAGATATTGGCAAGAGATTGAGGGATCTGCCAAAAGAAAATCCAAACCGGCCACGTATTGTTATCATAACACAAGGTTATCATCCCGTTCTGTTAATAAGAGAGGACTCTGTGGAGGAGTATCCTGTTCTTAGATTGGAAGATAAAGATGTTGTGGATACAAATGGTGCGGGGGATGCCTTTGTTGGTGGATTTCTGTCACAACTAATCCAAAAGAAACCCTTGGACGTGTGTGTTCGTTGCGGAATATGGGCAGCTGGGGAAATAATTAAGCGCAGTGGATGCACTTTTGAGGGAACACCAACTTTTGAAGAATAACCGTACAAATTACTAGTTACTTGACTAATAGCTGCAAAGATAAATTATTAAGACCAATAGCAAATTATTGACAAAACGTAGATGGGAATAGTTTTTTAATTAACATGTTTTTTTTTATTTAACACAAAAAAAGCAATGGATTTTTTTAATCATTATTAACAGACATGTTCAGGTTTCTCTGTGTACCTAAAAATTGTATTTTTTGTACATAAATATAAAAGATTTTCTCAGATCATGCAATCACTAGGAAGGAGGAATATGTATGGAAACTTAAAGCAATCGAAAATAAATATAAAATTCTAGAGCAACTTCATGTATATATATATACCTTAGTGTCTGATGTGTATGGTCTGTATAGAGTGTTCGCACATTGATACTGTGCTTGACTTAATAAAATGCTTCCACTTTGAGAGTTACGTTCACAAGATTCAAAACGATCGTTATTCATGAATAGAGTGTGATGAAGGCCTTCTCTAAAATCAACTTGTTTCCATAAGAAACTGAGGGGAAGTCAAATTTGAAAATCTACTACCTGCTTAAACCTGTTTGATGGCTGAGTGAATGGCGCATTGTCATTTCCTGTTGATATCTTCATAAAGTCAGTCTACGATTAGAATGGCTACAGCGAGCGCGAATTCATCAAAATCCCCAAGTGTGTGGATTCATTGCAATCAATGCTTTGAGAACTTCTTGGAGAAACAAAAGAAATTATATATTTTATCATGCCGTGATGTGGCGTGTGAAGGCTGTCTCATCAGAGGTAACTATGGTTCTTCTTCGAGCATCATATGAATAACTTTTTCTTCCTGCTTAAGTGAATCAAATTGAATTCAAATGTCCGGTTTGTAAGAAACTTGTAAGAGGTGACACCATTGGCAACAATTTACCATCAAATCTGAAGGAAATGTTTCATCCAAGGCCGTGGACATTTGACTTTCCAAAAGCGTCGGCTATTGTGGATTTTCAAACCAAACAACGGGATCATTTTTTGACCGGGTGTCGTAGAATGGTACATATTTACATCTAAACTATGTTAGAAATTCTCTGCAAGCTATCTTCTTCACAGGCTGCTTATAGTAAGAAGTTAGAAATGGAAAGGGATCGCTTAAAAGCGGAATGCGAACAGGCCTACTATCTACAGCAGAAAGCCCGCCTTGAAGGAAAACTTTTAGAAAGTGAATTGAGGAAGTTGTCGGAAAATTAGTAAGATATTTGAAATGTATACATCAGTTAAAGGACACATTTTTTGATTATTTATTTTCAGAGTGGTTGACCATCGATTTCTCAACCGACGCACTGATGACTTTATTCATCCTATCTATAGTATGCCGAGTAATTTTGACTCCCCTTCAGACAGTCATCTTTCTAAAAGTCTAATTTTATAAGTCGAAGCTTATCTTCTTTTAAATCATTAAATACTTCCTCAACGACTAACTGTTGTTTTTATTCTCTTGTTTGTGTCCACAGTAATTTTTATTGCCGATAAAGTGGCAACACTGTTCGATATACCAGTTGGATTGGAATCCGTCCAATTGTGGAACTTATTTCATCAAGTGTCAGAAGTTGATTGTTTTTATTTTTTGTTTTTTATTTGCAAGACTAGTTCCTTAGTATTTCTTAAGTATAAATAGAACGTTTTATTTTTACTCCATCATATTGCTAATCAACGACTAAAGGATGTTTGCATTCTTTGAAGGACTGTCAAATGTTTACATTCTAAGTACAGCCACAGTTTTTTTGGCGGTAATCATTGCACTTTATTGTGCAAATTTCATCAAAGAGGAGGTGTCGTATCGAATTATATTTTTGACCTTAATTGATGTGTACTCAAAAAGGAATTCCATATTCTAGAATGGAAAACGTTCTGCTCCCTTTGCACAAATGGCTATTGACGAAATAGACGATGACGACAGTGGTGCGGGCTCAGATTCAGATACAGAAATTTCAGATGGTATTGTGAGACACCTAAAATCAGCGCGTATAAAAGAGCTTGAAAGCACACTCACTGAGGATCAATTAGAGGAGGAAAAACGGTTTGTTTTGAGTATTTAAATAGTTATTGCATTGGAGTTTATGTTAACCTTCCCGTCAGGGTTGAACGTGAACAATTGGCTGCAATATTTGAGCTTCTCAAGCGGCAAGAGGCTGAACTCAACATGAAAGAAATCGATGAATCTGAATTATCAGCTCAGATGCGCCTGTATCGCTAATTGACCTTCTTAGAGGCAAAGTACTTTAACGGTTTCATATCCTGGAAATATCAGTGGTGTGTACTTATTCTTCCAGTCAGAGTATATTTTAAGATCGAATCAAAGGAGCATTTATTAGCAAACTGAGAGCAACAGATTGAAAACCTAGTCAGTAAATGTGTAGTATAGAATAGTGTGCGATGTAAATCAATAGACAAAGTTGATTGTAGAGATATTTATAAATTAAATATTAAAAGAAGAGATTTTGTTTTTTTCTTTTTGTATCAACATTTTCACAGCAAGACAAGTCCATATATTAATTTCGGAAGTTGAAAAAAAAAAAAAAACCATAGAATTTCATGTGTAAACGTTCTTTATCGAATAAACGCAAAAGGGGATTATTTTTTCGGTCTTCCAGCGCTCTTCTTACCCCCAGTCGACTGTTTGTCCTTGTTGGTTTTGCTTGCAATCAACGGGTGAGTTTCTAAGGAAAGGTATTTTTTTACACGAAGTTATAAGAAAGTTCATCAGATCTTACCATCGACGGGGGCATCAGGTAAGCTTATATCATAGCTATTCACTTTTTTCCTCTTTGTCGGCACATCCTCATCCACTTCCATTGGTTCACTGTCTTTTGATAAATTTGGATCGCTACTCTCTTGTGTGGCCCAACCGTCTTCAGGGTCTTCAACTTCAGGGGCCATTGGCAGGAATTGCAGGGCGCTCTCATCATCATACTCCTCATCGGAGCTGCAAAATGCCGCAACTGGTTCCACTTTCAGGACATCGACTTCGGTCTCTTCATCCTGTTTTGCTTCTGCACTTAGATCAACCGATTTATCCTCGTCGGTGATATCGAACTCTGATTCTCTTTCTTCATATTCAACATTTTCATCAAGTTCCTTGAAGTCTGGGGCAAACGCAGACCAATTTTCCACTTGGTTTTGAGCCCAAATCGATACCAAACCAGAGCTGATGCTCGCAATAATTGGCCTTACTGGATGCCACACTACATCCAGAAGAAGCTCACCCTTGGTGCCATGGAGAATTTTCACAAGGTTCCCAATTGACTTTTCCCATATGTACAAGGCATGTTGTCTGGCACTTCCAGCGCATATGTACTCCCCATCACCAGAGAAACAGCATTTTTTCCAAGTAGTTCTGTGAGAGAGGTTGTCATCAAATCGATTTCATTTGAGCGCAACTTACTTGTTGACTAAATCTTGCAACTTCTGAATGGGTTCGGGTTCCCCGTCCTTTCCGTGATTAATGATTTCCCTGGAGTCATACACTCGAATCACACGGTCCGATGTGTTAATGAGGAAAGCACTGTGTTGGACATAATTAGTTATTCAAATAAGAGGCTACTTGATTCACTTACTCCCCGCGTCTTGCGAATTCAATGCTCTTGACAGCAGTTGCACTTGATGTACCTACGATTATACGAAAACTAGCCACAATATCTAAGGTCTCGACATCCAGAACCAGAATTTTCCCTTTTGCGTTTCCCGTATAGATGTATTTTCCGCGGCGGTCAAAAGATGCCACAATGTTAAGATCCCCCTTCAGATAAACAATTATTAAGTAATAAGTAGTCACAAAAATGTGGACTTACGTCCTGGTCCAGTGGCAAGCATTTATGAGTGTCATTGATTTTCACTAAAACAGCCGCATATCGCATCGGACAGACGAGGAATCGCTGATCGTTCCTGGGATCGAATTGAACCTTCAAAATTGGCGATGGAAAGCGGTATTTCTGTTCGCATTCTCCTGATAAGACATCCCAAATGCATACATTGTTGTCCGTTGATGCGGAGAGTAACTAGAAAATGTTTTAAATTTTGGATATGCCCATGGATCATTCTCACTGCTTTACCTTTTGTCCACTTCTCGTCCAACTTAAGCTGCAGACAGGATGAACGTGAGCAGATATTATTTTTGCAATGCCTCTGGTCAAAAAATCCCATATAACAATTCTGCCATCATTACACCCCACTGCCAAGAGTGTTCCGTACTTGTTGAAACAGCATGTAACAGCCAACGATATACAATCGAGTGATCCATCAAATTCTTCGGGATAGTTTTGTCCGAATGATTCTAGAAACAGAATAGCACGAGTAGTTAAAGCTAGTTTGGCGTTCTACAGGCGGAGGGTGCGAGGGTACTTACCAAGCAGTTCAAGATTCATACTGACATACTATTCTTACTATATTTTCAAAGAATCTTCTTAGTTTACTTGTTAAAATAACAAAATATGAATCTCCGTCAACGATAAATATTCGAGCGCCTGTCAAAAGAATAGTAAACAAACGCGATACATATATCAATGAAGTTAGCTGGGGTTTGATTTTGCCATGTTATCGATTCCAATAAGATTCCCCTAATAATAGAATCTTGTTAGAATTTTAGATGGTTTCATATTATTTTGGTATGAATATTAAATATTATTTTTTAAGTTTATCAAACGATAATAAAGGAATTCGATTGGTTAAACGATAACATTTTCCGCAATTTGGTCCAGTCTCCATGTAAATCGATTTTTAGTTCTTGAAGTTGGCCAGCATGGCAAAAGTTTTGACAGAAGCAAAAAACGCACTGTAATCTACTAAAAAGCCGAGCTGTGCTACATTTCCATTGTTCGAATATCCATTTTCTATACAATCAAGGTAAATTTCACCATAAAAATATAGTATTCACATCTTTATAGTAAACATTTTTCATTTAGAAGTCCATCGAGTAAAGTGTTTGATAAAGAAAATACGTTTCAAAGTTCTTGTTCTCATTAGTCATATTTCTGCCACAAAGAAGAAAAAATCTAAAATGACGGGTGAAACAGCAAAAGCCGAGCAGGCAAAACCAGAAGCGGTCGTTGCCACTGACGAGAAGAAAGACAACGACGAAAAGGAGCAACAGGAGCTCTCCGATGAGGATCAACAGCTTCAGGAAGAGTTGGAAATGCTCGTAACACGATTGCAAGAACCGGATAAGTCACTCTATCTGCCAGCGCTAGAGGTGATGGGAAAACTTATTCGTGCCTCAACAACTAGCATGACTTCGGTGCCGAAACCTTTGAAATTCATGCGTCCGCATTATGAGACCATGAAAAATATTTATAAGGAGATGCCTGACGCTAAATCTCGTATGGTGTGTGCCGATATTATTTCAGTGCTAGCCATGACCATGGGTAGTGGCAAGGACTGTTTAGCTTACCGATTCTTGTGTGACCCAGATCAGAAGATCGGTGAATGGGGCCATGAATATGTTCGTCACTTGTCTGGAGAAATTGCTGCCCACTATCTGGAAACTACTGGTGAATTCCAAACTCAACTGATTGAGCTGGTGAAACAGATTGTACCCTACAATATGGAGCATAACGCCGAGGCTGATGCTTGCGATTTGTTGATTGAAATTGAGCATCTTCATTTGCTGCTAGATTATGTAGATGAAGGCGCATATCCAAGGGTGTGCTTGTACCTTCAAAGTTGCTATCCGTATGTCCCCGAACCTGACAATCTGGTTATCCTGCAGACGGCATTGAATTTATCAAGGAAATTCAATCAATACACGCAGGCTATGCGCTTAGCATTGATGCTGAACGACATGGATATCATAGGAGAGATCTTTAAGGAGCAGAAAGATCCGTCTGTGCAGAAGCAGTTGGCATTCATGTTAGCTAGACAGCAGATATGCCTTGAACTTGATGAGTCGGTCCCCGAGTATGATGATTTGATGGAAATCATGTCAAATGCAAATTTGAACAAAAACTTCTTGAATCTCGCCCGCGAGTTGGACATTATGGAGCCGAAAACACCAGAAGACATCTACAAATCGCACTTGGACAATGCTCGGGCACGCTTCCCTTCCATCCAGGTTGATTCGGCCAAGCAGAACTTGGCAGCCAGCTTTGTTAACGGGTTTGTGAATGCAGGTTTTGGCGTTGACAAACTTTTGAGCGAAGACGGAAACAAGTGGCTTTACAAGAACAAGGAACATGGCATGCTTAGTGCCACCGCTTCACTGGGTCTTATCCTTCTGTGGGACGTTGATGGTGGCTTGGCTATGATTGACAAATACTTGTACTCCACCGATGACTACATAAAATCGGGTGCTTTGTTAGCCTGTGGTATCGTGAACTGTGGCATTCGGAACGAGGTTGACCCAGCCCACGCTCTGCTGTCGGATTACATTGAGAACAACAACACATCCATGCGTATTGGAGCCATCCTGGGACTTGGAATTGCGTACGCCGGCTCTAATCGATCGATTGTCATCGACACTTTGAAGACCGTGTTTAATTCGGATCGCAAGAATGCAGCCAGCATTGAAGTTCTAGGAATCACCTCGTTAAGTATGGGTCTAATAAGTGTTGGCTCTTGCAATGCAGAAGTCACGGAGATCCTGTTGCAGACCATAATGGGATTAAGCAAAAGCGATTTGCGTGATACCTACACTAGATTCCTCATGCTGGGATTGGGCTTGTTGTATTTGGGAAGGCAGAAGGCCACCGAAGCCGTTCTGAGCACATTGGAGGTGCTCGATGAGCCCTACAAATCGATGGCAACTACAATGGTTGAAATCTGTGCCTACGCCGGTACTGGAAATGTTCTCAAAATCCAACAGCTGCTTCATATATGCTCGGATCATTATGAAACTTCGAGTTCCGACGGTGACGACAAGCAGAAGAAGAACAAGGAGAAGGACAAGGCTGAGAAAGAAAAGGAACGCGAAAAGGATCTTTCAGCCACCCAGTCCATTGCTGTTCTTGGTATAGCACTGATTGCCATGGGTGAGGATATTGGCGCAGAAATGGCGTATAGATCATTTGGAAACTTACTCCGCTACTGTGAACCCTGCATTCGGCGCGCCGTTCCCCTAGCCTTGGGTCTGATCTCAGCATCGAACCCCAAATTGAATATCCTCGACACCTTAAGCAAGTTCTCACATGACAGCGATGCAGAAGTGGCTCATAACGCCATCTTTGCGATGGGTCTTGCTGGCGCTGGCACTAACAACGCCCGTCTAGCCTCGATGTTGCGTCAGTTGGCTCAGTACCACCAAAAGGATCCCAGTAATCTTTTCATGGTTCGCATTGCACAGAGCTTAACACATTTGGGAAAAGGAACACTCACACTCAGCCCCTACCATAGCGATCGTCAACTTATGAATCCCATGGCTGTAGCAGGTCTGATGGCGACTCTAGTCTCCTTCTTGGACGTCAAAAACTTGATTTTGGGTAGAGCTCATTATCTACTCTATTCCCTCGTTCCAGCTATGCAGGCCCGCATGCTTATCACATTCGATGAGGAACTCAATCAATTGCAGGTGCCCGTTCGCGTTGGTATGGCAATCGATGTGGTCGGACAGGCAGGTAAACCGAAAACAATTACCGGATTCCAGACGCACACAACCCCCGTGCTGTTGGCAATGGGCGAACGAGCAGAGCTGGCCACTGATGAGTACATCACATTGACGCCGGTCATGGAGGGATTTGTCATTTTGAAAAAGAACCCAAATTTCGTGAAATAAGCTCGCGAGTCTGTCTGATTGAAGCAAATTCAAAAATGTTTTATACTATTTCTAATTTTTTTTCCTTTTCCTAGTTATAACAGTTGTTTACTTTGCATTCGTCAAACACACAAGACTCGTATGGTAATATTCGAAATGTATTAAATAAACAGTCGAAGTAATGAAACTGAATCCATGTTGTTTTGTTTGGATGATCCCTCAATTGGGGGAGATCTGTGTTTTCTGTTCTGGTGGAGGGGCGTGTTTTTCTGAATTCATTTTTCTGTCACCATTCAAATGTGTGAAAGCGAACCTATAACGGTGCGGCCGTCTCTCTCCTGAGGTTGTTGGGATGCGAACATGTAAATTCGTATTTGTCTACATTCGGATCTTCGATACAGGCATTCAAAACATCTGTTTCTATAGTTCCGGATTTGGAGTATTGTGTGCAAGTGCCCTTCCACATCGAACCAGTCGGACAACGCAATAGAGGTTGCCAACGAAACCGATGGCTCAGACAAAGTAGAGAAGGACCTCATCCAACTTGGCGTGCGAAATTGGAGGCAGCTGGAGCTGGAGAGGCTTGTTGACTGAGGCCCATGTCCGACCCCAGAATGATTCCGTAGTTCAAAGTCTTCGAACTTCTGATGCTAAATCGGTCACCAGGGACACAACGTTGTTGCTTGACAAAGAAAAACCACGCTTTTTATAACATTTTCCAAAGTTATTCTAACGACGTCATTCTTTATTCATAACCTCGTCGCCGCTCTGAGAAGCTTTAAGGCAAAACCATGTGATTCCACTTGGCGTTTGTCGTTTAACACGACAGTTGCTTTCTAGTGTCTATGTCTAGTGATCGAATAGTATACAGAACTACTAGTTCCCGAACCTTAGTGCACCATTTCTGCGGCTCTTCTTCCTCTCGTCCATTCTTGAGCATGGATGTAGGACTGTGGAAGTTTTACCTAAAAGGTACACAAAAAGACCATGACATCCTGCTTCACAATGATTCACATAGAAGCAGGGTACCCAAATGATGTTGCCAAATGAGTATTCTCACATTGCATGGAATGAAAATTCCACCAAAACGAATACAAACAAACGACTTGGTTTTTAAATATATTTTAGTTTATTAAAAGTCATTACGAGTATATTAGTTTTTATATTCAGGTTTAGTAACATGTCCACAGAATAGCAGAGATCGTGTTTCTTTTTCCACAATTAAGTAAGCAAATGGTCTGTTCAAGTAGAACCGCGGTGGTGAGGCTTTGTTAGCGAATGTACCCGTGGTAACTGCAGCTGCAACAGTACCCTCCTCGTTTACTTCGATCTTAGTTTGATGTATAACTCGAGACAAATGAAGGGGTTTCGGTGATAGATTAGAAAGATTTGCAAAGTCCGGTTGGAAAACATCACTTATTCCCATCTGAAATAAATAAGCCTCATTAGTGATCTGCATGCTGATGCACGTTCGTTAAAAACAAACATCGTCCAGGATTTGATTCATAACCAAGCTTGTAGTTGATATGAATTTTGGCAAATATAGTTCAACTTCGCTGTCATCCAGATATTGTTCGTTCTGCTTAAGGGCGTCGAAGATCTTTTGCAATCCATACTTTTCTAAGCTGGCAATAGCATCAATTAACCGTGTACCTGGAAATGCAAAAAAAAAAAAAAACTCGTTATGAAATCAACCGATCTCCAAGTGAATGAAATTTCTGGTTTACCTTTTTTGGGGATAATTAAAAGCATTGATAAGCGGTCTTCCTTGCCATATGGCAACTCTACAACATGTGACTGCATTTCGACAATCGGCGCATAATTAAATTGTCCTGCTTGCGTCATCATTTGGCACATGCCAATAACGTTTTCGTCCTCATCGAAAAATGGATCTTCCATAGTTAATGACGCGTTGAATGGTAACTAAATGAGAAAATCGTCTTTGTTACAACTACAACGTTTCTCATAGCTTATTGTTACCTTCCAATCTCCTTTAAAGAAAATGGATGAGATCATAACTAGATCAGCATCCTTGATGTCATCCGGAGTAAGCGCAGGCTGAATTAAGCCCCTTGTTGCACTCGTTATGAAATTAGTCATCTCCCGAAGGGCTTGCGAAACTTTCGAAAAATCTGAAGGTATTAATTGGGCTTTGTACTCATCTCGTATGACACGACTATATTCAGAATAAATTTGGCTTAATTGATTGTAGAAAATTGCTTGCGAAGTGGACACTTGAATAGTTGAGGTGTTTACTCTGTAAATATGAATTTCGGGTATAGGTTAGATATGATTGCAGAATGGGCAAGTTGTTGCTTGTCATACGTTAGACTGTCTTGGATTAGTTTGAATCCTTCTCGAAGATGTGACGATGGAGTGTTTTTAATTCGAAGTGTCGTTAATAACTCATCCCGAGTTTTTTGAGATGATGCTTCAGTGATCAGTAAAAGTAACGCCCAGATCGAAAATGGAGATATCATTAAGTTGTTCTTCTTGCCAGCGATTGCCTGGGAAACTTTCGTGAACAGTTCAAGTGAGAAATCTTCGGCAGCCTTTGAGAGTTCCTCTATATTGCTTTTTTGCATATCAGTTCGTGAGAGTCTCCTTGTCTGAGCTCTATTTTGTGCAGAGATTGTTGCAACAAAACATAATAGAATTATTCCTGAAAAGAATAAAGATATAAAATCGTGTTGTACTTGTACATGCATGAAATAATAGGTTTAAGAAATCAAGCCCTGTCTAGAGAGTCTACCATATTAGGGGTAGTAAAAATAAATCCATGATTTTCGGACGAAATTTAAGGCTGTGTGTTTCATGTGGGTAGCGCGACAATCCCAGGCTGGGCTTGGCTTCCACAGCAACTACTCGCGTCGTGAGTGCTATTGTTCTTTGACAAGTGAATGAGTTTTACGCCGAACGGCGAAGTATGTGAAGCTTTGTCTAAACAGGTATACTCTTTGAGCATTGTCAGTGACTGGAAAGAGAAATGATGTTGATCTTACCGGGAATCGAACTCAGGCAGCGAGGTCTTACTGCGTATGAGTCGATGCACAGACCCACAATGCCTTCGCCGCCAGTCGGCTGTATTTACCGAAATGGAAATTGTCGTATTTAGGTCAAATATGCGCCGTTATGTTGGTTTATTTGTTGTCATTTTGATTGTAATCCTGTTATCCATCTCTCATTACTTGTGGCCGAATACAGATAGTCTTGATTCATTAAAATCGTTTGTCATGGACAGGAACGGGTAGTAACCACTTGGACCCGACTATATATAATATAATCAACACACAAGAGACTTGAACGTAATATACATTTTGAAAAACACGTTAGCGTTTCTAGGGAACTTGTATGCAATCTATTATATAAGTAAATATGTAAAATTATATTGCCGGTATTCAAACGGACATTTCTAAAAAAGAATTGTCATACACGACGTTACTAACAAAAAAAGTAGTAAAAATCCTCATAATATTTATAAGTTGACATGTTTAAATTTAAACAACCAACAGCAAACTATTTACTGGAGATATCAGAACATGGTGATTGATGTTGCAACAATAATACAGCGTGCCTTACCAACGTCACTCGTCCGGATGAGAAATCTCAAGCGTTAAATGACACACGGGGCACAATTTAACGGCTCAACAAATTACATTAAAATATTCGACGCCATCCAATTGAATCATTCCTTATCCGTCACATTGTTTACAGCGAAAACAGCACACTTGAGAGGTAATGCACATACATAAGTGGTTTAGCTTATCGACTCCACAAGATTTCACCAAAAAATAATTAATTTTGACATGACTATATGGGTGGTTCCAAGGACTCCTTGAGAGATACGGGATACGGGAATTTCCAACTTCATCATAATGTTGTTCTGACGCACTGAGTGTGAGTTGTCCTATTTGTAAATCAAAAATCCAATTAATGATCCACTTATTAAATCTGTCCTCTGTACGTTTTACAAAGAAAACAAAAAGGCAACAATTCAGTGATGAATCAATTCTGTTGGAGCGAACTGCGGGCTCTTGTTCCTTTGACGCACTTACATACACATGTTTGTATGTAAATATTTCGCAAAGATAACATTCCTACTCAGGAAAAACCAGTTTTGATGAGTATGAGTAAAATTGATTGATTTTGAAAATGTGCTTTCAGTTGTTTCGACATGGTTAACGTATGTACATAGTATATATATCTACTTGGTATATATGCGCATTCTATTTACATGGGTACACCAATTTGTGTGTAAAATCAAGTGATGTGTTTCTCAATGGCTTTAATGATGTCTCGTGCAGAACTGAATCGGAAACCGGGTACCAGTCAGGAGTAAAGGAAGTTGAAGATCAACAAAATTGAATGAATTAGTGGAAAAGGTTAAGATTGAGGAAATACTTATACACTGTACATACATAATTAATTGAAACTTTGCAGGCTCCATTGCACTGCTTGAGTTTTATTATACTCAACAAATAGGTAATTG
Organism: Eristalis intricaria; assembly: GCA_964034865.1. NCBI lineage: Eukaryota > Metazoa > Arthropoda > Insecta > Diptera > Syrphidae > Eristalis > Eristalis intricaria. Next base: position 5,564,135 of record OZ035875.1, on the reverse strand, counting down.
GGTTTATGTCAGTTTGTGTACCTATAACCTGGAGTTGTTGAATGTATAGGTACCTTTTTTAGCATTTTAGTAAGACAATTTTTGCAATTTTCAAACAGACGCACGTTTGTGCTGCCGTACCAAGTTCATTGGCAAGGCAAAAATGTCGTTTTGAAGTAGTTATGCGGTTCCCATCAGATTTGTTAGCGGGAATCAATTATTTATCCATCTCCATCCCTCACGTTATGGGACAGGACACTTCATTATTCTTATAAACGAATTTTCCAATTTTCAAGATTACTTAATCTTCCGAGATTCAGGAAACTGAGAGCGAGAGATCACAGTCACAAACCCATGATAAATGCGTGTTGCAGTTAGTATAGGTATATCCAGTATTAACTGCAAATAAATTTACATAGAAGAACACCTGTCTCAGGTTGTGGACAACCCCAATGCCGGGAAAAGCCATTCATTTCTTGCCCCCTTAATCTAGGTATATATCTAGAGACGAGCACATCTATGTAAAACCAGTCGTGGCATTGAGGGAACCCCGGTTCATAGCCGTTGTTAGTGAACGTCAATAGTTGTAATGCAAGTAATTAATGATGTTTTTCGCACTTGTTTTCCCCCACTCTTAAGGCCACACGTTTATCAAAGAAAGTTGCATTAATAGAAATGCATTTGTTTATGCACAGTGCATGCAGACGAATGATCGTGTTTTGAGATGAAATTCAAGAGGCTAAAATCTTTGCTAAATCAAACCTAGTTTTCTTATCGTACTATTAGCAATAGGTTTTTTTTATAATTTTTTTCTGACCTCTCAGATTAAAAAAAAAATAAAAAAACATAACCAGAAATGATAACATTAAAAAATTTGGATTTACCAACACTTTGTCACAGACGGTGACTTTATTTTCAAGTGGTTATCATCTCTACATAAAACGACACAAAAAAAATGTTAAAATCACAGCCAGGCGTCAAGGTGAACTTCGTAATTCTTCAGCAAAATACTTGTTTTCTTGGCTGACTAGCACAGCAGGCAGTAGCACAACAAATCTTCAAAATTTAACCTGACGTCATATGCATACACACGTCTGTACATATTTGTATCATTCTCCTCATGGGTTTTTCCCTCTCCAAAGTCCACACACAAGTTCGCCATGCCGCAAAAGGTCATAGTGGAGAAAATAAACACAACAGAATCCGACAAAGGAAAACATTGTGGCGAGATAGTAGGTACTAGCTAAATATATTCATACATACATACACACTCATGTACGAATGTATGCATGAGGTATACTAAATTCGCAGTCTTTCTTACCCCGCTTCAGCATCATTTTGTTTGCTTTTGATTTTCACTTATTTTACGCAACGGATTAATTAATTTCCTCTTCTGTTCTAGTTTTGTACAAGACTATTCACTTTACTTAACATACTCGATCGTAAGAGCACAACACAAATACAATTCACCGAAAATCTCTTTCAGAACCTAATCTAATTAGAATTTACTGTCATGCATTAGCAAGAACACACGTTTAACACTGATGTATACGAGAACTAGGAGAATCAAACAAACAGAAAAAAAAAACAATACAAATTAAAAAATGAATATTTTGCCGATTGTTCTCAATAGCGAGTCCAACGAACGTTCACAGCTCTCCAAACGCCACTGCAAACTGACGGCAAGACCGGAATGACTGGAGGTTTAATATGAGAATGATGCACGATCAACTAACCAGTCCAAGTTTCTGATAGCACTTATTACATACAAATATATATAACTTAACGCTCAGCGAGATTTGATGGCTTGAAACTGAATGAACTTAGATCAGATTAAGGGGTTAGGCATGGCTTTTCGTTAACTTTATTAAAATCAGTTAAATTTGAAACAGAAGTTATTCTGTTTCCTTTGTCTTTTATTTATGATTCAACTGTTTTTTAAGCCGTGCTTGATGTACACCGTCATACGACCCGTCATGCTAAAAAGAGTGTTCAGTTCAGGTTTTGAGTCACTGGCTCTTTCCTGTATTGTGGTCTTATCATTAAAGTGGCTATTTCCAACAGTATGTATGCTCAAGATATTTTTAGTATGATGTACATATGTACATGTGTGTTCATATTCTTTGCAAAAGTGGTTTTTACTTTTTTTCGGACTCTCAGCGTACGGCTGAGGTTTGGACATTCGAGGTGGAACTCATTAGATTCTTACTCTACATATTGTTCCTCTGTATTTGCCCCTGAAGATTTGTGCTTATCGAACTTGGAAATCCTTCAACGGTTTACCTTGAGTCCACATGTTATTTGCTGATGTTGATGATTTACAATGTTTACGAGTTTTAATGAAAACAAATAAGATTGAACACTCTCTATTTGAGCATTGAGAGCTCTGTTGCCGCAATTATTCTTCAAGGACTCCGATGATGATGGACAGGAGCTGCAACGTTAATAAGACAAGTCGAAGATACTTTGTTATGTAGATATTAGATTTATTTTATCCGGATTCAATACCTAATGGCTTTACATTAAGTGCATGCATCGCACTGGTGTAATTTTCAATTGAATTCAATATGTATACACTCTAGTATATTCTCATTTATGTAATTAAGAATTCGTTAAATGTTTCTCTTTGATTATTTTAATTAAATTTTGTTCGTGTATCGTAATGTTCATTAATTTTGGAAAACAAAAAATAAAATGTGTCTTGTCGAACTACAAATATGAATTTTATCTTTTCAATTTTTTTTTTATTTAAGCTTAATTAATAAGAGTTTCCTAATGATATACATATATCTATTTAGTATGTTGTAACTTGATTTAAATTTCTTCTTTCGTTAACTCGCTTCATTTAATCTCGAATAAATTTTGCTGTATTTTTCTTTTTTTTGGAAAATATAATTCTTAAATATAAGAATATGTGTGTGTATGTGTGTGTTTTCATGGTATTTTATCAATAAAATTCGCAATTCGCCTGTATTTCATATATTTATGTACTTATTTAATTGTCAAATTGAAATTACATTAAATTATGGAATATATTTCATTTATATATACGTAAGAATATACATTTATAATGTTTGCATGTGTTGTATATTATCCATTTGAACCTTAAGAAATAAAATATAAAAAAAAACAAATAATGTAAACAACATGACTACACCTACGCTCGAGAGAATTTTTAAACAATTTTTTGTTGTGTATGCTTAACGATTAAATAAAAATTCATTAACATTTAACGAAACTATACATACGTACATATAAAAACAAAGAAACAAAATATATATATATATATATTTATATATTATTTTAATACTACATCTGCAATGTTATATAGTGTGTAGTTGTTAGTTGATAAGCTAAGCAATTTTCAATCACGTTTAGCAACTTTATTTCCATCTCAATACCATTCACATTTGAAATTTCTTTTATTAAACAAGAGATAAGCACACGCAACTGATGAAACACGAGTACATTGCTGAAGCATATACAAAAAAGCCAACAACGTTTCAAATACGTGGTTCTGGGAAGATTAGGTTTTTTTTTGGTTAATTTGTTCGGAAATAAAATGATATCATTATAAATGTCGTGGGTTTGTTGGTAGTAGGTTAGTGAACGTTTTTAGTTTTAACAAGACACTATATTTCATCCGCATGCCTTTAGCGTTTCTGCATAGTTACGATAAGATTTGTTTTGCATATAATATCATTCAAATAAAAGCAAACATTTAAATCAAAGGCCAGATAAGGAAACTCCAAAAAATAAACGGTTTTTTTTTCTGTCAAATGTTGGTTATATGCTTTGAATCTCGTTAATTTTATGTTTTGCATTTATCTTATTCATTTATGAGGAGATGAGGAAGGAAAAAAATGGGGAAAAATAGACAATTTATCGGAGATCTGGATCTTCGTTGGCAGCTTTCTTGATTCTTAACAATATAGTTGTGTACCACTGATCAAGCCTTGAAATGCTGTCGTAATCCTTGACAGCATCAGTAAAGCCTTCAATATTTTGTTCTTCCAAGTGTTCAATTAAAGTCTGTAAGGATAGGCGTACATTTAAGAAGAACAAGACTACACCTGCGTGAGCAACAGGAAAACATACCTTAACTAGTTTGTATTCACGTGAATCCTGGAAAGCTGGATATTGCTGAGCATACTTTTCAATAGCATGTTGAGCATTCAAAAGATCAACACTGAGATGACACAATGAAGCTCGGAAGAAGTATTCTTTGGCGCTGTATTTGAGTAGGGAGCTCTCCAAAGATGATGTGGCCACCTATAAGAACAATGCAATAAATTAAGAAGAAATAAAATCTTTTAAACAAAGCATGTTTATATATTTTACCTGCTCATAAATTTGTATTGCTTTATCATAATCCTCTAATTGAGCTGCGTACTGTGCGACTTTTAACATGCATTTATTTGCTGAACTAACAGACTCCTCACCGCGGAAGTAATCTGCTGCTTGTTCATAATGCTGAATTGACTTTGCCTATCGTGAAACAAAAGTTTTAAAGTGAATCATTCACATTCGCGTACAAGCGAGCAAGATTGAATCATACCAAAGTGTTCGGATCCGATTCATACATTTCAGCGATACTTTGATGATGCTTAGCAGCCATTGTGAAACGTCCCATATCAGTATAAATATCGATTGCCTTCAGTAGGCATGAGACAGCCTCTTCAACATCCGACTAATAATTAAATGACTAAATGAATTTAAACTTCGATCACTTTTCTATAAGACTTACCTTTTTATAACAATTCGATGCATCGACATACATTGTGCCAGCGTCATGACGGCTGCCAGCTCGTGCATGTAATGTTGCTGCTTCGCAAAATGCCTGACCTGCCTTTGACCAATTCTTGGCCATTTTAAACATATTTCCAGCACGTTGATAACATTCGATCGCATCTTCGACTTTATTTGAGCCACTACGTGAATTTAATTGGTATTTTGAAAATTTTACAATACCATCCAATTAGACTAGCGAAAAAAAAAATACACTCACCCAAACAAAGATCCGAGGAAACCTTTTTGTTGGGTTAATTTTTTCTCTGCCTCAGCCATAAGCTGCATGGCTTTTTGTTCATTATCTGCCATTGTTTCCGAATAAATGGATAAATTGTATTTTTTTAATAAATTTTCCTCTTGGGACGATACGGAAAAAATTTTCTCTTTATGACACACAGAACTATTGATTTCTTTTCACTTTCTTCTTCTCTTATTGGACGAAATGACAGCACACTTCCAAATGTTGATGGCGTTGTTATCTGCTGAAGGTTAATTTTGAAGGATGTGTTCAAAATAGGGCTGTTAAATGTATGAGAATTTTAGGATGTTTTATTAGTGAATTTCGAAATATGTATGTCTCATTGTTATACGGGATAAGATATAAACAAAATTATTTTGGAATTTAAAACCATTTTATTTCTTGCAATGTCTGAGCAAATGCTTACATTCTTGTATGTATGCTTATACTATTACACGTCCTTCAAATTTATTATTTTAAGAATCAAGTTATGCTATAGAAGAGAGGACGGATATAACTAATATTTGAACACACGTATATGCACATATATATGAGAATTATATGCTTTAACAACTTTTGAAAATTAATCTGAACAACATTAACCTCTTCTATAAGTTTTTAAAGATAAGAGCCAACATATGAACAGAGCCCAGGACTGTCAGCTATGCTATTTGACATTCCAATATATTTTCAATAGCACTTCATGTCGGTCAAAGTGCCACTTTAAATACATTTTGTTTGTTATTGGTATTTGGACTGTGTTTTAATCAATATAGATTAAATATTAAAGAGGCGAGGTGAGATATAACTATCGGATAACATTTGAGATAGTCAGAAATAAGCATTCCCTGCAAATTACACACTTCTTTCCAATCTTAAGCCAAGAGTAAAATTCGAGTATATCCTAATAGCTTTTACATTTCTCACAGTTAGTTAATACACCGATTCTAGAGCTCAAATTGTTCGTCCAAAACACATATGTACGTGCATACACATAATTTTAGATACGTTAATAATTAATGCAAACAGTTGTATTTTTCCTTTGCAGCGTTATTCATTGAAACTTAACCTGGAAGTGGGTGGGTGCTAGTCGAATAACCAAAAAGCAATTGAAATGTTTTCAAGCATTCGAGGATTTGTGTCCCGGCATCGAAGGAAATTCATTGTGACCGGAGTTGTGGTGGGTGGATCGTTTTTGGTTCTTAAATTCGCTCAGAAGAAACTTCGAGACTTTCAAGAGAAGCAAGCCCGAGAGTTTCTCGAGCGCACCAAACGCGTACAGTATTTCGAATCGACCGAACGAAACTGCAATCAAGTAATCGTTGGTATCAGTACTGATCTCTGTAATGAGATTATTGCTCTTGCTAATACAGATGACATCTTGGAGAGATTACGACGAAACCCAGAGAATAAAGTTGAACTTTGGGATGAGCTTAAGATCATTGCATTTACTAGACTAACAGCGTTCATTTATGCCACATCTATGTTGAACATAATATTGCGAGTGCAAATGAACGTAATTGGTGGCTATGTATATAAGGACACCGTCAGTGAGGTGAATGAAATAACTGATCACATACGAGAAGTGTATTTATCGTTAATTCAACGTTTCGTAAGTGAAAGTCTTACCAGTTTAGTTTCTTTGATTAGAAGCAAAGTAAAGAGCATTCTTAAATCACAATCTCTGACGACAAGACTAAGTCTCTCAGACTTGGAACAACTATTCTGGTCAATTCAAATGTCCATCAATAGCGATGCGGAGGATCCAAATAGCAAATTGGCCAATTATTTTATGCAGCAACCGGTGACAGGTTGCGGAGAAATCATAGACAAGATGATAAGTGAAACCTTGGACTTGCTGGAAAGCGATGATGTGGCGACAATATGTTCCAACAACATTTGCCGGGGATTCTCAATTGCTGTCGATAGCATTGCTGAGTGTATGGGCGAAACGGTCAAGACATCGTTACAGAACCGAGAACAAGTCTCTGTCGAAGGGACGGGTATCATTGATGTAAACAAAGTCGAATTGGCACTGGCGAAAATTATTCCCATTCTAAATGGACTCACTTCAAAGGGTGTTGATACCAGTAGAAGACCGCAAAACTTCGCCACATCACTTGTATCATTCTACTTGGTGTCGGAAAAGTGCAAGACCTTAGGAGCGAATGTGTACGAGGCTTTTAGTACATAGACCGGTTGATTTGAAAACCATCAGAGATCCGAACCTGGCGGATAACTACGCACTATGCATTCCTTGATGTATTTTGCTTTGTGAAGATTATATTTGTTTGTTTTTGTACTGTCCTGGGATAAGTTTGTAATGCATAGTTATGTTAATGTAATGGTTATAAGTGTATTTTTGAAAATAAAATTTGAATTAATTTATCATGTGATGATGGACTATTTTATACCGCCTTTTTCGACTAGCAACTTTAAATTTCAATTAAATGCGATCTGAGGCAAGAAAAGGACGAAGCGGAACAGCAAGGAAATCATATATTCATGTGCTTGCGCCCTCAACCGAAACAAAACTGCGGACAGTGCTGAAGGAAAATAAATAGAAATGGACGAATAAAATACCATAGGTTAGATCGAACTAAAGATTCATATTTATTGGTTATTCTATAGGCCAAGACTGAAGAAGTCCAGCATCACGCATTTTTTCCGCAGCTGCTTCGCTGTCGTAGTCCCTGTAAAATTGTGCAACGCGTTTCTCTCTTGGTTGTTTACTGAATAAGATGTAAGTGGAACCCGCAACAATGGCTGCAGCTATAGCACCGTAGATATCTCGTTTTGCCTTTGCCATATGAAGGCCCCTAAGTTGGGGTTTTGCCGATGCCATGTTGAAGAGAAATCGTCCGTGCTTGCCGCAATTTCAAAATTTTTGAATAGTGAGTTGAATTTTATTACTTTTGAAAATGTAATATTTCTCATGGCATGAGTAGTTTATATGCAAAGTTTCCTTGGCTAGTGCGTCGTAGGAGATTCTGTGCACATCACTCTGCGAGGCTCTAGTCGGTTGCATCTGAAGAATTAGGGGGAAAACATTGCTAACATGAAGCTATCAATCCAAAGCATTGGGAGGAGTCACACGTTGTGTGTCGTGTTCTTCTAACTGATACATGTGTCAAATATGAAAAAGAAATCAACAAACACTTTCAAAAATTGATTAAAGTTCATGTTAAACTTATGAAGCTTACAGGCGCATGTGTCATAGAAAATTACTTCGTCGTTTTTTTTACCTTTTATAGATATCTTAAGAAATACGAACTAGGATTCACAGCTTTATTACTTTGTATGCTTATTTTTATTTTGTGTTATCATCACATTTGAAAGTAATAATTTTTTTGCTTAATTAACAAGATTGGAATACACCAGCAGCTTTCATTTTCTCAAAGGACTTTTGAGCATCGTAGTTCTTGTAGAATTCAGCATAAGCCTTCTTCTTTGGGTCGTTCACAAGGATTTTATAAGATACTGTGACTGCGGTGACCAAACCCAAGGCGACAATTAAGTTCCTCTTGATGGTGGCATTATGCAATCCCTTCAAGACGGGTTTTGGAATAGAGCTGGCGGACACTGGAGCGTTAGTCATGTTGTAGGAGAACACAAAACTTTATGTTATACTGACTGGAATATTAAGAATAATTATTTATTTAGTCTGTTATGTAATATGTGTAAAAGATTGAAAGCAAATAAAATTGAACACACTTTACCTGCGATTACAGTACTCAGAACGTCGTATAAAATGTCAAGTCCAATCTGGCAGTATGAAGAGTGAAGTTGTAGCGATTTGGAAAATTCTTACGTTGCCATAATGTATGTACTCAGTTGTTGATAAAATTTTTCAATCCCATTTTAGATCTATTCGAAAAGGCCTTACGAAGTTTATAAGGAATCCATGTATCAGAATTACTTAAATTTTCCTTGCAATATTTAAATTGAATGATAAAGCCATGGTGATTTGATTATTCCCATTTTATTGTTCTATGAACAACTTCATGAAATTGTCTTCGAAAAAATAATGCATAATCAAGTCGCATTTATGAACACACTCGTTCGTCCTATTGAGAACTGTCAGTTGAATTTACCTTCCAAATTAATTTCCATCATCTAACATAAGAATTAATTCAATAATATGAAAACTGAGTGTACAGATGAAGAATCCGAAGATCTGGTGCCAAAATGCAAGAACACTGGAGCCGGAGTAGCAAGTCGCTGCCCCCTTTGGAATGGAGAAAATGAACCTAAAAACAAGAGAATAACCGATTGCAGTTTTTATCGCGAAGTGAATGAAAATGCCAGTCTTTATGCTGTATTTTCCGGGCATCAAGGACCCAAAGTTGCCAATATGGCAATGGAAGGAATAGCCGCAGAAATTATGTTTGGTCAACTGAACGACAAACACACCGATGAAGAGGTGCATGAAGTTCTACGGCAAGCATTCGTTTCCGTTGAAAAATGTTATCAAGCTTCGATTGATGGTCTCTTGGCCAAATACGTAGTGCTTCAGTATCAAATTGATGAAAATATCGGAGTTCGTGATGACATAGTAAGAAGTATGGAAGCCATTAAGAAAGAACTGGCCATAGGAGCCAGCGCTGCGATTTGTCTAATTTATAATTCGCGATTATTTATTTGTAACATTGGTACTTGTAGGGTGCTTCTGTGTCGAACTGACGAGAATCAGACGTCTAGGGTAATCCAGTTTTCTGTTGATCACAACCTCCTCAACGAGGATGAACTTCTGAGACTCAGTCAGCTGGGTGTTGATGTTTCGCAGCTGAGGCGTTTTGATATGTTCAATACACGATTGATTGGGTACTATCTGGGAAAAGGCGGATACAAAGATTGTCGTGACCTAGCGACGGCCAGTGCTGAACCGATTATATCGAAACCCGAAATCGTTGGAGGCATTACCATAGATCCTTCTTTTCAATTTTTACTTCTCATGTCAAGTGGAACGTGTAAATATTTGCACGATATATACGCTGGTGATACTACTCAAGAAAATCGCCAAATTGTCCAGATGTGTGCCAAGGAACTGCAATCCAATACTGAGAACTTGAACGATGTGGCACAAGCTGTGATTGACAAGATCATTCATCTGCGCAAGGATGCTCGTGACGGTGATAAGAGAACGAATGATGATTTGACTATCCTGCTGAGGAATTTCAATAACAAACGCAATAACCATGTGGTGGTGCAGGAAAGAAGAGATGATGTAGTTAACATCAGAAACCCGAAGGTTGCGAAAAAAATACCGCCGTACGTAGATTTCTCACAGTATTATGAAAATGTAAAAATTGCTCGACAAAAGGGTGCACTGCCTGATGGCATTAGTTTTGATTGATTTATGTTTATTATATTATGTTCTAATAAAGTTTATTGTTATTGTTCTAATTTTATTTGTTTCTTTTCTGTTATCAATTGTCAGACTGTAGGGGCAATTTCGTTGGTCACTCGCTTTATCCCTATTGAAAGGCCCTGTGTTTAAATTTTTTCTCGCGTTTTTTGATTTAGTAAGGCGAACAAACAGCGACTTCAGGTGTGTCGTTTCTGCTTCTCCCTTGAAATGTGCACAGTTTCTGTTCATCGAAGAAATGGAGTCTCTTCAAAAGGAAATGAGAGCAAAATATAACATTTCCGTTTTGCAGTTTCGTACGCACTTCGAGTTCAAAAATTCGAGTACGCAAACCTCAAACGGTTACTTAGCGTTCTCTTAACCTCTTGATCAGAAATGAAAGTGACAAGCCGACGAAAACAATTCCAGTTTTCGCTCAAATGTGAGTTCATTGCTGGATCAAAGAAAACAATTTCGTACTTTTAGTTTGTGCAGCTCTCTAGACGGACAATCCCCTTGAGTGGACAATTTCTTAGGACCGTGAATCTTGAATTGAGCTTCCATACATTCACAACTGCCTTAGCTGGACTAAAGTGCTGCGAACGTAGCTGTCTATATTTGTGCTTTAGAAATTCTGAAAGTCCTGCCACTCTTATCCCCCATCTTATAGTTTGAGATCCTATTCTCCTAGATTTCAAACCTTCCATCAACTCTAACATCCAATTCAAAATTAAGAGAATCATCCATTGTTCTCATTGAACACGGAATCAGTTTTGAATTCAAGTCCAAAGATCCCATTCAATTGGTCTAAACTGAACGAAGGCATATCGCATACCAAAAGGGAGACAAGGATTTGTGTTCAGTTTGGCATAATATTATCCTGCTCGGGGCGAATTTTCATATTCGCATGTGTAGAAGAAAAACCACCCCCTTTGCTGGTACTACGGCTGTCAACGTTCGCCACAGTATCAAAGAAATTCACCAAAAAGGACTCGCCATGCTCAGCTGTGTCGTGCAATCAGTACTAAAGTTACGACAAAACCAAAAACACATATCGGACCGCGAAACGTAAACACAATAATTCTCCTCATCATAGATACAGTTTTCTAAATAGAATTAGTTCTATATTCCGTCTATCTACATGAAGTATTATTGGTTGAGTTAGTATTTATCAAAATGGAATTGTTTTGAGTCACGGAAAAGGGTGTAACTGCCTGGCCATTCGTCTGTTCTGTGGCGGGTGATAAATTATTGAATTTTCAAACACACATCAACGGAGTGGCTGAGGAGCGTTCTGTGAAGGGCGATTACGAGTTGTGAGTTTGTGAATTCTTATTCGAATAAAAAAAACCAAAAAAAAAACTTCGAACTAAAGGCCGATTTCGTGTGAGTGGGAAAATTCTAGTTGGGAACTTTTCACACAAAATGTTGCCCAAATATCGAATCCCGAAAAGTTGTTATGTAAGAGAGTGTTATAAATTGTGTGCATATTTGTTTTTATTTCATATTTGTGTAAACAATTATTTAATGACTTCTTTTAGGTATTTCTATGTTAAGTTTTTAATGTATGTGGAAGGGATGTGTTGTAGTCTTTTGTCTGCACAAGAAAAACATTTCCTTAGTGTGTGCTGTTTATGGATGATGGGGGGTGAGGTGGGTGTGGATTGTAACCATTCAACTGTCCCTCATCGATTGCACGGGCCTGCAAGGTTGTGGTGATGTTTAAGCAAAACAGCCGAGCAGATTTTCAATCCATGGGCATATGGGCATTGTTTTTTGTTTTCTCTCTCTGAGATGAAATTGATAAAAATTTGTGTAAAAAAAGAGTCAAAGAAGACCTGTTGGCCTCTAATTAGAATTGTTGATTTTGCACTTGAAGTATGCTTCATCTCAGATAAGAATTGTTTCTTTTCTTTCATAAGATATGCTACTACAGCAGGCATTTGTTTGGGACGTACCTTTGGCTTGTGGTCATTATTGTTTACAGATTGGTGCAGGCATCGTTGTCCTTTTTTTTGCGTGGAAATGTGAAAATCAATAGCAGACACATCTAAGAGGAAATGGTTATCTTCCAAGGCGTGAAGATAATAGACTCAAAGTGCACACATTTTGTTCGCCAAATGCTGGCTGCCTTTCCGAAGGACTATCATTTTAAATGAATAAATGTTGTCCATTAGCGGATCTAATGCAGTACACTTACTGACTTATCAGGACTGCTAGCTATCGAGGGTGAGTCTGAGCAATAGCTGTCTTTAATCAGAGACCTGCTCCTGAGCACCCTGATTCCAGTTATCGAGACCAGGCGGGATTTATCTTTATACCGGAGGTTCAGTCTTCCCCTCCTTCTCAAACCAAGAGGCTCGGATTCGAATACCCCCTGGTATTCATGCGCTCGATGTGGCCAAGTCAGTCTAGTTGACGGATTCCTGCCATTCACCTTCCTCGCATTCTTCTTCTTCTTTATTTGGCGCTGCAGCCTTAGTACTTGGACCTCAGACAACAAGTCGATCTCTGGCTAGGTGACACCAGTGTCGTACGCCAAGTTGGTTGAGGTCTATCTCCACTTGAGTGCGTCATCGGTTCCGTGGGTGTTCTCTATTGCGTTCTCCCACTGATTCGGACTTAAAGACTCTTCGAATAGGAGCAGTGTTGTCCTTGCGTTCTACATGGCCCAGTAATCCTAGGCATTGGATCCGTAGAAGCCTGTCTAGACTCATGTCGCTGCACAGACCGTTCAGTTCGTGGTTGAATCTTCTCCTCCAAAATAACGTCAACGCAAACAGGACCAAGGATCGCACGCAGAACTTTCCTCTCGAAGAGACCACGGACTTCTTCATTCGCTATTGAGAATGTCTATGGCTCCGAGACGTAGAGCCGAACTGGGCTTGGATTGACTTGGTCCTTCGAGAGAGGGCTTTATTACTCAATTGCCTCTTGTGCCCATGAAAACAGCGGATGACAAGAGTTTCTCTGCGTTAGATCTCGGTACTGATGTTGTTCGCACTGCAAGCGGATGGGACGGACATAGATCCCACGTAGAATGTTTATTTCGAAGGCTCCAAGAAGGCAAGGCTCTCTTTTGTTTTGCCTATCATCCAGCCTTCGGCTCCATATAGAGGAACTGACAAAATAAGTGTTCTCCAGTGAAAACATAATACTATTTAATGAACACACCCGTGATTGAAGCCGATAGACTCCGCTAAGCTTAGATTAGTCAAGATGACCTTTAGCATTTTTGAGGCGGTTTGGGAAGACCCACGGCTCCTTAAGGAGGCTCATCAGCACCTCCAAACCAGAGATCTCAGATAACATCTGTATTGCAAAAGCGACGAGTGCTCCAAAACAAATCTAGTCCACCATTGTCTCGTCAACGCTTGTTATCTTATTAATTAGCGTACAAGGCAATAAAAACTTAATAACTGAACTATGCACTAAGCATACTCGTGTTGTTCATATTTCCGTCTCGTAATCTTTATTGTTAAGTTCTATTTATTGCCGATGTTATAATACTACAGTTCGAAGCAACAATTGGTTGAGTCATGCTTCACACTTCGTCAAAAGGTAATTGTTTTTGCGCTGCCACTCAGCGGGAAGCCCTAGATGGCAAATTCGATTTGTACGCCAGTCCAGTTCAACACCTGTTCAGTTGGAGCCTTTTGTCTGCCTCCCGCACTGTCTTCGTTTGAGCCGGATTTATTTGCCGTCGCTTTATAATCACCGTGAAAAAAACGAAGCTTATCTTATCAGCTTCCGAAGATGGCATTGTCCATGGACGTGATACTCATCACCTTGGCATTGGAGTGATCTCAGTTTGCCTGCACTCGGTTACCGGTTCTATGTTTCGGTTCTTTTTTAAGACAGACCAACTAATTAAAACATCAAATATTCGTGGTCTTATATCGCGTTGTTTGTGTGATGATGTTTGACATCTTCTTCCAATGTCTAGTTCCTCGGATGCATGGCATCGTGGTTTGTTGATCTGTTTTGATGGCTGGAGTGGATCGAATCGGCCAAATTCTATCGGTATATCGATTCTTGTCGACGCAGTCCATCAGTCGGTTAGTGATCTCGGTGACATGTGCTTCGATATGACTTTGGCTGTCCGTCATGATCACGGTGATCGTATTAAACGCGAGCGCGAACTATGATAGGGATTTTGTAACATAGAATTTTTCGAACGAGTGTATCTTGAATGAAAGCGAAGTACACGATGCGGTGACTTAATCCATGTTGCGTGTATGCCTTGTGAATGTGAAAGGGATTATTTTACAAGTGAATTTAAAACAAACAATGATTTGGGATGGCTGAAGAACAAGAGGCGAATCTACGAAGAAAGCATTAATCTCCCCGGTGGATGGATAATTGAGTTAATATCGATTAGGGAATGTCTGTTAACTTTGGCTGCTACTGCTACTGCCGACGTTGACTCAGTGGTGACTCATTGGCTAATCAATCATCACTTCAAAGCACTTAAGGGACCTAAGGAACACCGTGGTCTTGTGTAGGACTTATTTCACAAAAAATTACTTTCACACACAATGGATCGCAGTAAGTAGTGAACTTCTTCTTGTGTTTTTTGCCGTTTCGCAATTGAACCTAAGTGAAGTTATCAGTACCTTGAGTTTCTCTTCGAGTAGTTATTCATTTTGTTATCGATCTGTAATGAGGCACATGTATCGATAGACTAAGGTGATATGTTGGCATCTTCCGGTAAAAACTTTGGAATCACTTCGCAAATGTGTTATCGAACAAAGTCGTATTTGTTCGTTTATTTGCTTTTGCCCATGTGAACAGTGAATCTTTCTGATGAAGATCTATCTCACATTCACCTTCTATTATTATTATTATTGTTGAGGGTATCGCAAGCCTTAGATTTATTTTGCCCCTTTTCCTACCTCTGCTCTCTTACGAGTTTCGTTCAAATACTGTTCTTTTCAGAGTTGTATTGGGCGCAATGGACTTCTGTAGGTGGGAGAAATCTATTCTATTGGTTTCTCTCCAAGCCAGTTCCTTTTAGGATTCTGTGAATTGGAAATGGTTCTAGTTACCCTGGTACTTACTCAGATATATCTGCCTCATAAAATCCCAGTACATGTTTTGAAATTTCATTAGATTCTCCACCGAGAGTTCCTTCTGATGCCCCCTGGTTTCCTCAGGTCCTCCCTGAGTCTGGAGTGTCTTGCGGAGGTTGTCCTTGCTCATTCTGACAGAAGCTTCAAAATTGGTTGGGTTTCTTGGCCTGTTTCATACCATAAGCTGTGATCCAGGGTTCTTTCCAGTTCCTTCTATCTAGTTCGCTGAATTCTTCTCTGAGGACGAAGATCAAGTCCAGCGTGCAATATGTTTCGGGCCTTGTAAATGAGTGTAAAGGGATGTTCCTTTCCTTGTTACCATTTCAATGAATTTTTCGCCGTGTGGGCGGGTCTCCAACAGAGGTCCTACTCAACTCTTTAACTTTATGTAGGCATTCCCACTAGGAATGTCCGATGTTCATCGATGTTCGCAAAATATCCATGTTCAGTGACCAAATATCGATGTTTTGACATCGATGTTCAAGTTCTTAAAATATCGCATAATCGATGTGAAGCACAAAACATGCGCTTTCGATGTTAACAAAAACCCATTATTAATTGTAGATTTTGAATAATTTTCTGGAATTTCATCATAATGACGTAACCATTTCGTAGAAATACCACAGACCAGTTCATGGAATGTTTTGACTTGTGTCTGATAACAAAATTGAATTTTCCAAGTATACACAATGATTTGAGTTTCTTTGTCATTTTTGTATTCTTTCATTATTCGTTTTTGACGTGAAGTCTGCGGTAACGAACTATGCATGAATGTATGTAGTTTTTTTCACAATTAGTCGGAATTATATAAATTCATTCTATGGCTTCGATGTTAGCGAACATTGGTGTTTTGAGTTCGATGATTATCGGTTATCCATGTTCAGTCAACGATGTTGACATTGACTTCAACATCGATGTTTTGTCAACACCGAACATCCCTAATTCCTGGATTCGATGATGTACGAGTATAATACAGCTCGGTTGTTTGAAGTTATTACTACGTCGTGGTATAGGTAGTCCCTAACATTGAACGTGTCTGTCCATGGCATAGACTTCTGCTTGAAAGATGCTGGTGCGTTTGCCCATAGGTTCGTAGGACTCTTTCCGGTGTCCAAATAATCCCGCTCCTCTTCCTTCAACAGATATTGATCAGTTTGTATACCTTTCTACCGTATTCCTGCTCAGTCTGTGGTCTACGGACTCCTTGCTCCAGCCCTTTTTGGTCACGTCATCCTTGGGAACGGCCAACGTTGGTAGGGTATTGCGATGTAATGCATTTGCCTTTTGTTGCCATTCTCATGATTGTCATATTCCAGCCAATAGTCGCTAGATTCATAGAGTCAGCTCCTAAAGCACCTCCACGGCAGCAGTTGGACAAGTTCTCATGGCCACTGCAATACAGGGTCATGCCAACCTTTAAATTTTATTGTGTGTCTCTCTTGCACTGGATAAGTTGGTTCTTTAATCCATTCTATTATATCGTAGCAATCTATCAAGGATGCTTGGACTGCATCCCTAGGAATTGCCCACCAAGTTTCGACAAGCCATTAGAGCCCGCGTGACTGGTTATCCTTCCTATGTGCTTTTTCCAGATGAGTTTGTCTTACTTCGAGATACTTAACTTCGTTGATGGAGATAACTATACGAGCTGTATAGCGACAATGACCTGATCCAAAAACTGCGCATAAGTCGCTTAAGATGGCTAGGTCATGTAGAGCGAATGGACACAAATGCTTCGTCCCGCAGAGTCTTTGAATCTAATCCGGCTGGTAAACGCAGTAGAGAACGACCTCACCTTAGGTGGCGCGCACAGTTGAAGAGGACCCCAACCGGCTTTGAGTACGCAATTGGAGGCAGCTAGCTTATGACCGTACTAGTTGGACATGCTTGTTAGTTGAGGCCCAGGTTCACCCAGAACTGTAGCGCCATCTAAGTAAGTATGTAAGACTGGAGCTAGTGTTGCGCCTGACAGACTTATTGTTTTTAGTCTTTCCAATTCCTTGTAAAAGGTATGAGGGTTTTTGCCAGATTTACGTCCAGCCGACAAGCACCATTCCATTGTTGGCCCCCATTTGATTATGTCACTTACGGCCTCCTCCATTTTGCCTCTGGCTATGGTGACTATGGCATACGCCTCACGTTTGATACCATGTTCTGTCAGTATCTCTAGAAGCACGACTACAACTAGGCTCCACAAGAGAGGAGATACTACTCTTCTTTGTGGGCATCCTCTAGTTGTGCCTAGATTTATTGCTCGTCTTGACATGTGTGAGTCAATTCAATACTGTATCGGTTACTCGTAACATCTCGTAACATAGGTACCCCTATGTAACCTTCAAGTAAGAGCTCTCCCACTCTCAATGACAAGTGGCTGACATACATAACTTAATCAAATACAGCCTTATCTCGATCCAAAAAGATCAATCACCCTGTTTTCCCCAAAGAAATCTGGAGTGGGAATATTTACCGGGAATAATTTCCTCAACTAGGAAATACACTATAGGCTCTCACTTCTGTGATAGTGTAAGTGACCTCAGTAAAATACCGCTATTCAAATATGTTGACAAAACCAGAATTGCAATATTACAGAGATGGCCGATTGACCGCTGATTGCCCCCTAATCCATCGACGAATTTGGGTGCTTTTTTGACAGAAATTCATGATTTGTTTTCACTTATTTACGAAATAACGTGAATGGCGTTCTCTGATTGGTCAATTTGGTTTAAGAAAAAGGCATAAAAAATAGTTGTCAAAAAGGGTCAAGAGATGTAGAAGTCTGGCATCTCTGGCTGAAGCGCATTACTATCTACCTACCTTGAGCTACCTACCTAACAAGATGTGCAGTATAATGTTGTCGCCATCTACAAAGGCACAACTAGGGATGCAAAAGGTGCTTTTAAGAACGACGTTGCATCCCTAGCCCCAACTCCTTCATTGGTCTTTGAGTTGTTCGTCAAGGTTTGACTACAGTTCTTTCCTAGCTCAGATTCTAGCCAGAGCCAGTCCGTATCTACGTTCCAGATGAGAATCACTTTTGAGGTGTCTGAGGTGACTTCGAATCTATGTGAACAAAGAACATTCCTATTCGTCACAAGATTTGTTTCTCAACTTTTTGCTTGAGCGAGCTGTTTTATTTTCTTTCTTAAGAGTCCCCCCCGATCACCTGAGCAATTTAACGACAGAACCAGGTCGTTTGAAAAGTTTCCAATATCCTCTCCCGAATGACTTCTCTGTGAAGTCTGTCTGTCCGTTTGAAAAATGCATGCAGGCACTAGGCACCGTTGTGCCGTCAAAAGTTATGGGAACTTTTGGTTGTTTTCGAAAACAAATGGAAATTCAAGTCAACGAATGTAGGTCATCGGGGAGGTGCCACTCGAACAGACAAACAAATTCAATTCGAATTTCCTTTGGTAATCGA
Source organism: Eristalis intricaria (assembly GCA_964034865.1). Taxonomy (NCBI): domain Eukaryota; kingdom Metazoa; phylum Arthropoda; class Insecta; order Diptera; family Syrphidae; genus Eristalis; species Eristalis intricaria. The sequence continues at coordinate 5,545,290 of OZ035875.1, read as the reverse complement.
TGTGGCGCGTTTGCAGTTGAACAAATAATTACACATCGATGGCAAGTGTGCTTTTATGCATTTAAATGGTGTTTGCGTGGTCTGGTGTGACATGTTTGTTTGACAAAATTGAGACTTTTTGGGTGCAATAAAGTCGGTTTTGGGTAAACAAACGAAACTGCTTCAGAATTAAATGCCTTCACTCAACATTCAAACATCACTTGACTCAAGCGCTTGACCGGTCAATGCCTGCCGTTGCCTCAGACCATATCACTTCCCAGAGATCCTTAACTAGTGTCAATTTCACTCAATTCAAAATGTCAACATAGGCATAATCCATCGTTCCCCCCAATGAGGTCAGTCGTATCAACAGAGCTTATGCTCCATACCCTTTCAATCTGCAGAGTCTATAAACAAAAGTGAACCAAGTAAATAGGGCTACTTTGTTGATTAACTCACTCCGCCACCCGCATTCACTCGCATTCACCCGCATGGCATACATCAATGCGCCTTCCTTAATGCACTTTACAGTGTTTACGTACAAAAGGACCCACTAACACTTCACGATGCCACACACTAACTCGTCTACTTAGCCAGCCTTAAGTTGTGTATCTTTATTCCTTTCACTTGGCGTATCTATTCTCTATTTTTGAAACCACACTGCAGATATGAACGAGTACGCTGTTAGCTGTACATGCACGTGTACAGAGACAATCGCTTCTTTTCATGACGTGCATGTCAGCATTTATCACGACTCAAAACGGGAACACACAAATAAGACGACAGGCACACACACACACTGAAATAAGGAAGAAGAAGAAAAAAGGACACCCTTCCCCCTCCTGCTCTCGAGTCATTCACCCTTAATGTCTTCAGTTCACCAAAGTTTAAGCTATTTTCGGTTAAAGGGTATGTCCGTAGCGTACGTCATGCCGTCAGGATCATTTGCTGTTGAGTCCCCTACAGAGGGCGCGATGACGAACGGCCCATAGACTCTTAACATTATTGCCATAAGCCGGGTCGTGTGCCCGTGCCTGTGCCAGTGCTGAGGCGGAAGGGTGAAATAAATGGAGCAGTGATGGAATGGCTTAGATTTATTAATGAACACAACCGGTACGTACACTGTGGTACTTTAGGTTAAATCTTATGAATATCAAAGCGCTTTTCATATTTGTATTTATGTTGATATGGCTGCGGATGAAGAGGGCGGGAGTGTTGAGGCGAACAAGAGCATTGTGCTTTATTGTGTAGCCTCTTTTTGGAAAATTAAAATGCGACATGTCTGTCTGTCTTCAGGTGAACACACTCGCATGGGGGCGGCAACGAAACAAGAAAAATGAACATTAATGCTGGAGTGGGCGTAGGTCTCTTATCTTGTGCCATGATTAAATGCCATACACTAGTTTCGGTAGGACTTTTGTGGAAGAAGTAGAGCTTGGTGCGCTCGTGAGCATGTACGTACTTAAAGCACGGAATTAAGTGCGTACCATTTATCGATCCATGCCTCTGGGCTAATTCGAACTATTAATAGCTTCGACTTTGAATAATCGTGTGGACTTCTTCTAGGGTTATGATGAAACCCACAAATGACATTTTAATTGATGGTAATCCAAGTCGGTAAAGGTTCGTCGAGTAGTTGACGGTGAAGTGAGAATGAGGTGAGACGCGGCCGATGTGTTAAAAGGTGACAGCGTGGTATGCAGGGTACAGTGAGAAATAATCACAGCCAGTAGTGATAGTGTCTCACACTGTAAGGAGTTCGTGACAGCGAAGTGCGGCCCGCACCGTGGCGTCGGTTTCAATCTCCGAATTCAGAAACTGTCATAATTTGTGTCTTCGCCTCTTTCGAGTCAGTGACTTAAGCTCAAAGTGTTTTCTCAAATTTCGCCGTTCTTCTTCTTTTTCTTCTTCTTCATCTTGTTCTTTTCACGACTCCAACTCTTTCGAATCAGTGACTGTGGTTAAAGAGTATTCTTCTAGAAAAGGTCTAGCCAAATCTTCCTAAAATTTCGTAGTTCGGAGTCGCCATCCCGTCCACTCGTGATAGAACAATAGCACGTACAACACGAGTGGATGCTGTTGAAGCTCGGTGCAGCTACACTTCGAACTGTCACAGTACCTGGTCTTGAACCAAACAGAGAACTGCCCGTCTCCGTCTCTGTCTCTGAAAATTATATTTCAGAAGCTGTCGAATACCTTCTCGTCGTGACTTCTTTTCCAAAAGACTAACTGCTCGGTGAAACGACACAACGATATAAATTGTGCAATGTCAGCTTTAATCTATTAATAAATGTAAACAGTTCAAAAGCGGCGACTTTCCCAAATTCCCATACGTGATTAATTGAGTATGAACTACGTCAGCGTTCAGTTGTATAAACAAATGATAATGGAAGTGAAGTGAGAGTAAGAGAAAAAAAAAACAGAAGAAAGAATAAAAATGCTAGCTTGTGGCACACATGGTTCTTGCTAGATGCTTTGATATTGTCAAACATCCACACCAGACGCAATCACTTTGACACGTAATTAGCTTCGAACAGTTCACGTTCCGCTGGCGATATGATAACATGACTCAAGAGTTAACTGAATCAGCAGACGTAGGACGCTATTCGGTGAGTACGGTTAATCAGTTGCATCATTTTCGATTTTCGATCGTTTAATCTGACGGGAAAAAAAATCGTGTGAATAATTTGCTAGGACAGCCTTGTGCTTGAGACCTTGATTTCCTGTATGCTTCGAGGAGGAAGTGATACGCTTACAACCGTCGGTCAACTGCCACGCACTGTCCTTGAATAGTGGTCATAACATTCTTGTGTGTGTTTCGGTCGGCAAGTGTGAGCTAGCGGTACATGTGTGATTTTATGGTTGCAAGCTCAGTGTAAACTTGCCAAAATACATCCGTCACGCTATATTTATCTAGAGATTAGGTGAGATAAAAAAAAACAATAGCAGAGCTATTCAACTTGTCAGCTTTGAACGCGTTGGTGTTCAGCAATCTCTATTGATTGCACGATAGTCTGGATAACATAGTCCGCTGATTTGGGAATGGAAACTAAACTTCTTTTGTAAGACGTGTCGCCCCCTGACAAGCTTAAGTTGAATCAGCATTGAATCAGCAGGAGTGGGCCATTTAAGTTGTAAGCGAACCTTATCGCAAACTTCTCTACATATATGCTTTTACACAAGTTGTCAGCCTGTACACTCAGATAAGGTGCCAAATTGGTGACGGTGACCGTGACTAGAAGACATTCTTGCTTAAAAAGCCTAAATCAAATTGCGTAAGCCTTAGTCTTAATTATGTTCACTTGTGTGGATCATGTTTACGATGAAGAATGGTCTTGTTTTTCTGCTTCCTGTGGAATTTCCAAATTGGCAAATTTTCCCAGTGGTCTAGTTAACATTGATAAGAGTATCTGTAGTGCAATTTAAATTATCAGTGAGAATACTGTTTTTTTTTGCGTTAATTGTGTTCAATCGATAATATTGCTCTTCGTAAAATTATACATTTCGATTCTGGAAAACGATTAAAAGTGATCGCGTAGAGCGGGATTATTGTAGTGTCAATCATTTTACAAGTGCTCATTAATTGGTTTTCATTCGAAGAAGTTGCTATTGATAAAGTGCCTCGTTAAGACTTTGTTAATATTTTTTCCTATTGAAGTTGCTTCAGTGCATATATTATATTCAGACATTGTGTATGGTCGTGCAACTATTTGTCTCTAAGGTAAACATAGATTGTGATTTGTTTGACTCTGCACGCAGCAGGTGGGTATCGTGGTGAATTTGGTGAAGGTGAATAGTTTTCTTTTCCTGTAAAAATCACGTCCGGTATGTTTTTTTTTTCTGTACTCTTGGCTGAATGCTTAAGGACACCACACATGTAGCGAGAATGATCTTTCAAACGAATGCAAATTTGTCAAAATCCCATAAGGATTCCCAGAGATATCGATGATTTCGTGTCAGAAACGCTTCTCTCCACTCTTCGGAAATTAAGTTAGCGTTTCGACGATTGTTTCGCTTAGTGCTAGCATTAAAAATCGATATCGCCTGAAAGATATCGTTCTGCCTGATTCGCATAAGCTTAACTATCGTCTCGACGACTGATTTTTGCCGATACCTATTTCTGTATCGTCTCCTATTAAATGAGAACAAATGGTGTATACATATCATGTTCTACGCTTTTGACAAATTTTTAGAGTGATAATGAAATGAGTATGTATAACTCAAATTTGAGAGGAATCAGAGCAAATATGTAATTTTTACGTGAGAGTTATTATTTTCAGAGCACTCGAACTGTAACGATAGGCGAGACGATAGTGATGGTCTTATATGAGGCAAATCATCGACATCATTGAAGTGATTAGACAGGACGATAGTCGTCTGAAAAGTTACGCGATGAGAGCCAAGGATTCTCGGACATATCGATGATTTTGTGGCTTAAGAGCTTCTCCACTCTTCTTCCACTCTTGTACAACCCATGCCCCAAAGGCAACTTCACAGCAACCTGAAAAGATATATTGTATAGAAGGGTTGGAGTTAATCCAAAAGACGAACTACTTTCCACATGGAAGATAGTACAGTGAAACTTCTCTATATTGGACAGCAGCGGGAGTAGGGATGTCCATTTTGAAGAGGTCGAGATACACGAACACCTTCATGCCGGATCATTAAGAATTGTCAGTAAAGACAGGTGTCCCTTATAGATGGGTGTTCGTAAAGAGAAATCCCTTTGAAGTGGATTTCTTTGATTCCTCTGAAGTGAGTCTGGGGGGAGGTATCCTTATGGAAAATATGTTTCATTAACTAGAGTAATCCCTGACATTCACATAAATTGCCTACGGAAGTCTCATCCTCTTCGCGCCAAAGCCGACATACCTTGCATTGGCGCAGTCAAATTTTTGTTAAGGTGGAAATTCAGGTTGCAGTGGCCAGTAAGAAAGCTCGTTAACATTCTTTTACTTTCCTTGTCGAGGCAAGATTTCCTCATATGAATAAACCTGACTAGGCTCATGTCGCTGCACAACCCGTACAGTTCGTCGTTGATTCTTCTCCTCCAAAAAGCGTCAACGGGCCATAGATCGGTTCTCTCGAAGAAACCAAGGACTTCCTCATCCGCTTTTGAGATTGTCTTAGAACTCGCGAGCCGCTCTCGTCCTTCTGTGTAGCGTCGCCTTATTTGCAGTTTGCTTCGCTGACTACCAGCCCTCGTTGTCAAACCATGGGTTTTTTTTGGGTGGCGTTTTAAGACCCAATACATCAGAAGCTGCTTCTCTGATGGCGCCTTGACAACTGTTCCATTGTTCGTCGATTGTTTCGCCTGGCAGGGATGGACTCTCTGAGAGCTTCAGGGAGACTCGATGGGCAAAGTTCCTTGCTGTCGATTGCGATTGTAGCTTTCCGACGTAAAACTGGTGTGCTCTTGCACTACTCCGTTGACCTACCGATGTCCGTGGCTCCTCGGAAAGTTCAGATATAGAGAATACTAGAAGAGTGTCTCACGTCGATTGCAATGTGATCAATTTGGTTGATGGTTAAATGATCAGATCCCTTTATGAATGTTGGGGTGAGGGAACCATGTTCCTACTGATTTCTGTCCTTCACGAAGTGCTTTTCCGATAACTCTAGCAAAGATGTCTTCCTTGCCCATCTCCTCGAACGATCTTGGTATCGTTCCTGGTGCATTGATCATGTGTCCTTCTAGGAGATCATTAAAGTCATCCGTTGGGGGTAAGCGCAGATTTGGCTGATGTTGCCGAATGTAGCCTTGTCATGAAGCGCTCGCTTAGGTATTTAGGGCTTCTTGACTAAGTCTACCTTGTACAACAAACCCGCCGCGTCCACACCAAAACCAAACCAGCTCTGCCTTCACTCTTTGTAGCAATCGCTGTAATAGAAGTCGTAGTTGGTAATCCCCATTCTCCTGGACGGCGGTGAGGTCTGCCTTATCGGATTGTAGAGCCTCCGCAAGATCATCGGCTGCAGGTACCCTGTTAAGGGACCTCACATTCCACGTACAGAACCAACAATCATTGTCCATGGTCGTCAGCTTGAAGTTGTCCCTGAACTAATAGTTTTTTAAATGATAGTGAAGTTAACCCCGCACGAACATTGAGGTCCGGGTCCTGGCTTAAACCCCTGAACAGAAGGCCTCTGCATACATTGGCACACCTCTGAGCAGTTGCCGTAGAGGCTATCCAGAGGACGCTACAAGCAAGGAGGCTGTGTGTTAACTTGACTTGTGTACTTACAGGAATCGTTGCTGGCACCTCGCCAAGTTGAGAGCAATCAACAACTTTTTTCTGGATGCACAGACTCATGCCCTCCGAGTCAAGATACTGGTGTGCCGGCATCTTGGGAGGAAGAGAACACGTCTTCCAAATCCGATATATATTTCAAACTAATTCTCAAGGGAGTAATTTACCCAATGAAACATGCCTGGACTCTAGTCATTATCAAATTTTATCACCAAACCACGATACGAAACTTCGAATAGACAACAACACCCTCATCACAAAATCCAATTGTTCGTGGAAATAATTACCATGTTTCGCCATGAAAGCCTCGTCTATCTTCGATCTCAACGATCTCGCATAATATCGCCAACTGCAGTGCTCTAAAAAACAGAAAAAAAACTCAAACCTGTGGACAGTGTTAAAATAGACAAGTGAATGACAGGCAGACAATCGGTGAACGACAAGGCATAGATTGATACGCCAACCAACTCGCACTTCTTTCAATCAGAGCCAATTCGCAATGAATTCCCAAAATAAACAAAAGGAAAAAAACCCTTAATTCGACGACAACAATTGCCCCGCAGAGGTAAAAATAATTTGTTGACATATTTCATTCGCACATAATTGACCGAGGTACGAGTAATTCAAGTGGTCACCCGTGTGCACTTCGCTTAGAGATACCCTTTCATTGGACACTCGCTTCGAATACCGATTTATTATAATAACACCACGTTTGTTTTGTTTTTTTTTTTTTTTTTTTTTTCTTCAAAAAAAAAATCATCGCTGGATAATGAAGTGTTCAGTATACACTGCTGTTCAATGTTAATTGAGGGCGGATACAACATTTCATAGATAGTTACGACAAAACGATACACAAACCACAGCACAAGGCAGCGCCGTGCGCCGCCAACTGGGGCCATCTGCTGTGGCGGTCAAAAACGATTCAACCAGATAAAATTCCACACTAGCTCAATTTATCTTTTTTCTGTTTCATTTGTTAGATTTTTGTTCTCATTTGTATCTGAAAATAATACCATGTGTGTAACTGTGTGTACTTTCAGTGAAATGACCACAGTCGCTAGAGATACAATTTAAATATGCGACGCCCGAAGATCTCGCTGAAGAAGTACTTTTTTCTATCATCGTTCTTTGCCTTGCTCCTGATCTTTGGATTCAACTTCAGGTGAGTGTGTGTGACGTGGGAAGTGTAGCCAGCCAAGTAATTTGCATTCTCAACGTGAGCAGAGATCGTGAGGTATGGAAGCCAAAAGCGTCATCGTCGCAACTGTATCAGCAGTACCTGCTGACCGAGCCGGCAGATAATAGCATTCATCCGGAGGAGGAGAACTCCGTATTCGAAACGACAGAGGTCAACCAGCAGCCAGGCGATAGCAGCAACAGCAATCAGCAGAACTACGAGAGCGAACAGCAGAGTGACCAGCAGCGGGCCAGTGGTGAGCCCACGTCGAAGGCATGGTTCTTCAAGAACGGCGAACGGTATCCATTGCCGTGGCACCGAACAAAAGGTAATCGCAAGGTCCCGAAGCTGCTGCCGCATGCGGACCCGCACAGCGACAGGATCATGAATCAGTTGATGTTTGTGCCGCCAAACTACGAGCAGATTCAGGAGAGTGGCCAGATGAAGCAGATCTTGCTGTACAACGGGCTGGGACCGTGGAATGTGAGGAGTGGTAAGTGTCTGGGGTTTGGGGATAGGGAAGTTTACTCATTTGCTTCATGATCTTTCAGGAAGGGATGTCTTCTTCAAGTCGAAGTGCCCGGTGGACACGTGTGAAATAACGGCGAACCGAGAGAAGGCGAGCACCGCTGACTTGGTGCTGTACAAGGATCACTACATCCCAACAGGTGTCCGAAGGCCGCCCAAACAAGTGCACATGCTGTACTATTTGGAGTGCCCATACCACACGCAAAATGTGAAAGCTCCCGACGCCATCAACTGGACTTCGACTTACAGGTGAGTGTGGAGAGCGATGAGGGCGAGGTAGCTTGAATCTTGAAGATGAGGTCTGATTCTGTGCCCGTTCTGATGCTGTGCTCTATTTTTTTTTTTTCAGGAGAGACAGTGACATAGTGGCGCCATACGAGAAGTGGCAGTACTACGACATGAACATCAAGCAAGTCGAGCAGGATCGCAACTACGCGCTGAATAAGACGAAAAAGGTCGCCTGGTTCGTGTCCAATTGCGGCGCGAGAAATGGTCGTCTACAGTTCGCCCACGAGTTGCAAAAGTACATCGATGTAAGACCAGTGATCTCTTTCTAACAGAATTCGATAACTCAATTGTGCACATCTTTACAGGTGGACATCTATGGAGCGTGTGGAACATTCAAATGTTCGCGCAGCACTGCCGATCGATGCTTTGACATCCTCGATCACGACTATAAATTCTACCTCGCATTCGAGAACTCCAATTGCAAGGACTACATCACAGAGAAGTTCTTTGTCAACGCCTTGAATCGCAATATTCTGCCAATAGTGATGGGTGCCCGTCCAGAGGACTACGAAGTCTCATCGCCTTATCGTTCGTACATACACGTGGACGAGTTTGCCTCGCCAAAGGAATTGGCCGAGTACTTGCACATCCTGGACAAGGACGACGAGCTTTATAATTCATATTTCAAATGGAAGGGCACCGGTGAGTTCATCAACACCTACTTCTGGTGCAGAGTCTGTGCGACGTTGCACGACGACGAGGGACTGCGAAAACCGCGATGGTATTCGGACATCAACGATTGGTGGCGAGGTGCCGGCGTCTGTACAAACGGTTCATGGAGGAACTTTAAAGCGCGCAAAGACATAATCACTGATGACTAGTGAGGGAGAGGATGAGAGAAGTACACAAGTTTAGTTTATTCCATTGCTGTAGGCCTAAGGTTGACATAATTTTTAGTTTTTATTTTTAATTTGTTTCATACTCAAATTTTGTTTAAGCAGAGCCAGAAGCAAACCAAATGTGCTTTGGTTTGTCGGAATGTGTGTGTGTGTGCCGTGGATACGGCTGGAAGGTATCTCAAGTCTTTCATTCAGTGTTGCATTCTATGTCTGGCTGTGGACATCTTGCCTTGTTTTAGATTGTTCTATTCGAGCTGACTGATATTTACGTGTGTTATTGGCTTTGTGCCTTGTCCGAACTGAGGGCGAGATGCCTTAACAGCCTCCTATCTGACACCTGACATGTGGCTTAATACCAACAATAGTTCAGCCGAATTTCACCTTGAACGACATCGTCCTGATGTCAGTAAGTTGTGATGATCGTTTCATCTCTGATCGTTTTTCTCGTTGGGACGCTAACATTTAACCATATTCCACTAAGACTTCCTCTTTCCTCACCGACTTCGTAGACAGAGAATGACATTAAGTTGTGGTGGCCTCATCTTTGATTGTTGTCTAGTAGGGACGCTAACATTCTTCCAAAAGTGTACTCATCACGAGGAGTTTATTAAAGTTGCACAAACATTAACATCCCTTCATCGAGCGGAGAAGTTTTATTTGGCGCTACAGTCCGGTGTGGACCTGGACCTCAACCAACAAGCCTCTCCATCTAGCCCGATCTCTGGCTAGCTGCCTCCAGTGTCGCACGCCAAATTTGTTCAGGTTCTCCTTCTCCACCAGGGTGCGCCACGTCAGGGGAGTCGAAATTTCTTCAATCGGTTCAGTCCAGTCGGGACATTCACCTCCCGGAATGATTATAGGTTTGAGTCCTGGCAAAAGCCTTGACCGTGACTTACGGTTGACCACCATTGTGGTTAGGTTCCAATGCTTGTTCTGTTGTCTCCTACATTTTGGTCCACAAACTGAAAAGTTGGTGGAACGCATTCATAAATCAAACATGCACAAAGTAAAATCATTTCCATTCAACACTCCATTCGCAGCAACAACAACAACAGAATTCACACCCTCTGCACTCGTATCATTTCAAAGAAAAATTTATCAGTAAAACTTAATTGTTAGTTAATCGTTCAAAATGTTTCTTAAAAGTAACGAAATGCAGTAGATATGTTAAATTTGGACGAAACAAATTATAAATTATAAATTAATTCAAGCAAAAAATGAATAGACAGTAATTAACTATAGGATTTTTGTAGTTCATAAGAAACAAAAACATTTTGATAAGTAACCATTTGTTACAAATACACACACTTTTTGTACTAAATTGCGAGAACATTTGCAGGAGAATTCAATTTAAGTGAAATAAGTTATTACTTTATTTTATACAAAGACATAACAAAGCACACGCAGTTTAGTGCGCTTTTCTTATGTGGAAAATAAAAAAAGACACTGAAAAAGACAATTTCGGGGTGGACTGCATTCATGTAGCAGTCCGAGCACTCAGTTGAATCTTCGCCCGAATTTGTTTAAACATTTTTCTTTCGATTCCTATTTTTAAACGAAGTGTAATATGTATATTTTTTATATTTTTTTTTATTATTATTACCTCCAGACAGTGTACAGATTAAGTATGTATGTTTATATTTACGAACAGAACAGCTTCCAAAAGTTTTGTTGTCTATCAAATGAGCCCAGATTATTTTTAAAATGTGTGTAGGTACACCAAATGCATATTTAATTGATTGAATTTGAATTTATCTTAAGTTGTCAATGTGAATCATTTTATGCGTCCTATTTACGTATGTGTTGTTGTAACGAGTTTCTTTTTTAAGTACATTATGCTTTTTTTCTGTGATAATTAAAAATAAAATGATTATACGAATTGATTCTTAATGTTGGTGTTTTCCTTGAAAGATGTAGTCTCTCTGTTGAGTTGGATCATGTCCAGAGCCTGGGAGTCATTATTTCGGTGACGTGGTAGTTGCTGGTGCAGGTTACCTCGCACGAGTAACCCTCAACCGTCATCTAGTAGGTGCTTACGTAATAGCTTAAGGATTTTCTGAACGTTGTATCTATAACAACGAACCTTAGAAGAGAACGGAGACGCAGTGGAAAATGTTGACAGTTCCGCACACGTTGCCGCATAGGCGTTAAACAGACACTAGGACCGGGAAGGAAGCACGTCATCAGGGATAGAGTTGGGAAGAACTGACGCACATTGCCAGAAACCGCCCACGATGGCTCGAATCCTTTGTAGAGGCCCTAGGACGGAGAAGGAAGCACGGCAACTGCGACAGAGCTGGGGAGAACTAAGTCACATTGCTAGAAACCGCGCACGTTGGCGCATAGGCGTTGAACATACAATAGGACCGAGAAAGTCATCAGGGATAGAGTTGGGAAAAAACTGAGACAGAGTAGACGTTGTAGAGGTCCTAGGTTCGAGAAGGAAGCAACTGGGAAAGAGTTGGGGGAACTGAGCCACATTACCATAAACCGCACACGATGGCCCGTAGAACGCCTCGGAGATATTAAGACATCCTGATGAAGTCCAAATCTTTTGCGTCCAATACCGCACACAACACAGACTTTTAGACACAACACGGAATTTATTGAATCAAAACAAAGTTGCATAACATTTGACGGAATAACTAACACTGTTAACAAAATATGGCATGAAAGAGAGTTGGAGGAACCAGTTTTAGTGCACCTTGCAGGCGTTCAATTGTGTGATGAGATTTTTGATGACCGAGCAGTCGCTTCCAGCGATCATTTTGGAAGTTATTTTCCTCTTCAGAGCAATCGCCTCCACCTTCTTCGAGAGCTGAAATGAAGAAATGTTTAGAACCGCAATTCCATTCGAATAGCCGAAAGAGTCCCCACTTCATAGGCTCGCTTAATGATCGAGTGTGACATGCCGGCCAGTTTGGCTGCATTGAAACCGTATGACTTCGGACAAGCTCCTGAAGAGTACTTGTACAGGAACACCACAGTTTCTTGCGTTGGGTCTTCAGTGTCTTCGTTCTCCACCATGCAAGCCTGGAAGAAATGAGAAACATCGTGTTCGTGACTTGTGGACAAGACTGTTTTGCAAGCATACTAACCATGTGGCCGAGAACAATGCGACTATCGTTCTGGAAGAAGTCTATTAAGTTGTGGTAGTGCGTCGAAAAGAGAGTTCGGCACTTGAGATTTGCCAGGAAATGCACCACAGACGCCGCTATAGCTGTTCCATCGTAGGTGGCGGTTCCACGACCCAGCTCGTCGAGGAGGACCAAACTGTTGACGGTCGAGTGCTTGAGGATCAAAGATGTTTCACTAAGTTCCACCAGGAAAGTGCTGTGACCAGACAAGATGTCGTCTTGTGCCCCCAATCGTGTGAATATACGGTCAACGACTGACAATTTGCATCGTTGTGCAGGAACATGACAACCCTGTGGGGGGAACAGTCAAACGGATAGCCGGCGAAGCACAAAGGTTACTTACAATCTGAGCCATGACAACCAACAGCCCAACCTGCCGCATGAGTGTGCTTTTGCCGCCCATGTTCGGGCCGGTGAGAAGAGACAGCGGGGCTGTTCCGGACGACCCAAGAACGATTCCGTTTGGAATGTACGTCTCTGCAGCAACACAAGGGTGGTAACCTTCATCGACTTCGATGAACGGTGTGTCGGCATCCTCTACGAGTTCAGGAATGCAAATCGAGTTCTGATTTCGTGCGTACTCTGCTAGGGAACACAGAACGTCCAAGTTGGCCACGTTGTCGACACATTTCTTCCATAGCTCGTAGTGCTTTGAGAACTTTTCGAAAATTCTTCTGGACAAGTCCTTAAGAACGTTGTTGCGGTTTTCTTCGGCCTCGAACATTTGCTTCAGGAAATTCTGAAAGGATACACACGCATGAAGGACGTTGATGGGAAGGTTTCATTTGCTCACCTTTGTCTCTTTGGTGTGGAACCGTCGTACCGGTTTGGAACCCTTCTTCTGGCCTTCCAGGAAATACTCACTACCAGCCTTTCTGGCATTACTCTCGGGCACTTCCAGCTGGAAGCGTTTCTTGTCTGTTCCGAAATAGCTGAGACGACAGCCAAAGTGCTTCTCCTGAGTCACTAGGTACTTCTTGAGTTCTTCATTGATCTCTTCGATTCTGGCTTCCGTGTTATCGAATTCGCGATCTACGCCCTTTTCGGGAGCAATTGATCCTGTCTTCAAAGCCTCTTCGTGGTCAAATGCTTGCTACAAAAAAAGACAAAGGATCTCTAAGAGGACACCAAGTAGAGGAACAAGAGGCATACCTTAAAGAATTTCAAGACTTTCTTCATGTTTGGAAAGGAACCATCGGGATCGAGTTGCGACAAGTGCTTCACCAGACTTGATTCACACTTCTCAAAGATCTCCGGTATTTGGGTGAGCACTTCGAAACCCTTGAGAATGCTGATGAAGTTCTGAAAGGAAACTAATCAACGTCCATTCCATCGGGTCGATTGATCTGTACCTGAATTTTTTTCTTGTTGTACGTCTTCTCTTCGAAGAAGACTGCTCGTCCGTCTGGGTGATTGTCTGCAACTGCCTTGTTGCCAAACAAATGGATCTGAGCTAAGTACCTCTCGAAATCTGGCAGTGGAGCCATCAGGGCACGGGCTTCTTTGAGGACGTCATCGGTGGCGATTAAGTCGGATATCGCCTTCTGGCGCTCGACTATGACGCCTACGTTGCAGCTTGGCGAGCAAACCCAGTGATGTAGCAGGCGCTTTCCAAATTTTGTGCAACACTGATCCAGGGTGCTGTACAGGGAATGCTGTTCACCAGTAATCCGAAGGTTGGACAGTGTTATGGAGTCCAGAACCATGTGGTTTCTCATCGGGGACTTGGACGACTTGGATTTTGGTGCATTGCTTGTTGACTCACCGTCCAGAAGGTCGGGCGGCACGTACTGATGATAGCGGGCCATAAACATCACCTTCTCTTCGAGATGGCACTTCCTCAAGTAGTGAATGCAATGGCCGAGGGCTTTTAAGGCTAACTTGTGCTCTTCGTCTGGAGTCAGGCCGAGATGGTCGTCTTGACTTTGCATGGATTTAATGACTGGCGGCCACGTGGTTTCGCCAGACTTACAGAAGTATTTTTCTCCCAAATGTTTGAGAGTCTTCTCCGCTGACCAAGACTGAGAACCGCTGGCAAGGTACTCTTTCAAAACTCCACTCAGGGTGGTTCGATAGATTTGCTGGGTACGAGAGCTTAGAGAATTCCGCTCAGTGACCACCTAAGATGGAAATGAGTTGAAACTGTCTCACAAAGCAATGCTAGATGACCTACCAAGACGGGCAAGTGGTGTGACAGAAGGGTCAATAGGCGAGAACAACTCTTATCGTCTTCAAACTCGCCGATGTAAAAATCTCCAATTGAAGTATCGATAAAGCAGATCCCATATCGGCTGGAAGACCCGACATCCTATTGGGACAAAACGCCGTTATATCAGTTTCTTGTGTCACTTGTCTCTGTACATACCTTCTCCACAATGGAAAGCATATAATTTGGTTGATAGTTGGGAGTGATTGAGCATTGTGAACCAAAGACTTGTGTTCCTTTATTTGTGATCTGGCAGATTTCCCTGCGGACGACTTTGTCGAATTTGGTGGTCTTCGCTTGCTTCTTGCAGCGTTCGGTCATCATATCGACGGATTCTGTTTGTTCAACTCGAGCCACCTGCGAAAAAGAGATCAACTGAAACCTGCTGTGTGTGAACATCAAAAAGCACATACTTTGTAACCTCGGTCTACAAGGACTGTGGCCATTTTGTCGAATGACACCTCTGGGAAGCCGGAGTGAGCAAATTCTCCACGCATGTAGGTGAATCCAAGCTCGTTGACACCAACATCCGCATCCATGTGGTACAGCTCGTAGAATTTGCCAACTTTGAAGAACAGAACGCAGTCAAAGCTGCTTGATTTCAAGTCCCACCACTGTCGAACACCCTGCAATTAAAAACCATGCCAATTACCAATTCTCTGACGCATACGACATCTTCTTACTGGTGAAAGTGAATTGAGGAAACTTTCGGGAACCAGAAGAGTGGTTGGATCATAATCCGGGTCAGACGGGCGACGCCCTTTCTTGTCTTTGATTTTTTCAGGTTTGAGGAACTCCAATTTGTTGTGGGGCCATACAACTGGCTCGTCTAGGGTGGAACCAGTGTTGGCGATTTCCTCCAGCTTCTTTTCTTCTTTCTTCGATTTTTTCCCTGGCTCATCTTGGTAGTTCTGCAGCTTCTGCACCAGCTCACTAGGTTTCTTCTCGGCTGGTTCCTTTGGTCGGGAGGTTTTTTATGTTGATTACTTCTTAATTATCACTCGGTGATTAACTTACATCGTTATCCTGCTTATTTTTGCTGTCGTTCTCTTGATCCGAGTCGCCGTCGTCGTCGTCTGACGCCAAGCGTGCAACTTTACTGCGTTTGCTTTTGTGAATAATGATTGGTTCATCGTCAGAGTCATCTAGCTCTGCTTCCAATTGCCGTTTAACTAATAGAACAACTTGTGTTTTAAGAGTTCCTCCAAGATAATTGTGTCTACTTACTTGGCTTCTGTGAAGGTGAATCCTGCACCTCTGCTTTGGGTATTTTCTTTGGAATTTCATCGCTTTGTGCTGGTTTTTTCTCCGACGTAGCTGGTGATTTGCCGAAATATCTAAACAAAGTATTTGTTGGTGTCCCAGTGACACTGTTCCGTTTGGACATTTTTTAAGAATTTCACGAACAAGCTACGGATACAACTCAGCGTGGGACCAATAGATCGTTAGACGCCTAATTGTTCCTCTCCAGAGCGCCAAAAACAATACACAAACAATACTTGCGTAATTTTTTGCCGGTTTTGCACACTTTGATGAATCCATCGAACTGAAGGTGGTTGACAGAATGTCGGAAGCTGCATTATCGACGGTCGGATAACGCAGTAGTTACATGGGCTCGTCCATTTTTCCAATTGGGTGATGTGACTTAGTGTGTTTGATTTGAGCTGAGATTGATTGTTTTCCAACTGGGTTCGATTTTCGATTTATTTAAACTTTTCAATTGGGGTGAATTATTGGCGGAACCAGTTCTATCAGACTGAGAGCGTTTATTGGAGTGATAGCCAGACGTACGAGGTATACAGTACCCATGTCGTGATGGAAGACATCATATTCGGTTCAAGTAATTTTCTTTTAAATTTGCTTCTTTATGTAAACACCTAGATCCTACACTTCTGTTGTCAAACTTGTCCATTCAACCGGAACAGCTTAAACAAAAGCAACTGAAAAATTGCCGGCGTACTATTCCTCCATCTCGTACTCTTCCATTTCATCTTCTGGAGGTCGTGGGGTTAAGGCAGGCCACTCTATCCTCCGCCATCGACCCTAACTCAACTCAAACTTATTTCTGCGGAACCATGCGAGCTTATGGACTTGGTCTAAGCACTTCGTTCTGGGTCTTTCAAGCAGTCGCCTGATAGCGTCACATTTAAGACACGCGTCATAAACCGTGATGATGGACAGTGAGGGACATTCGTGCCACGTAACCAAACCATCTTCGTTCGAAGAAGCAGCTGTTCAACATTGAGATCCTCGCACACTGCCTTGTTTTTCATCGTATCCCTTCGAGTGACTCCCACAACAGCACGCAGCTTGTAGCTTATTCTTTCTTTCACAATAGGTGAGAGTTGGAATAAAATCTGAGTTGAGAACCTCTAACTTGGTTTTGACACCAAGTGCCGCTTTTTCTGAGTACAGATCTTCCCAATCTGCTCTGTAGAAGATCTCAGCATGTGCAGAGACTGATTAGCCCTCAAAAGATGACCATCAATCCTATGCTCTTGAAGAACATTCCAGAGTTTACCTCGAGACACAAACAGCTGTAGATCGGCTTGGCATAGTCCCAAGTCTGTGATAAGCTGGTGGATTGTACTCACGAACTCAGGAATCACAGAGGTAGGAGATATCCAACTTCCACCTCCGTTGTCCTTTCGTACGATGTGCCTGTGAATACGCGTGACCTGCTGTGAACAGCTGAAACCCTTCCTGAACCGAGGAAGTTACTCCCTTAATTCTGGTTGTACTTCCGCCAGGACGAAAGCCGCACTCTTCACTTCGTCCCCCATCCTGAACTCGACCATAGTTCTAGAACGCGAATCAAACGTAGACTGAGCGTAGACTTTTCCGTGCAGACTTAACAAAGACAAGACCCCTGTAGATGGGGCAATCTCTAGATATAAGCGAAGCGCGATGGATGTTGCCCGCTGATGCTATGTCCGTCCGCGGTGATTTGGTAACATAGATTCCAATTTGACGGATGTAGCTTAAACAATATGGCCGCTATCAACTGCCAAAGTTCGAGAGCCCCTATTAGAAATGCCTTATAATCTCGGCGTATCACCGAGTCCCAAGGACAATGTGATTAGTTTCAGAGATTCTTCTTTTCTTTTTCTTCCTTGGCTAGCGCTACAGTACGGTGCGGTGTCAGTTGCTTCCAAGTACGATTGATGTATCGTGGTGCGTTATCTGCCTTTACCGCATTGCCCCTAGGGGTTGGAGTCAAAGACTTTTCGGCGCCGAGCATTGGTGTCCATTCGTTCTACACTCTATTCGACCTAGGCATCTGAGATGGGAGACTGGAACTCGTGTCACGAGATCGATCTGGCTGTACTGCTCATACAGTTAGTCGTTCAGTCTCCTCCTTCAAATAACATCAGTACACACGGGGCCAAAGATAATACGAAAAACTTTCCTCTAGAAGCGACCACGAATACCTTGTCTGCTTTGGTTAGTCTCTGTGCTTCTGAAGGACCTGGATTCTCAAGGCGCTATCTTGGTTTTTCGAGAAAAAGCTTGATTGCCTTTCAAGCCCAAAAACAAAACGATCCTCCGTTAAACCTCCCCGGTTGTTGTGTCATTACTTAAGGTAGACAGCTGGAAGTTATGGCTGTCTATAGAAACATTTTGTCCAAGACATCAGTGTTGTCTTGAAACTTGAACTATAACAAACGCATCTGATGTGGAAAATAATTTATTTACATCTTCATAAACTTATCTTTAGTTAATTTATTTACAGAATAACACTAGGTTGTATAAATAGATTTGTTTCTGTTGGTTTCTGTTAAAGCCTCTACTTAACTTGAAAAAGTGCAATGGAAGTGCATCCTGGATTATGTGCCTGCGTCTCTTAATATCTACGCGAACTGATTTATGTATGTATTGTACAACTATTTTGAAACATTTTCTTGCAACAATCTGGTTCTTTGGATTGAGTATATAATCTCGTCTGTCTCTTTTCTACGAGTATTCATCTGGCGATCTCTTAAGCCTACCAATGTAACAATCAACTCAAAGCGAACACCCCCGCCACAGCTGTGTGCGGGAGCTTATCTACGTTCTCTACATTATTGTATTCTTAGCTAACAATTCCCTAATCTATTTTTTAATTTAAAAATTATTTGCCAATAAGTTTGAAGCGTATTCTTGTCAGCCCTAAGCTTTGAAGGGAGTTCTTTTGGAAAAATATTTAACAAATTTACAAATAGACAAATAAATCTATGTTTTCAATGAAAAATAAATAGATTTGTGTGTAAATATTGCATTTCTTAATTTTTCCCTAAATAAAGCACTTGCGTTAAGTGGTCCGATGGAGATTTTGAATTAAAAAAAAAAAATACGTTGGATGTCAGCTGACCTCTGGCGGAGAGAAAACCATTGTCGGAGGGGTAGGTTTGGTTTATAGTTTAACAAGAACTTCGATGGCAGTGATACGTATACGAGTGGGGGGTCTGAAGAATATATTTTCTTTGGCTGTAACATTTAGTAAATATGTATGCATTTTTGTTTCTGATATTATTTTCGTTTTGAGGTTATGTAGTATGTTAATGTAATGTGTGTAGAACTCTTAAACAAGTATTTGGTTGAATAGTTTCTCTTAGAAGGTACACAGTTAATGATGATATTATGCCGTAGGTGAGTAAGAAATTCCCACTTGCGATGAGGAGATATAAAGTAAGACAAACTACAGTCAAGTGGTCATGCGGGTGCTGTGTGGGGAGAGAGTCAGTTTTTAATGAGCAGCTACATTGCGTGTATGCAATCAATCTTCATCTCGATTCTAATTCTAGCCTACTGCAGAAAATATATAAGAACAATCCAGAGGTCTGCGTGCGTTTTCACCACGAGGGCAGTTCGTTCCACACCTTAAGCCGCCATGGGGAGAATGCTACTGTTGCTTTGGACATGCCATGGACGTTAAAAATATTGCACTCGTCGGCTTCAGAATTCCCTGCAATGTCACAGTGTCCCCTAAGTTGCATGTTAAGAAACTTGGTCAACTCGTTAAGAGAAAGGTGGCAATTCAGGCAAGTCTGTCTGAGCTAACTTCCCTTGATTTCGAAAGACACATTTTTATGTCAGATATATGCTCATGTCCGAGGAAGGTGAATGGAGAATCTGCCAGCTCTATCAAGATGTGGAGGTAGTCCGTATGGTTAAGATCCGTCGACTATACTAGCTTAGGCCTATCGGTCGCATGGAATTCATTGCTCCTGACTGGAGCAGGGTGTCTATTGATCGTGGTCAGCCATTGAAAGCAGCCAATAACCTGTTAAGCAAGTGACAGTAGAATTTTCTAGAATCACACGTGCTTTCAGTGCGATTCCATCAGGCAGGGGACTGCTGGCAGATCCAGGACGAGTTGATTGGACAAATCCATAAACACGGCCGGTTTTGTTTGCGCGGAGGACCGAGTGGTGTGGAGATCTGTGTTTTCCTTCGTGACACCGGATCAGAAGATGATGATGATGACACATTCCTCCTGGACGTTCCCAACGGTCTTCCTTGAACGTACCGATAACCTCCTGAACGATCATCGCCTCCTCTCCTCATCGCAGTGATTTCTTTGAATTGAATACATATGTGTGCTTTCCTAATTAGTCTACTTAAACCTAACCAATGTAAGATCTACTCTATCTCTCTCTCTCTCTCTTTCTCTCTTTCTCTCTTATATGTACAAAGCCTGCATGGCAACAGCGGCACGTCGCATCATCTATAGAGCTATCTGTTCCGTGCTGGAAGCAATTGATTGATTATCAATGGCCACTGTCTTCAAGTAGCTAACTCGAGGCGCTAGCGCTTTACTCTGTTCTACGTCACTTTCGTCGTCGGCAAACTGGATGTCATCCATTTCGTAGAAGTCCTGCAGATCACTCGGCGACTTGACCACAGCGGTTTCCTTCTCCGAATTGCAATCGGACAAGCGCCGAGTGTCCTTTTCGTGACCGGAACACCGATTGGCGGCTTTGTTGCGTCGCACATTCAAGATTGGCGTTCCGTCGCGGGAGACCGAAGTGGCGAGGCTCTTTTGAATCAGGACATTCTTGAGATTGGTTTCATTTGGCGACGTAGGGGGCTTTGCTGTGCTAGTGCTGTGACTGGTTTCGGAATCTGGGGTTTCCGTGTTGCTGCCTGGACTGAGGCTGTTTCCTCGTGGCAGAATCTCCTCGTAGATCGGTTCGGGGGTCTTGTTGGAATCGTCTAAGGCTGTCTCGCCATCCATCGGTGGGATCCACACGAGGTAGGCTGGGTCCATGCCAAGGTACGAGCCAGGCGCTGCGCCCGCATTGATCACGTTGTAGTCGTAGTAGTCCAGCTCCATTTCCCCCGGATTGGTGAGAGAGAACTCCGACCCCGGGCGGGCCAGGAGTTTCTTGCGGTTCTGCTTCTCTTTGCTCTCCTTCTGATTGGTCGTTCGGATTGTGGCTGTGCTGATGATGCTCGCCGCTGGTGAGTAACAACCCTGAAATGAAACAAGCAGAAAATCTCAGCTAATCTTGACCAGTCACGAGCGAAGCGTGAGACTCACGTTCGTCAAGGAGATCGTGATGCTTTTGGTGTCAAGTTGGCTGAATCGGTCACTGTCCCTAATCGAGTGGGATCGAATCGACGAGCTGTCAATGGAGTCGTCGTTGGGCGAGAGGCTTTTCCTTTTCAGAGTCCCATCGTCCCTATCGGGGTATTTGGAATGTTTACTTAAGCGTAACGAGGTACTGGCCGAGGAACTCACGCCGGATAACATGGACGCGGAGTCTTTTTGGTCTTCCGGGCTGTCCGGGAGGCTGTTCTCCGTTATGACCTCGTTTCGGAGTGTTACGATGCTCGAGTTGCTGCCCATTTCGTCGCTGAAAGCGGAAAGAATGTGAGAACCTGTCTGGGAGTGAGTTGATGTAAAAGTCAAGTACCACTTGGTCAGCTTATCGGTGTCATTGAATTCGGTCTCCTTGGCCAAGTTCTCGGCGTCAACGCTCTCCCTCAGGATGGAGTGCCTCAGTTGCCTCTTGGGGCGCATTTTGACGAGGTATATGACTTCCGAGAGAAGAGTTGTCGTCGACACCGCTCTGGACGGTGGATTGTGCAGGGAAGCCATCGAAGCCCGTGGCGTGTGAACGGGCGATGTGTGGTCGTGCCGCTCGCTAATCGCCAGATGATACTTCCTGTAGCGCACGATGTACTGGGCTCCTTCGAGTGAAATGATTTCAGTGGAAAATGGATTCAGAATGCCTGCAAGTGGAACTCACCTAGAAGCGCACTGATGAGGATGATGATGCTGGCGAACACCACGGCCGACAGGTGGACCAAAGTGAAGTTGGTTCTAATTTTCGCCTGAATCACAGCCCGACTTCGAACCACAATTTTGCTGGTTTGGTTCGCTGGCACTGCAAAAATGATGCATTTTAAAGCTTACGGGACTACTGAGTTTGTGTGTGGAGTTTACCTATCTGTTCAGCATTTGCCAGGAAGCCGCCAGTGCATCCGGCTTCGATGAGGCTGCTGTCGCCTGAGTAGAATTCCACTAGAATGTGCTGGCCCGTCGATTCGAGAGTTGGCGGCACTTCAATGGCATTGCTGCCCATCAGTTCAATAAGCAGCGTCGACGACAGGGACGGGCCATCACGGATTTTAATGTATTGCGAAAGGCAGGGCAGCCGCAGGAAGCTGATATCGAGGGAAATCGTGTCATCACCATCGACCTGAAAAAAAAACGTTCGTGGTTAATTTTTATCTTTCCGCATTTGTGAAAGTAAAAGCCTGGAAACTGAATAAATGGGGATGGAATTGTTTTACTCTGTGGGAGGGGTTGTTTCAGGGGAATGGGGTTCTCCCGACTTCCATGGCATTTGATTGCAAATTTGCCACTCCTGATATCTGTATAGTCAATGTCAGTCTAGTCTTGGACCAGTGTTAGTTAATGACTGGACGCAGACCCGAGGTGTGAACGTCAACCCAAGTGAAACAGAACCAACAAACGGAACATTCTATAGTTCATTGGTCATGGGTTGCACTCTAAAGGACATCTTCCGCTTAAAAGGAAGTGCTCGATGGTACAACTCGGACTGGAGCCTCGACAGCCTTGCGCATCGCATTTCGCTTTGATGGGGTTCACTCTAAAGGACATCTTCCGCTTAAAAGGAAGTGCTCGATGGTACAACTCGGACTGGAGCCTCGACAGCCTTGCGCATCGCATTTCGCTTTGACCGCAGTTTTGTGGACATGCCGCTTGACTCACGGACACCAGTACTCCAGCTGCAATTTACATAAACCGACTTTCCAACTTCCGACTTTCTGTGGATGTCCAGCAATGACTTTAGCTAGAATCTAAGCCAGGAAAGAACTGTTGTCGAATCTTCATGGACGTCTCCATGACCAATAAAGACCCTGGCGCTGGCGCCTTGGTGAAGTTTTCTGAAAGAAATATTTATCAAAGTCCATATTGGTGTACATTCTGCTGTAGTTTATGCATTTTCCAGTCATTCGCATCCATCAATATCCTTCAGAAGTCCTTAAGATCAACCAAATGAAAATCGACATCCCAAGTACAAAAAAGGTCCACTCAATTCATTTACCATTTTACTGCATTTTTTCCGCCTCCAAGTGTCAGTTTCTGGAAAGTCGATTTTCCTGATATTCCATCGACAAAGAGATAAACAATTGATGTGGATGTGTGTGAGGCACTAATTGCAAGGGATTTGCATTAATTTTTTTTCAATTTAATGCCTTATTTTGCGGGAAAAGTGATTTTTTCATTTTGATGACGTCACAAATCGTTTGTAATCGGTACAAATCGGTTGATCAGCAAAGCCTTATATTCGTACATTTTTTCAGTAGGTCTGGCAATGACGCGATGGAAGTTGTCAGTTGACCGAAGTTTTGAGAACAGTGCTGCCAGCAAGGGATGCGGATAATGAGAAATGTACACATTTAATAAATGAATATAATGATTTAGTGCGTGGTTTTTGGAACGGCTTTGATAGTGCGTTGTGACGGACGGACAAAACTTGATTTTTTTTCTTTCAAGAGTACAACGGTGGTTTGTTTCTGTAAAGTGAGGTGAGACGGCTGTCGGAGACTCGCAATGGAGTGTCAAACCAGCGATACGACGGAAACCACAATCTTGAAAATCTGCAATAATCTTGAGACAAGAAATGCGTGTGGACGTATTGTTATCAATTAAACCAAATCCACGCGCATTAATTTAACGAGCAGCACTCACGAGAGACCACAACGTAACCGGCAAATCGATAACCATTTTCTGTGATAGCCAAGCGGCCATAAAGGCCATACCATCAGACATTCTGACGTCGAAGGTGGTTAGGAGAGAGCACACAGTATGACGTCCTTGATGAACTCGTTAGGTGGATATAGGGGCATGCTGGAATCCGGGGAAACGGAAAGGCGGATATGCTCGCAAAAGGGGTTCGGAGCTTGGTGGATCTGGGGCAACCCTGTGAAGCATTACCAGAGTCAATATATTCAAACAATTAAGTGATCCCTTATTAATCACTCTCTCTAAACGATGTTATGTACTCTCCCTTAGAATAAGTTCCACTATGTGAAAGAGAACAAGGAAAAAGAATTTTGCATGAGGCAAGTGACTTGGTAAGACGTGGCTTTTTTTTTGTGCTACTACAACCATCTCCGCAGACACCGCGCCGCTCAGCTCCTTGAGGGTAAAACTAGAAGACGATGCCTGGATAGAGCCGGAATTCGTAAGCTTGGTCTAGGTGTTGGAGCAGCTCAAGGGCTCTATGGCTGAAGCTAAACAAGATTGGATTTAATCGTAAGGATATACGTATGTTAATAAGAGTCCTTACCGGGCATTGTGCCTCAAACACTCATCCATCCGCACAAAAACTTGAAGAAGCTGCAGAGATGAGGAGGAAACATAATCTACCGAATATCGGTTCTGCGAATGCTCAGCCCTTGCTAGAAATCAGGACTAAAGCGGGGTTGGACTGAAAAACCTCCTAAGATTCATATGATTCAAAGCTGGCTCTCCCACTCCCTAGCAAGGGCGCAATGGACCCAACACGGTGGCCAAGACGGCACCCGATTACCTATTTTGTGTCTCCTCCTTGACACGTTAATTGGCATGGAATAAATGAACAAGTAGCTAACTACCAACTAAGAGTCAACACACTGACCACTGTGACGTGGAAACTTATAATAAGGACCAGTGACCATCATAACCAACCAAACCCAACCAACCATGGAACTAACCAATTTCAGTGAATTCCTCCTTCAATGCTGTTCCTTTGACGACCGAATCAATAAACCTCTTACCAACAGCACCGTATTGAAAGCAAACGAATCAATTCTGAAAGGTTTAACTTTCACACAAACCCAGCAGCAGCACCACACGCCCACGCCCCCCCACCCAACACTTGATGCAAATTGTGACCTCCAGGATGTTTTCAGTGTGTCCTCAATGTATACACTTCCAATTTGTCTGCGTCGAGATTTCAAATCAATAAGATGCTATCCTCTTGTTGGCAAAAATAAAAACAACTCGGCAGCCACCCACTTGTCCTCCGTCTTCGTGCTGGAAAACTGAAAACAAAGTTTATATCCAAGCGAAGCAGCAGCAAATAAACTCTCTCTCTCTCTTTGCAAGAAGATTACAATCCGCACTCCTTTTTTTTTTTTATTCTGCAGCTATCTCAGGCAATGGAGAAGGTGATAAGGATAGATGGGATGTAATCTATCGCCTCTATCGACACTGTGTGTGTGTGTTTTTTTTTATTATTGAAATGTAGGGCCATAACCTAAAACTAGTTAACCAAAAAATTTCAGATAACTTTTTCCATTACGGAAACTCCATCAAATCCCTAATCGAGTACCAAGTTTCCACCTGTAATCAGATTTACTTCAGCAGAACAGAGCATCCTCCCTTAGAGTGCTGGCGATGGTGCTGTGGTGATGGTGCTTCCCCTCGCCACCGTTGCCGTTGCCAATGCCGACGTGCCCAAAACAAGTTCCTTGAAAATTGCCATTTGAAGCAATTTATAGTCGACCCCATTCCCCTCGCTCGCACACATACGATTCGATCGACACCTTTATGCGAGCGGTGGGATGAAATGAAATTCCCCTCGTACACGCTCGATAAAACTATTTCAACTTAACGACCCGCCAAGTAATTTACGGTCTTAACCTAGCTTTTTTCTATTACCGACGCGTAAAATTTATAATTATCGAGTGGTCGCCATAGAGCCAGCGCCACAGCAGCGCACTCTGGCTCCGCATGGTCCTCGAACGACACTTAATTGTGTTAAAATCTTTAGACCGCACACCCTCTCTCTCTCTCTCTCTGATGAGAGGGTGGAGCGTGTAGCGCTCAGTGACAGTCTCCGCATTCGATTCAGTTACCCAAAACGACCCTTAATGCGATTTTTATCGGTTGGAAAGTCAAATACGATCGGAGCCAAGTGGGGCGCGCTGATGATGATGGGATGGTGGTTGTTTTCGACCGCCATGCATGAGGGTGTGTGGCATTTTTTCCGGTCATATGAAGGTATTTGCAAAATGCTGGATTCCAAGAAACGATTGTCCCCAACGACGTCTCCCCGGCCCCTTCGGCTCTGGAAAAAAAGGCCGACTTGCCTTCATTTTGGGATGAAAGCCTGCTCTCTTTGTGTGTGCTGTGCTCCCTTGAAGGGTGACAGTTGGACGGACGCCACTCATCGTGTGGGGTTGCAGACGACGACAACGATGAGGAAATCACTTTCCTTACACTTTTGTACACACCATCGATGATGGCATCTAGGGAGTGTTTATTTGTATTTATTTCCCGTACGTACACATCCGCGCGAGTGTGTGCCTGTGAATTTAATAAATAATTTAAACTTATGTAATACTCACTTGAATCAGCCAAAACGAACGACCGGGACAGCTTTGTGTTGCGCCAGCAATGATCCGCTTCGGCTTGGAGGATCCCAGATGCACAATACATCCGCAGCGGCAGCCGGGACCGATTTCCTGTGAGACATCGGTGCGATTTGCCATTGAGGATTTTCCTGTTGATTCGTAAATACAATCCCAAGTGTCTGATATGGATTTTCCGCATTTCTCCGTTTCCACCGAGGGACCCTTGAGAGATGCACAGAGTGTGGGGGAGAATAGATGAGAAAAAAAAAATGAGAAAAGAATGAAAACGTGTATGTGTTTGTGTATGGGCGACAAATTGAAAAATAAGTAGATTAAGGGGTTTTGCGTCCTTTAAAGGAGGTTAAGTGCAGAAGAACGTTCATACAAACAAGCGCCGCGCCGTGAGTCAATCAATGAGGCTATTCTTCGAATTGAACACTCGCAGTGTGATATTGACAAGGCAGCTCGTCCTTCTTTCGGCGAGATGGACGAAATCCAACCATTCGGAGGAGATGTAATAGAGATCTCAATTGTGCCTCATGAATAGGAGTGCTAGTTGACTTGAATTTCATTTTGGCTGACGTTTGTTGCTCGACAATTGAGTCCTTCTCCAATGGAGACAGAGTGAGAGAGAGAGAGGGATGACTTCTTGAGCTAAGAAGTTCTTCTGTTGATGCTTTGGGCACACATTTCTTTGCCGGTGGTGTGCTGTTCTGTTCGGTTGCTTTTTTTCATGAATTTTTGTTGAAGCGGTCGAATTGTCTGTTTTCTTTCTTGGGTGCGTCCGTAAACTACGAGCATTATTTACACAAACTGTTGTGGGAATTTGATTCGATTTGACGCATGCTGGGGGGGTAACCTCCTACACCGTGACTCTCGCCTCGTGTCTCTGTGGCATTTATTCGGTATCAGCGCGACCTGCACTGGACGTGATAAGCCCTTTAAGTGTCTCGGCATCTGGTCCTGTATTATGAGAGGCCTCGCCAGAATGAGTACGCCACACTACATGAAGGGAATAATCTTCTGTTATTTTGCCAAGAGAAAACTTGAATACAGCCCTGACGACGGCCCGAAGTTCCACGAAGGTTCATCGGGCATCCCCAAGGGATTCTTGGACCTCTCCTGTGGAACATTATGTACGACGGTCTGCTGCGATTGACGATACCACAAGAGAAAAGGTTATATTGCCGTTGTCACCGTGACCACACATCCACCAGGTGGAAGCCGCTACAAGTGATTGCCAGGATCACGGACTGGCTAGAATTCATCGACCAGGTACAAGGCTACCACAAGAACTGTCTTCAACCAGCCGAAAGGCTGTGGAATACGCAAGATTCCGGGTTGGTTTCTAGTTCCAGGTTAAAGATCCCGGGAGCAATGCTTGATCACCGCTAAACTTTAAAACACTCGCCGAGCACTGCAGCAAAAAACGTTACGAATGCAGCGCATTCCGGGATGCAGTCGAGCTGCAAAGGCTTAAACGATCATGCTTTACGGAGTGGTAAGCACAATCCTATATGCTGCACACGGGTCAGGGAGGGGGATATCGGAGACAGCATAGAAGGTATCATCAACAGATGTTCATGCTCTGATCAATAAGGACAAGTGTTCGTGATTTACGAGCAATTTCGGACGAAGCAGCGTGTATGGTCTTTATCCACATTCACGCTAATAGGATTGTAACGGTTTTCCAAACCGCTTGAAGGCAGGGCAACATCTGTGCCACTGTGGTAAGGCAGATGGATGACCACAACCCAAAGCTGATGCACTCACAAACTGATTCCCGCAATTGCTTGCGCTTATCTCCTTGCCATAATTAGGCCCAAGTTTCAAACGTGTCGAAAGTCCTCGAGGTGAACTACACGGCCTGGGCGTGGTGCAACACAATCAGGATGAAATAGTCCCTTGCTGTCGTATACGTCTTCAATCGATGAATAGATGACACGTATCGACCTGTCACTCGCAAGCCTTTTGTAGGACTTGCTTTTGCGTACGAACTTGGTCCCAAGTCGATTTTCCGGTCCGGAAGCCGCCCTGGTACAAGCCGCTTTAGACGCTCACACCGTACTCTGGCCGGATCTTGAAGGCGACGTTGATTAGAAGTCGGGCTTAGTTCGAAGGCACATTCTCGGCATCGGGTCTAGGAATGGTGGGTGTCAATGGCCCTGGCTATTAGCATCTTTGGGAGATTACCACATCCTTTGGCGCATCAACAAAGAGGCACCCGCTCACAGCAACACAGATTCTGAATGCTCACTGTTGAGATGACTGTTTGACTGACCAACAACTTACACATCCGACCCAGCTCTTAAGCCCCAAAGCATGTTTGTCGCAAAAATCGAAAGCAAAAGACTCGAAAAAGAAACATCCCCCAATTTCACGGAAAATTTAAACCCTTTATTATAAAGCCACAGACCAAGAGGTCATCAATAAAAGAAATGAACAGAATCCTCTTCCTCGTACTCCTCGGACTCCCCGTCAAGTTCAGGTTCGGCCAGCGTCTCGCTTGACACTAGCTCCGATTGCGTTTCGGACGTTTTTGGAGATACTTCCTTGGCCACCTGTCCTGTTGAAATGGATCTTCTAACCGATGGCACACTTTCGCCAGTGGACGATGATCCATAGTCGCCGCCGTCTTGCTCGTCCCTTTCCTCTTCAGGCGGCAGTTCAAGGTCTTCCGGCGTGGACGCCATGTAGTAAGTGGACCCATATTCAACGTCCAGCAGAATGTCACCATCCACGCTGTGCTCCTGCGGCGTTATCTTTCCTTGCATGCCCTTCTTCTTGAAGTCCGGTGATATGCGCTCTGCAGAGGTGACCTTGCGAGCCTCGCGTTTGAATACGTCCATCAGCGATGAACCGGAGCGTCTGAGGAAGCCCATGGTGCCCGGCCGGTAGGTGGATATCTCGGACGACATGGTCGGCACCGACGGTATTCGCCCAGGCGATTCGGAATACTCCGCAAGGATGCTCAGGAGTTCGCAGAGTAGATTCTTCCGCTTCAGACCCTCGACGGGTTGCTTGTCGTCGACGGCGGCCTGCACCGTCAGCTGAAGGTCGTTGATTATCTCGTGCAGCTTCAGCAGCTCCATCTCGTGCTGCTGGTGCATTCCAATGAGCTTGACCTTCTCGTTCTTCAGGGTCTCGATGCGTTGCTTTAGGATCCGGGTCTTGTTGAGGAGGTCGTTGTAGGCGAACTTCTCGCAGATGTCCTTCTTCACTTGGTTCTCGTAGAGCTTTCGGTACTTCTGCAGATTGATGTACTTTATCTTCAGCGACTCGTAGGAGGTCGTCAGCCGCTCGATGATTTCGATTTTGTTCTGGCAGCTCAGCATCAGCCGCTGCTTCATCTCCTCGTTGGTCGCTAGCTCCTCGTCTGTCCTCTTAGCCCGCTCCATCGCTTCAGTGTGCTCCTGAAGCATTCTCATCTGTGACAGGATTAGACTATCGATCTCCTTGGTCAGCGATATGTTCTCGCGAATCAAGCGTCGAGTGTAGCCGGCGTTTCGAATCTCACTCGACCTGGTGAAGTCTTCGGACAGCTGGAGCAGCTTGCTCTCCACCTCCTTTTTCAGGGCGTCCTTTTCAATGATCGCCTTCTGCTCCATGTTGTTCATTGCCTCCTTGTGCATCCGCTGGTTCTCCTTCAGATCGGCCTCTTGCTCGTCGAACTTGGCCAAGAGCAGGTCTCGCTGCACGCGGAACTCCTCCAGGGAGTTCAGCTTTCCATTGAGCAGCTTTATCTCGGACGTCAGCTGCTCGTGCAGCGCCTTATACTTGGACTCCCACTCCCTGATTTGTTCGGTCAGCTGCTTGTTCTCGGTTTCCCGCAGTTTTGACAGCTCAGTGATTCGCTCCTCCATTTCGTTTATCGTGTCTATCTTCTGCGTCAAGGTCCTGTCCAGGTAAGCCGTCACGTCGTTGCGGTCCTCGTTCATGGAGCGAACCGTTTCGGTGAGCTCTTCATTGGTGTCCTCCAGCTTCACCAAGTGGCTGCGGAGGTGAGCTAACTTGTTGTTGAGGTCCGTGATTGTCAGCTCATAAAATGTTCGGTCCACTTGCGTTAGCTTGTCCTTGTCTCCCTTGTCCTTGTTCTTGCCCTTGCCTCCCTTTCCCTTCTTTGGAGGCATTGTGTAGTCGTTATCTGCCGCTGATGTGATTACGTCCGATTGAAGGAATTCTCAGAACTTGCTCCCTTTGAAGTCGACGAAATCGCTCAGACTGAGGAAACCAGGGGGCCTCAGTGAATGGGAATTCTCTGCTCGTATTGATTAGCCGGTAACCACGGCGGTTGCCACGATGTGAAGGCGCAACACAACAGACAACACAGCCGACTTCGCGAAACACGATGAATAAGCTCTGCTCCCATTGAACATTAAGTCATTCAAGGGATTCTTTTATTAGAGAGTTGCCCCCAAAAAACTTTCACAGCTTAACACGTCCTTCCATTCACTGGATCCACCACACAACAGCACGGGCAACGGCAACGGGAACGGCAACAAGAAATAAAGCCGCTTCAACTCAATCGAAAAATTTATATCTGCAGTTTCTTTAGATGCAAAACTCTCACAACAAATGGGGGCTATTGCGAGGCTGATGCATTCCCACCACACGTTGATTATCCCCTTTTATCCTGCTTAATAAAGGCAAACCACCAGTGCTCCCTCGACAGGCGAGGAGCTCCGAGCACTGACTTTTATCAGGAATATGCAGGTCTGGGAGGTTTTATTTTTTCGTCAGCCAACAAACAATGGCTACTATTCGAAACTTGACTCTCCACCACACTATGCCGCCCCCCTTGCCCCACAAACAACTACAAAGTATTATGTCAGATAAGGACCGAGTACCCTTACCGGGTGGATGATTAAAAATGTGGAAGAGTTTCTTTGTGTGCATTTTAAATGCAGGGTGCTCCGGCATGAACTTTAACACGGTCATCGATAATCCATTACGTGGCTGCAGTTATTTAGGGATGGGAGCTCATCAGTGGATCGAAGGGATGCACGACCAATTGGTCGGTGATTCGATTGGAATTGAGGGTTGCAGGGTGTCTTAATGAAGAGTGCTTTCGGGGGCAGGGTGGGAAATTTAATCACATTCTGATGATGGCTTTGAGTGCAAGTTGAACTTTTCCGTTGGTGCCCTTCAGCGGATTGTGTCTGGATTGTATTTTTTATGAGAATGAGTTGGGCTTGAGCGCTTGTTGAAATCGAATTGAATTTCCTCAGTGCAGTTGTGCCATTTATATTGAACTGGTTTTTGGAGGACTCTCCTGGATCATCTGATGAAGAGGAGGTCTGATGGTCAGGTCCTGCTCCATATAGCTGCTCCACAAAGGAGTTTAATGAAGAGGAGGAGGAGGCTTAGTGACACATAAGCCAATTGTGACACCACGCGGATTGACTACTCCTAAATTTGGAACCAGTTGGTGCTTATGTCGAAGCGGTTTAGGTGGCTAGTGCTGGCGCTATTGAGCTCTTTGAGATAATTGGTAGGCCTCCAATTGTAAGTACCTACAATTCGCCAGAGAGCTACACGAGCAGAGGAGTTTACATGAGGTCCTCCCCCTTATCCATGCAGCATCTGCAAGATTCTTTGTATGGTACACTGCATCCTCAGTGAAGGGCTCTTAATGTTGGCTATGTATTCTTTGGTCTCAGGCAGGTGGTGCCATCTAGCCATTTTTGATTTGTCGTTTTGATTGTGTGTACATTGAGGAGATAGGCTGTAGCAATCGAGATTGAAGGTGGATATCCTCCTGGGCCTAGAGACGATATTGTCCCATTCCTTGCGAGTTCATACTCTTTACAATTTCCCCCTATGCCACGCTATTCCAGCGATATAGCCACTACGTTCCAAAGATCAGGTGAGAGTACATCCCTTTGTGGGGTCTCCCAGATAAGAGCTGATGTGCCAGCTGATGTCCAAAAGTTACCATGGATTTTTTCAATCCCAAGCGGTAGTTAGATGGTTTAATGTTCTTGCATGTACGTGCGATGCTCAAAAAATGCCACAAGGGTGTATTCAGTTGCCGTTTCCTTTTCGGCGCAGTATCTTGTCTCCTCGTTGACATTGCTGCATTTCCCTGTTCTGGAAAGTTCGAGCATAGTAAGATGATGTTTTTTTTCACAAGACAGGAACAGGGAGTTGTCACCTCGTGTTGGGTCCGGACTATAAGCTGGATGCATTACAAATCCCAATCATGCTCCTGGAACTTCTGGCGCTGTGTGTGGCCTGGGTTTGTCCTGAGACAAAGCTGGCATCTCCCGAGCCATTGCTTCCTTCAGATGGTCCAATTGTTGCCGCAAGAGATCAGCTTATAGCAGACGATTTCCTGTCCCAATCCCATCAAATATACAGCAAGACATTCCTGGCCGTTCATTCTTCGGTTGGACACTGTTAAGTCATCCACTTTACGTGAACAATCAGCTTCCGCTTCAAAAATGGGTCGACGTTGTTGCGATTCAGGTCCATGATGTTATTTGAAGTTAACTACTCATGCCTCGAGCTTGGTTTTTGTACCCCGCATTGTTCAAATGGTTCCACAAGGTTTTTTGTGTAAAATTTAACCCCTGGCCAAGGAAAATAGAGCTCATGATGGTCTGATGCAGCGACTTCCAAGGTTTTATCGACATTTTCGTCTATTGGCGTTTCAGTGCGTGGTGCATCTTTGACATCGAAATTACCGGAAGGGAATCGATGAAAGCAAAACAGCGCATGGTTTACTGTTACAGTAGCGGGACCATAATAGCCCTCCATGGATGAGTGATGATGCGCAACGATGATTCGTGTTCAGATGTGGAACTCAATGAAAAGGCAGACATCCAAGCAAAGAAGGTGACTTGGACACCTTGTATTGATCTATTCCCCTCTCCCTCCATCATTAACACATAAGCAACTGGTCAAATAAATGCGGCATCCAATTCTAGAACAATCAGGAGAGACTTACACACTCCAAAAAAATCCAAGAACCAAAGAGGCTCTAGGCGTCGTACAAGTACGCGCACCTGCAGTTGCATTCTTTTATGGCGTTTGTAAGTGCTTTGGGAGACAGTGAGGGCATATGGAGTCTCCTGAATCTGTGACAGTGGCAGACTCGGCTCCTTTCTTGGCCGGAATCCGATTGTGTCTAGGGACCCAGCATAGCTTAAAG
The DNA here is from genome assembly GCA_964034865.1 of Eristalis intricaria. Taxonomy (NCBI): domain Eukaryota; kingdom Metazoa; phylum Arthropoda; class Insecta; order Diptera; family Syrphidae; genus Eristalis; species Eristalis intricaria. The sequence continues at coordinate 5,511,873 of OZ035875.1, read as the reverse complement.
TTGAAGCTTTTCCCTGTCTCCCTTAGAGATGATCTCGGAATTGATTGATGATACTTCCAGAGCCTCTATGCCCTCCTCTATCGAACTCATTGACCCTCGGAGCTGTTACTTCTGCTGGTGCTTCGATAGCCGGAGTGCCATAAAACCCTTGAACCTGTGCTCACATCCAATTTGGATCTGTGTACATTTCCATTGCAGCCGGGTTACGGGCTTTATCCCCTACCGACCCTATCTCGTGGGGAAGAAGTCCTCGAAATCCTCAAAAGGTGTCCGTCTGATTGCATTGGAATTGGATTGACTTCCATATGCCCTGGCGGTTGTATTCTGTTAGTCTCATCGCTGGTTTTGCGAATGGAGTGCCCAGTATGTCCTCTTCGCACCTCGCGTATGTATTAACTGGCTGTCTGGTTTGGAGTGAGAGATTTCTCCTCTCAGGGACACAAATCCGTTGTCATTCTATTTCCAGCTATCACTCGCCGTAATTCACCTCGAACTGTCAAATTCTCTGCAGACCCCATCGCAGACGCTCGACCCCTCGGAGTCATTGGAACGACAACAGCCAACGGTGACCATTCGCTCAAAAATACAAATTTATGCCACAACTGTGGACGAGTAGGTGACAGTGAAATAGAATAAATTAAATTTTCCGGGACCGAGACCGCAAATTTTAAACAGAAACATCCCCAAATCCGGGATCCGGAAAACAGGATCCATGAATCCCAAAGCCATTCGGGGGACACCCTGTCCCTACGATTGGTATCGCATCAAAACCACGCCAGCAAATGCTGTCTCATGGAAAATATGTGTTTGTTCACGAACAATACGTTCACAATCGAAACAGCCATCCGAGAAAGGTGGCTCTGGATGTGACTGTAAACAAAAACTTTTCACAACAATCGAACACACACACACACACACACACAAGCAGCCACACAGAAACTTACCTCGCAAAACTTCGCCCCATATCGCGGAGGCGGTGAGTCGCAAAACCTATATCGATTCCGGGTGCCGCCCAAACAATTAGTCGAGCATGCAGTCCACTCGCTCCACGGTCCCCAGCCGCCAGTGTCCGATTCTGCAAGTGTACAAGTAATTAAAAATCACATATCCAATTTGATCTGCAGGTGCTTCATCACCCTCCATCAGCAGTTGGACTCACCTTTTACGGGCAACGTTGGCACACAGTCCATTCGGACGTCGGCAACAGCCCCAGAAATGCCCTGACTGACATACACGAAACAGTACTCAACGTACTTCTCCGAGAAGAGGTCGCAATTAAAATACAACGAGTACTGGCTCTTGACCACCCGTTGCTCGGCCACATAGTGCAGTGAAGTGGGCGGTTTCAGGGATGCCACATCGGCACGCAGCTTAGCAAACAAACGCACCCGGTCTCCCTGGTCGAGGATACACGCCGGGTACTCGTACAGTACACCGATTCCGGTGTGCGGATCACAGGGAAATATACTCCTCGCGTACACATTGAACACGAACTTATCACTCCAATCAACACTGATGTACTCGACAGCCGTAACCTCGGTCGGCGTGGGCGGTATCGGACGCAGCCTGACCGCATAATTACCAGCTAATCCGAAGAGCTCGCAGCGCAACTTAATTAGTTTGTTTTTGGGAAAGCCTCTGATCTCCTCCGCATAGAGGATATTGCCTTTCGAGCCGTTATGGCTGGCGCACGTAATCTCCTTGCCGCAGTAAATTAATTCCAACCAAAATTCGGGCAGATTCATCAGCGTCATCGTCCTGCCGCCGAGATCACATGCCACTTGGTCAAAGGACAGCCTAACCTCGACTGTGAGCTCCGGATATGTGACGAGACGCTTGGGAGTGACTTGCATTTTGGCCATCGGCCACCGGACGTCCAATTGTTGTTTCAATCGTTCGTCATCGTGCGCACTGGCCGCCGACACAACGTGCAGGGTGTACACGCCACCACGATAGAAGGTCTGACATGGCACTGAGATTTGTGTTACGTTGTTCCGTGGATCGGGGAACACGGTTGTGTTGCTGACAACCTCGGCGCTTCCATTTTTTGTCATTAGGCTAATGACAAGGTTCGTTAGCGCATTATCCTGCTCCTTCATTGCGCTCATGCGATTGCTGTGGGTCGCATTGGTGGTGCTGGTGTTGGTTAATGACGGTAGCTGCGTGGCATTTATTCGATTCAGATACTCAGCACTGGCAACCAGGGCCGTGGTGTATTGCAGCTGAACATGTAAATCTCCACTCAAGGCGATGAACGAGCTGGGGCACATTAGACGCCCCTTTCGTATTGCCAGCACGTGACCTAAGGATAAATCGGAGAAAAGTTAAAGAACAGGAAAAACGATGGCGAACGGGCGGGCGGAGGCGACCGAGGGAGCAGTGCATGAATGAAGGCATACAGCACAGAAGCATAAATCTCTTTTGTCATTTTGTAATTGCGAGTGTTTCCTTCGGGCTTCCCGTGTTGAGTGGGACCGCGTGGTGGATGGGTGGGTGGCTGCTCAGTCTGTGTTAGGTTAGGGTTGCCACCGGAGAGAAGAAACGAGGCGAGTGCAGGGAAGCGTGATGCAGTTTTTATGGGACAGCATTACTTTCATAATCGACAAGGTTTCCATTGGCAGTGGCAGCGGCGGTGACTATAAACGGCTGATAGGTCCTTTGTTAATGACATTTTGACCTTCACAAAGGAAAGCCATTAACTTTTCACTCTTTACGGGTTATTAAGACTGCTTCTTCCTTTCCGTTGAAATCGGCGGTAGTTTGTTGGGAATGGTCATTAATTTGACTAGGAAACGGAGTCGACGGAGATTGAAACAGTCTCCGAAGCCGGGGAAGATGTCAATACACGGCAGCCGTCATCAGCGTTGAGTACATGGATACTTTGAAAACTTTTCCCGGAATCAAAGCAGGAGAAATTGTCTTCGACAACTGCTCAAAAGTTCTCCGCGGAAACATCCGGTTTCATAGCGAATTATTTAGCAACTCTCGTTGAATCTTGTCGAACCACACAACCAGTGTAAGTGGGTCTCTGACAAGACGAGAGACACAGTTTAAATTGTCTGCGTATGTGCATGCATTCGAAATGAGGACGAGGTGGCGAAAGAAAATCTCTGTGTTCATGTATTTCTGCGCGGATAAGACATTTGAGAGAAAAGTTTTTTACGATGTTCTGCTGAAAACAAGCGCCTTTTTATAGAGAACGCAACTTCTTTTATGGGTTAATAAATTGTTGTTGCATAATCTGTGGAAACGTGCCCCAACAAGAGTTGCTTGAACTTTGGAGTGACACAACGAGTAGGTGTGGCGGCACAGCATAACATGCGTCCTCTGTCACATCGCTTCGCCGAAGTGTTAAACGCCTGATAGAGTTTGGTGATTTGTATAAATCCCATTCTCCAATTCTTGAATAAAAGGAAATACAGAGAATTTGAGAGGACAATCTACACTGACGGCTCTAGGTTAGGTTAGCTAGGGGGGCTGCTAGTGCATTCGCCAGCATATTGGTCCATTGTGATACCCATAGTCGGACTACCACCACTGATTGCCCACTCCAGTGACAGTTAATATGATCCCAACGGCAAATGGTGACTGGAGCCGATTTGAAAACCAGATAAAATCGTATTAACTTTGCTTTCACTGGGATTCGAACCGGGGACCCCGCCAACCAGGGGCAGGCACTCTTACAACTGCGCCATTCAGTCGTTCACGGCCTTAAGATCGTTGCGGATTGGATTAGGAGGAACAAGCAGGAGATCATTTTTGTATAAAAATGAGGAAGAAGTGTAGGAGAACCTTGGGGAGCGCCACGCCGGAGTTGAACAAAACAATTTGAATTGAGCGGTTCGGGAGGTAGCCTTATCGATACCATATAATGAAGCACTTACTGGCCATAATCATCTAAAAGACCACGAAATGAAAATCGATCTAGCCAAAGACTAGAGGCTGCAGCGACGAATAGGAAAATGTGGATACACTTCATCTCACTACATTTGCCATTGCCCCAGTCTCTGTCAGTTGAGACAAAGAATACAGGGAGCGTCTAACAAAATTCTGTTGGGCGATATTGCACGAGGAATAAAAGTAATCCCTTCCCTCAATCGACTCAACCATCAACATAAACTTCCCTCTTGAGAGCAAGAGAGGGTGGCCAACGATCGGGTGATTCAGAGAGGGCATGCATTTGCAATCGTGTTTGGATCGCGAAAGGTTATGGTCGTTGGTCTCTAATAACTCCAATTAGGTAATTGCGTAGAAGAGAGATCTTCTAAGGACCAAGTTAACATTATATAAAACCTTAATCATTCCTGACCTGCTCTATAGAACGGAAAAATTGCAAGAGCAGATAAAGAAGACCTTGGTCTTTTTGCATTCCATCGTTGGTCCAGTTTTCGTTGATGATTTCTGGAGAAGAAGATTCAAGCACGAACTGAAAAGGTTGTACAGACACATGATTCTAGTAAGGCGTCTACCGATTCAACACCTAGGATTGATAGGCCATGCAGAGCGCATGGACAAAACTGCTTCAGCCGGAAGTGTCTTCGAATAAATGGGACAACGCGAGAGAGGACCACGAAAGCATGGAGGGAAGGACCTTAGCCAGATTGGGTTGCATATTTGGAGTCAGCTAGCTTAAGATCGTGCCAGCTGGAGAGGCTTGTGGCTGAGGCCCAGGTCCACCTCGGACTGTAGCGCCAGTAGAAGTAGAAGAAGGTTCAACAGGATGGCTGAACAACCCATACATGGAGAGTGTGTAAAGAGGATAGGTTCCCCCAACGGGCATCACAAAGTGTCCCGCAGGACCACGCTCGTCTATCAATCTGCCTAAACTAACCTAACAGTAGGCAAGCTATTTCGACAAAAGAGCTTGATGTCAAACCTAGACCTAATGTCAAGACAAAGATTGGTTCCACTTTTCAGAGAGATATGCTACGAAACAACCAGTGGACCTGATGTTACGGAAACCATGCCTCCGGTCGTTAAGGGCCTTTCGCGACTCTTGGTATTTCATAAGCTGACGACTTATCAGCGTTTCCATGACCTGAAGTAGATGTACGTTCACCTTTTATAGGAAAGAGACTTGAAGAATCGGATCGATGAAGAGTAGTATTGCCAACGCGAGTGGTGCGTCCTTTATGTAAGAAAAAATGGAATATCTCGCACAGATATCATCCTCTGCTCCGATAGCCAGGCAGCGATCAAATCTCTGAGTTCAGTCACTTTTAACTCCAAGACTTCCCTTAATTGCCGCCTATCTCTTAACGAAATGGCCAAGTGTTCAAGGATCCATTTCACGTGGTTGCCAAGACACTGTGGTATTCCGGAGAATTACAAAGCGGATGAACTCGCCAGAAAGGGTACAAACTCTGTGCTCTTTTTTTTGGCGATCCACCCTCCATGCCTATCGCTAACATAAAACATCTACCAAAGCCAGAAACGCTTGATCAAATGAATCGTAGATGGTTTGGCATTACCAAACAACTCTGGCCTACGATCGACCTTAAGCGATCGCTTAGTCTGATTAGTTTGAGAAGACCGAAACTCAGAACTCTCATCGGCGTTAAAAAAAGGGCGTTCCGCCATAGGAACTCATGCCTCCAGACTTGGCCTCCCATAAAACGACTTCTGCAGAAGCTGCAGAGGCGAGGATGAGGAAGAAACCATTGTATGTGCTTGCTGTGCAACTGCAGTGCTTTCTCATTTTTTGATAGCCTCGCTGAATTAATCAGCTTCAATGTCAGCCATCTTCTGCGATTTATTAAAAGCGCTAACTGGTTTATGGAATAGGTTCTCATTGATTTGAGTGCCTATGTTGGACCAAGTGTGGCTGCTGGGACAGACCAAAGCAGTCAGCCACTTCTACCCAACCCTATCTATGTCCTTTATGTCCTCACGATCATCATTTTATGAATTAATTAATGAATACGTTTATTTTAGTTTGTAATTGAGGAGTTTTCGATCCTACAAGAAAAATCCAATGAGTTGCCAACTCTTTGTATTGTGGAAGACTGATTGTGGATCTTAACGCAACGCAAACGATGGATTCCATGGTCTGGGGCCTTTACTCACTGAATAGGTCTCGGTCTTCTTGTTTGTGGATTAGGGACTCCTTGTCGACTCCTGACTTAACCTGGCGCCTTTACTCACTGAATAGGTCTAGGTATTCTTGTTTGTGGATTAGGGACTCCTTGTCGACTCCTGACTTAACCTAAATCTGCTCCAAGTCTCTCTTGTGTATTCTACGCCTCTTGATCGCATTTAACTGTGAAAAGACTTCGCTTACTGCGTTAGAAGGTCGATAAAAAAAGGGAAAATGAAATAAAATAAAAAAATGGTCATCCTCACTTAGTCCTTATCCTCTTCATAATGGAGGGGGAAAAAAATGAACAATAGAAAATCCTTTCTAGAACCTGTCAAAACAAACTCTCACTTAAACAAGAGGAGCCACCCGGAACACATTTCTAATGGCAACCCTATAGCCATTGTTCAACAGCACCTATTGTGTGTAATACGAGAGGCAGATTACGAGAATCGTGTAACCATCCATATCTCATCTTCTATCTGTTAACCCTCCTCTCTCTCTTCTATTTCTATATATATTCGCAGATGGAACTAATTCCGACATGGCATTGTTTAGGATTCTTCCATTTCTGTGCTCCATTCTTTCGTTCAGCACAAAACTCCGCGCATCCTTACCGATCCGACACAGAGCAAAGATAATTGATGATAGTATCACAGTCCATTTTAGTCGTGTCTTATGAAAGCAGCACATTTCGTGCGCTCAAGATATCCTTGTATTTTGTTGTTGATTGTATCCTCTCGCGTTGGATGGGTTGGTTGGTTGGTTGGTTCTCTTGCAATTGCCGCCTCCTCACCAGTGTGCGTGTGCCATCATAATGATCCACAAAAATAAGGAAAATAATAATGAAACAACCCAACCAGGACGAGCGATGAGCACTTATTCAGAGCTGAAAGTAAAATAGAAAAAAAAAGAACAAGGATAAGGAATTATTATTAATTTCACAAGTGCTCATAGACGGTAGTCATTGTCTAATTGCATAATCTCACATCCCATCGAGTTGGAGTCGAGGACAGTGTGGTTTGGGGCTTGGCAGCGGATGGGAGACCGGGTTCTGGAGTCCTTTGGTGAACCATAAATTCCAATAAATTCCTGTGCGAGATTTCAAAAGCCATTATATCAATGAGAAGTCATGATAATCGTACATGGGTAAATGAGGGTAGATGGGGGCTACATGGGGACCGTGCCCCATCCCCAGCATGCAGCTGGTCCACGAATATAAGGACAACTGTATGGAGTTGTTCAATGAATCATCATACACCCTGGACTTCCGATTACTTGCGAAGGATGAAAATTTATGGCATCCCCTCTTGGACGGCATCCAATAAATTTAGAACCAGGGTGTTAACGGTTTTGAAAAACGACCGATTTATTGTTTTACCATCGATGGGAAAGAAAAAAAAAAAAAAAACGAAACGAAAATAAAGGGAGCAGCAGTAAGAGATACGACAACAAGGAGTGCGAGTGATTTTTATGTGTCCTGTTGGCTTCCTCGTGGATTTTTTTGCGGTTTCGGAGAGAAAAATTACCCGCCATCAGGGGAGGATACAAAATACTTGCACTTAAGTACGAGTACATGATCTCTGTTCATTGAGTCCATGCGGATGTTCTCAATTCTCTTGTGCGAGATACAGCTTCTCAGCTTTATCTAGATAATTTTTATTCTGCTCGAGTTATATTTAACGGCGCTGCGCGGTGGTGGCGAGGGTTGCGCTGATGACCTTCAGAAGGAGGACTCTGAGAATAAATTGCCAGCTTAAGAGGAGAACGAGAGAAGACGACCGGCCAACGAAAAAACCAAAAGAAACCCAGGCCTGTGCTGGGTGTGGAATCTCTCAAAAAGTGTCACGTTTGATTATGGTATCTTTTGGGTTCGTTTTTGTTTGTTTTTTTTTTTTTTTTCTCTCTTCGTGGAATGGAATGGAAAAGTCATTTATCTTGAGGTTGTTGCCGGGTAAAGCCGGCATTTCTAAGAGGGTATTGAAGAAAAGAACACTTTATGATCGAGGACATGATGCTGTACAACACGCTCGGATGTTCCATGGGCAGCGCAATAAAGAGACACAGAGACTTAGGATGATGAATGGGCTATGGAATTAGTTCTTGCGACTGGACGAGATGCGAACGATGGAAGAGGATGAACGAGAAGATTCCTATTACTCAAGTCATGTTTTGTATGAGACTTGTAAAGGCTTGGTGTAGCGCTAATGAGGAAGCACTTGGAAAGCTTCCAAGCAAATATCTCTCGCAAACACTGTGACAATGTCCGGATGAGAAATGATGGCCATTTTTTTGTTTGTCTCCATCATGATTCATTTGAGAATGCAGACGAAACTCTGATGACCTCAAAGTTTGATCCTCCTCCCCTCGTTCTCTGATAGCGAACACTGATCCCCCTCCGACAAGTGTTTTTCCGTCCCACCTGCCAAACAATATCTCAAAATCCGAGAAACCAGCAAATTTGCGTAATCTGCTGAAAGATTCAATCGGCGATAAATCTCTTCGGTCGGAGTACGTCAAAAATTCATCGAAACTTTGCCGTCGCCCCCCGCCCCAGTCTCCTTGGCAATGCCGAGAATGACTTGGCGCACATTCATGTGTAACGTTAAATCTTCTCCAGTGACTCCAAACCACCGAGGACGCGGTAGGTATCTTGGGTTTAATCATGATTGATTCGATTTCACGTTTCACTGCGCCGCCGATGATAAAGCAATCCGAAGCGCACTCACCCGACCACCACGGGCGGCAGTGAATTGCTCATTTCATGAAAGTTACTCAGAGAACTAATATCCCAGTCATTGGCCATGCGTTTACCTGGCGTTGAGCTGGTGCATGCACAGGCTAACCCAATTTAACCGCTAAGAGTAACTTTCAGCTGCCAATCTTCGGCAACATATGGATCGCTGATGTGGAATTCATGTAGGTAACCCTGTTAACCACCTATCAATCACTGAATTGGGTTCCACCCCAGCGCCACACCACACCACACCCCACCACACCTGATGTTCCTTCCAAAGAGTTCGTATGGATTTTCCATCAATCAGTGGCTTAGGCTCCACCATTTCATTTGAATCTTCAGGTAGTACCTAACTGCGCGAAATTCATTTTGGAAATTCAATTCTGGGCAAATAAATCAACTTGACATCTCTGAATGACATCATTAGGCCGGCCCTCTGTGGGGCCAGCCACAGCCAGCCGCAGCCACAACCAAAATGGCCATCTAATGCGATTCACTTCGTTTCGTGAGATGCCAAGGGCGCTCGCCCAGTGATTCCATTAATCAGAAGCATTACTTTTATCTCTAAATTATTTACACAAATAAATTGGTACACATTCAAATTGCACGCTTCGCCCGGCCCCCGAGACATCCCCTTGTTCGACCACATGGCCCACACATTATCTCGAGCACAAATTTTTCGGCCGCTTCTCTCGTCGAAAACGTAACAATATAATTTATTTGCCATGCAATTATCATCCCCCCCCCAGGAAAACTGACAGCCAGACAAACACACGCACGCCGCCGGGGGTGATGGTTCGGGGGGAAAAAAGGTCGACGCCGCAAAGACTACGTCGCCAGAGATGGGGGCGACAACGAAAACGACAACGACAACGACGTCGTCGTAGACGTCAAACAAACGGACAAACGCCTGAACTACTAATGCCATTACCCTACATTGAGTAAATATTCCCGTCGATTCCCGGAAAAAAAAGGAACTTCAACGAAAACAAACTAAGACGAGCGAAATATCGATCATTCGCCCGAACCAACCCTCCGCCGCCACCGCCTCGTGCAGTGTCTTTGGTGGTTGCGACTAAGCTCACCCTGTGCCTAGGCAAATTCAAAAGATTGCCTACGACCGGAGGAGGGGGGGAAAATCCAAATGCCATTATAGTCCGCACAAATGGCGAAGCAAGTGAGAATTCACATCATCCCCTTCGTCCCTTTCTGGTTTTGTGTGCTCCTCGTGCCGGTGAATGGCGATGGTATGGTTATCCTGACACAGGGGTCACAGGGTTCGTTCGGATGCACGCGATTTCTTTTTCCCTCCTTTCTCTGGTCTCTGGTTTTGTTTAAAATCAGGATATTTCGTATCACACACATGCTCAAACATCAGCAGAGATCTAGAAAACTACCCTTCTGTTGCTGTGTCCTTCCGCTCAATGACCAAAAAATGTAAAACCCACATTGCCTTTGTGGCTGGCCCGCTATGCATGCATGTGGGATGTGCAACAGCAACAGCAACTTGTGCGATATTTTACTTTCCATCCAAGAGCCGGCACGGTTCCTTTGAGACACCTTCACCGGCCCGGCACACGGTGCAGCCACACAGACATGAGGGATGATAGATTTTGTTTTTACTCATTTCCTCCCTCGTGCAGAGATCCAGCGCACACCGCACGCCCCTCCTGGCCACGGCCGCACTCACACACAGGCAGACAGTCATCATGCACTGGATGATTATCCTGCAGTGTGCGAATGAATGGGTGGTGTATCTTACAGCCGACAGACCACCAACCCTCGCTGGCGTTTTGTTTTTAAATTATTAAGTGCTATTACCCTCTGTCTGTCGCGTGCTTGCATGTCGTCTACCTTTAAAGGGACCATTCTCTCTGTCTCTCGTTCTTCTCTTACGTTTTGGTCGTAAATTTTGTTCCTCCCTCCCCGTGGGGCTTGTGTGTGTCTGCTGATGAAAAGGAGTGTAATTTATGTGCGCTGCCACCGAATGACTGAAATTATTTGACTAGCCATTATAAAAACGGGACACAAATGCAATTTTTCCTGAATGAAATCCGAGACGTGAACGCGTGCATTACGAAGGTATCTCTATCTGACTTCAAGCGACACGGTGCAGGGATAGTAAATCCAAATCCCGGCTCACCCACACAGCAACAAAAACACGCACACACACAGGACTATCTCATTAGTTTCACTCAAAAGAGGAGAGCAGTTTACCGAGGGTCGACCGAAGGCTGGGCGGGGGGCGCTCACACTGGCTGGGCGTTTGTTTCGTTACTAATTAATAAATTCGAAACTTTAAACTGGGAAAACGATTCGAACGTAAAGACGTAAGTAATTCGATATTTGAGGGATTTTCGAAAATTATTACTAATTAAAAAGCAGTTCAGCGCCGGGCAGAGAGGGGGGAAGCTTAACAGCTTTGCAGACAGCGGCGCGGCGGTGGAAGTGGCCCAACGTTGGCGGTGTCCTCGACGAGCTCAATGACATTTTACACTTCAATCCCATCCTCTGGGTGCCCGCCGCAATTGGCGAAGGGAAGGGTTATGAAACAAAAAATTGGACAGCAAAGAAGGAGGAGATTCTATAAGACCCGAGCGGTAATTGGAAATATTTAAACGAAAAGGATACGGATGGATATTTATGAGAGTTTTGGGAAGCCTTTAAGGGTTAATGAGTTACGATCGCTGTGTAATGGGTCAGTTACTGGATGGAATTGAGCAATTAGGAAGCATCGTTGTCGGGAAGGAGTTTATTATTTACGGCCATCCAAGAGTGGATGGTGTTGAGAATTTGCGAAACCTTATTTGGGATGCGGGCAGCGTGTAACGAGCGACGGCAGTGTCTTTGATAGGCTTGAAGACGTGACATAAAAATGGGATTAAGTTCCGTTCGTGGTCACTCTTATTTTTTTTTTTTTTTTGGGTTACGGCGTCTGCATGGCCTGGCCTCGGCCACTCATTTTGTGCAATGGGGTCATTTACGTGACAAACCTCTTTGTGGTTGCATGGATTGAGTGGTCTCTTTCGAGGAAATGAGAGGACACTGCGTGGCAAGCGTTGCTGGTGTAAATATATCTTGTCTTTTTGAGAGTGTGACCATATTTTAGACACACTCAAATGCGAAACATCGCTGGCGACAGAAGAGAAGAGGGGAAAAATGCAAGCAAGAGTAAATGGGAGATTCGAAGACAAAGGGTGATCAGATAGCAATGATAGTTTTGGTTCAGCAGCTGTCAAAGTTACCGATGACATCTAGCTGTCAGAATATTCAGTATTCTGCCATTCAAATGCGAAACATTGCTGGCGACAGAAGTGAAGAGAGGAAAAATGCAATCAGGAGTACATGGGCACTTCGAAGATAAAGGGTGACAAGGTAGTCATCATCATTTTTTTTTCAACAGCTGTCAAAGTTGCCAACGACATCCAGCTGTCAGAATATTCAGTAAGATTTGACATCTAATCGTGCATTGTTTTGGCCTCTTGGCGCATTTGGAGAAAAAAAAATAACTCTTTCCATTTATGCATGTTCCAAATTTCAATTTTCGATTCTACTGAATTTTGTCCACCGATCAGCTGATTGGGTATAGCCATAGAATCAATCCGGCTTACTTTGCGGTTGGCTTAGGCCTGCAATTGAAGCCAGGCGACCATAGACAAGGTCGTGAGTTCGATTGTGGATTTTGGCCCAAGATAACATTTTCTCGAACTAGAGAGACCTTTTAATGAAGCGAACAAAATCCACAGGTGTCGATCAAGCATCAATGCAGCCACTAAGAAGAGACCACAAAGAAGGCTAACTCAACAAAATACAAAGGCTACCGTGTATCTCTGTATATCTGGAAAATGAGAAGGACGCCGGTCATAGGGATGGAAGCAATTCTGAAAATACGACAATTACATACTGTCATACAGGCTACATATGCAAAACAAGCCTTCATTTTACAGAGAACCTAAAATTACAAAGACGGAAAGTTTAAAGGACATCTAGAAATTGCTAGGTTAGGTTAGGGTGGCTGCTCCCATGAGTACCAGTACCAGTCACACTTTGGCCAGAGTAGGCCCGTTGTGTTACCACATCTCTGTTAATCTCATTCCTCGAACCATTTAAAACTTGACTAATAACTAATGCTCAAGTCGTTGAAGTTCAACAAGTCTAAGTGACTGAATCTACAAGAGTAGAGAGTACAGCAAGTGCATGGTAGGTGTGCGATGGTTTCTTCCTTCTCTTCATCTCTGCAACTTCTACAGAAGTCGTTGTCCATATCGGATAGCTAGTCTGGAGGCGTGAGTACCCATGACCGGTTATAACGACGGATAGAGTTCTGAGATTCAGTCTACTAATACTACTCAGTAAACATACTAACCATTAGACAGTGGAAGATCTACGTTTGGTATGAGTAAGGGTTTCGAGCTCTAGAAGCTAGATGCTGTACAGTAGCCATAGGCATGGATGGCAAATCTGTTGAGGTGCTACCCCCTCCCTAGCGAAGTCGTCTTCTTGGAAATTCTCTGGGGTGCAAAATACTCAGCCATATCGTTAAGAGATAGGCGGCAATTAATGGACGTCCTGTAGTTAAATGTGACTCCACTCATGGTTTTGACCGCAGCTGTCCGAACAGATGACAATATCTGTGCCTAATCGTACATAGTTTTTAACCAGGGCGGAGCTTCTGTTCGTAGTCGCTGCCGTAGTTGGCATGTCGGTTGGAAATCCAGTCCTTAGAGTAGACTCCCACACCCACTCCTTTACCCATCTTCGATCCATGAGGACCGCAGACGACCGTCCAGCCTTTGGGTTTCAGACGTCCAGTATGATCGGGAGGGTAAGCTTGAGAAATTCTTCTTGAAGTCTGTGTGAGGATTTCTGGTAAGGACCCAAATTTGTCAAGAATGGTACAGTATCTGGAACTAAGCTACATAAGTAGCCATTTCTAGGCGAAAGAAACTATGGAACACCTATTTATTGACTGTCCAAGCCTTGCCCGAGAATGATTCAAAATTATGAGCAGAATATCCGGGATAAATTTTCAAGAAATCCGACATATCCGAGCTGTGGTTCCAATAAGACGGTTCACATGCGATACTAGCAACGCGGAGCTGGAAGTTGTGAAAGAGATATTGGGCAACTGGGTTATCTCCTGTGTGCGATCATCAATTGGGGATCCAAGCGATCTCCGCTAGCAACCACTTCGCTCGAGGTCAACAATCGACATATTGGGCCGACTCATACAAAGCACTACCACCGAAACCGAGGCGACCATGAATGATGTGGTATTTCATACAAAATGGCATGAATGTAGCTTCAAAACAAGGCCACAGACAATTTTAAACCCCACACCGTTGGTTTTTTAGTTGAATTTCTTTTCCTATTGTTTTTATCTGGTCAGCCTCTTTTGGGGAACTGAAACGCAGTAGTTCATGGGTCCACTGAGAGCAGGGTAATCCCTGATTCTCACGTACCATCATTCCCATTCGATTCGTTCAAATATATCCCAGTGTCACAGAAACTTTTTTTACCCGGGCCACGTCTAGCCCATCGATCCAAAGGGAACGCATTCACGTCCAACTGCATCCAAACTTCCAGCTCTCCTCACGATTGATGTCAACACAGTTCTCGCAAACGTTGCGGTTACCAAGCACATGAAAACCACACCAAAGAGGCAGTAGTAACCGCTGCAAGATATTTGCGCACCAAGAAGCGCCCAAGAATTGCCAAAGAAGTTCAAGAAAACGAACACAGTGTCAACGACATTTCTTCTCGGTCTGTGGCGCGGCCAACCCGGTTAAGAGTGTGAAGAACGTATCCATCCGTAATCCAAAGTTCATCTAATGAGAATCCCTTTCGCTCTCTCAGGTGCCAGCCCAAAGTTCCACTGATTGCTTCACAGATTGTCGCTTGTGGTCGCACATCGGATGGAGATTTGCAAACACCATAATTTGTGGCGAGTGATAAAGGATCTCTCATCCAGGAGAAGTTTACAAATACCGGCTATGTATTCAAAATCCTTCGTTTGGCTTAAATGAGATGGCACGTCCGTTCGCAGTAGGAAAAGTTCTGCCTCAGAAGAAACAATCTCTCGGTGACTGGATGGAAATGAAAAAAAAAACAAAAAAAAAAAAATAACAAGGATGGAAAGGACTTTTTCCTGGCGAATGAGTTGCTCGAGTTACGGTAGTTACAAGAGTTCGAGTGAAAAGCAGTTAACGAAGATGACGGAAGTTCAGACAGTTCCTGCTAATGAACTATTTTCTATTCATAACTGGGTAGCACCCTCTCTCTCTGTTATTCAGTTATCCAGCCGTTAGCCAAAGTGTCCTGTGAAACTTCTCCAATTTAATTTACACACTCCCAGCATTACACTAATAGACACTTTTTTCCACTCAAAATAGTTTCCTCAAACAGAAGCCAAAATCAACACCACGAAAACACACCCACCACAGAGACGAACACCGACCAGAAAAAAAAAGGACGTCTGTGGCTTCGTCCTCACACCAGTGGGCGGGGCGGGGGCATCAATTGGTTCAAAGGATTAAATCCATTTGAAATGCAAACAGTATCCTCTTTTGCAACAAGATGATTCCCACTAAGGAACTGAAGAGCTGACTCATCGTCTCTCTGTGATTTTAGTGCACTTCACTTGATGTTCCAACCTCCAACCTCTCCGCCCACCACCCACCGAGCGACGGAGCCAGCAATGAGACGAACGGACAAGTTGGCCTCCCACTTTGCAATCAGAATAGAAATAATTCCAAATAGACACTAAAGGACCTCTGTAGTTGCCATTGCCGCCATCAGCCAGCTAGTCAGTCAGGCCGGGTGTGTACGTCCGCCTGTCGGCGATGGCTTGAACAAATATTTCAGTGTTGCATTCCACTTGAATTGGTCCTTGTTGAAATATGCAAAACATCTCAATATCGTTATCCATTTTGATTGTACTACATTCGATAATCCTTTGTCGGAGACAGGGACACGGGCAGGCTGCCGGCTGTCGGCTGCTGGTTGCTGCTGACTGTTGTCGAGCGGACGGGCGGAGGGGGGTGGATGGGGAGCTGCTAAAGGAGGTGCCAGAAGGAGCGGAGTGGAATTTGCATATTTATGAAAATGGCTTTCAGGACTCCTATCGATGTGTATCCTTTTTTTTTGCTCTTTTTTATTTCCGCCTTCTGCTCCCTCACGAGTGTACAAAAAGTGGTACACGCGAGGAGCGGGCGGGTGCAATTTCCATTCGAAATATCTAACATACTTTATAGTGGCAAGTCGTTTTGATGTCCTTTCAAGGGGAAGACTCATAAGTCACATCTAATGTAGAGCGAGCGCTCCTTGGCTGATGGGTGAAATGTTATGGAAATTCTGTCTTCCAGATGTTTGCACAATCGGTTAGCGACAGCGGGAGTCGAATCCATTCACGCGCTTGATGGATTCCAGGGCATTGAGTGTTTAATAAATATTTATCCTATTCCATTGTGATGTGTCTTCAAAGAGCGTGTGAGATGTGCCATCGAAAAAAACGCTTGTCTTTCGAACTTGGTGTGCGTTCGCGGTTATGACCCCAAGCAACTGTCAACTCGAATGAATTCATTTAATTCGTTGAATTCCTTGAATTCTCTTGGGTGTGTGTGTTTTTTTTTTTTCCTTATTTCCAGGCGAGGAATTAAACTCAAACATTGTTGGCACCCACAAGCCCAATCCGAGAAGAGAGAGAGAGAGGAGTAGGACAAAGCAGACAATCGAATGAATGCATAGTACATCCTTGTTGGAATTCACTTTACCAACTTGTTAACCAGATGAAGCACGTGACACTGGGAGAGTAATTTGATGGTAGTTTTGTGCTGTGCTACGCTCGTGTCGCCGGCAATCGTCTGGTTGTTGACTCTTGCACAAGCTCTCCATGGGCAGAAAGAAGAGAACAATTTAATGAAGGTTACATTTCGAAGCGATGTCTTGGATGCTCGCAGCAGAAGGAGAAACTGTTGTTGTCTGTCGGAATGCTGTTTGGTGGGTGTATCAACGTGGTGACGACGAGCAGGAATGAAATGAAATGGATATCTTCTTCGAGGAGATGACAGAGTAATTCGAATCTGGGTGATTAACATGGGGATGCTGTAATGTCTGCTCTGGGCGGAATACATGGTTAGATTGTCACTTCGGCAAAACATGTTGTTCGTGTCGAGATGTGATTGAGGGAAACAAAAATGGTGCCCACTCTATGGGAATGAATAAAATTAGGATTTTTGAATCTCATGCATATTCCGCACCGGACGACTGTGCGAACAAATGGAACAGTCGATCTGGGCGAGTCTCTTTAGCACACTCTACACCCACTTGTCGGAAAAACAGAGGCTCTCCAGGTCTTCCGACAGGGAAATGTATGTGGCACCGAATTGATGACAGAACACGTCAACGATACAAATAAACACACAAATCACGTGCGCAAAAAAAAGGAGAAATCCTCGAGATGTGAAATCTCGTAAATAAATGGCAAGAACCCGAAAAAAAAACACAGCAAATATCTTGCAAAGATTTCCATCGTCAGATCGTGGGCGGAAATCCAATACCAAATATCCGCCAAAATTACGAGTGACAATTCGTGTGCCTTTCCTGCTCGAGGGTGCCTAACCCATCTCCGGCTTAGTGCCATCCCACATCGGAGCCCAACTAATCTCTTCAGGAATTTCCATCACGGCACAGGAAAAACAAAGAGGAAAACCATGCGAGTTTCACAATTTATTACCGAACGCATAACAAGGATATCCTGGTTAAGCTTGTGACATTAAGCATTCCCACATATCCGCATTCGATGGCGATTAAGCCACCCCAAGCGTGCACACACGCCGCACCCACAGCCAATCCAGGTAAACCGCAAATACACCAAAAAATGACAGTTTCAATAATACGAAAATTGGAAGTTCCCTACACACGGCAAAACAAATACATTTTCCACAAAAAAAAAACAAAAGATATTTAATTTTGGGGCTACATGAGTCACACGGCTGGGGGATGCTGTTAGAAAGGTCAGGCAGACCGACCGCTTTGACATTTCAATTCAAATCACGTAGTTTCAGTGATGCCACGTGGATTACTGCGGTGACACGGGGGAATTAATCGTTCATCATGTCTGTCTGGCGGAGTCTATGTACGTGTAACATGTATCCTCCGTGTATTGACAGCCAAAGAGGAAAATCCTAAAAAATTCCCACCCCCATCCCCACAGAAAAAAGAACCACACAGGAATGCGAGGACAGGCAACGGAAAGGAAAAAAACGCCGAACAGAAATTCCCACGTGAGCATTTGTAGTATTATTTTTTTCTTTTAATATATTTTGACAGTTAAGGATTACTTTTGGTAATGTATAGAGCTTTCCGATTGATATTTATGAGTTTTCGATCTGGCCCGACTGTTTGAATTGGTTGCGCCTGTCAAATTTGAATTGTCATTTGCAATAAATAGGTTAGGCCTGACAGGTGTCAGCGATGAGACGGAAATGGAATGTTATAATGACACGATTGAGGGATGGCCTGTGGAAATTGCAAATCCTGCTGCGATGGCGGGAAAGGTGGTGTGTGTCCTCCTATGATAGGAATTAATTTCTCGTTTTTGTGCCTCAAAATGTCGCTATGATTTCGGAACGCAAATGAGAGAGAAGAAGTATGTATGGGTGGCGTCTATGCACGCTCAGACCAGTCATCCTTGAAGGACATTTGAGTCGTTTAGGCGACTGTCTGCACAACGGTATGCGATGGCCATCAAGTTTAAGCAAAGCAGATGACGCGTCTGGCATTTATGCTGCGGGGGTGGGCCTTTGTAGTAATCAAGGAAAAATGCCGTTGAGTCTCCAATTGAATTTTTTTTTTGTTCTTTTGTTGCAGACAGAGAGGGTTAATGGCTGAGAAGATTAAATTGGTTGGAATTTTTGTAGAAGCGGGCAGGACAATGGAAATTCAAAATGTGAGTATGAATAAATACTGAGATTATAAGCGGCAGTATAACACAACTTGTGCCTCTGTTGCCCCTTAAACCTTTTTGACAGCGTTTTTTTGTATAACGTTTTCTCAAACCAAACTGACCAATGAGAGAACAGTGGATTCCCCTTTAAAGGAACACTTGGGGCTAACGAGAGAATAAAACTTACTTCAGATCCTTGTGGACCGCCGTGGCGTAGTGGGTTACTGAGTTGATTCCTACGCGGAGGGTGCCAGGTTCGAATCCCCAATTTACCAATTGTCATAATTTACGGCTCCACCTCTTTCGAGTCACTGACAATGCTCAAAGAGTATTGCTGTCTAGAAAAAAACTTCTCAACTTCGCCGTTCGGAATCGGCATAAAACTGTAGGTCCCTTCGACTCGTGAAGGAACAATAGCACGCAAAACACGAGTGGTTGCTGAAAAGCGCTATGCCCAGGTCCACCTCGGACTGTCGCGCCACCCATATATTTATATATATATCAGATCCTTGATCCAAGAGCATTCGGATTTCCATCGATGCTCCTGTTTGGGATTTTAGCACGCCAATAGACGTGGGCAGGATAACTCTCCAGTGTTTTCGAAAAGAAGCTCCCTGCATGAGATGTTAATGGGTTCTCTTCAGATGGACAACTCACGTCACTTTATATATCCTCCATGATGTTTGGTCTGACATATTTTACCACCGACTCAAAATACTAGATATTACAAGATTGACACTCAGCTGCCGTGTGCAGATGAAGCAAAGACCTTTTCTGCGAAGCAAATCTCGTCCTTGTGTCTTTTGTTTTGTTATACAGTGAAATCTCTCTTAAGGAACAGCCAAGGGACCGGAGCTTTTTTTATCATCATAAGAGAGTGCCCGTGTCTTCTTCTTCTTGTTGGCGCTACATATGATGGGACTGGGCCTCAGCCAACATATGCTAGTTAGCTACGCACGTTCAGCCGATTGAGGTCCTTTTTAACTGCGAACGCCACCGGAGACGTGCACTTCCTTACCGCGTTGTCCCTTGCGGTTGGTGTCTAAGACTTCCTGTACTGTTTGCCGTTCAGCAGTAAATACAGGACCAAAGATATTACGAAGGACTCTCTTCTCGAAGCAACCAAGAATCTCCTGGTCTCTTTGGTCAGTGTCTTGTCCATGCTTCCTCGGCATAGGCGACAAAGTCTTTTATAGAGACATCGTGGTTCTTCGGAAGATGGTATTATTCCTCACCTGCCTTCCAAGCCCAAAAACACACCGATTGGCAAGGGTGATCCTTTGTTTAAACTCAGCGGAGTTGTAATTGCTTACATTAACTTCGGAGCCTAGGCAGACAAAAGTCTCTCATTACTTCGAAGTTAGTAGCAGACTTTAGTTACGTTCAAGACGTCGAGTCGTGGACCTTTTTCTTAGACAGCATTTCCTATGTCTTATTCTCATAGACAGCTAGATCCATTTTAGCCGCTTCCTTCTCGTTGCTCACAAACGCCTCTTTGGCAGTCCCTTGAGTCCTTCCGATGATGTCGGAGTCATCGGCATATGCGAGCGGTTGCACTTTACATTTGTGGAAGATCTTGCCTCTGGTGTTGACGTTTGAGTTACGCACGACCTTATCGATAATGAGGTTAAAGAAATCGCGTGACAGTGCGTCGTCTACCACAGTCGCATCCTTCAGGCTTCCCTTTGGTTCTTGTGAATTTCACATGTTCCTCTCTCCTGTTGGAGGTAATGTCTCCCGATCTCCTCGCTCGCGTGCTTCTCATGCTCCATCTTTTTCAACCGGAGAAGCGGGTGCTCTTCCCTTCTTTTATGCTCGAGCTTTCAAAGCAAATTTGCATAAAGTTTCTCAAACGCTCAACACCTTCTTGTAGGCGTATTAACGTTTTTCCGAAGCATCCACATCTCCGTCATAGAATTCTTGTTCTGCTGCAGCTGCCTAAGTTATTGCATCCAGCACATTGATCGTGGAAGAAAAAGTGCTCCTACATCAGGAAAGTTATCCATTTTAGTAATGATGTGTGGTTTTGTTCACAGTGATGCCCTGGTCCCACTTGTTGACAAATGAATGCAGTGTTTGATGGGATATCAGAGTTTGCATGGGTAGGATACTCAAAGTAAGATGCGGATGCGAAGTTGTGTTGTCCAGAAAAAGTGATGTTTTTCTGCAAAGCTCTTCCATTTTGAAGTTGATCCTGTCAAAGTTGTCATCCTAGCTACAAACTACCAACAATTATATCTGTCGTGACTTGGCAGCACTAAGAAGTGTTGCAAATAAAGAAGAAAAGACGGTATTCCTTGCTGAACATTCAGAGCATGTTCAGTAGTAGATCAACCTTCCTGTGACACAAATGTATACAGCTCACATCTCATTTGCACGTGAATAACTCATATCGTCCATTTAAGGGAATGTTTACATCCGAATAAATGTGGAAATGCTGTCCATGTCCATTTAATAGAATCCTCCAACTAAGAGGAAAAGGCAAACAAAATCATCGCACACATCCATTACAGTACATCTTGTCTGATTAAGAGAATCGTCCACTTAACAGGGATGTCCTTTGAGAGAGAGTTCCCTGCATAAAGTTGTTTCGCGGTGAGCGTAGTCGACATCAATCACTTGTCATCATCCGACGTGCAAACAATTGGAACATTTTTGGAAATTCACACATCAGCAGGAGTTTTAAGGGGTTCTTGTCATCCGATATCCATGCACATCTGTCTTGACAGTCACCCACTTCCCTGGAAATCCTTGTTTATGTGCACTGTAAGGACTAAGGAGAACAATCAATATGCAGCCACCATTTCAGATTCATTTTTGCAACGGATGACGGATTGAAGGGATCATCACGTTTCTCTGCGCATCGTTGCCAGTAAGTTTCGTCGGTTGTCCCATCTGTCATTTCCTTTCGATATGCGCTTGACTTTACCACCGTGCAACCGACTGGATTGGTCACAGCGGAAATGTTGCATTTAATTCTTGTTAAAAAAAATTAACTCTTCTGAAAATGAGTTTAATTTATATTTTTTCTCCTCCTTCGTCCTTGCGTCGTCTTTTTTTCTTTTTGTAACACTTAACGCCCCCTAATGGGATTGAATGCTCCTTCTCGTCGCGTCTCTCTCTCTCTCTCTCTTCCTCTTGAGGGAGCAATTTGAAACCGACAAAAACGCAAAAGGATGAATCCCATTTCACCCCCGACTGGCATTCACATCTGACCTCATTAGATCGTTGCTTTCAGATTCTGCAGATAAGATCCGGAAATCACAATTTCCTCTCTCTCTCTCTCTCTGTAGGCACACACACACGTGATGACAACCACTGTGTCAATTTAAAGTTTCTTCTTAACACAAATATACACACACACGCAATCTAAACTCAGGAAGACTTCTAAATTAATCAACGGCAAGCCTTCGACAGCAACCTTTCAGCTGCATTTTTCTATCAACATTTTTTGATCAGAAAAAGAAGGTAAATGTCAAACACAAGTCAGCCAACAATCCCTCTTCACTGTGAGCTGCTTATAAAGGATTTCTCATCTCCTCGACTCGACAGTCGAGAGCAGAGGGAAATGAGAAGAAAAAAAACCAAAAAAAAATTGAGAAAAAAATTTAATTGCATACCACCCGCTGTAGTTGTCAATGTACATATGTATGCTCCCCTATTCGCTACACACATACACGCCCCCACACTTGTATCAACGGAGGACACCTCAAACCTCAAAACGGAGCAAGAGACGAAGAAGTTATTAATACCAAAGCAATGGAAAACATAAAACGGAAAACGGAAACTTTTCCATTCAGCCAAAAAAAAAAAATGAAAACCTCGACATAGGTAGATTGAGTGTGTCTTCGGTGAGCAACAACCTTCAACCCAGGGCCTCTTCCGAATTGTTGAAAGCAAGAAAAAAAAATAAAAATAAGAAACGCACAGAAAGAGCTACTGCTTGCTTTCTCAAGGTGTTATGCAAAACGGGAAAATGAAGACAGAGAGAGAGAGAGAGAGAAAAAAAAATGAAAAACCAATTCACCTCCATCGTCATCTTCCACATTGCCTGCCTCCAGTGCCTGTTCCATCGCCATCTGGGGATCTTTGATTAAAAATTTTCCAGCTTTCTCTCCGAAATCCATGATTTATTTCCTCAAGTGTTTCATAGTAATTTTCATTGCTCAGCACGACGAGGATGTCTACAAGTGCGACTGCGGTGGGAGGAGAAGACGACGACAGGTTTATGCTGTCATAAAGGATACACACAAATACACCGAGAGACGGATAGGGCGCGTTTTGTGTATTTAACTTGCATTTTGCACGCTCCTTAGTCTGGCTTGGCTTGGCTCGGCCATCACAAATAGTCCTGCTGCCTGCTAGCCAGGCTCACTGTGGGCCTGTCTGCCTGGTCGACGACGTCCTCCTCGTCGTCCTCGTCTTCGTGAACACTTGCCATCATCATCGTCTTCTTGTTCGCCTGCAACGAGCGCTCGTCGTCTTGGTATCCTTCCTTATCCTCAAAAACACATAATAAAACGCAATTTCTCAACCCAATGGCTTACATTGTAAATAAGCATTTAAAAACTCGACTGCCGAGGATGAGTTCACTCGTATGCCACCGCCGCACCGCGCCGACATCAATACTGGTGTACACTCTCGGCGAATTCAAGCGCCACCGTTTCCTTCCTCGATTACATCAGAGAACTACACGACTACTACACACCACCGCAGTCCTACAACACGAATAACACCGACACACGACCGCCGCGCCGCCACCGGCACCACAGGCACTGGCACCACCCGGCAAACACCGCCTTTCTCCCCCTCACACCTTCAATCACTTCGCATTATACACCCCCGCTGCGACGCGCCTTACTGTGTGTACAATGTGTACACCCCGCGGTTGTGACGTTGTGCACACCACGAGGATACAATTTATGCCGTGAATGGCGATAATTTTCAAAATTAAAATGTACGTGTTTAATTTGAGAAAAAACACATCAATCTGATAAGGAACCCGGGCTCAGAGTGCTGTTTGAAGAGGATCCTTCTTCTTCAATAAGGTGTATCTTTTGTTGGCTGTGTTGGACGACGACGGCGCGGCGGGGGTTGTGGGAGCAACTGGAAGACGATGGAAGGGCGCCCACGCGAACGATGGTTCAGGCTGAGCGTGCACATATGGAACACTGATTATGGAAAAAAAAAAATAAAACAGAAACAAAAGTTGTATGTTTCGTTAGAGTCAAAGGCGTGCACGACCGATCGGGTAGTACGATGGGAGAAGGGGGCGCGTGTGGTAACTGCTAAGGAGATGCAATTACTTGAGATGATGCTTTGTTTGGTGGTACAAGGAGCACGTTTTAATGCTCAACACTAACTGCGTACTTTTGACGAGGACTTTTCTGCTATTCGTCCGTTTCTATAAACTACCTCCGCTCCTTGAAGTATTCTTTGTCCTGCACGCTCATTTCATCGAGAGGCAGGAATTAACTTGTTACGTACGTCGAAATGAGATGAACTTTTGTTCTGATTCAGCAATTTTTCCCTCGCATTGCGTCTGACGGTTGAGGAGCCTTTGATTTGTCCTGTAGTGGCACTTTGTCTCGGCCGATGTCTGTGGCAATTTCAATGAGCTCCTTCGGGGCGAGAATTCTGAGCATGTGACATCGCCGGGTGGGGGATAGGCGTAAGGAGTTCATTTGTTTTTACTTCCTTAACAGACGCAAGCACTCCTTGGTTGGTTGCTTGGCGACTCGACGATTATCGGTTTCTCCTTGTGAGGTCAATGAATCCACTATTGATGGAGTAGTCGCCGAGATGGAAAGATTGGATTGCTTGGTGGGGTAGGGTCCATCCGTTCCCCTAAACTTGGTTGTCTGCGGTTTCTTTTTCAATTAATTTCTGAGCTGTCACTGAATGCTTAAAGAGCACCGTTGGACTGCACCCCTTTCGTCTGTCTCAGGAGTACATACATCCAACGACGAAGATCTACAAGTAGGGCACAGCCAATGTAAGCCTGTTCCGGTCATCGAGAATGTAAGTTTCTAGATGTCATTCACACAGAGCCAGAAGGAGACTCTTCCTCTTCCTCACCACAGCACGTCTAAAGCAAAAGCCGATAAGCCTAAGCCTTCGAGCTATGCTCTTGTATCGAGCGTTAAGCAGAATAATTGCCGGCAGTTACTTCCGTCTTATGACCCAGCAGATGCATATTTGTTTTCTTCCGCCCGAGAACTCACCCCTGCAGTGCACGGGTCATTGCTCGTTCAAGCTGCTTCGAATTTGCCACCCACCCGTAAGATGTCCTCGATTGGTCACTGGTTGAAATGAAAAACAGTCGAGGGAGACTGATGAGATGGAATCTTCGCAAGGGGATGCTTTCAATTTGGAGTCACTTCAGCCACAGAATTAGACCATGTTTACGTGGTGACAGACAACCCAGATAGATATCATCAAACAATTAGGGAGTGGTCTAATGAAGTAACGCGAAAGTGGGCAATGAGCGGGCGCGCACAGTGCTCTCCAGGGATGGCATTGCATCCCTGGTGGAACGACATGCAAATGGTGCGTTAATGGAGTGCCATCAATTCTTGAAAAGGAAAAACGTGACAACAGCTTGTCGAGGTGAGAGCTTATGTCGTTTAAACTAGAGCTCCTGCAATTAATCTATTTAATTCCTTGCTTCTAGTTTAAATGTCAGATGTGGTAGGACCAAGTAATTACTCTCCTTCCCAGACTAGGCACATGAACAAAGACTGGGGTCTAGTGGTTGGGCCGCTCACAATGATCGAATGTTAAGGGCTTTCAGACCCGCGAACTGCGAACGTGAGCTTTCATAAACAAGCCATTTCCACCGAATATAAACAAAAAGTTATACTTCTCAGTATTCAAGAAGATGGGAGACGAGTTTTTCTATCGACTAAAATTTCAACAATAATTAATTTAAGTATACACATTTTTTATCCACGAATCAATCATTCTCTTTGCGAACTGTCAAACAGAGTTGGCAATAGACAAGAGAGGCAAACGCGATCCACACATTTAGGACCAAAAAATGTCTGTTTGCTCAATTTGTACCCATTGCTCTCTTCGAAGGAGAAAACTCCATTTGAATGAAGTGTCAGAGTTTGCAAAGTTCGAAATTCGTAGTGAGCTCATATGAATGGTCCTTTACAAACAATTCATAATGAGAAATTGGGAGAAAGAAATAATGTTGTTTTCACTTTGACTCGTGATAGAACAATTAGCACGTCCATTGCGCATAACGATTGGTCCCAGCCCAGGTCCGCCTCAGTTGCGAATCCTCTCAGTTAACGCCGCCAAACCAAGCATTTGAATGAATAAATTTTGTGAAATATATTTTATACTAAAATGCAATAATGACGAAGATAAATTGCAATCATCAGTGCCATAAATAACATATCTCAATAATTGCATGCAATACTTAAAAACATGATAAACATACACCTAGCTCGCTTTAATGTCATGAAGAGAATGTGTTCCTTACTCACGTGTATCTTCAAGGTATTCTCATCCACAACACAAAACTTCCATCTAATATATCCCCTTGTAACAAACTTTACCGAAACAATTTGCTCTGGCGCACGCAACTTCAAACTTGGGTGGAAGTAAGCATTTTGCTTGTGTGTTGCTTGATACATATATTTTGAACAGGAGCAAATTTCCACTTTTCCGTGTTGAGTCGGCGCGCCTTTCAACTTCTTGGCAAGGGCGCGCGAGGTTCTACTGATGAGAACAAACTTAAGCGTTTGATTCTCTTATTTTGTCGGGCGACTATGAAAGAGTGCGTTCGATTTATAGAACATAATTCACATAATTTTATTCGTTGCCGCGATGACGCAATGTATTTGTGAACTCGTAGCTGAACCAATTCTTAGGACCAGGAATCGCCACTGGTCCACCTGTCATCATTTTTAAGTTTTCCTTCCAATCAGAGACGACTTAATGGCGCCTGGTTAAGTGCCTGATTTTGGTTCGTGGCGTCCCCGGTTCGAATCCCAGTGAAAGCAAAGTTAATGCGCTTATCCGGTTTTCAAATCATTTCCAGGCACCATTTACTATGGAGATCAAATTAACGCTACTATCACTGGAGTGCGCTCGGTCAGTGGAAGTAGTCTGACACTGGGTAGCACCACAATGTGTGCTGGTTAATTCTAATTAGCAGCCCAATCCGACGCCTATTAGTAAATCGGATGCAGTATGTCCTGGTTATGTTCCAAGATCCTTTGTTGTCCTCAGCCCACAAGCTTCAGAGGCCCGCGATCGTGGAGATGGAGAGGTGTTAAGGTAGGAATGCAGTCCGAAAGCTTTGCAAATTGTCAAAAAATTATTATCAATGCTTATCCATAGATAAAGTTTGGAGAATTGCCTGTCGAGACGAAAATGGAACAAGACACCAGGACAAACGGGTTATAGGGTCGCAGTCGATGCTGAGAATTTTGGAAGAACCACTTCCTCATAGTTTTGAACGGAGATGAGAAACCGAAATCCGCTGTCAGGCACCTTCCTTCCTTCCATCGTGTTCTACAAATCAGACAAAGGTGAAGATCTTCAGCTGCCTTAAATATTCTGGACGACGGGGACGAGAATAGCATCCTAACATCCATCCCTTCCAATTAAGTGGCAAAAGCTGATGGAATAGAAATCCGCTGAAATCTTTAGTGCAGGTCGAAATCTTCTGGTTGAGAGGGTGCATCTTCCAGCTTATCTGCAATGGCCGGAGAGTAGAATCTCAGTATCGAGAAGTCCTCCAGAAGATAGGTCTCCCTATGAGCTTTAACATCATATACACTGCTTGCCTGAACCTTCTTATGTCCAGGACCAGGTTTCAGTGTGTCTTTAGCTCTAAGGCAGAGCCTGGAAAAGCTGGAGAATTATCGCTGCCTATCAAAATCTGCAGCTCCCGTCAACATCAAGAGAGGAACAAGACGCTGTCATGTGACTCCTTCAACATCATCCTTCTCTGGGATCGTGACTCAAATGCCAACGCTTGTGGCACGATCATCCAGAAGTCCGCATACGCTGAGGATTTGACGTGATGGCAGACGATGAGGAGTTTGCTGGCTTTGAGATGGAATCTGCTTCAGTGGTGATGTTATGATTGCTGGTCTTAAGAAAGGACATGCAACTTTGACGTCTTGGACAGAACGTCATTATGAGTAGTTATAACTTCACTGTAGACAATGACTTTATCTTCCTCGGCTCCGCGGTAAACAGTGCCAACAAGATAAGTACAGAGATTAAGCGCAGAATAAGTCTTGCCAATCGCTGTTTCTTTGGGGTCAAGAGGCGAATTAGTAGTAGAGCCCTCTCTCGAAGGACCACGTTCGCTTTCGATTATACCTCGATCATTCTCAAGCTCTTGGTATGTTTGAGAGAGAAGATCTGTGTTCAACCGTTGGTCCTGTTTGCGTTGATGGCATCTGGCTGCCTGGGCTGTACAGTGAAATGGGCCCACCCAGGCTTCTAAAGATCCAGTCATGTACAGAGTCAGCAACTACGCTCCGGTTTCGATTCCGAAGTCCGAATCTGTGTCATAACGCAACAGAGGAGAGAGAGGCCTACAAGGGAAGAAGGACCTCAGCAAAGACCACAGCCATCCGGAGATCGTGCAGTCTGAAGAGCCTTGGTTAAGAACCAGGTCGACCGCGGACAGTAGCTCAGCACGTAGAAGAACCAGGCTAAGCCCAGATAGTCATAGAGTAAGAGAAGAAGAAATGAAATAATAATTTCCACTCAATTTATTACAATGCTCCATCGACCTGAAAATGTTCCACATTCAACGCTTCTTCCATTTTTGCCTTCTTAAAACAATTCCCACTCGAATGAAGATGTCCAGTCCATGAGTGTATCTTATGAATAATTACATGCTTACATCGAATTCCCATTGATTCGGGTGATGTAACGTAGCCATTGCCAAGAGTGCCCTCAGCTTCCTTCCCTGCGAAGGAAAACCATCGCAGACAACATCAGCGAACAATGATTGAGAATCTTTTATTTTAAACGACATCTTTTCGATTCTTTCCAAGTACATTGTCTTATCTGTATGAAGGACATAAATTTGTTTCACATTTTCTGCAATATTTAGGGTGCTCCAACGAGGTTCATAACCACACAAAGCAGAGATGTTAAAACAACAAAAGCAGAGAGGAAAAGGAAACAACTGCGTCACGCTGCAAATCGCTTTACGGAGTGATCCATAAACATTTTTTTTACTGCTTAAGTCGTCTAAATGAATTATTTGTTTGTTTTCTTTAATGTACTGTGCGGAGAATGGTCGCTGCTACTTGCTGTATAAAGCCTCGTAGAATTTTATAACTGCCAGAATCCTGCAGCGATGTACACTGCGATGGGAGAAGCTGTCTGCTGAGAGAGATCGTAAGAGTTTCAAAAATTGGTCAGTAATCTTAAATTACGTATTTTAAATGAATGTCGTTATGAATTCGAGGGTAGAGTTTGTCGATGTAATGGCTTCGGGAAATCATCGATGGGAAGGCGAGTGCCGTGGTCTTTTCATGATTTGTGAGACTATCTAGGAAATACATGTTTTTGGGTGTCAATCCATGTTGAAGAAAGTTGTAAGTTTCTCGAAGCCTTGTCTGTGACTTGGGAGAGCTGGAGTGCTGAATTATGAAACTTATACGTTCTGGAAATTGGATCCAGCCCTGGGGCAGAAACTCTTATGCTCATGCGAAACACCTGTACTCCATGCCACGAGGGATGTTAGGACTTGGTCCACACAAATCAAATCATGATTCCTAAGACCGTCGGGATAAACGATAGGCATAGTCGTCCAGGAACTGAACTTGGTCCAGTGTCATTGGCATAACTTAAAAAGGAGGGACAAATGTCCTTCGGCGAATATTCAATTGATCGTTTACATCTATGTTGATTAGCTGTGAAGTGTTGAACCAGTTTGCTGAGAGACAAATTCAATGGCTATCGCTTCTCCCCATTTCCCCCAGTTTTTCGACTAGAAGGCGACAAATTCCACGTAATTCCATTCATCGCCAGTCATTCAGAAAAAAGAACACCCTAAATCTCAAAAACAAAAAAAGGACCCCCAAGATTTTTAAACTAATTGATGTGATGTTGAAAGTTTTAAGAACTTCACTAAATAGCCCTTTCAATTTTAAACGATGTAATCACCCCTTAAACTCTTAACTTTCTAACAAACCAATTTGAATTCAAAAATTCCCTTGGCCTAACCTCACTCAAAAAAAAAAAAAATAAATTCGTCCAATCCCATCCAACCCCCGACCACAAGAATCGCAATCTCGTCCAAAACATTCCTCTGACCCACTGTACACTCATTCAATTTAAATTTAATCAGAACTTACACAAGCCTCCACGTTCTTGTATCCATTTAGTCACGGCACCACGGCAAGTCAAGTCAAGAAGCTCCCACTCAAGTAGGCTTAGCTTCTGGCGGCAGAAAATAAGAAATAAAGTTAAATGAAAATTCCTTTCACCGCAGATAGGAGCGCAACCCTTGGTGAAACCGCACAACGCGTCGTGCCGCGCCGTGCACTCCCGCACGTAACTAGTCCAGAATCCGGATCTCGGTCTCGTCCCTTCTCGGAGTTCGCGAATGTGAATGTGCACTAGAATCGTCGTCAAGAAAGACCTCGACTTACACTTCAACCGTTTAAAGGTAAACAGGCTTTAAGAAAACCGAAATAAATACCGAGAGCGTAGAGTGCAGCGGATTAAATGCTGTAAGCACACCTGAGCGAACTAATTCACTTGTTTCATGGATACCGTAACCGTAACCGTAACCGTAGCTGTATTGTCGTACGTCGTACTGTCTGCGTATCCGTATCTCTGTCGCTCTCACTGCACTGCAATCCGATACGAAGCCGTTCTAGTTGAAAAAAACCTCCTTTTTGCGATGATTACTCAGTCGGATATGCACAAAGTACTTGCCACACTCGTGCGGCGGGCGCGGGAGCGGGCGAACGACGTCGCCGACAACGGTAGCGGACGCTTGGGTGTACCGCGAGAAAGGTCTTCCACTTTAAGGTCTAGCACTTGGAGTGTACTATGTCACCGTGTGTTTGCTTTCCGAGAGATTTTCACTTTCTTTCTTTTTTATTTTAGCTTTTTCTTTTTTCTCTGCTTAATTTTTTAACTTCGTTGAGGGGGAAAATTCGACAAAATTTCGGTAATCCAATGCCAGGCTTTTGGGCAGGGAAGCCTCCACAAGTCGTTAGATATTAATTTTGTAAATATTTATGTGGCGACACACCGGCGACGGGCGCTCCTCTGTGCACATGCGATGTTTACGCGGTCGCCAGTCAATGGTTCAGAGGTGTGAGGTGTGACGCGTATTACCACCGGCAGGAGCAACAAAGAAAGAGGGTGGTTTGCTGTTTGTCCACTGGGTTGCTTCAAATCAACGAGCTATCCGAATTGGAACCGAAGGATTACGGAGTAATCCCCCACGCGGTTGAATTATTTAAAAATTTTCGAATTTTAATTCACACTCGGGAGCGAACACAAGGACGATCACATTCATATTCACTGGCAACCCCACTCGCGGATGCCGTGGCAAAGCCTTTCTTAATCAGGACGACGCGGACTTTAATTAATTTATGCCGCCCCCGTGTGAGCTGTAATCGAGCGGTGCGCTGCGGTGGGCCTGTGTGGGTGTGTTTTCCGCGAGAACTACTAGAACTGGTACGAAATCCTAAGCGATTCGCGCGATAAGCGGAGACAGTACGCGTGCCTAAACTGATGTGGACGAGTGCTAGCGAAGGACTGAAGGCAAAACGCTTTGCTGCGAGGCGAGCACCACTAACGACAGACAGACGACAACGAAAACGACTACAACGACTCGGCTACGTACTCGTAGTACGTTCGGCGGCGGCAACGTCGGTGGTGAAAGTGTAACTCGGGAGGGAAAACATCGCTTCTTTGGTGTTGCTTTGCTGCTGGCTGCTTGCTGGCTGCTGGCTGCTTGCTGGCTGCTGCTGCTGTTGGTCTGCTGTGGTGTTACGGTGCTGTTTCTGTTGGGTGGGTTGTGATGTTGATGTTATTGCTGGGGGTGGTAGTGGCTATTGGTGCTGCCAGTGAAAGCTATAAATTCTAAGGGTTGCTCTCTGTGCTTCGGCTTGTGTGCGTTCGGTCTGTGAGTGTGACTGTGGGCCTGTGTGGCTGAGCTGTTGTTTGTGTTCCCTTGTTGTTGTGTACGAGTGGTATTCTCGTGTGCCTTACGATACGATGAACGATGAACGACGACGACGACGACGACCATGGCGGCGGGGGTTGTCTACGATGATTATTGCAATGCGGATGGAAGGGAGGGTGGTTGATTTTGCGCGCATGCCTTTCTGGTTGGGTGAATAAGATATGTGTGCTGCCATGCTATGCCATGCCATGCCATGCCGTTCAACCGATATGAATCCTGAACAGTGGGGTGTAAAGGTTTACACGTATTTTTGCTCTCTTTTCCATGGTTTATGGGGATTAATTTGGTAAGTTGACCATTCACTTGTAAAAAGTACTGCGACACGACACGATAACAGAGAATGTGTCCAGTGTGCGTGTGCGCCTGGCTATGGCGGTGGGGTTTCCATTATTTTGTGTGTGCTCTTCCTTGGTGATGAGGATTACATGAAGTCGGCGGAAATTTGAATACGAAAAACCACGGGAGAGATGTGCGGGTGTTGGCGTCATGGCATTGACACAGTTTTTATATTGCCACTTTTTGGAGGCAGTGTGATGATGTCCACTGTAAGTGACTCGATGAAATGCTGTTTCGGGCATCAGTGACAACTTGGGAAAGGGAATACGTTCCACAAGTTAAGTGGGAACAGATCTCTTATAAAATTCGTCGTTCTCCTTGCGACGACGATCGCTGACGATCATGGGAATCCATTCCACAGAGGCAAATACAATTTCAGGCTATCTCTTGCGATGATCTGCCCGCCCATCAGGCTGTGGAGACGAATTCGTTGACGTTGTGTTGACGTGACACTTTTTCCTGGCTGTCTCCACAAGGCTATCATCATCCACAGCATCAATCAATCAAGAATGTGAAGAGCTCTTTTCGCACTTCATTGTGGCGGAATAATTTTGCACCCAACTGTCCTCCACACAGGCATACGAAACCACATTATATATTTATAAGGCAATGCTGTGGGTTACGTTGAAGTTGCAATGCAAGCGAGGAATATCCCTTAACGATGAATGTGAAAATATTGAATTTGAATTCGATTATAGATTTTGTTTCGCAAATTTAAATTACATTCCTTTGTTCTGCATTCGAACAAGGCACTTTATTCCCCCTCTCTCTCTCTCTCTCTGTCACTCTCTCAGTGTGTGCGCCTGTGGGTGAGTTCAAATTATAGTTTAAAATCGCTTTTTCACTTCACAATCCTATTGCCCAAAAGGATGTCTGTGTGAAATTAATCCCTTTTTTTCTGAATTACAAAATCGCACGAGTTGTTGTGTCCCCCCGCGTTCTATCTGCCAGCGCCCAGTAGATGCAGCAGTCCCCTCGAAGCTACTCCAATTCCATTGACTTCGTGCGACTTGCTGCAGAAACAAAAGCCACCGGAACTGCGTCGCGACAGCTAACAGCTAGACATTTAATTGCGTTCCATTCACGGCAAGGCAACGCAAGGCAAGGACAAGCAGCAAGTTCCGTTCAAAATTTATGCACTTCCACCGACCGACTAATAGAGTCGTGTTTTCGGAGAGATTTTTGACGGCAAGTTGTTGAGGGAGCAATTTTGAAATAAACACATTCAAATGGACTGAATGGTGGATGGAAAAAAGACAAGCAAAGAGGAAGAAAAAAAAAAAAACATCCAGAATCGAGGGAAACTTTTTCAATTTTAAACGGGATTTGTGTAATATCTCATCTGTTTCAGTGCTCCTCACAACTTTGAGCACTCCTTCTCGGCTCTATAGTTTGGGCACAGATTATAATTCTTTTGTTGTGTATCGTCGGAGCACGGCGCGGGCAGAGGTGCCGAGGTGCCGAGGTGCCAAGGTGTAGAGATGCAGATACATAGACAGAAACAGAGGCTGTAGCAAAGGCCGGCGTATTGCTGCACCTACTAGGTGTAGGAGAGGATATTTTCAGCACAAGCACACCAAGAGGAAGTACTTCGAAATGGAAGAGCTGCACACTATATCTGGAACTTATGGAACTTACCTCTTGTATGTGGTTTTACGAAGGAGGTCGTTAGAAGTGTTACGATGAAAAATGAAAAGCATCCTCGAACGTCCAACTCAACGGTATGTGTGTGCAGTGCCGAGAGAAACAAAATAAAAACAAAATCCACTGCTACGGATGACACACCTGTGTCGGATGATAAATTAAGCTGAAGGACAGTGTGTTAATTTTTCATGCGTTTTGTATTTAGAGGGCTTAAGAGTGATTAAGAGCTGGAAACAAAAAATGAGAAGTTCACACATGAAAGGTCGTTGTATAGCTCATCCATGCACATTTTAGATTAGATATCCCTTGAAGGATTCATTCGCTCTTTCATATTGTTTTTTGTTTTCAGAGGAAGTACAATTGTACAAATGAGACAGGAGATTTCATTTTGTGGACTTTGCATAGATTAATAAGGGTCTGAACGGACAGTTATGGATATGAATCCCAGCAGTGTTCATGTTTACGATGTGTTACATGGCGTTTGGCAGACAGGGAGGCGCTCTAGCATACGGGCGTGTGTGTGTTTCACAAAGTTAATGCTTGGATGAGAGGGATTGCCCATGCTCTGGCTGATGTTTGAATTTGTTTCCCGGAAATCCAGACAAAGGGTTGATTGCTTTGCTACTTGAATGTTGCTTTGGAAATTGTTTTCGACTCACCCACCGGGCGCAAGGCTGAGGGGGACGACCATGGGGGTGGGGGGGGAGTTTCTTTGAGGATTTTGATTATGCAGAAAATCTCATTGAGGCTACCAACTCGGAAGTGATGTTTTACATTTGAGGAGGTGATGGCATATTGAATTTGTGTGATTAAACACGTTCCAGGTGAGGGCAACAAATGTGGGCATACCAATTAGAGTAAAGTGCTACTTGGGATATTTTCCAAGCAACGAAAGGATATTCGGTTGAGAGGCTTGGCTCTTTAAGAGGCGTTCAGTTCGGAGAATCTATTTATCTAATCTGTTAAATCGAGTGATTATTCTTCAAATGAATACGAGTGCTTACCTGCTTAAGTAATGTGTAATCTAAATGTAAACTCATTCAGGAGTCACATCGCCAACATGAGTTAATTAAAGTGGCCATTCTGAATATCCATCGTCGGACTGTAAAGCACAAGCCGAAGAATGCCTCTCTTATTCATATTCTCCAAGTGGACTCTCACTTCGGACTGCAGAAACTATTCAACGAAGCCACATTGCACCGCCCCCACCGTCCTCCCTTTAACATCCGAACCGTTCATGTCAAATCTATTCGTGGTCTAGTATCACAGCACACAAATTATCCGCCTCATCACAAAATTTGTGCACACTAGTGCATACTTCAGTAATTTTGATTTGATTCCATGATATACACAAGGGTTGTTGTGCCATTAATCAAATGTATCAACGAGTCAGAGATTGCAATGCAAGCGTCGCGCAACGAACGGAAGGAAGTTTCTTAATTACATTCGTATTTCTTGCAGAGAGCTAGCATCACATTGCAATGCGATACGATGTACTAACTTTGTGGAATCGGGAGGAAAAAGGAATTGTCAATGAGTAGAGTAAAGTAGAAAACTTACAATTATTATTTTCATTTTATTTTTACACTCTCATCTCAGAGTTGGAGTGTGCATGGGGTTCTATGAATTATAAATGCATTCCCAGTAGAGTGAGAGATTGTCAATGGAGTGTTGCGGCGGATGAAAGGATTGTTGTACAGAGAAAAAAAAAATTAAAACAACAGGGGATTTCACTACTGTTTAATTCTCTGAGATTGATATGAACTCCTGTGGGAGAGATCAGATCGATGGTTGAGCTCGTGCAGTGCAAGTATTTTATTTCACTGCACACCCACAGTGCGTCGCATCTGCGGATTTACCTCTGTGTTGAATAAGTGATGAGTCCCACAAGGGGAACGAACGTCATTCTGTGTTAACAGATGTTGTTTACAACCGTAATTACATTTGCTATGATTGAGGGGATTTATATGAATAAATTAGCTCCTTTCACGTGGCTTTGCATGCTTGCATTCCAGTAGATTCTGCATCCAACTATTTTCCAACCATAAAAACAATCATCTCTTCAGGTTCCCCTCTTGACATTTTATTTGTTCCTCTAAAAAAAATCCTATTTACAATATCTATCGGCTTTCATTTTACTCCTCCGATCCAACAGGGTCTCATGAAGCGTGCCCGACTCCTTGGCTGATTCCAGCTCCTTGATGTCGTTCTTATTTATCCGCAACTTCTTGTCTTGAAATTTCTGAAACTTCTTTCTGTGAAGGGAAAATTCAAAATCACTCCCATGCTTTCTACAAAAGGACCTTCTCCCTCTTAGCTTACACATAATTCTTTTCAACTTCATTCAGATCACCCTTTTCCTCCTTGGGTCCCTCTTCTTCAACTTGTTCGCGTGGAGCATTGCAACGAATCACTGCGATTTCAGCTGGTCCAACTTTTTTCTTCAAAGCCACACATGCATCATCCTCTGGATCGATTGACATAAAATGTCCTGTTTCACAGAGCAGTGCCATTTTGCCTTCCTGTCGAGGGGAATTTCATTCAGTTGTTTTTCTTTTTTGAATGTCTATGAAGCTAACCTGAAAAATTGGTTCCCATTGTTCCATGCTGCCCACAGCGTCCGAACGTCCCGTCACAACACCGTCTTTTTCAATTTTCAAATACTTTCCGTAGCCCGACTTGAATGCCACCTTTGTATCGTTGATTGGAAACGCTGTGAAGATTTCCTCTGGATCAGGTCCCTGGCCATCGTTGTGTGGACCACCCAGTGTGAAGAGGCCATTGTCCATTGCCTTCACGTATGATCTTTCACCGAATTGTATCGCCACTGTTCCTGTGATTTCGGCCACATTCTTTGCAACCCACCAACCGCCGTGTTTCATGGCGTCCTCGTCAATCTCAACTTTGCGCTTTTTATCGTGTTTATGCTCCTTGTCCTTCTTGCGTTTCTTGCTTGACCTGTGGGCGGTATAGAATAGTTTAAATTTAAGTTCGAACTTGCAGTTTGAATGCTTACTTTGGTTTTTCTCCCTTAAGAACTAATTTCTTAATCCTAGCACCATCGTATTCAGACATTTTATTCCAAGAAAGGCTTTGCGAAACTCCGTGAAATGAAGTGTTTTTATTTTTATTTGGGAAATGTCAAAACACAAATGCCATATGATGGCAACTGACGAGTGACTGTAATATAGTGCAGGAATGGTTGGAGGTTGCACTCGTTCGTTTTCTCTGAACTCTTTATTATTTCAGACATAAAATGAATGCATTTTCTGAGTCTTCAGTTTGAGATTTTTTCTTTAATTCGAAACACCCTTCTCTGATATCACTGTTTCTCAGAAAATATTCCTTAAGCAACACTACCTTATCCCAACTATTTGAAATTTCATTTGACAGAAATCAAACATAACGAGCTCCCCAGATAATAAACGAGTCTCGATCGTAGAACAATTTCGGAACAAAACCATCCATCACACAGCAAAATCAAAAAAAAAAAAACGGGAGAGAACTTTCTGTCTAATTTGTTGCTGTTTTAACAATTTGCTACTTTCAAGGGTAATCCAAAAAGTTAATGTATTAAATCTCAATTAAAACCCAGCCGCATATCCTGTACATATCGCTCCTTTTGCGATATTACGCTTACTTTATTTGTTTTCGATTTTCGAGAATTAACACACTCACTCATTCCGGAGTGCGAATCGGGTGGCGAATCAAACAAATTTCTCTCCCTACTGCTGCTGCTGTCAAAATCAAAATCAAATCGGCTTCGCCCTGATAGCTTATTATTTTTTGCCGAGGGTTTTAATTGTTATTTATTAGTTAAATTAATTGTTATCCGGCGAATAAAGTATCGTGTTAGTATATCGGATTGCAATGCAACCACAAAAATGTTCCCATCCTTCATAATCGCAGTTTTTGTGTGTGGTTTCTTGGGTGAACCTAACCTACGCAAATCCTGCCTTGCATAGTCTCTGGTGTACCCAATGAAATTCGCCGATAACTTGTGGTCCCATACCCACAGTGCGAAATTGTGAAACTTCGCAATTTTGCAATAAAACACAAGCAGAAAGAAAGTTCTCATGTGCATAACATTTTCGTTTCAGGATAATTTTTTTTTCTATATTTTGTAGAACGTATTGCTGGGAGGGGAGAAGAAGTGGTGTAGCCTTTTTGTTTCGTTTTATTTTTTGCGAGAAAAGAAATTAAATTGTCCCATTGGAGTGTACGGAAACGAAGGAATTGCATTTACTTCCAAATTGGAAATTTGGATTGAAGGCTCGAACGGGAAAAGACAACACACACGCGGAATTCCGCTTCTTGCCATGCCCCGCGGTAAACGACGATCGAATGTTGATATGGGTCCCGGTGATGATGAACGACAAACATCCAAAAGACAGAGAAATAATTATTCAAGGTAAGAGATGATGATGATTGCCGGAAAGTGGGGGGCGAACTTTCGAGTTTCCCATGAAGTTTTGTTTTGTTTTTTCTGCCATTCCCTTCGGAAGCAAACTTTTTTCATTAAATGATTGTGTGGATAATCGATTATGCCAGCTCGAGTATCTCATTTCTTATCATCGTATTGGAATATGAGTTGTGGATGAGTGCTTGTGAGGGAAAGTAATTACTTGACTATTGCCTTGACATGTTTGCTTATTCGAAACGCGAATGAATCGCAATTCATTTTGACGTGATTTGCCAACCTGTCTCGTCGGTAGTGTGTCCTTGACATCGGTTCAAGCACGTTGACAGGACACCGGTGTTTGAGGTAGTCCTTGAATTGTGCCGGCAAACGCAAAGGTTTTTTCTGTATCTTTGCTGAAATGGTGCTGTTGAATCGGACTGACTCGATATCCAAAAAAAAATACGGTTCTTTGCACAACGGAAGCCTCTTGACATTGACTTCAACTCGCACGTTCTGTTTTCCCTATCTCAGCTTTCATTCCGAAATCACCACAAAATTGCCCACTCCTTCACCGCATCAAATTTTGTTATGACGAAAAGCAAAACAAAAAAATCGCGTCAATCGTATTTTTATGCTGCGAGTGCGACCAAGGAAAATAGAAAAAAAGCTTCCTCGCCAAACAGATGTTCTCTCTTCGTTCGTTGTCGTGCGGAATTTATCAAGACACTCGAAGGTGGGCCAATCTTCTCTCTTTGACGATCTATTAATAGTCAGCATCAGCCCGTCAGCGAACAAAAACAAAAATGTCTTTTGAGCTAAAATAAAAAGACTAAAAGTGCAGAGGACATTCTTGTAACTGTTTAGATAGAGATATTTTCGTCGCGCGAGGAAGTGTGGAATATCTCGGCATGGATAAGGAAAAGTAATTTCTGCAGTGAACCTTTTTTTGTTGTTAGTTGTCTGTTTTTGTTTGGAATTTGTCTCAGTTCACGACAAATGCTTCTTTTTTCCATTACTGATTGTTGTTCCCTTTTTGTCAAGTTCCAGGCGTCACATTAAATCTGAAGACACATTTAGCTCAAAACGATGCATCGCGTGGTTCAGAGAATACACAAATCCCGACGAACCGGACACATTAGGTGAGTGTGCAACAAATCACGAACCGAAGATCAGATGTGACGTTTTGTGTACAATTTGCAAATTTCAGGGCCCGATGGGATGGAGAAATTTTGTGAAGATATTGGCGTGGAGCCAGAAAATGTAGTCATGTTAGTTTTGGCCTACAAAATGGGCGCGACACAAATGGGTTTCTTTAGTCAATATGAATGGTTGAAAGGACTGACTGAACTGGAATGTGACTCTCCGGCTAAAATGCAATCGAAACTCGAATATCTGAAGAGCATACTGAACGACTCAAATATATTCAAGAGCATATACAGATATGCGTATGATTTCGCCAAGGTATGACGATCGATGTGGTGCGAGTTGGTGTGTGTGTACGTTGTTTAACTGATGATTCTCTTTTGCAGGATTCAGATCAGAGGAGCATGGACATTGTTACGGCGAAAGCGATGTTACAACTTCTTTTGGGCAAACATTGGCCATTGTATTCACAGTTCGCACAATTTCTAGACCAGTCAAAGTACAAAGTAATTAACAAAGATCAGTGGTGTAATATATTGGAGTTCTCACGAACAATTAGTCATGATTTGTTGAATTATGATATCGATGGAGCATGTAAGTAAATCAAAGTGAATTCTGAAAAGTGGGCAGTGAATTGGAGTGTTGTGGAGTTTATGAGTTGGTGGACAAGGGCACTGTCTTTCCTACTTCGTTCGCGTTTGGCATAATTCTGTGACGAGTCGATAAGTGATTCCTTTTTACACATCAGGCGGTGACACAGCGGTCAGTCATTTCTTTCTCGCTCTGGATGGATCTGGTTTTTCTTATTGGAATTCCACGTGCTTGTTGGGAATTCAAATAGTCTTGTACATTTGGTATTAGTCGCACATGTTTGAAGTTCGTCCCTGGAACTACCAGCAAAGCAATCTCCGTGGGATGTTGTGGTTATCAAGACGCGCGAAGGATGAGTGTTGGTGTCTAGTAGTGTTATCTTCTTGAAGCTTCATGTTCAAGGTCGTCGAAACTATTCTAATGAAAGGGACACTGACCTGGCCCAAGAACAGACATCATATCCAAAGGGGATACCACCATCTGTTCGAACAGTCAGGTCGCAATTATGTCTATGTACACATCCCATCTGTTTGTAGGCCGTCTCCTAACTAGATGGCTAAGCATTTCGAGATGGGTAAACATACAGAGATATTGCAAAGCCGATTAACTTACTAAATGTGGTGCAACGTGGCCTCTAAAACCAGGAAGAGATTGCGCAGTTCTAACACCAGGACGAAATCCACCTTCCTTGCCGATCGCTTCGGCCTGCCCTCTTATGATATAGAAAAACCAACAACAAACGGGTAGAAGGCACCAGCTGCCTTAAACAAATCTTAAGCGATCACTCGTTTTGGTTATTCTAAGCTCAGGATCCTCATCAGCGTCATAACCGGAGACTGTGGAATTGGTATACACGCCCTCAGTCAAAAAGTTTCCCTATAAACGTGCTCGTTTGTCGACCTATTCTTCCAGACTTCTTGATATGCAATCCATCAAGATTCCTTCCTCAAAAAAAAAACTCTCCATGCTTCAATTCAGTTGCCTAAATCATCCCAATTTGAAACAAAAATAACCCCTCTTTCTTTTCCACTCACCAACAGGGCCAGTGATGTTGGATGAATTCGTAGAATGGTTAAGACAACAACGCAGCTGTACCAGCACAACATCAAGCTGAAACTAGAGTCAAGTCGTCGTCTGCATGCAGCGCAAAGAACTATTCAACTTTACGGGGTATAAAAACAAACACTACTATGTTATCAAAAAGCTATCGAAATCTTTAACATATTAAATTTGGTAAACTAAAACAAAATGAATGCATATATATACTATAAATGAAAATCAAAATCAAAACAAACGAAAGTAATTAATTCACCGCCACAACTTGTACATATTCAAGTGTCCACATCCATCCGCGCATTTGAGAACGATTGAAAACAATAACGAAACCATACGGAACACACACACAAAGTGTATGCAGTTCTTTCCAGCCCATAAACATGTTAATTTATTTATTTATATAAAAAGCTAAGAAATATGTGAAGATGCTAGAGCGTAGATTGATGCGTGCGTTTGTAGACCTCGAGAGTTTTGAATGTGTACAGTGCTTTCGGCATTCCCGTTCTATTTCCCGATTTAGTTTGTTCCCCCTCCCCCCACTCCTCTCACCCTCCTTAATCCTCGAATCAAGCTCTTACATCTCTAACATCTCTCACATGTCACATTAGAATTTGAACTGAATCTTCCATGCAATCGATGTGAAACAAACGACGAGTGGGAAGGAACTAGTTACTTTCCGAAACTTGAAACTAACTTCAAATGCGGTTTAATTAAAATACCAACCAACACACGTAAACAAACATATTTCTCAAGTGATATTATTTTTATTCTTACGAAACAAAAGATTGATAATAAAATAACAAATTTGTGAAGAAGAAGAAGAAAAAGAAGAAGAACCTAAAATAAATAAACAAACAAAACATGTATTCCAATGCCATGTATAAACGAACTTATGTCCACACCATCGAATCGATTCTAATCATCAACGGTCGACACAGACTAACATTGGAGGAGAAGAAGCCAGCCTACTGATAAACACAATAAACAACCAACAAAAGAGTTCATTAAGATAAAACCATAATTTCATAAAATAGTTTAGTTTATTATTATTTTTTGTTTTTTATTTTAATCAATTTTTTTTTTCATCTAGCTTAAGACTTGTTTCTGTAACACTAATGAAAAAAAAACTACTTTAATAATTAAAACACACAAGAAAGGCAAGCTAAATAGTAGTAATGAAATGTATAAAGATATTTTCAAATAAATTCAAAAATAAAAATCAAAAAAATAGTAAAAAAGAGAAAAACAAAAAGAAAGATCATAGTAAATGAAAATCAAAAGAGATAAGTTCATTCTGTTTTGAAAGGAAGTGGAGACGAGCTGGACACATGGGCACATACTACAGTGGATGCTCCTGGTACAGACACTCTCTTATGCGGACAATTTCTTGAATTGAAGTTGCATACATTCCCATGGACGGGCAACTCCTTTACCCGGACCAAAGTGATGCAACCGTGGCTGTCCGGAGCTTTCACTGTATACCTACATCTTCAATTCCTGATTGACAGTTTCACGGTGCGACTTCACTGCTTGGTTTAAGCTTTAGTTCAACGATCTGTTCGGTTTCACAGTGGAAGCTTGAATCTTGAATTGAGTTCAATTTGTAGTTTAAGTTCAGGCTATCAGAGCAAAAGTGGCGTAACCCACGAAACCAAAATAATTCCAGAATATCATTTTTTGTTGCACGCAGAGCACTCTAGTACCAATCAAACTGTTTTTGATCGTGTGGGTGGTAGCGCTGGTAGCCTCAGTTTTTTCCTCAATTCTTCACCACGCCTGAACTTTGTATCGCTCTTTTGAAAGCGAGAGCATTTTTTCTCTCAAGACAACTGATGTTCGAGAATGGAATCTATTCCTTCCTCCTTTTTCCTTCCAATATAGTTTTCGTTTATTTTCGACATCGATGAAAAATTGTTCGTCCCTTTTTTCCCAGCCACTAGGTAGTTCTTAAATTCACTGGTCAGACTCAGGGATGGATTGTCCGGAGTGGTTTGTGATGTTTGCTACCAAAATCTCTCCTTTCCGATGATAGCAAGGACGCGCTACAAGAGTTACAAACGACTGCACCAAAGGCATTTTAAAACTGCAAAGTATGGGAAAAAACATCAAAAATCCAATAGGAATTGTAGGAAGTACACGCGCTGAATTGAAGGGCTGCCATTTATTTCTTCGATCGCATTACATGAACGAAGTTCAACTGAACTGAAGAGGTTAGTTTCTAAACCGGACGAGTTAAACCAAAATTTTCAGCTGAACCAAGTTCAAACCTTCACTGAAAAACAGGGCTTAAGAGTTACATTCGATCGGAGGGACAGTGGCTACTTGTATCTGAGTTAATTTATGCAAAAAACAGGAGACTGCAAATGTAATAAATCTGTTGCAGGAATACAGTAGGTTTCACGGAAATCTATGCGGACGCGAACCATATTCTAACGAGCAGATGGGATGGGCTTGCTTAAGGTCTTGCTCAACCCCTCAACCCCTTTCGGGATAGTTCAGAGATGCAAGTCTTCTCTGCATTTGATCGGCAGGACTTGTCTGGGTCCCAGGCCAGCACGGGAAATGATATCGCCAATGAACTTGCTAGACAAGGATGAGAGGAGGCACTCGCAGGATCTGAACCTTCTCTGGGACTACCTGGTTTCTTCGTCACGTTCTGTCGATGGTTGAATCTCTCGAGAGCACAATCGACTCCAGGTTGTCCACAAACCAAGTGCATTCTGCCAAACGTCTGACGTTTCTTGGCACAAAAGATCGCTCTACACTTTCACCAAACACCTAATCGTGCTTGGTCTGAGCAATGAATCCTTCTGCGAAGTCCGTGGAGAAGAGGACGATACTGCAGAGCACTTCCTCTGTCACCAGAAAAAGTAGTATGGACTCCTTCAGCCCAAAGCATCGAACAAAAAATAAAGTTTCGCTTACCAAGAAAGTTTACTAAGCCTGTTTCGGCATATTTACTGCACACTTGTTTGCTTTCATGAACTCAGGCGTTACTGACTGTGACAGTTAACAACTAGACAAGTTCCAAATCACCCGCAAAACGTCCTCCTCCTCCCGGAAAATGAAAACCCACCACTTCACGCACACATTTTTGTTTTGTATCTTACATCATATATTTATTTAGAAAAATTTTTATAAAATACAAACGTTCAACAATATTTAAACTAACATCACTCACTATCCTTCGCATGGGTGTCCGTCTGAATGGAAGGAAGGGGGGAGAGGCGCGACAGCGCGACGCAATCATTACACAGTTTTCTACATAAAACAAACGACGGTGGATTAGGGAATTTTGGGGGAAGATATAATTTACCTACATTGACAAATAGAAATAAAACAAACGAATAAACAAATTTAACTTTTACATAATACTACACAGGCCGTTCTCGTTTTTGACAACCAGCTGTTGCTCTTTGGAGTGCTTCCTGCCGGGGGCATTGCCGTTCCGTGTGTTATTGCTTATGTTGTTGTACATTGTGTTGTTGGCCATTGCCAGTTCGGTGCTGCTCATGCGGCGCACACTTTCGGTGCGTTTCTTTGCTTCGATCCAGTTGGGGTTCGGCACGTTGTTGTTCACGCTGGTGGGAGTGTCGAGACTCTCGGAGACATTGTCCAGGGGGGAGCTGTCGCCGGCAGATGGCTCGTTCTCTGACTTTCGAGTGGTGGACGACTGAATGTACT
The DNA here is from genome assembly GCA_964034865.1 of Eristalis intricaria. Lineage (NCBI taxonomy): Eukaryota > Metazoa > Arthropoda > Insecta > Diptera > Syrphidae > Eristalis > Eristalis intricaria. Next base: position 5,467,063 of record OZ035875.1, on the reverse strand, counting down.
GATCGAGGAGGTAGACCTGCGGCTGGAGGGCAATCATGAAGCCGCGATAAATGCATTGCTCCTCGAAGGACCACTGGGCGATCTTTTTGAGAGCATTCTGGATGCGGTTGCAGGACGCAATGGATTCGCTTCGGACCACAACGTTGATGATGCGCCCAATGGACGCCGCGTCGAAGAGCAGGATAGACAGGATCAACGCGTAGTCGATGCAGTTCGCTTCGATGAACAACTGAAGCAGGTAACGAATCTTCACGCTGAGCTTATCGGGAAGAACCTTGCTTCGGCATTCCGACTGGAAGTCCAAGCCGGCGAATGTGATTTCACCGTGCGGTGACGAGAATCTTCTCTCGGGATAGTTTTCCTCGAAGGTGTGTGAGTTTGAGCGCGAAACTGTGATGAGCTCGTCGCTCTCCTTGATCGCTGGTATTGAGTGATGGTGCTGAGTATTATCGGCGAGTGGTAGACTAAAGTACCCAGACTCTGAGGTCTGGCTCGATGTATTGCGACACTTTGACAAATCGTTGTTTGGGAGTAGGCTGCTGTCTTGGATTTCGTTGCCGTTGTTCACGTATGGTGGTGGTAACTTGAGTTCTTTATGCATGAGTATCAGGGTCGATACGAAGTCCTCGAGTTTGGCCGACCTGTCCTTCTCCTGGGACAGCCAGCTTACCAGGTGGAAATCCAGGAACGCGCTCATGTATCCCAGGTCGATGAGTTTGCAGTTTTCAAGGAGCATTCGTGCTTGCCGCTGGAGTATGGTTTCGATGAAGAACGTTTCCCGCTTGTCCTTGGAGACGCTTCGTTCCGATTTGCGACGGAATGTGATGCCTGTCGCTGGGCCCGATGTTGAATCTCTTTGTGATGTTGCTGTGGGTGTGGTGGGCGGCATGCTGCCGGATATGCTTTCGCGCTTCTCCTTGTCCTTCTTCTCCTTCTTTTCGTTGCGATTCGTTGTGGCTATTGTGGTGGAGAAACTCCTTTCTCGGGCAATGGACCCGAGAATCAAGTTGAAGACCTCGGGGTTTGAATTGACTTGGTTTGGCTGCTGGGCGGGCGCGATTTTCTGATTGACGATCATCGACGACCGCGGAGAGTCTATTTCATTTGGATCGATGGACTTCAGAAAGCGAATCAGATCCTTGGCCAGCTCCCACTTCCGGTTCTCCAGGGCAATGTCCAGGAGGAGAGTGGCATACTGTTTGCTGACAGCGGACGGTTCAAGGTTCTGCAGGATGATTAAGTAACTGGCCGCGGTGTCGAGCTCCTCGTTCTTCAGGCACTGCTGGAAGAGGTCCTTCGGCTTGCCGGCCACGGAGAACAGGTAGGGCCACAAAGCGATCTCTGTCTTCCGGGCGCACTGCACAATCGTCTGCATGTGCACGGGAAACTCTCGAATGAAGTCCAGCACACTCGGCAGAAGAGCATCGGGAATGGGGTCCTTGCTAGTGGCCTCCTCCTCCAGCACCTCGTGCAGCAAAAGTTCTAGGGAGTGTGGGAAGTAAGGCAAAGCTCGGCAGGACTTCGCGATCTCCCAGGCACTGTAGCCCAGGTTTCTCTTGATTAATTGACGCAGAATCTTGTGAAGGTACACCTGGCTCTTGCGCTCCAGCAAACTGAACGGCAACGAGAAGTTCGAGTTCACCTCGTTCGTGTACAGTGTGGTCTCGTTCTCGACTCCCAACACGATGACATTGTCGAAGAGGATGACTAAAGGGTACAGCTTCAGCGGAAAAGAGAGCATGATTCGCTTTGACATAAACGAGTGCAGGCGATGTGTATCGCGGACTTCTTCGTTCGGCGGCAATATCGGTAGCCACACGCGCATGCCGTGGGCTCCACTGTACAGCCAGAGGCAGTCGCCCATCGGCGTCCGCTCTGAATTTGACAGCCAGAAACATTCCACACACGAAGCTAGACACGTCGCCATCAGGTGGTTGATGACGTTGGTCCTGGCGTCCCGCTGGACCATCAGAATTCTTCCACTGACGTTGAAAATGATCGTCTCCGGGGCATTGGCCTTTGAGGCGAGGTCGTTCTTGAGGTTGGTCACCGTCAGCGAAACAATGCAGGCCGGATGAATGCATATTGCCTTGATGTCCATTTCGTAGATGCACGACACGTCCATGTTGTAGGCGTTCAGCTTGTTCAGAGCAAACGTGCTGACGATTCCGTCGGCTGTGAGGCAAATCAACTGATTTTTGAACATGTTCAGCGAAATGACCGGCGCCCGCACTTGAATCTTGTTGCCGAACTGGTTGTCCAGCTTGCATTCCTCCGGGTAGCAGCGGATTTCGTCCGTCCGGTCGAGTAAACTGAAGCAGCCCAGCACAATGAACCCTCGCCACCACATCAGCCCTCCGGTGACGACGAAGTCCTTCTCCTGTGTCTCATTTCCGAACAGCTTCCAACGCTTGGTTAGGATTGAGTAGTGCGCCAGGCCCGTCCGACCTGCCACGGCTATATGCAGACCCTCGTTGTCGATGGCTGAGTATCGGATCGGCCAGTTGGTCGCTGCGTAGGTCAGCGGCAGCTGCAGCACTGTCCAGTATTTGCTCTCGGAGAGTATGCTGGAAATATCCACAGACTTTTGAACTTCCAAGTTGTCGCTGCACGTCGAGTGATTGCTCTTCAGGTCCGCTTGGTTGTTGGGAAAAATGAACTTTGAGCCGAAGTAGATCTTCTCCAAATTGTCACCTTGATTCAGGTACAAGGTGTCGTCGCCCTGCAGGAGGATGTGTGATGTGGACGCCATACAGGGGTTCATCGTCAGTGAACTCTTCACAAAACTCAGCTGAAGAACTGTGCCTTCCCGGCGAATCAAGAACAGCTGATAGCCCTCGGTGGACCACTCCATCCTGTCGACCACTAGAGGGTTGTTCCGCAGCAAGTCGACGTTAATGCCAAAGTCCCAGCTGAGCGACGACATGAGCATTGTTCCGAAGGTACTCCAGAGCGAGATGCCTCCATTGTCCCATGCAACGATCAAGACACAACCATCAGGAGACCACTTAAGTTCGTTCACTGCACCAAGAATGCCAGGGAACTCCTTTGAGTTCAGCGAGAGTTTGTGGCAGAATTCCAGTCCACCAGTGGTGTCCTCAATCGCATACACAGCTACCTCGGAGTTTCTCCTGCCGTAGGCGAGTAGACGGAATTTGTGATTCACACTGCAGACGGTAGCATCATCCACGTCCGGCACCCAGAACCCGTGCATGTTTTGATGAACGCTGAGGAATGCAGCACGGCAATCGTTGAACACCACACCGAAGCCACCGATGAAAGGCGAGTACTCCATCGCCGATATGAATGAGTTCCTTCCAATTGGAGGCAGGTTCTTGAGGTTGCTGTTTTGGTTCAAGTAGAAAGGGATACTTCTCAGGTCAACTGTGGTTTGATTCTCCTCAAAGTCGTCCCACTGAGTGCGAACAAATTCGCAATTTGCCGTTGTGACAACAACTTCCGTGAGACTTATACAACAAAACGTAGTAATTATGGAATCCATTGCTATTGAGCATATTTCCTTCAAATACAACCGTGGTATCACCTCCTTGATGAAGAGCTCAGCTGAATCTCTCCTCAAATTGGTCAGCGGTGGATCAACCTGCGCCAGCACACCAGAATTATTTCCATCCACCTCGATTTTGTAGAACAACAAATGTCCAGTGTCTGTGAGAACTGCCAATTTGCTGGAATCTGGTTTCCACACAATCAAACGATTGCTTCCATATCTCTCAATAGATTCCTGTGTCCGTTGATGAAATGTAATCGGTATCAGTGGATTTGCATACCAAATTCCAAGAAAATTTTCACCAATTGCTGCAACTAGAATTTTTACAGCATCACATGCTATGTGGCGAATTGTATTGGTGTCATCACTGTTGTTTATCGAGAGATTTATGGCCTTTGGCCAGCCCACTGGGAAATACATGATATGTGCAAAACAATTATCTGCAAACAAAAACATAAAGCACAAGCACATTAGCAGATTATTCTTTATTGGATTTTGTTTTCGTTTTTATTTACATTTTCTGCCCTTTTCTGGTAACAGTATTCTACAACGTCATCTTCTTGGGTTTTTTTTCTTCTTCTTTTAGATTACTCCCTATCGACTTGATTGCTTAATTTAATTATAATTTTCTAATTTAACCGTGACATAAATAGTAATATCAAATTTGGCATTTATTTAATGATGTGTATAAGCGATTTTTAAAGCGTTTTATAATCAATTAATTGGCACTAAAACATTTTTGGATACAAACAAATATTTTTATGAATTTATATTGTGAGTAATTTGTGAATCTTGTTGTGAATATGATTTTTTTCGTTTTTTTTTTGTGTGACAAGTGGTGTGGTTGTCAGTTGTGTATGGGGAAATTGGCAGGTGCATAAGAAGTCGGTTAGGTGGAGATCGGTAAAGTAGGTTGTATAGATTATAATACGAGAAATATTATAAGCATCTTTCTTTTGTAGTTTACTTAAAAATATACGACGACCGTGAATTTTTATACATACCGCACAATTTACTGTGCATTTACAACCTGCTTATAACAGTACAAATAAATAGTGATACCATCGCTTTGTTTACATTGTTCGAATGCGTTTATTCACCTACGAAACGTACGCCAACCATATGACACATGTCATAAGATAAAATCTGCGCCACGAAAGCTGAGACAAAACAGAAACTCATTGCAATTGTTGTTTTTTTCTTTGGTTTACAAAACCACTAACAACTCGCTACGGATACTTATTGCGTTTTTTTCATTTTCCTTCAATTACAAAGAGAATTTCTTGCACAATTTGTACAAATAAACAAACAATAATATCACAAAATGAATTTACAAACACTCGATGCTAATGTTATCGCGGGCTTGGACATTGATAAACAAAATATACTTCGCCAATTATGTGATATGTTTCATGGTACATCGTTGGGAAAAATTCGCGCAATTTGTGAGGAGTCCCTTTGGAATGGTAAGTCAACAAGTAAACAGCAATGTAGCTGGGAGGCGGTAAAGTATCATATTTTTATTTTCTTTTTCGTTTATTTTACTTGACTTCGCCTGTCAATGTGCGCGCTTAGTGGAGTTATGTATTGATAAGCTCATAACATGTGATAAGAACAATGACTCAGTTCGACAGTCGAAGCAATTAAATCCCCATGCAGAGAGTTTTACCATGGTAATGAACAAGAAGAAGGGTGCTGTTCCAAAGGGCGTTTCTGCTGGAACTGGTGGAACTCCATCGCAGCCAAGGCAAAACGGACAAAATTTGCCCCAAGTGTATGCAAATGTTTATGAAAACATCAAGAAGGGATACAAGGTGCTCGTAGTGCTGCGTGGTCCACCGGGATGTGGAAAATCCTACTTGGGAAAGATGATGATACAGAAGCTGTTGCCGGGAAGAGATGAGAAGGATTTCATACTCAGTGCTGATGATTTTTTCATTGACTCGCTGGGAAGATACAAGTACAGCAAAGATCGGCTTGAAGACGCTCACGTATTTTGTCAGACAAGGGCCCGTGAAAAGGCCTCGCTTGGTTGGAGCCCAATAATAATTGACAACACCAACATACAGTTATGGGAGATGATCCCGTACATCCAGACCGCTGTTCGTAATGGATATATGATCGAGTTGGTGGAACCCCAAACGCCTTGGAGATACTCTGCCAATAAATTGGCTTCAAAGAATTCTCATGGTGTGATGAAGGCTTCCATACAGCGAATGTTGGACAATTACGAATATTGCAGGAATGAAGACGTTTTAAGGGTAATCTTTCCATGGTTTTTTGTTCAGATACACATCTCATCTATTTCGTTTTAGCTCCTCAAGGAAACCAAGTACACTGTATCATTACCACAGCTGAGAACATATCCACCCCCACCAACGGAATCACCTCCACCGGCACCCGAACCAACTCCAAGTCAAGTGAACATCCCAACTTCAACACAAAGTACAAACACTGCTTATTCCATGGAAACCGATGTTAATCAGCAAATCGAGCAAAATATGCAAATAGAAAAGACAACAAGCATTTTCCCAGAGTCATTCCCTCCCACCACCAGCTCATGGCTAACGACGGGGGTCCAGTTAACAATCGACGAAGACCACCCTCGACCAAGGTCACCCCGGCAAAACCGTCGAGTCAAGCAACAAGCGGAAGAGGTGGAAACACAAGACACCACAGAGTGTACTTCATCCACGGCAGACACATTTGAAAAAGAGCCAACCAATTTCTGGGGTATTCCAATGTCCAACAGCAAGGAGTACCCAGACAACAAGCTACTGTCAAACGCGTTTCCAACCGTCCCCGTGGTTTGGAACAACTACGAAAAGGAAGCGTCCACATTCTGGGGTGTTCCCATTAAAACGACCAGCACCCACAGTACAAACATCGAGCCTATGAACACAGATCAAAACGAGGACTGCGGCCTGTTGCAACTACTCAAGGAGGGAGTTCGGTCAATTAATGTGCCGCAACAGGAAGCTTCAAATACGTTAGAAGCTCAGTCAAATGATCTCAAGCGCCATCGAGTTGGCTGCGAGAACGAAAACGCTTCATTTATCCTCTTTCGGCAGATTTATCCAAACAAGTCCGTCCGTGATTTGTGGGATTTGTTTGCCACCTGCAAGGGAGATGTCGACTGGGCCGTTGATATCCTCCTGAAAGACTCTGACTCTGGTAATGTGTACTGCGACGTCTTCGACGAGAATACCGACACGTACGAGTGTGATTGCAATAATCCGATTGTGGGTGCTTCAACTATCACCAGCGTTCCCATTGGAGAAATAAATGTCAAACCGCAGAGACAAAGACCTACTAAGAATCGTGCCCCTAGGCCGGACGCAATCCAGGTCAAAGAGGCCATCGAGAGGAGTTTTGTGTTGGGAGACGAACACTATTCCAGTCACGTTAAGAAAATTCGTGCAAAACGAAACGCTGGCGAGGATGGGCCGCAACGCAAACCATGCTCAGACGTTCAAGTGCAAACGGAGGACGACGAGAATGACAACAACGACAGTGACGAGAGCGGTGATGGAGTGGAATTACTGGAAATCAATTTGGGTGAACAGCTAGTCGGTCAACTTATGGATATATTCAAGTCAGAGAATCCAACGTTGACAATACCTGAAAAGTACAAAACCAATGTATTCATGCCAAAGTCGATTGCTCGCGAACTATACGTGCTGTGGATGGAGTCGATGTACAACCAGCTGGAAGAACAGCGTCAGGTCGCGTTAAAGGATGACGAGGACTTTGCACGCTTACTGAAAAACCCCAAGTACGAGGAGTGCAAGCAGCCGCCAGAGAACATAAAGGAGTTACTCGACATGGAGTACGCGTGGATGATCTACAACACGGAGAAGGAATCATGCCGTCCACTAGTAGAGAAACAGCCTAATGACTTGGCGGCTCATTTGACGCGATTGAAGCTGTGCGACATATTTCCGAATATTCCCAGGGAAACTCTTCTCGACATCCTGGCGGCGCACAACTATAAATTCAGTGAAACAGTGGAGGTTCTCAAGAGCTCCATACCCACAATATTGGATCCTCCAATCTCCGCGAAAGTTCTGCTAGAGAAAGCCAAAAATGAGAACGAAAAGGTAAACTGCAGGATCACGTTTGAAATTTTTGTTTTTATCATTTCGTTCTGTTTTTCCAGCTGAATATGGAGGCCGAAAGCCAGACACAAGTACAAATGAAGAGCACAGCTGCACAGATACATTCCAAGGGCGAACATGAGAGCGCCAATACCAGCAACACGCGCAGCAGATCCATCTCACCGGACGAAGCGAAACGCTTGGCCCTGAAGGAGTTCGAAGAGTGCCGCAACTACGCGGTGCACCATTGCCAGTTGCGTGCCGAGTGCTATCAAAAGTCCAAAGAAGCAATCCAACGGGGCAACAGTGGCGTGGCACTCTACTACTCTCAAATAGCAAACCTCCACAAGAAGAAAATCGACATCTACAACCACAAAGCAGCGAACTGCATTGTGGAAGTCCACAATCGCACTCAGAACAATCCAGACTTCATAGACCTGCACTACCTGCACGTGGTCGAGGCCATAGCCTGTCTGGACATCTTCATAGACAAGCACATTGCCAAGCTGCGAAGTATATTTCGGAGTTTCAAATATGTGTTTATTATAACGGGTCGTGGTCTGCACAGTACAGGTGGAGTGTCAACAATCAAAACCCGAGTCAAGAGTCGCCTGAAAGAGAGGAATCTTAAGTTAGTATACTATTTGGCATTGTTCTAAATTGTTTCTCTCTGTACTCGAAATCCTTTCCGCTCTAGATGGAGTGAAGTCAATCCGGGGCTGCTTAAGGTAAAAATATTCTCCGCATCAAAGTATGCGAAGAATTTATAGTGGTCAAAGAGAAATGGAATGTGAAGCAAAGCTGATGAGTGATACTCAAAATGACGGAAGCCAGAACTGGCGTTTTACACTGAGGATGATATGAATTGCTTGTCTAATGTTCGCGTGCATAGATTAGGTCCTTAGTTGTTTATTTCATAATTTTTAAGCATATTTTTTTTACATTCTTTTACAATTTATTTTAATAAAAAAATGCGAGGGTTTTGATAAGGTGCTCGTTTATTGGTTATACTTGATCGAGAATGTGGAACCTAAACGTCTTTCGTGTCAGATCCCTTTTGTGGTGTGGATTTTCTCGTCTGCACGTGGTCTAAGTGGAGCCAAGTGATTTCAATAAAGTCAACAACCAACAACGAATTTCTCATCCTCAACACCAGTAATGGTCACGACGATGAATCGAATTTTAAGAGGATCCATTTCAGTAGTACAAAAGAAACCACAACAAAATACATTCACAAACGAAGAATAAAATTTATTTTTGTACGAATACAATACTTAAAACATAAAAAGAGTATTACTAAGTCTAACCATCTATGACTTTCAACTTGGAACTGAGTTCGTTTGGCGTGTATATTTATTTAGTTCATTAACTAAGACTCCGTTAAGTCTTCACTTGACGATGACAGCAGCAGTTTGTCGCCGGTGTTCTCTTTGTCGGCGGAATTTAAACGATTTATTGTGATTTTCTCTAGAAGATTGCTACGATTAATGCTGCTAGTTCGACGTTGGATTTTCGGTCGTGGCGGTGTATTTAAGAATACACCTTCGAATATGGTTTCCAAATTGTTCCCTCGATTACTGTCACTTAACGGAGTAGCACTATCCGTGTCACTTGGTGGACTTATTTGTGCGTTTATATCGTGAAGTGGTACATAGTCTTCGTTGTTATCTTTGTAACTTGTTTGTGCTCGTTTCGATGATGTCCTGGTTGGTGTGATACAACTATGTGCTGGCGATGTGAGAAAATCGAAATCACTGTCTATGGGTGAAGGTGTTCGGCCAAGCGGTGATATGAGACGTATTTCAAACGCTGGCAGCTCATCGCTATGCATTAGATTATCGTACGAATCTACCTCTCGATCTGAGGTAAATGATGATATTTCACTATCACATGATATGGAAGAAGTGTTTGATATTTGCAAACAGTAAAATTCACTACTGGCCGATGATTCTTTGTTGGTCATTATTGTAAGCTGATGTTGTGGCCTGAAATCTGAATACGACAAATGAAGTGATTATTTTAGATTTTGATTGTTTTCAACCTGCACTCGATGAACTTACGACTGATGGTGGAAAAGGTGTGAAAAGCGAAAACAAAAATGATTTCTTTTCAAATAATGCATTTAATTGTTTGACAGTTAGTCTCACAGCAGGGCTGTCATCTTGAGAACGTGAAAAAAACAAAAAAGCAACATGGCGCTAGAAAGTGCATGGAAAACTGATTTCATCACAATTTAATGACGTTTCACATGTGCGCTTGTTGTGTCGGTTAAATTTGAAATGGAATGAATTTTGATTTTATTTTAATCGATGTGGGGAGAATGTATTTAGTGTAGTATGAATGTGCTCTGGAAAATTACGTTTTTTAGATTTGAGTTCCATTGTGTATTTGCGACAACAGTCTAAATTTCGATGTGGTCCAATCGCTCAATAAAGGACTGAACTGGCTTGTACACTCGACAATTTATTAATTTACAGATGAAAATGATTTATTCCACTCTGAAGACATTATTGTTTAGCGTTTAAAAAGCAAATGAAAGAGAGCATGTACTCGTGTCCCAGATTTCATTTACTTATTTGGCAAGCTGCGACCCACGGAGGGTTTGAGCCTGTGCTGTAGTTGCCTTCTATCGTAGACGGTCTTTCAGTCGTCAAGACCAATACATCTTGCGTCTGCAATATCTTTATATCGGAAATTTGGTCTTTCTTTCCTTCTTGAAAAAGGATACTCGTATTCCATGACGCTCTAAGTTGGGGCTTTGATGTCCATGCGCTGGCATTTCAATGATGGGAAATTCATCCAGATACCAGGCCTGCAAAGAAGTCCACCGTGGGTTAGTGGCTTATTGCGTCGACTCCGACGACAATACTCAAAAGTATGTTGTCTATAAAAGTCTGCTCAAACATTGCAGTTCTGCAAACGCAGAGCAACTCTTGCCAAAACCATGTTTCTATGCGCACAAGAGGCAATTTATTGAAAGAGCCTTTTTCGGAAAGAATAAGCTGACTATTTATAAGACACTGATTATCCTAGTCTTGTTGTACGGCGCAGAGGTATGGACAATCTCAAGAGCTTATGAAATAGTCCGTGGTCTCTTCGAGAGAAATGTGCGATCTTTGGTCCTTTGTGTCCTGTCCTGTGTTGACGGAATTTGGAGGAGAAAACTCAATCACGAACTGTACGGGATATACAGAAAAGGATCCAACGCCTAAGATGGCTGCAATTCAGCTCTTGCCCGCAGCACCCACAAGCGGAGAAGGACCTCAACAAACTTGCACTGCGAAACAGGAGACAGTTAGCCCGAGATTGTTTGAATTGGCTGAGACCCAGATCCACCGCGGGCTGTAACACCAAAGTAAGAGGGCGTAAACTAATCCACATACATGCTAATATTGACTTGTTAAGAACAAGGGTGGTGTGGAATTTATTGATGCCAAAAAAAGGATAAAGGACCAAAACGAAAAGCAGAAGTACGAGTCTGCTGGAAAGTCGCTAACAGGAGCTTGGTCGATCCATAAATTTCTCGAAATCGAAACCATCTCAGTTCCAATATATTTCCTATACAAACATGGGCAAAGGGATAATGACTTCAGTCTATAGTCTCTGCGCAATGAAGGCTACCGACATTCTGAGCTCTAGAGGGTGTATCGCAGGCGAACTTCTGACCGGCAGCAGGCCAAACTCTTAAGGGTAGAAGAACGAGAAGCGTCCTTTGCAATGTCTGTCTCTGTCTCCACAAAAGGGACGATGTACCCATAAACTCATTCCCGTTACCGAGTCTTGGACAATGGACATCAAGAGCGACAGAGACAGGAGACTGTAAATATCCGCTCTCGCAGTTTCTGTCTGGACACGGCGGATATCGAGAGAATCTGTACAATTGTGGACATGATAGTTCGCCGCTGTGTCCATAATGGAAGAGGATGCAGACCACTCAGCTTTCAGCTGTAGTCGGTTTGTTCAAGACGGTGAATCGAGCAAGCCCGCAGAGCTTGATCACCCCATGAAAAGATCGGAAGATAGTTGGTTACACAAGCCCAACTGAAACTATGGCCGGCAAAGCAGTGAGAAAAGCTAAAGGGGCTGCCTTCAAGAATACTGCTGTTCCGCGGGGAGAGTGGTTGAAGTGTGCAGAGGTGTGAGTGAGAGGAAAATGAGAATAATATCCGGCGAATCGTGCATTCAGGTAAGACGGGTTGTTGGTGTCTCTCGAAGATTCCACATCAATTGGCGCAAGCCAGAAAAGAAAACAGCAAATATGGACACTTTCCATTTCCCCTTAGCTTCTAGGTGGTTCAATAGCAAACCACTCTTCCAAATATTAGAACTCCACACAGCTTAAAGTTATTTTATTACATTCCCGTTCCCCTAGCGTTATTGATTCACTTCTTTTGTTCAAGAAAATAAATCTCCACTGTTTCAATTTTTCAAATGTACGTTCTTGCTCTTCGACTAATCTCTTATCCGATTCTCAGAAACCAGCAATTGCTGGCTGACCCACAAGAACCAAAACAACGTCCTCGTATCTTTTCCGCAAAACAAACCATCCTGCATTCCGTTCCATTTCGTAATTAATCCCATTAAATGGAAATCTTTCATTTTCTAACCACAAATCAGAGAGAGAGAGAGTGTGTGAGAGAAAGAGAGAAAGAGAGAGAGAGAGAGAGAGAGAGAGAGAGAGAGAGACAAATCAACAGTGAACAGCTCACTTCTCGCTGCAACAAATCTAACAACGAAAATAATATCCTGAAGGCTGTGCGAGTGTGCGTCTGTCAAATTGAGTTGGCAAACCAGAACCATCTGAAAATTATCGAAACAGCCACGAGGTAATTAATTAAATTAAACTAAAGAACAACACACTACTGCCGAATGGCTCTCTAAGCCCAATCGAAAGTACTTAATACACTTCAAATGAAGGAATGATATCGAACGGAAAAACGAGGACTACCCAGCGTCCTTGGGCATGCCACTGGCAGAGCCTGAAGAGCCATCGACCACAGAATTTCCAATTATGAATAAATAGCTGAGGAATTGCAAAAGCAAAAAAAAAAACTGCGCACAATGATGGCGGAAATTGTTCGGGGTGGGAACACGGCCCGAAGGCATTGTGAACTGAAAAATCGTTACAGGATCGAATTTGTTCAATCAGCCGGTATCGACAGGTTCTGGTCGATGGCACTGCTACCTGTTCGTTCTGTGCGCGCCCGCTCCCCACGATCCTGGCCGGTATTCTGTTGCTGTGTTAACGGTCAGCAATGGACTTGTCGACCAGACACATTGAAATTTCGCATTCGACCCTCGGGTGGGTTTCAATTTATCCCCGAACGGGATTTAGTGCTTGCTTGCTGGTTTTTTTTTCGTTTACCCTATACAGGGTGTGTGCTCCAGAGGACCCTTTGGTGTGTCCTTTTCATACCTCATCTGCTTTTCATAATGAGACTGGGTGGGTATGGAGTTGAGTTGTGTTTTAGTTGGGGACAGTGTGTGTTTATAATTCCACAAGTACCTTCGGCTTTGTTTTTTTGTTTTTTTTCCTGTGGATGGATTGGACCCGTTTCAAGGGGAGTCCCTATGGACCATTCGATTGTTTTGGAGTGGGGACTATAAATTATCTCGTGTGTACCTTGTGTTCGATTTGCTTTATCGTCTGGTTTCTGTAAAGGATTCATCACACGATGGATGGGTGGACATTAGGGTTTTCGTTTTTGTGAATAGAGGAGGTTTTAAACGTTTCACTGGAGCACTTAGATTTAAAAAATAGTCCATTGTACCACCAGGCTGTAATCTACGTTTTCTGGAAATTCTTGGTCTGTCGTAGGAAGTTCAGAAGGCACTTCTGTGACGAGGATCTTGCCTACATCATCAGCTCTCACCACAGCAGCACTGAATTTCAACCAACAGATTCAAGCAAGGGCGGGACGTTTGCAGAGGAAGTGCTCCGGAGTATCGTTCCGTTCCTTTTCGACAGCCATCGAGAGAGCCAAAGTTTCACAGTCCATTTAGATGCTTGACGAAGGTTTAGTTAATACCCCGGTAAGTCGTCTGCAGTATTTTTTGTCAAGAGCTAAAAAGAATTTTGCGGATTTCTTTTCGGAGCATGTGCTCGGTCAGTCCACATTCTGGAGAGTCGTGCCACTTCCAATTGTGTTCTCGAGAAGTTCAACCATCGATGGAAGCCTTAGAAAAGGACGCAGTCAGTCACAGTACAGGTTTATGAGGTTGATCCTTGCCTAGCAAGTTCATTGACGATCTTATTTTCCATGATCTCGTGGTGGTCCGAGACTAGGCCTGGTCTAAGCGATTTAGACTGTGGTTAAATGGTTGGGTAAGGTCGCTTGGCTATCGTCAGATGCAAATACTTAGCCCATTCCGCCTGTTCCTCACAGACGTGGTCATTTCATCGTCATTAGGATCGCATAGATTTCATTTCAATGTGCAATCTAATGTTGTCGCCCTCCACGAAGGCGTCAGCGTCAGACCCTTCATTGGTCTTCAAGTCCGTGAAGATTCGCCTACAGTTCCTTCCTGGCTCAGATTCCGGCCAGTCCCAGTTCTGACTGCAGGGAAAGTCGACTTTGTCTTTGAAGATGCCCGTACGTCAGACGGGAAGTCCATAAGACTGAAATCGAGGGAAAGTCATTTAAGCTCCAGTTCGTAGTTGTACCAGAGACCTCTTAATTTTCAACGGAAGATGGCCTTGAGAATGATGTTGATATCAACGGAGAGCAACAATGCATGAGGAGCAGATCCACCGCATTTGGAAAGGTCCCTAAGCAGTCTATACAGACCGTTCATTAAAGCTTAGTGAAGGTAGCACGTGTTTCCGCGAAAGCTTATTCTGCCGTGCGACCTTCCTTCTGAACAACGATAGAGGACCCAATGACCACGCAAAATTGTTGCAGATACGCAATTAAAGACTGGATGGCGCAGTTGGTTGAGTGCCTGCCACGGTTAGCGGAGTCCCCGGTTCGAATCCCAGAGAAAGCAAAGTTAGTACGCTTTTATCTGGTTTACAAAAGGCTGTGGGTATCTCTGTCTGACTGTGGGTATCACAATGGACCAACATAATAACATAAGTGGGCTGGTGAATGCTGTAGCATCCGCCCTACCAAACCTAACCTAACCTACCCTCAATAGGAGCGGAAACGCTTTCGCGAAAGTACTTCCGTTTGATAGAAGAGAAGGGGCCTTAACATGTGATAGATACCAATGAAAATTCCCTTACTCTTCAAGAGAATCCACAAAAACCAGAAAACTGAGCGCCTTGGTAAATTTTCATCTCAATGTGTCCGTCCAAAGTCTTTTTCTATCTAGGAAAACACGAAGATATTTAGTTTCATCGGAAAAGCGGATGTTAACTCCTTTAGGTATTAGTTGAACGAATTCCTTCGTCTCCGAGAACAACCCACGTTAGGGATGGCCATCACGCGCTCCCACACACAAGTACGATGTACGATATTCCTCTGAAACCTATTGTCCCTTTGCCGCCGTGTATGCCCCGAAGGGTATAAAAATCATCCGCACAATTGAATTCCACCTGTCCACCGTCAACGTGGCGTCCATCAACGTTTGTGGCCAAATGAATAACAGCGCCTCATCTTTCATTCCATTCCATTTACCATTTACCTGCAATTATTCAAAAACCCCGTTATTGTTCACAAATCAACAAGCGGATCGCATCGGAATCTGAGTAATTGCATCCCGGTGTGTTTCACTCAGCCACGTGGACAATGCTCATGTGTGGGCATCAGGCGAAATGGGCAAACTAATTAAAAACCTGCCACCAAATTTCCGGCGAAATAATTATGTCCAACAAAATTGCATTTCTAAATCCCGGGCTATCAGGGATGCCTTGCCACTGCCATCGCAGGACGTTCATTAGTGTCAAAGCGTGCATGGGGTACGAGGAGGAGCCATGTGGTGCTCACCCATTAGCTCACGCTGCCGTGTCGTTGGTGACCGCAACAAAAGCTGCGCTGACTATGCAACCTCATACGAGTGTGTGTGGATGTATGTCATTAAGAATTCAGCGGCGCTCGTGTAAATGCACCTTCTGACGAGCTAGCTGTGCCCTGTCCTGTGTGAGTGTCATTCGCGATAATATAATTATCATATTTAATTCCTGGTAAACAGAAGTTTGCCCAAAGTAGTGAGGACCTGCATGCGGGCGGGCGTAGCGTGGAATAAAACATTGCAAATCTTTTAATTATGCACGAAGTTTGTTGTGCTTTTATTTTAAACCCGTTCTCGGCTTTTGTCTGCGAGTGGAAGCTGACTTGAATGGAGACAAATGTGGACAGGAAAACGATTCTAATTGGAATTAACGAAGGAGCTGGTTGTTCACTGAAGGAATTCTGACCGCTTTGAGAGGGTTTTATAAGAGAATTCAGATGGTTGGCTTTTATGTTTTGGGTAGCGTCAATTTGTTTTGTCTTTAGACTTGAGTTGAGTGCCAACGTTTTGTTGTTCAGGTGGAGGAACGAGGAGCCATTAGTGTGTTTTGCTTGAATTACATATTTCTGAGATCCCTTTTGTCGTCCTGGACCATGTTCCCTGTTCCTTCCTTATTATGGTCGCTTGTACTGCTAGCGCTTCACCAACTTAATGAGCCACAAGTGGCAATTCATTTCATTCGAATTCAATTACAGTAGACGCCCGATATAGTGAACTAATAAAAACCGTTAGTGCGTGGTATTGTTCTTTCAGTAGTGGAAGGGACCTACAGTTTGATGCCGACGCCAAACGGCCAAGTTTGAGCAGCTTTTTCTAGACAGACAGTTATTTGTCTTTGAGCATTGTCAGTGACTCTAAACAGGTGTGGCCGTATAAATTATTCTAGGTCGGTTAAGTTGCGTATGGGTCGACGCACATACCGACAACGACACAGCCACCACAGGCTATTCTTCTTCTGATGGCGCTACAGTCCGGGGTGGACCTGGGCCTCAACCAGTAAGCCTCCCCAGCCGGCATGATCTTTAGCCAGCTGTCTCCAGCTGCGCACATCAAGTTGATTGAGGTCCTTCTCCACCTGGGTGCAGTTCAGTGTTGTCCATGCGCTCTACATGGCCCAGTCATCTTAGATGTTGAAACCGTAAACGCCTGACTACGCTCATGCCGCTGTACAGCCCGTACAGTTCGTGTTTGAAACTTGTTCACCAATAACCATCAACGCGGACAGGACCAAAGATTGAACGCAGAACTTTTCTCTCGAAAAGACCAAGTCCTTCATCCGCCTTTGAGATTGTCCATGTCTCCGCGCCGTACAGCAGGACTGGGATGATCAAGGTCATGTATAAAGTCAGCTTGGTCCTTCGAGGACTCTACTACTCAATTGCCTTTTGAGCTCAAAGAAACAGAGATTGGCAAGAGTAATTCTGCGTTTAATGTCGGTACCGGTGTTGTTCGTACTGTTCACTTCCGAGCCGAGGTAAACGAAGTCCTTCACTACCTCGAAGTTATAGCTTCCTATGGTGACGTTTTGACAGGCTATTTTAAATAATATAATAATAAGGGTGGGGCGACAGTCCGAGGACCTGGGCCTAGATCCCATAGCAACCACTCGCATCGTGCGTGACATTGTTCTTTCTTTCTCTAGTGGTTTTGCGCCACCCATATTATATGATTATAGTAGCTTGTATAAAATGTAATGGGTGTTCACTTTATCACGCGTTCACTGTATATTGAATGTCAAAAGAACACATCCTTCCCTCAAATGCCGATCGTTTTGAAATTTCCCAGAAATTCTATTGTTTCTCAACTATCTTTCAAGTGCTGCCAAACTCTCTCCTCTCTCCTGCACACGCCAGCAAATGTTACCTGGAACTTTTCACATTTAATCATTCCCTTAGAAATACAGAAATTCCTCTCCTCTCCATTATCAATGAAAACAAATCATCCAAGACAGCCTCCAGTCAGCCCCCAGTTAAGTGGTTCATTGTTCCATCCACCCCCGGAGGCAGGCATCCTTTCATTCCAGCCCACACGGCTGATTGTTATTTTATTAAATTGCATATGCACTTGGCCTTGTTGTAACCCAATGCGAAGGACATTAGTTGTTAACGAGTTTTCCTCGTGATCTGCGAATGATTGGAATCATTGAAATAATTGAGAGCATCCTCCTATTCGATTTTCGTTTACTGGGACGCTTGATTGCCTCCTGAATGTATCGTAATTTCATTGAGGACTCACCCAACCCAGTCGTTCGGTAATTTATCTCAAATGAAGTGAAAAATAATTCCTAATTGACATCATCGCCATCCCCGTCTCCTCGTATTCACTCCCTTGCCGGGTTTTAACAAGGAACAGCGCGGATCTTCTGCTTTAGCTGGTTAATTATGAGCAGAGGGGAAAATGCCAGCTTTCGGAGCTGGTATTTTTAAATACAATTATGTGGCACGAAGAATCCACAGCACTGGTGTTGTTTTCCTTGGTCCAGACGTCTCTGTCACACGGACGGACGTGAGAAATGTAAACATTGCCTCAGTGTCTGGCCGGGAGGAGAGGAGGATGAAGGTCTTGGTATGATGACAACAGAGACGAGGGGAAATTAAATCAAATCACTCAACTGTGTACATTATTTGGTCAAGGACGAGCGGGTGGGCAGATGCGCGGGCGTGCGGGAGAACCACTTGAAGTGTATCGATGGGTAATGAGATACTGATTACACCGATGGATGATTTGCATTGGATGGGATTTATTGTTTTTGTGTACACGGCGCCACCATAATCAGGACAATGGGAGTCTCGAGCGCAAAATTGTGAGCACGTGCGAAATGGTATGAAAATTACTCAAAGCATTGTCAGTCGACGGAGCTCTCGACATCACATCAGTGGTTTTCCTTTTGTGTGCACATAATGAGTTGTCTGCAAAAAAAAAATGGAATGAAAAGGATTACGAGTGTGGGAGTGTATTGTTTGCCTTGTTCTTGTTCATTCATCTGCAGATGTGTGAGAGACGTTGAGGAGGAATCAATGGCAGAGACGAAGCCAATCGAAGTGTACAAGTAGTCGGCGTTGTTGTAAGCAGAGGCGTGCGTCAGGGATGGTGGTCTATTGTGGAGGACGTAAGAGATGTGTCTTTGAGATCTATTCAGGTACGTGGAGAGTTTGGGTTGGGAGGAATATGATTGCAGCTGTAGTCGCTTACAACTTTTTCATCTAATCTTCAGTTAAAAGGTCCAGGCCATTCGGTCCTCCGCCATTGACTAGAAGGGGAATATTTGTACCGACTTACCTTTTCAAATTTTCCACCCCACGGCAGTACTAGTCTAAAATTGGAGTAAATCAACGTTTATTTTCGGTTGAAACAAAAGTTTGGTGCTGATGTGGAAGGAATGTGCTGAAAAGCTGTCAGCAGTCATCTGGAACCAACCATCGGAACAGTCAGTGGAACTATTCCCCGAAAGGAGCACATAGATCCCACATTCGGTATGGTCAAGGTCATTTGCTCCTACCCACATCCTTCATCCATCAAAGTTCCGTCACCTTGCCACTTTGAATACCAAACTCTTTCCAGTATTTTGTCTTCCGCGAAACTCTGTGCATCTCTAGATGAAGAATTGCTCTCCATTAATTTCCTGCAATTATCCGAGCTCCCAGGAGACTTTCCCAAACTTACCCTTTCCCCCAGCACTCAGTAAGAAAACATTCAAACGCTCTACATACTTACTTGCAAAGTTCACAAAGTTCAAAGCAGGAAATTGCTTTCTCGCTCGATCACAAAGCCCTCAATAATCACACCATCTTCCCCTCACAGAATAACATTTAACAACTCAATTATCAGCTCTCCAGCTCCAACCCGTCCCCATCTCAGTATTCCGCCCCACCCCCCAGCCCCATTGTGGTATCATTAGTGAATGCGACATTAATGGTATAATCCCAGCCCTTATTCACAATGGTGCCGCAGAGCCAATCAGCACCTTCAGTCTCCAATGAAATCCCATTAACAGCAGACCTACGTTACCCTTTCTGCTACCGTCTACCGTCTACCATTGAGCCGTAAGCAACAAGTAAAGTAGGTAACTTCCGTTCCTTTTCCCGCTTAGTAATTAGACGAGAAGAAGAAAGGAAGAAGGCAGAGAATTGAAAAAAGAAAACACGCCAGTGTTCAATCTAGTAGCACCTTAACACATCTTCGTCGTCGTCGTTGTCTGTGCCTCGATTGGGATAATTCCAGGGCACAAGGATGCAAAGTAACCGTGCTCTTTTCACACTGCTATCATCACGAGTCGCGATCACAGCCGTACGGGCGCAACAGATTTATTCACTTGCAATTATCATTAACTTTTAATTACACCTTTGACTCTCTGATATCTGCTGTAGCCTGAGGTGTGGCGGTGTTTTAACGGGGCTGGCGGGCTTGCCTGAGGCTCGTTCATCCTTCGAACATTGCGGTGTGGCATCGTGCCGCGCTCCGGCAGTGTGAGGCGGACAGTGGAATGCTATTATGTTTGAAACGCCGACTTTAGGCGTCCATATTGAATAACGATAATTGCTGTGCTTGTCTTAAATTACACGGTGTTTGTATACCTGACAGGAAATGAATCAAATTGAAAGTGTCCCTAGCGGGGCAGGCAGGAGGCCAATTCTCGGCAGGGGCGCACATAAATTCACATTTGCAAAAAAGAACACTCCGAACAGAGCGGAATGGTAAATATGCTTGCAATTTAATTAAGCAATTACCATTCAACGCTCAAAATCTCCCAAAACGTCCTTGGACGCCATGTGGGGGTTGGAGGATGAAGTTTCCCGAGCGCGTAGTTGCTGTTTGTTTTATTTATTTTTGTCCTGCCTCGCCTCTCGCAGTGCGAATTGTGATGAAAGTTTCTTAATGAAGTTTTTTGGTGCCTGAAACAATTAAGCCGGAACGCGTTTCGTTTGTTTGTCGGTTATTGAGAATGGGGCGTGGATTGGGTGTGGCGTCGTCGGATGGAATGGATAACTTTGTTGGCTGGCATCCATTCCAGAGGGTCGCGGAAGTAATCTGAAGAAAATTGAGGTCATGTAGGGGAAGCAGAAGGAACAGCCTTCCTTAACTTTATGAAATTAAATTACTCAGAGAGATTTGTGTACATGTTGTTGGGGTTCTTGAGTTGAGACATTTGTTTTTCTTCTTGTTTGACAGATGTAGGGTAGGAGGTCAGCACATGAAGGATGTGTAGAATCCAGCAGAAATCAGATGACCGAATTCTACCTCCTTCCAGTGGCGTAACTAGGCTTTAAGCCGCCCAATGCGAGGTTCTATATGTGTGCCCGCGTGTGCGTGTAATTGATGTTGATCCTGCCCATTTTTGTGCTCTACGTCATGTGGCTGAAACCGCTGGCCTTAATTACGGCACTGCTTCTATTTTTGACAGCGTTTTTACATCGTTTTCTCCAGAAATGAAGTATTCCAGAGATAGCCGACTTCACAGCTGATTGCACCCTAGTCTATCGACGAATTTGAGTTCCTTTTTGACAGATATTCATGCATTTTTGACGGTTTTTCATGAAATAACGTCAATGCCGCCCTCTGATTGGTCAATTTGGTTTATGAAGACGTTATAAAAAACAGTTGTCAAAAATCTTAAGGGGAAATAGAGGTAGACGTCGGGCATCTCTGTAATACTTCATTTCTGTTTACAACCCAAGCAACGAATTTCGTGGGATTGGGTCGTTTATTACTTTGAATCGAGTTAAATATATATCGGTTACCATTTGACAGCTGACATCTATAGTTTGTCATTACTCAAGTCGAGTATTGTTCTATCATCAGCCATGTGTCAAGTGTTATGTGTTATGTGTCAAGTGTCATGTGTAAGCTTTATTTTCGAACATTTTTTAGCTTTGACATAAAATACTCTTCTGTCAAGTTTCTAGGAAATGTCAAAACCCCTAAAAAAGTGCAACGCACAGAATCCAAAGTTATACCCATCTACTGAGGAACTCCCATTTGCAATACAATCTCTTTGTGAACGCATCCCCTCTCTTCCACCTGACGCGATCAAATACAAACTGTAAAACAAACTCTCTTAGCAAAACGTTTAATTTTCTTCCACAAACTACCATCGTCACGGCAAGTCGACGTGCCACAGTGATTACAAGTTTACCTTGTACACAGAAACAAGATCTAATAAACATCCCTTCAGTAATTCCCACAGCAAATATCCTTGCAATCCTCCCAGACTTTGTAACTTTGTAATTTGTACACTTTGCGAGAGCGATGAAGATGACAGCGGCACCGACATCGACGAACGACAACACGTTCACACAACGGTAATGATGACGGCAACGACAACTACAACACCAACGACAATAAGAACGCACACCGGCAAATGCCAAATGAATGTAGGTCAAGTGCATTACGAGAGCTATAACACAAACCACGAAACTCATCCTACTATCATTCCGGGTGCCATTGCCATTAACACAGTACTCGAGTTCATCGCGTAAAACCGTAAATCACTTTGTTTTAATGAAATTTTCAGTTAAAGAAGCCGAGAACTGCGGACGATGAAGATAGACTGTCCGGGGACACCGTGAACGACTGCACAGACGAAGGCGCACAGCGTGATGGTGTGTGCTCACAGTGCTCGTACTCGAAACGTGAGTACCTAGTTCGGTTCGTCATTTTATCTGTCCCTCGGGATGCACATCACGTTGTGCAGGTTAATCCAGAACGCGAGCGTGTTGCTGAAATGTCGTTTATCTATTTTTTTTTCCCTCCTCCTTCCAATTTGACACTGCAGCACACTTGAAACAGCCAGTTAGCAGATGGTACCAAACAGAGCAGTGAGAATACAAATGCTCCCTTAAGCAGTCGAACTTCGGATACCCTCGTACACACTTCCGCGCCTGGAGGGTACCAACTTTCTTTCACTAATTCGGGTGCAATATCAGCATTCTTCCGTCCTGAGTTGTTCAGGGATGCCGCAAGGAGTGCTTGGTCTGTGGATGTGTCCGGCGAGATGCACTCAAACGGAATTCGATTATGAAAACCCACACCGTCGGCAAAAAAAGAGCAAACTTTTGCCGAGTTATCATCTCAGGAAGTGGCCATTGGGGGAATTATGGCTGTGGTTTGGATGTCAATGAACCTCCTGGAGGATGGCTAGTTTTGTTTCGTTAATTGAAACTGAACTCTCTCGGTTGTATTGGGAAATCCTGTTACGAGTTACGAAAAACTTTTCACGTCTTCCCGAAAGATTTGACCAATTGCTGGACGACGGGGACGGGGGGATGAGAGCGGATGGAATGAAGTTATCACGTGCGATTAGAAGTTTGCTAATCAATTCACAGCAATCGATTGCTTTGAGTACATTTTTGTGACATTCATTGGCCAGTTAGCGATGTCAAAAGTTCTGGCAATTGTGCGGGAGTGTTGCGCTTATTTAATTGGCTATCTTCGAACCGACTATTGAGTTACAGTTTGAGAATCATGTCTGCCTTTCTTGGAGAGCTGTGCCAGCTTTGTGATGTTTATTACTTTTTTTTGTGTTGATTCCGATAACCTATTTTTATCGTTAAAATGAAGATGCAGAGTATGGATCCTATGTTTAGATGATAGGATGAGTGGAATGGGTTAGGGTACTAGGACTGGCTGATTGCTACCAAGTAGCAGAGAGTCTTAGGCCAGTGTGTGCACGTTCCGCTTTTTATAATTCGTTAAAGATGGCTGACACTTGTGCTGCTTAGTTCGTTAGCGTTTTTGAAGTCGTTAGTGCCCAAGTGACATCTCCTTCAGGAGGATAGAGGACGCTGCGATTACAAAGAAGGTGCACAAAACTTCATCATCCTTCTCATCTCCGGAGCTTCTGTAGGGGACGTTGTAGGCTATGCCCTATCTTGAGGTGTAAGTTTCAAGGGCACTCAAGTGCCCAGAGCGCTCATTAGAGTCTTGAGAGTGGATCTACTAATTCTGACCACACGGTCTGGTGAGAGTTCAAGAGGTGATTCGGTAATCCTAAAAGTAGACTCTGGGGACCACACTGTGAAAATTCGTTGAAGATCATCCAGGGTACAGAGGGGTATATGCGCCTAAAACTTGCGCAAAAATTTATTTTTCAAAATCTCGATCTGAGAAGTCATATTTTGTTTAGCTGTAGTTTAATACCCATGAAATAATCAAGAGCAGCAATTTTTAATTTTCATGCGCACATTTCGCCGCAGCAGCGTGAAGAAAAGGATCATAAAGCTAGCTAATAAGACAAACTTCAGAGCAATTTGCTTCAAAAATCAACAGCTTTTGCCAACAAATTTGGTAGAAATGAGCCTTGAAACAGTTTTAGAGTTGATTCAACCAAGCATCACGTCATTGAGATAAAAAATTATTTTTGCGCGAGTTTTCGAGGCAAATACCCCCGTGTGCAGCGCCTGGTAGTCAGACCTCTTCTCGAAGAGGGGCTTAGGATTCATAAGGCTGGTGTCCTGTGTGTGTCCCGAACAGAGTTCCTTCCACACATTCACCGAACTCAATCTAAGCTCTTTTGAATCCAGTGTCCACGTTCACTTGTCAAACTTTGCCAGACTTTATGGCGCAGTTCAGATTTTATTTAATCGCAATCTTAAGTGCTACAAAATGGGTTTCACTTACTCATTCCCTTTGCACATTCAGGACTAACTTTACCAGACTCCTTCCATTGTCAAAATTACAAAATAATGAGTGACTTGAATTAAATGGGAAAAAGTAACGCACACGCAACCTCAGCGCAGCGCTGATTATGACACGATATACAAGCCAGTGATCCGAGGCGTTTTGTTTTAAATGGAAAAGTTACACACACGTCGTCTAGCATTTTCCACGTCGTTATAAAATAATCCCCACCTGTTTTTGTCGTCTCATAACAGGACTAGCATGTCGACGTCAATATGTTTATTTTTTGTTTTTCGTTCCCCTCTCCGGTCGTGGCTTTGTGTCCTGACAAAGGAAACTTTTAACTAAGTGCTACAGTACGTGAAGGCGGAAAAAAAATTAATTCCTTAAATCACCCAACCCCTATGGGGCTAAGCAGAAAGGACCCCCAAAAGAGTTAATGTTCAGTAAATTCAGGATCGAAAAAAAAATGTAAAGAAGCACGCTTTCTCTTCGTAACTGTACGAACAATTAACCCCAAATGCTTGGCGGGTGGCCTTGACACAATCTCTCGTTTAGGCACGTTTCACATTCCACAGCCCTAGCTGGCCGGGCTGCGTGAGTACGTGTTTTTAGTATTTATTCGGATAAAAATTCATGTTCATGTCAATCGTCTAAATAATCATCCATAATTGACGTCATGAATAAATCATGGCCAATGCCTTGGGCGAAGATGGGGTAAATCAACTGGATTTCCTGTGTTCTTTTTTTGATGTGTTAATGGCTTGTCCTTTTTATCAGGGGACTATTTTGTGATTGCTGGCATGAGTTGCTGGCGACTTACAACAATGTGATGAATATGTGTTGACCTAGAAAAAACAAGTTAATGGAGCTTCCTAATCCATTTTGATTGATGCAACTCACACTAAAGACCAATTATGGCCTTGGCATTGGAAGTTGAAATTATTATTCTGTTGTTGAATTGGAAGGAGTGAGGACTTATCGAGTTGTATTGTGCAGTCTTTCACAAATCCTCAGGAGTGTGGTATTTATTATGGAGGGACTGTGTTCAATTTTAATCAAATTTAAATGAAGATATGCAAATTCAGCAAACACCGACAGTGCAGGGGCATATAGATTACCGACATTACCGTCGGCAAAGTAGGTCCCCTAGCTCGAGATTCTTCCTATAATTTACCACTTCTGGTAAATTGGCTTTCATATTTCTGATTACAAGTCAAAACAAAACACATGCACATGGACATTCTGTAGGAATACATATTTTTCTCGTTTTTTCTTTTTATTTTATTTTAAATCTTGGATCCTGTGTCTTAGGTAATATTTACAATTTAATTTATCACATTTTTGATTTTAATGAAAACAGTTTATTTATATAATATATCCCTTTAAATTTAAATTTTAAGTATTTCATTTGTTTTGTTTATTTTCCATTCATTTAACACGCAATTTACAGTAAGACGTTTTGCATTTAGTCCATGCTTTGGTTTTCTTTTAAAGTTAACAATTTAATTTGTCTACTTAATAACTATGTTCAATGTATCTTATGCAACATATGCCACTTAGTCTAGATCTAACCTCAATAAGTAAAAAATACAAAACAAATCAAAAAACAACACGTTATACAATATTATCTAGAATAGAGTTTATTCTTACAAATGGAGGCGATAACAAAAACAAAAATTGAAAACGAACACAAAAAAGGACACGTAGAAAAGGAGAACAACACTAAGAGTTAACAAAATTCTCTTGTTTTTCTTTTTGTTTTTGTTTTTGTTTTTGTTTAGCAACAATTACACAGTTAAGTTGTGTCTTTTATCTCTTTCTTCATTTTGCGGTAATATCATTGCAAGTGCGGCAGGGGGCTTAACTTTGAATGCCCAGCAATCGCTTGAATGCCCGTCTATAGTCTAAATTGAAAATGGTATAGATAACCGGATTGAGGCCGGAGTTTATGTATCCCAGCCACGTGATGAAGTTCTTGAACTTGTCTGTCGGGCAGCAGGAGTCGCAGAAGGGCAATATGACGTACATGAGGAAGAACGGAAGCCAGCATATAACGAACACACCCATTATTATGCCAAGCGTCCGGGCGGCACGTCGCTCCTTGGAGAGGGAGATCTTTTGCTTCTCCTCGATGAATTGATAAACACCGGTTGGCCTCTTGGGGGGGATTTTACTCTTGGTACCACCCTCCACGAGGACGCTCTTCTCCAGCTTGTCCGGATTAACCGTCGATCCACTGTTGTTCGCATTCGGGCCGGACTCGGAGGAATTCTCCGGATTATCACTTACATTGGATACCTCGTTGCGCAGGCTGAGCTGGTGGTTGTTCTCGGGCGGTGGCAGGAGGCGTTCCTGAATGATTTTTCGATTTTTTCCATGCTTTATGGAGTCTTTGATTTTCGGACGACGTGACTTCTTCGTCGGCTTTTCCGAGTTGTTTGACTGTGCGTTATTCGAATTGTCGTCGTGTGCATTGGGATTGGCCACAACATGATCCTGGGGATTATGTTGCGATTCGTTGACGTTCGTCTCACTACTAATGGAATCCTGATCCTGATGCACTGATGTCAGGTCCTTGTCGATTGGATTGAGGGAGGAATTGCCGCCACCGATGGCGTTGTTGTTGCCACTGCCTCCGCCGGTGGTGGCACCTTTCATTGTGACAATGGTATTGATTTTGGACGCTCGAGCACGCTCTCGCAGTCGTCGCTTCGTGGCGATGTAGATTTCGATGTAAACAATGGTCATGATGGCCAGTGGGATGTAGAAGGAGCCCAGGGACGAGTATATCACGTAGCCACGGTTCGAAGTCAGTTCGCACGGTGTGGCGCTGGTGAATTCCTCCGGCCAGTCATTCCACCCGACCAGAGGTGGTGAGCTTATAATTAATGAAAGGATCCAAACGCCGGATATGAGCAGGAGCACCCGACCGACTGTGCGCTTTTGTGCGTAGTTAATGGGATCAGTAATCGCCCAGTATCTGTCAAGTGCAATGGCACAAAGATTGAGAATTGACGACGTACAGCAGAGTATATCGCAAGTCAGCCACATTTTGCACAGATGTATACCGAACTCCCAACGCCCGAGGATTGAGTAGGCCACGTTGAAGGGCAGCACGAGCAGTGCGACAGTCAGATCGGCCACGGCAAGTGAGACGATGAAGAAATTCTGAACAATTCGCAGGGGCTTGTATGTGAATACGCTGAGAATCACAAGGATATTGCCGACAATCGTAAGGACGATGATGATTGACAGGATGAGGGCGGTGAGGATGGCCTCCCATTCGGGGACGGCCAGATGAATTCCAATGTGACTCGGGTAGAGGACGAGGGTGGGTATTGTGCAGCCATTGCCGTTGGTGATGAGGGGCGGTTCAGTCGGTGCAATGGGATACAGCTCCGTTGTGGTGGTCTCATTGATGATGGCGGCTGTTCCCATCTTGTTTATGTTTGCTGTTTTGCGGGAATTTTGGTTTTGCTTTCTGTTGTTGTTTTGTTTTTCTTCCGGCTAACCGAGCTAACGTGTTCGCAGCGGCATTTGTGCTGGAGTCCTTGAATGTGTTTTTGTTTTGTTTGTCTTTCAATCGATGGAGCTGCTTATCTGGAATGAGAGGAAACAAAATAATGTCATTAGGCGATGTGGAAGCAATTGTTTGATGGGAATTTAAGAAAGCGAAAGATTCGTTTGTATTCAGCTCAATTCAGCGCAAGTTGATGCTATTCAGCTGAACTCAATTAAGGCTGAAATGTAGTCGCGCTTGATTGTTTTCCATGCGGGAGTAGAATTCACCTGAATAACCTTGAACCACGGTAGCCACTCACGCTGCCACTTCCGCGAAAACTTCAATCAAAGTGCTCAGCCATGTGTGCATTCGGTACTTTGACGGTGTCCAGGCAACAGTTTCACGAATTTTCCCGGCTTACAAATCAATTTAGTATTGCAACAGAGCAGTAGACTGCAGTTTTTCGCGGCGTGTGCAGATGTCCTCCTCGACGAATTTCAAAGAAAATCAAATCAAGACATTCCTCGTTTAATGTCGAGGAAAAATCTGGGAAATTCGCCCTGATTTCGACTGAGTTTCTGTGCCGTCTACTGGACCGGAAGTCGATTCGATGCATGACGAGTATGCACTCCCTCACTCGAAGGATGTGATTTTTCGCTTGGCAAATATTGATACCCCTCGGGGCCAAAGCAGAGCATATTCAAAAGTGCGTGGGATGTTTTCATGTTTTCACATTCACAGCGAAAGGATTTCTCCTTAAAGCCAATCCGCAATGAATAGAACCCCATTGCGAGAAACTCATTCACCGTTGATCTTATTTGTGAACAGAAAAGTATCTGCTCGCTCGTGCGACTCCATGCGAATCAAAGAAATTCAAAGCCACAAAGGATATGAGGGATATTCAAAAATCCGTCCATCGCCCGCATCGCTTGGGCGAGTGCCAATGCTGAAAAGGATAGCAAATCGATTCGCTGTGAAGGTTATGGCAAAATAGAATCACATGCTACACGTGTCGCGCGTATCTGTGATTGCCTCGCCGAATGGCATCTCGGCTTGTCTTACAAGGTGACAATGGGACGTGGATGGGACATACATAGAGCGTGTTCATCTTAAGGGATATCTCGCTTGCTAAGCCTTAAAGCCTGCTCACAGATGAAGGCTTTAAGCCTATTAAATGGCAATTTGCTACATTTTCTCGGTGGCGTTACGAATTTCAATTAGCGGTGGATGTGTAGATGCGTCGTGAGGGTTGCCGCTGTCTGAATACAAAGCAGAATGCCTGGTCCTTGCTTTGTATTGATTGCGGCCAGGGTGCTGGAATCGTGACTGGGGATGAATTTCTCCCGTCGGGTGTAGGTACTTTGACAGGTCATAAGTCTCGTGTCATTTTCCAGACGTTTCCTGCTTCGATTCAGGCTTGACAGGTTTTGTCGGGACTTTGTTTGGTTTCTTTCTCAAGAGACGTCGGAATTTTTGCAGAAGGAGGTTTGGTGACAGTGGGAATTAATTGTGGATCTTCTCGCCTTCGCACAAAGTTTTGACAGGCTAATTTCAAACTCTGGCACACCCCTTGATCCGTGTTTGCGCCGGGAAAATATGCAGAAGTCGGTTGATTCAAAGCAAACCGGAATTTAAAGAGTTTGGCTTTTTCTTAAACTGACAGCTGTCTATACTTTGGCTACGGGTGTGTTCAACAAACTTTGATGGCATTTTGCTTCAACTATCACTGATGTCAGGTCACAGAAAATAAAAAACGCTAGTCGATGTTGAAAAATGAATAAACAAGTGAGAAAATTTGCATTTCCATTAGCAATTCACATGTCCGCACAAGTGTCACGCAATTGACACCACACCGTTGGCCTATTTCAAACACAAAAGCAAACAGAGACAAAAACGGAAAACACACACACATTTGAAGCTTTCGAACGCAAACGCCATGCATACCCTCCCATCAGCGTCCGACAATATTTGACGTTCAACAAGTGACAAGGGAATTTCTATTTATAACCAACGTCCCGTGCTTGACACATCCTAAGTGCTTGCTGCTGCTCTCTTGTTTGGTTGTGAAACAAAACTCATCACTTGACACCACCCGGTCCGTCCCGCGATGTCACAACTTTCGCAACAGATTCACGCTCTGGCCACATGAAAGCACATTTCTCTCCCCGTGTCAGCTGTCACGTTGGCTGTCAACTAGATGAGTGACTCAAGTCGCGCAGCAAAGAGAGCGGAAGTGGTTGCAGCGCTGCAAACTCCTCAAGTACGCATCCAAAAATGCACAAGTCGCCACCACACCGCAGCAGTCATGTCACAGTCCTCCACACGTCAAATCCAATTCAGTTGGGTCGCCGACCGGCTGACACCGAGAGGAGGCAGCATTCATTCTCGCGAATTGCTCACAAATTCGCATTCGTGATGCAAAACAAAACAGTGCGCCCATGCATCTCAATTACCGGTGGTGATGGCGGTGGTTGTGTGCGGACTGCTCTTGCACGTTGACTGCCTTCGCAGCTGACATAGTTGACTTGAGCCGGTGAGAGGACCTGAATCATAACACAGTCAAGATGATGCTGGGAAATGTGAGCAGGAGCAGAAGCACAGGACGTCAGCCATCACATCAACGTCACATGAGGCCCGCCGTCGTATGGCAAGTCAGTAACCCTCAGCTCGTCGTTGATACCATTGAACTTAAACTGAAGCCATTACGTCCTCGTTTGCATGTTAAAACTTGGACCAAGGATGTGGGATAATGGAATTTTCCAATTTTCTTTGACAACATGATGTCTGCGAAATAATTGGCAATATCTTGCCTCTGCTGCAGCCGACAGAGAGCCGGAGCAACAGGCGACACGACAAGGAGCAACGAGCATGCTTCTAACGTAACGACTCATCAATGCACTGAACCAAGGGAGGGAGGGCGGAAGTTTTTTGTTCTCTTGATTCAGAGCATCTCTAGTGTCGGTGGCTCCTCTTTGACGTTAGTTTTCTTTTTATTTGCAGGCAAACAAGGAAGCGATGAAATTGATACCAAATTGCTTGTGCTTTTGAGTGGTGAGTGTGTTCGCAGAGGCTAGCGACTTTCAAACTGTCAAAATGTCAATCTGTCAGAATGAATTTTGCGGAAACACGTTCGCATCGATAAGTAAAACAAATATTGGGCGGTCTTATTAACTGTAACTGAAACAAGAACATTACCCAAACTGGTGAGTGAGAGAGAGAGAGGGAGGTAATGTGACAGACGATTGGAAGCAATCTCTCGGCAAACACAGAATAACCAACAAAAAAAAAAGTTTGTTTTGTGAAAGTTTGACAGGTGACCGAATTCACTTCCGTCAGCATTGTGAGATAAGAATTGAGGAAAGTTTATTCCCACATGGCAGATGATAGTTGAAACGGCACATCACTGGCTCCGACAGAAGACAAATGGAACCCAGAGCGATGATGAATTATTGATCTTAAATGTGGGATGTAAGTTTGCAGTGAAATGACAGCACCCCGCACGTCATTAGTCCCGTTGCAGAGGTTTACTAAATTTCGTCTCGCCCGAGTGGTGGAGAAGTCAATGGCTTAATGGGAGTTATTTCGCGCACTTCATTAATCTTCCAATTCTCAAGCGAACATTCATTGCAATCCTCATCTGGTCAGCATCTTTCTGTAATCCTTGGCTGCCACGTTTACTCGTTCAAAGTTCAGTTGTCTTCCTAATGGCATCTCACCAACTTGATGAGGTAATTAAAACATTTTCCCCACAGCGTCGTCACTGAGCTCTGGACCATCTTCTCCATCGTGGTGGTTCTTCACCACTTCGGCGACACATAATCCTTAATCATCGTCAAAAATTTGCGTTAATTTATATTTCAGCAACAGGATTTTCACGAAGGACCAACTATTAGTTGGATAGAGCAACAAGACACAAGAAAAAAAGAGAACGACGATAATACAGCGTAATTAGAGCGTGATGGTAAAATGTATCCATTCTCCGTTGAAGAGGACCTCGCCATCATCGTTGTCCCCGCACTGCCGCCGTGTCTTCTTCCGCTTGAGAGTGCGGGGCAAAGTGGTTCGCGGAGAAAAGGTTCGCATTATCATTATGCTTCGCGTTATCCATACACAGTTGTTGTTGCGTAA
Organism: Eristalis intricaria; assembly: GCA_964034865.1. Lineage (NCBI taxonomy): Eukaryota > Metazoa > Arthropoda > Insecta > Diptera > Syrphidae > Eristalis > Eristalis intricaria. The sequence continues at coordinate 5,435,256 of OZ035875.1, read as the reverse complement.
AGGATGCGCATTTCAAACTATATTCGTGTCTACATGTAGGATTAGACGGCTTTTGTGAATGGATTTACAATGTTGTTGTGTGGGTAAGTAAGCAACGAGACGGTGGCGGTGTACGCTTGCAAAGGTAATTGAATTTCAGAAGAGTGGGGCAGCTTTTGCAAGCTTTTGTGCATGTGCACGAGATCTCGGTTGTGTCATTAAGAAAATTAGTTTTCTCAATTTAAGGGTATTAGAATGCGAAAGGCGCTTTGGAAACTGTGGAGGAAGCGGAGGATTATGTACCTGTCGGGAATGTTATCTGCTGGTGAGATGCTTTCGGGGGTGTCTGTGCACAATGAATCCTTAAATCTTCTTTAAATGTAATTAATGCAGATTGATTTTGTTTATGGCTGTGGGAATTCAGAGGCACACTTCATGAGAGTGGATTAAAGGCAAGTGCACGAGGAATCAAAATGATCTCTTTCCTCAATCGACTCTACCAGCAATGTAAACTATCTTCTTCAGAGAAAGAGAGGGTGGCCAACGATCGGGCGAAGCAGAGAGGACATGCATTGGGAATCGTCTTTGGATCGCGAAAGGGCACGATCGTTGGTCTACTCGTGGTAGGAATACGCCTGCAATACAAGCGTGACTTCTTCTGTCCATCCAAGTAATCGCAAATGACGAGGAATATTTAACTAATTGGAAGAACGTAGCATGATGTCAGTGGGACTTCTGTGAGTACTGCCACGGGGGCCGCGAAGGTGGGTTTAGCGATAATCGAGGGGAAGACCAATTATAAGTTGTCAATGAGAAGGGACCCCTCAACATCATAGTCTCGGACAGAACGTCAAAAGTAGACGGATAGCTCTGAGGAAGTCAAAGACTGTGTCCACCTAGGAGCCTCTACCTATTCACAACAGCGCTGAAATCAAACGAAGAAGAATTCTTGCCAATCTCTGCTTCTTTAGGGCAGGCGCCATTCATGGGTCTGCTTGTGTGGCAGCAGACAGGATTTAGTTTTTGATGCTGATCCTGCACCAGTTACTTCTGCTGTCCAAATAGGAATTTAAACAGCTCAACATACGCTGCCGTTCCAGTTCTACGGCCGAAGGGCGGTGTCGTGAGTCTTGTGTGAAAAGCTGAGGGTGCTGTCATTAGCGAAGGAATGAATTGGATTAGAATGCAGTCTTACCACAGGGATAGGTTTCATTTAAAACGTTATAATTTCTTAATTATTTTTGTTAATATTTTCTATAATAACAAAGCAGTTATCAAAAACCTTTGATGGGACTCATTTATTTTTAAAATTACTCGTTTTGGAAGCTAAATAATTTCTCCTGTGGTAACACTGATTAGAAGTATCAGCGAAGAGATCAGTAATGAAAATGAGAAAAAGTGTGGGATACAGAACAGAGCCTTGTGGAACACCAGCATTCATTTGATGGATATCAGACTTGAACCCATCCAAGTCTAGTTTCTAATCCATAGAAGGACATGTTCATCGATACCATAGGCCCCCATTTTCGACAAAAGAGCTTGATGCTAAGCTCTGTCAAATACCTAAGAAATATCCAGTGCAGCGATCTTGCTTTCGCCTGCATTGTGCGAAGATTGGTTCCACTTTTCGTGGGAACTCAGAGGAAACCGTACTGTCTGTCGGTCATTCCGCGAGTCATGATATTTCCTAAACTGACGATCTAGAAGGTTGAGTTGAGGTCCAGGTCCACCCCGGACTGTAGCGCCAACATAAGTAAGAAGATCTATAAGCGTTACCAAAAACTTCGAAGGAAGGAAAGCAAGGGCTATGGGTCGGTGCTAGGTGGGTGACGAAGATTCACCCTTTTTAGGAACGGCCTGGACAAAGAGACCTCAGGAGGAGGATAGATGAATCAGCTTCCGAAGTGGTTTTTCCAGCGAAAAATATCACTTTTTTAGAAGTTGGGGGGAATACCATCCCTGCGGCCGAATTAGTGCACAACGAGGTCTTTGAGTATTCTTGCAAATGTATGAGTGCGAAAGGAGATTCGTCCCAAAGTGTAATCAACGCTGTCGAGTAAAGACGGAGACATATTCCACTGTTGATCTTGCAGCAAAGTGCGCCGCGAGCAGATTGGCTTTGTGTGAAGAGCTGACAGCTGGGATGTCATTGTAGATTTGCTTGGGAATTGAAGACGTGGCGGAATTCCTTGTGTTTTTTTCAAATGACCAAACACTTTTGCTTCCCTTGGGGACCTCGCTTTTGGGACATTTTAGCACATTTCGTCAGATTTCAAATAATTGCATTGCAGTCACTAAAGTTATTCCGGGTTTTCTCAGCAGGTTCGACTTGTATGCCCGTCATCTCTCTCATCCATCTCCAGCCTCTCCACAGCTCGAGTCATACCGTGCATTGCTAAGAAAGCAGTTGATAAACAAAGCCCGCTCTCGAGCTAACCAAAGTAACACTAAGACCTTAATGGTCCCAGTCTTTCACAGACCAGGCACAGAATCATGTACTTTGTCAAAAGCAGACTAGGTTGCTCTTGGCAGCTTTGTGAGGAACATTATACGGGTGATTTCCGGTCCCGTCTGCATAGGTGGCCCGTTCGACAGCGAAATAGCATCATCCACAAGAGTGAAGATCCAGCGGTGGTCGGAGATGGTAACGTAGAGTGAACGGAAACCCATGCTCCTGCTCGGAAAATCTTCGAAACTACCTCCGAGGGACAGTGACTTGGCGCTTACAACTGAAAGACGACACTGGAGGCAGCTAGCAAATTATCGAGCTGGAGACGCTTGTCAGTTGAGGCCCCGATCCCCCATGGACTTTAGCTCCACCTTAAGTAGTAGCCTACATCTTTGACCATTCAGCGTGTTTATTTTCAGTCCCTACAGACAACGAATCTGTCGAGAGATTTTGTGGCACTCACAAGCCACAGGCACACCGTGGTAATCGCGCTTGTTTTTCCTAGAAATTTCCATGAATTTGAGCCAGGATTCTCTCCCATATGGAGTCTGTTCCACGTCATTGCTTCCAACAGACTTCACAGACAGAAACAAAAAACTTCGCATGCATCAGCATCAGGCTTTCGTTTGATTGATGAACAGACCTTCACGTCACACACACACGCACCAGCAAAGAAGAAGAAGAAGTAATCTAATCCATCAGCCATCTGACCTGTCCGCCACCCGAATCCCTTCACAAGCAATCAAGGTCAAGAAATCAACCTAATTTCACAATGAAACACCAAGGACATTCGACGTGAAAGAGGGGGAGACATAGCCCAAGGCCAGGCATCATTACCAGCTCCAAGTGCCCCAGTATGTCCCTCCTTTAAGAGTTGATTCAATGTTGGCACAGCGCTGATATGGCCCAATGATATCCTTTATTTGCTCATCGCATTAGGGACATTAAAAATCTCAGAACTCAGATTTTCAACACCCCTCGGGGTGTCCCCTTTTTCACTCGCTGTTTTCACACCCAATGCATCGGCGGTGGCGGCGATGGAGACTTAGACGGCGAGGCGAATGTTTGCTCGAACAAACCCTCTTTCAGAGCGCCAAGGACGAAGCTATGATGATGAATTTACCGAAGGGGAACCATAAAAGACAAAAAAAGAAGTGCTTCCCCCAGTATTTGCACAAGTCCTTTTGCCTTTGGCAATATGTCCTGTCCACTGCCATGGTTTTGGCATGTCCTTGTTTTTGCTCGCATCTGGCTTGATCAATGGCACGAGCTAAAGAGGATATCCCGCCAGCAGAAGGCAACTAGAAGGATTCGCTGACCAGAAACGGACGTCGATGTAATTTTTGTCGTGCTTTAAATCAACAAGCGCAACCGCCCGTCGCTCGCCTCAAAGCGAATGTGGGAAATTTAAATATTGAATGATTGTGCCCACCAGCGGCCTTTTGAGAAATGAATCCTGATTTGTGCTCGGCGATGTATCACGTGTGGTTATCCGCGGTGGACCATGTTCCCAGCGACAGCTTCTTTCGTGACTTATTGATGAATTTCCACTGTTCCCCTGATGGGATTTGCCACGATGTTTCGGCGAAGTCGTTGCAATTTGATGCGCTTCAGGGAATCACTCAGCTGCACTTGCAATCTGAATTCCTGATGAGACGCCACGAAAGCGAGTTGAAATTAATCAAAACAAGGAATTTCGGGTGGAAATGCACATTCAGCAGCGGCAAGACATCGATGCGAGCATTCTGGGAAATCAGGCGCACTGACGGGACTCGGAGAGAATTAGGTTTCATCGGAGTGGGTGTATCGTCATCACAGAATAACGCCGCACCCACTGCCGGATATCCGGTGGGCCCACGCAGCACAAATCATGCTCAGACCGGAAGAGGTGTTAATGCATTCAGTAGCGCTGGTTGCGTTTTTGTTTCTCGGCATTTATTCGAATTTTTGAGACCACCCACCGGCCCCCAGCAGTCGTCCAGAAGTGTGAATGTTGTTCGGTCTTCGCTTTCGCGTGACACAACACACCCCCCGCGCCGTGGGCGGAGATATCAAATTGAACGGAACGGCTCCGCTCGTAATGGGTTCCATGACAGGCAACGGAACTAGATGGTGATTACATTATTATTAATGTGGTTGTGGTTGTGGTCGACGGTTTGGGGGGCGGTGCGCGCGTGGGGCGAATGAATGTTGTCAGGATTGCCTCCATGTTACTGTGGTTGGTGCTCTTGCATCGATGATTTCCATTTTAAATCGATACACTGATCGGCAAGGACAACCAGTCGAGACGAGACGAGACACCGAGAACGAGGCAAGGGCGATGTGCGTGACTGGGGGGCGAGCGAGCAATAAATCAGCTTGTTGGCGAAGACTAGGGTGAGCGGCGGCAGATCTCGACTTCCCCGGAGGGTGCTTATTTATATTGGTTAGTGAAAATCAATTTTGGTAGCCTCTTGCTTGGCGTTGAAATTGGCGTTACGCGTCTGAATAGAGGCTCTTCGTTGCCATTACGTGGGAAGGTCGCCGCAAAAATGTATACTCAAGTGTAATTTATTGCGAACTTAAATGGATTTGAGCTTCGGTTGAGTGCTGGCTGTAACTTGACGCGTAAATTAGTGATTGTGCGTGAATTCGATTAGGGTTAAGTGAAGCGGAGCTAAGGCTGTGTTCACGCTGGAGGCTGTAGCAGGTCGGAAGTGGGGAACAATGACTGATGATATTGATGCTGCTAAAGTGGTTGATGTGGAGGTGAGACTTGGAGGGGGAGAGAGAGAATTGAGAATTTAAGAGACTTGCCGGAGTGAGGAGAAACTGAAACAAATGCCACGCGGTGTTGGGCATCTCGGTGGTGTCGGTAAGGTAGTGCGTGATTATTATCATTCACGCGATTAATTGGCGAGCTTTGATCTGGTTTTTCTGAGAAATACTGAAAAGCTTTTCGCTGCCATGTGACACGAAGATGCGGTCTGATTGCTGGCACGCACAGTTCCCTGAAAGCCTCCTGCGTCAGACAGTCGGACAGGTTGGTGAGATTCAACTCAAAAACTGTGTGTGGCAACTTATTAAGTGTCGATTGATCTGTCTGAGGACTGGCCCGTGGGACTAGGACTGGCCAGATGCCAGCAACAGTCTCTATAAATGCACAGCATCAGATACAGCCTCCTCGTGGCGCCCTCTGGATAGGTTTTTCGGCAACCGTCTAGAGGTGAACTAATGTATTCAGGGGCGCCTCTGTTCAGGGGTTTAAATGAGGCCTATGGTAACCAGGTTTGGGGGTTTCTAGCGGAGTTAACTTTTTCCCGCACAGTGGTTCCATCAACTTCCTAGTTCAGAGATGGCAATACGTCTTGGATACGGCTGACCCTACAGCGGACGACTATGGACAACGAAATGAAGACAACGATCTTCACTTGGAATGGAAGGTCCCATAACAGTGCACGTGCAGACTAGGGCCCTAGAAGCCTATAAGGCATACATCCCCGTATTAGAGGCGAAATATTGCTACCACGGGTAAGTGGGTTTGTTGTGAGAGGCAGGCTTAGGCAAGCGAGCGTCTAATAAACAATCCCCGTCAAGGCTACATTCGGCACCATCAGCCTTATCTGTCGCACTGGAAAACAGGCGTAGAGTGCGACCTCAACCAACTTGGCGTACGAAATTGGTCGCCGTGGTTACCAATGAATGCCAGTATTGATTTGACAGGTGTTTCAATAACGTCACTTAGATTAGATTTTCGTAGAAGCAGAAGAATATTGTAGCTTCCCTGATCGAGGCGAGTGAAGGGCAGCCATAGAGAAGGTCTTCTACACTCTCCTCCTCTTCTTCATCTAAGCAACTACTGCTGAAGTCATCTGGGAAAAGGCATTGCCCGGTAATTATTCCCACTGAAGTGGTAATTTTGGATCTCTTTTAGGAGATCAAGCTGTCTAATCTTTTTGAATGGAGACAAGGCCAGATTTGCTTGGCATGTCTGTGTCCCATTTGGCGTTGACTTCCTATTTATTGAGAATGTTGAGCTGTAACTTCAAGATGGTTGAGGGAGAACCCATGTCACAAGAGATTTCATCATCTAGCAGATTGGTGGGGATTTCTGCAAGATTGTCAGCTGCATTTTCCTCTATGGCCGGGTACCCAGGCGTATGTGCGACATTTTATGCCTTCTTTAGAGTTTATAGAGAATGGATATAATTGCTGGCTAGCTATCCGTAAGGATACAGATATCGCGGCAGCCCCAATTCAACCAGGACAGGGCTTCGCTAATCGCCTTTACTCCCGCTTGAACGTAACTGCAGTGATTGGGTAGACGAGGCGAGGATTTAAATTAAGAAGTTCAGAGACTACGACACTTCCTACTCTATCTTCCGTCTTGGATCCGTCTGTGTAGAAATGTACGCCGTTGCCAAAGGCTATATTGCCATCGTTTCGAAGCCACGAGCACTTAAAAGGAATCGTTTCCTTTCTGTCTCACTAACGTTGTTTCCGCTTCAAGAAGACAATTAAATGCCTACCACAGCGCCTCACATGTGAATACCCAAAAAAAGAAGAGCCAAAAAGAATGGGATCCACAACAGGATGCAACACAATCCCCTGAATAAACATCAGCACCAAGAATAACCACCACCACATCCCGCCAGAGGTAATTCAAGAAAAGCCACAAGCAATTTTCAAGAAACATGACCACCACCCGAACGGCCCCCATTCCGATGGGACTTAGCAATGATTAGCAGAAATCTCCCGCAACCCAAGCAATCACTGCTTTAAATTGATTAATTCACGGCGAAGGTTTCGCAAAACGCAGGCTCCCACAAATCCCGGAATCTGCCTCTCTTCGGAGGACGTACTGGACTGGGACGGCTGATCGATAGCGGTGGAGCCACGCTTGTATTTGTGTGCAGCTAATTAATTATTGACTACATGATCCGTCAGGATATTGTGTTCAGTCCGGATGTGGTTCGCAGTTAAATCCCGGTGGATTTGTCAAACGAAACTTCCTCAGTCAGAGACACAATGCGCTGCGGAAGTGGTTTCCGAATCAGTCAACTACAAATGGTCTGTGTTGCTTTTTCGGAAGGGGTGCTAAGTAATTAAATCCTTCTTCATTGTACATGTCACGGCGCTCATGACACAACATCCATTTGCGCCAAGCTTGGTTGGGGAACACTAAATGGATTTGGCAGAATGTTAGTGGTTTTTGGGGTTTGCAACGAGAGCTGTTTGTGTGCCTGCCTGGCACCTTGCCCTGGTGTGGGATGCAATCGGGATATTTGTTCACTTTTGAGAGCAAACAGCGATGCTAATACTTTGAAAGGGCGTTAAGCTTTGTTGGCCCTATTAGCAGAGCCTTTTGTTTTCGAACAACTTTTCCGAAATTAAGGGGGATTAAGCGGTTAAAATGATTGATGCGATGTGTGTGGTGTCGGGGGTAAGGCTGAAGGAGATTGGGGGCGGTGCTTATCTTCTTCCAATCTGTGATTCATTTCTGGAAAGTAATTCGATCAAGAAACGGCTAAAATCTACACAAATGTATATTCTTTTGAAGTATAGAGTCTTCTGGACTTTGACAGTTGATGGCGGCCATATTGTTGAAGCGACATCTGTCAAATTGGCTGTCATTTATTCAATCTGCTTTGCCAAATAAACATGGAAAGACAACGCGTTAAACAGCACTCGCAAAGAATAAAATGGTTTTATGTTCGTTTCGGCCAACATTCTGCGCGCTTTGCCCATTTGACAGTTACTCGTAATACCGAGATGACTATTCTCAGTGTGGTGGATAAGTTTGAATCCACTGTCATAGTAAACAATACACCAACACCCAGACGTTGACAAAACAGAGGATCAACTGAAAACATTGCCGCTGCCAATTAGAGTGTGCAGGAGCATTCCGAGGGAGTCATAGGTCCATATTTCCTTTTCCTTGAGAACGACGTTGTCAATGTCATCACCGTCACGTCGACCACAATAGGTCGATGGTTACCAACTTCCTTTAGCCTGAACTGGATTATATGAACAGCATCGACGTGAGGTTTCAACAGGACGGCGCTGCGTCACGTGTCTCAAAGGAAGATAGGAAGTATTCAAAGATGAAGCGTGCATCTGCATCACTTCGTTCCACACCTTCAGCCGCAATGGAAATAATGCTGCAGCTACTATAGACATTAATGGATGCGGACAGCTACTAGGCCAGCGATATGGCTGAGGAAGTGCAACCGAGTGAAACACACAACCAAGGACAAATAGTATTAGAGGCGAAATATTGCTACCACGGGTAAACCAACGAACGTACCCTTTCGCGATCCAAAGACGATTGCCGATGCATGTCCTCTCTGATTCACCCGATCGCTGGCCACCCTCTCTATTCACTCAAGGGGGTAGTTTTGTGTTTCTGGTTGAGTCGATTGAGGGAAGATATAATTTTCCTTCCCCAAGAATGCTAGGATTCCAAGACATGCAGGTTATACAGCTCTCTTTGCAGACTTCGAGTTTGGGTACAAAGCACTGATCCCAGAGACAAAAGACCGGACAAACAATTCAGTCAGGAAATCTACCACTCGGAGTGTGTACACGGATGGCTCTTGAGCGGATGAAGGCAATGGACTCGGAGTAGTCGCGATATCGTCGGAGCTCTCCTTCTTCCTGTCCCTTTGACTGCCTAATCACTGTCCAGGCAGAAGTAAAAGCTATCCAAGAAGTAAAAGCCGCCTGGTTAATTTTTTATAATTTGTGCACGCTCGAGTGATTACTTCTACCGGACCCTTAAGTGTCCGCAGTCAAGGCACAGCACTGGCGGAAGGTTTGAGGGAGGAAGGGAGAGGAGGTACCTGTACACATTGGTCTTAAATATCCGCGGATTGTGATCTGTGGCAAATATAAGGCTAGGAAGACCTAGGAGGAGCAGCTGAAGAATGATTCCCTACATTTAACTGTGCGTCCGAAAGCAGGCTTAAGGGTAAGCTGACTGGCATTCCTGGCGAGACGAGTATTGCGGGGGAATTCATGGAGCGGAGGAATTCAATTAGCTAACTCAATTGAGCATCGTCTGTTAAAAAAGCGACAAAACAGAGAAAAAGAAGGCACTGTACGTCAGTGTTCGAGCGATTCTAAGGACTCTGTGACATTGCAGTCTCCGAAAAGCTAATCGCTCACTTCTATCTAGTAAGTGGAGGCTGGTCTGTGGTCTTGGGGGCACCAGACCGAATATGAGCGTCGTTCTCAAGCTTGGGGCGGATATAAGTCTTATAAATTAAAGCCATACCAGAGGGGGGGGTGAAATGTTTCTTGCTTGAGTGACTGCAGACAGCACTTCATTTTTGAGACATTGAATTCCAGTCGAATGATCTTACTTCTGCTGTCCAAATCGAAATTCAAAGAACTTAACATACGCTGCCGTTCCAATTCTACGGCCGAAAGGTTCTTGAGTCTTGCATGAAAAGCTGAAGGTGCTATCATCGGCGAAGTAATGAGTTGGATTAGAAGTAGCCCGGCTATTGTCAATGAATCCAATAGACGGGTCATTGCTATACACAGCCAGTCAAGCGGCCATCAATCATCAATTAAATCAACGATGGTACGACTTTGTTGTCTATCTCTTAGGGAGATAGCAGTCAGATGCACCCTTAACCTATGCCCAGTCCCTGGCCAGAGTGGCATTCCCGCAACGAAAGCTCCGACGAGTTAGCTAGGTTAGGGTGATTGCCAACAGCCCACTTAGATCCTGGTTGAATGCTTTGTGCTAACAAGTTAACTAAAACATGGGTGAATCTGCCACAGGCAATCAATCCGGACTCGGTTTGAATGTGATTCATTTCCGAAAAGTAATTCGATCAAGAAACGCTATAAACCTTTAAATCCATGCCAGGATGTCATTTTCAACGCGACCATTTACTCCACGTCCCCAGCTACAATTCAATTTCGAATTTGCATCCAATTCGCGAACACTGCGCTCGTTTGTCAGAAGCACGCAACAAAACTCTCATATCCACCGTTTAATACCAAGTTTACGACCACCCCGCTGCACGCACAATGTCAACCTACGCACCGCGAGCACTGATTTCCCGGGCCAACCAACACACCATTGCCACCCGGAGGCCAAGGATATCCCGCATGAAAGCACGATATTGCAATTTTCTAAATTTAAGCACAATCGAAGAGCCCATACTGCACGCTAATGATAAGCAGCTAATGTCCTCTCAGACCTCGCACGCTGTGTGTGTGTGTGTGTGTGTGTGTAATTTTATGAATTTTTCAACGACACAAGCCCGACGAAGGACATGACGTGCTTTGGAGAGGGGGTTTCTAATTTTATGCCCGAAAGCAGTTATTTTCGTGTTGACTACAACAGTCTGACATTTACCGAGAAAATCGAAATGACTGTCGTCAGTTAATCCGCGTTGACGGGTGACCCTGTTGTCACGGATAATCATTTAACACCACTCACTGAATCCTTGAATCCTGGCTTAAGGCTTGGACACCAAAAAAAAAAAAACACTTCGACTTCCCACACGAACTCCCTCGAAGACTGGCGCAGGCAAGCGGCCACCAGTCTAGGCACAGCTAGCTCGTAGCCCACGAGAGATACAGTGGCTATCTGGTCGTGTTATTGGAATCACCCATCGGTTCCGAGAACAATTGGCATCGATACCCGATAATCATGGGCAATGAATCGCAATTCAAAGAACGAAGGTTGATGACTTTATCTTGACGTGTGCACAATGACAGCGCGTGAATCAGCGGGACGCCCTACACGGCCGCGTCGCTACCGCCCGCATTATGGATAGTGGAGAGCGGAAGTCGAAGGGTAAACGGTACCAAGTGGGGAGCTGTGTCAGCCGTTCAGCGGAAGGTGGTATCGAGTGCGTACAACATTAATCGATATCTATTCGTGGTATGTCACGCCGCGTGCGGTAGTTCCGGGGAGCAAGGTATGCGCTGTCAAGGTGAAGGTGCTCCACTCTTGGTCGTCGTTGTGCGCCTAAGTGGTGCTGAATGATTTATTGCGACGGATTGGATAAAAATGCCACCGGAATCGAGTCGAGACGACATCAGTCACATGGATTGGTTCATGTGGGCGTTTTGTTGGAAAAAGAGAACGAAAATAATTTATTCACCGTGTGAACGTATCCACTGGGATGTGTGTTGTTGGGCAATCGAAGCGCTGAATGGCGCGTTGAAAGCGACCCACCGTGAGAGCTGATCAAAGGGTGAACGTGACGCAATGGAGAGCAGGTCAAGTTACTTATTGGTTTTTGATGTGAGGCAATTTTCTAGCGACAGTCTAAACAGGACGCGTGTGGTTTTCAGAGAGGTCCACACACGTTCTTGTGTGTGACAGCCTCGCCAACTCAAATATGTTGAATCGACGAGGGTGCGGCAGGAATTGTGGCAAAAGACATGAAGGCGGCAACATTTTGTGACATAAGATGTGAAATTCGAAGAAATAAGATCGGAATCCACAGCCAACTTCGGTCGACTGACAGATGGTAGACACCTTCAGGCGACTGACAGATCGTTGGTCGATTGGTAGAAACTCCTTTCTGTCAATCAAACACTTTTTATTCCCGGCGCCACTGTTCAACAATTAGTCGCTCCACACGCAAAACTCATTCGTTTGATAAACATCTGATGTTGAAATAAATGACCGCTGTTCGCACATCAAACGCACGTTCCACATGCCTCCTGTGAGCATTTCAAATGTTGACAGACATCTGTAAATGTTTGGTCATTCATTTAAATCAAAAACGAATCGCTTAGCAAATCATTTTCATCTGCTCTCAGACAGTCGCATAATTAAGTCCCACACATTTTTTTAGTGTTGGATTTCATCAACCTGTCCGATTTTGTGACGCACGCAGGAGGCAATCAGGCAATCAGTGCGAACGATTAAACCTTAACCTCATGTCACATTAGTCTAAAGAAAATAAATTACCAACAGCAGCGAAATGCTTTTCGGTTTTCTCCGAAAAAACCAGATCAAAGCTCACCAATAACTCATGCGAGTCAGCTAAAAATACTTTCGCCGCCCTGCCTTATCGACATTCACGAGGGGTGTTCTTTGTTTTTCGTTCGTTTGGGTTTTTTCCTTCTTGTTTTGAAGATAGAGTGGAATTTCGAGAACAAAAAGAATAAACAACAGATTTCCATTTCATATTCTAGTGTCCATCGACCCTTGTAAAGTTTTTCTAGCAAATCGCAGTGGACGGATGGAAACTCTGCACTCAACGGGAGTCCTCATGCAGAGGATGGGCAGCAATATTTCAGCTGCTCTGTATTGGCCAGGAGGAAGGGTGATCCCTAAAGATATTGTTCCAGATGGCGACCAATGAATGGATCCTGTCTTGTATTCCATTACGAAGATTTCCGTAGTCGCTGGAGTTCATAAATATTAAAGATGGACAGTAAAGTTTTCCCTTCCATCACAGGGGAGCGTTTAAGGACTCGTGGGAAGATCCACACCCGTGCCGGCAGCATGCAAGTGAAACTGATGACGATGAGGAATGTGTTTTGTTTGGCACCAAGGCGAAAGATGTTTGTCAATAAATTTGAAAAGAAGACCGGCACATCCTGGAACGTCTGCACACATGCAGGAATGTGAACGTGCATATGCATGGGGAACGTGTCTCCATGAAGAAACACGCTCGATGCCATGACACTTTTACGAATTCATCTTCAGAGATGATTTGTAGATAGTCTCTGAGGGTTTCTGTGGCTGTAGGGTCTTTGTTTGATGGAGACAAACGCTTCGTTGAATGCATTTGAATGTTTACCGGAGATCTCTACCTGCTGTTGTGATGTGTCTCAGGAATCCTGATGAATTGCATTTCAAGCTTGGCGATGGATCGATGGCTGTGCACGTGCAGCATTGTATCTGTGGGTCGTTTAATTACGTAATTTATTCATTCACTCCGGGATGAGAAATGTGTACATTTATGAGTATCTGCACTTTTCAAAGAAACCAACTTGCACACAAAACACTTGCTGTTGCAGTCATCTGTTGAGATGTACACAATCGCCCCCGAACAGCAATGAAAAACAAACATCGATCGACGATTAACCGCAAATCATTGTGTAAACCGATTTTCGCATTTGTGCGATTTATCCACTCGCCTGGCATCGTTCCGCCGCCGCCGCACCATCGCGGAATTCAATTTAGCGCGGATAACTAATTTTGAGATTTATCTCGATTTCTTTTTATTTCGTTTCGCTGCGAAAATAGAAGTAATCAAACGAATGCACTCTGCGCGTCCTCCTGTGTGTATCTGTATCTGATTTCCGAGTGTCTCGTTTTTTTTTTTCTTTCTTTCTACGATTTATCTCTCAATCAATGAAAAGTTTTATCGTCACGTCCCGATGTGGTAGTACTTAACGCTTGATGGACCGAACGTTGGACCGGAAGATGTACACGCGTTGTACGTTCCCGCAAAATGCACAAGCCCCATTGAATTGGGGATACACTGCGTATAATTAAAACTCCCACTGATACTCTTTCGCAGCTACACTCGCGTCGAACACTAGCGGCGGCTGAACAAAAAAACAGGCGGATTTCAAATTCATTGATTCACCGATAACTTTGTGAGCAGGCACAGTCGTCGTGTTGTTGTTGCTGTTGTTTTGAATTCTTCTCGTTTCGTTTTTCATTTTTAAATACATACATTCTTTTTTTTTTTTTTGAAAATTTTTCCTTTCATTTTTGAAGCTCTTGTGTTCTGTTTTTTTGACGTATGTACGTTTTTTCTCTTGTTGATTGCGAAACGTGTGGCATCAGGTGAATGAAATTAAGTAAAAAAATGGAAACAGGGTGTACCCGCCAAATGGACATTGCTCCTATCTGAGGTGACATGCACTTATTTGTTTCGTTCAAAGCTATCAACGGCACAAATAAAATAATGACAAAGAAATAAAATCGAAGCATTGTGCATGTGAACATGGCTGGTGTCAGTTTTTTTTACCATTCTTCGGTGACTTGGGCGTATACGTAATATTTTTTTTTCAGTGAAAGCGATTAAAACTCCGAGGCGTATACGTAACATTTTTTCATCTTTTCCATGTGAGTCCACTGAGGCCATTGCGGCGTATACGTAACATTTTTAAAAATCTTTTTGCACACAATTATGTAGAGAACTCTGGTTCCGTTTGGTTGTACATAGGTATGTGCGTCGATTCCTACTAACATGAAACTACGGTGCTTGGGTTCGATTCCTTCCATAAAAATGTAGGTTCACTTGTTAGAAGTATTCTGCAGCGGGCCCCTGATTCCCCATGATTTTTGACAACTTCTGAGTTACACTTCTAGAGAGAGAGTAATTGTTGGCTGTTAGGAACGTCTAAGCCAATGTGACATTTAATAATAAGAATACAGATGGAGGGAGAGTCTGAGATGGATCTGGGCCAAGGTTCCGCATCACTTTCTCATGTCGTCAAGCCATGAGGAGGAAATGGGTCCTTCAGTCTGACACCGACTCCTCAGGTCGAAGTTTGAGAAGTTCGTTCTCGACAGGAAAACTCACCGAGCTTTGTCAGTGATTGAACGTAGAGCCTACTGCTCCCACGGCCTTCACATGAGATGTGGCAAATTTCAAGTTCGACCTAGTCTCAACACTGCGGGATTATAGCTTCGCATCTATTACCGAACTTTTTCCCTCGATTGTCAGACCAGCATTAACTACGGTTGTCGACTATAAGGTACTCAAGCGGAGCAATGAAATGCACTCCGTCGGTGGACTTAACATACCACTCCATCTCTTCAACTGGATCTATTTGGCAAGTAGCTGCCAGCACGCCCCAGTGTATCAAAATTCTCCGACTGTGGTCCGAACTCCCCATAGGTCACTAAATAATTCTGAACGAATTCAATCTCCTGCGCAACGATACCAATCCAACAAACCAATTATCCCAAGCTAGAAATTCTCTACCAGAATTCCCACCAGATCGGATTGGAGGTCTGAGAATCAGACGCCAGCCGATTTCAAAGACGGATAGAAGACGGGCGAAGAGGTGGGAGCAGGTGTCTATTCCATAGACATCAATTGCCTTCTTCTTGAAGCTGCCTGACAGCTGTGGCATTTTTATGCGGAAACGATAAAAGAGGCACTGCCCTACCCTCTAAAGGGGATCTCACCATCTGTTCGGATAGACAGGCCGCAATTAATTCCCTGAACAGTGTCCGCTTCAATTCACAAACATCCCTTAATTGCAGGCAATCTCTTAATGAGGTGCCTGAGCATTTCACTGTATACCTCATGCGCGTACCGACGCCGAAACAGTGTAACATATCGGCCAATTGCAAAACCGAAGAACTCGCTAGGTGTTGTACAACCTGCACTCTCACAAGGTCCAGGGAATTAATTGCGGTCTAACTGTGGACAGTGCCCCTTCTTAGGCAGCTTCAAGAAGCGGACTATTGCCTTCGAATAGACACCTGCACCCACCAGTTCACTCGTCTTCGATCTGCCTTGCCAGACATTCAATCCGATCTGGAGGGAATGCTGGTGGAGAATTTCTTCTCGAAGATGGTTTCCGATAATAGGTGATCAGTCTCGTTGGGAAGGAGATTGAATTCTTTAAGAATGGTTGAGTAACCGATGGTGAGTATGGAGTGTCATCTCAGGGCTGTGCTGGCTTCTACTGGCTTGCCAAATAGTTCCAGTTGGAGAAATGTGGAGGAGTATGTAAAGTGCATCAGACGGAGTGCTTCTCAACGTTCCGCTGATTTAGTCTTTGCAACTGGTTCAGAGCACTATAGTCAGCAGCTTTGTTTAATGCTTTCCAACAAATTGAGATCCAGTACATTATCGTCGGTCTGACAATCAAGATGAAAATCCAAAGAGTAGCTATAGTCCCGCAGTGACAGCATTAAATTTCGTAAAATGTCATGTGGCATCGAAAATCTAAAAATGTCATCAAGCCCGGAGAGTTTTCCTGTCTAGAACGAACTTCTCAAACTTCGACCTGCGGAGTCGACATCAGACTGAAGGTACCATTTCCTCCTGACAGCTTGACGACAAGAGAAAATGCTGCGGAACCTGGCCTAGATTCATTTCAGACTATCCCACGATCCGTATTTTTATTATTAAACGTCACGTTGGCTCAGACTTTCCTAAAAAGCCAAAAATGATCCTTCTCGAAGTGGAACTCAGAAGTTGTTTAAGAATACAAGCTGTGTACTGTCCAAAGTTATGGGAAAACAGTCCCGTCGCGGAATAGTCCTAACACGTGAAGCGGACCTACATATTTATGGAAAGAATCGAACTCAATCACAGTAGGTTCAGGTGCGTTAGATTCGACGCACACACCCACAACCAAACGGAAACTGGGTTCTCTACAGAATTTTGTGGAAAAAAGATAAAACATGTTACGTATACACCAGAATGTTCTCTGTGGACTCACATGAAAATGAAGAAAAAATGTTACGTATACGCCACGGAGTTCTAATCGCTTTCAATGGAAAAAATAAAAAAAATATTACGTATACGCCCAAGTCACCGAAGAATGACAAAAAACCAACACCAGCGATGTTCACATGCACATTGCTTCTTCCACTGGAATGGAATGGCAAAGCCGAAGATCTCGCTAGCTGTGGTACAACCTCCACTCTCACAAGAGGAGGAGATCCAGCTAGCATTGCGATCACAACAGCTTGTCAAGTAGAACAACAAGTGTCTAAATGGTACCACCAGCCTTAAAAGAATATGACCAGCACCAAATCTTTAAGGATCACTCTATCTGGTCGGATTCAGCAGACCTGCACTGAGGAAGCTCATCGTCGTCATAAGCGGATTTTGAGGATTTTGTAGCGGAGTGCATGACGAGTGTCCTATAAAATGATTTCTGCAGAAGCTGCATGGATGAAGAGGATGTAGAAACCACACATCTTCTCCTCTGCTCTTGTAAAGCTTTGGCTAACCACGGGCTAGACGACCACATGTTACATATTCTCAGGGAACTAAATGGCGTCAGTATTGACCATCTAAGCTGCTTTGCCATAATCACCAGCTGGTCCCAAGTTTATGAGTAGTCAATCACTAGGATCAAAAGGGGCCTACTCTGGCCTAGTAGCAGGATGGAAGGTGGGCTGATCACCAACACACTTGGATCATGTTGGTCCATTGTGATACTCACAGTCACTCCAGTGATAGTGCCGATAATTTGATCCCAATTGCAAATAGTTACTGGACCGGATTTGAAAACTATATAAAAGCGTGCTAACTTTGCTTTCACTGGTATTCGAACGGGGGACTCCACCAACTAGGGACAGGCGCTTAACCAACTGCGCCATCTAGTAGTATCTACTCTGACCTAAGTGTGACTACCTTCTTCAGTCAGCCACTCCAACCTAACCTAACCTAGTCTCACCATCTCCAGAGCAGGCCAGCATTCATAAGGACTTATTACAAAAATGACCTCATTTAGTTTACGTCTCATCATACTTTTTGAACAACTTCTATTAGACGGATGCTAATATCTCTTCCCCTGCACCCTGTCAGCCTATAGTTCCTGGCAACAGAACAACAACCCGCATTGTTTCCGTTCAAAGAAAAGAATGGCTTTTCTCAAAGAACCAGCCATTCCTTCCCGAGACTGAAAAATAAAAGGCTTGTCCCTGTTACAAATCAATGGCATCAGCTCACCTATTCGCAGAAGCACCTGCCAATCGTGGTGACCTACAATCCCCAAAGTGTTTTGTGGTCATCGTCGTTAGGCACTCGGCTGTGCGTCTGTCCATGGAGCAACCTGTATGAATGCCAAGTGCTCTTTCAAAGAAACAAAGTCCACAAGGCCAGACGAATCTGCTTGGGATCCATCTCCGCTTGGATGGATGGTGGATGTGAAGTGTTTATGTGCGGAGGTTGATGTGGATTGGCATGTATCATGCGGCAGGTAATTTGTCTGCTTTATGGGAATTTATTTTTTTGCTTGCCTGTCGGGTGGTCTGGAAAGAATGGAGGGACTTGCTGTGGGTTGGGGTTCATTGATGGATTCTATTCTTTAAAGGATTTGAAAGTCATGTCTTATTGAATCCGGTCAAGTCGTGCATATGGAGCACTGGTTGGAGAAGAAGCGGAAGACTGAATCTCCGGTTTAAAGATCGAGTAATCGTAGATGCAAGACAACTTGCTCTTGATGACTGGAAGCTAGCGATGGAAATCAGAGCTTGGTCAGATTAAACACTGGAACAAGGCCCAGCACAGGCTAACACAAAGAAGGAGACAATTGGCAGATGCTTCTTTGACTCAACTCACGTCATCATTTCATTTTTGCGCTCAGTTCCATATCACACAGTATTGTCGAAGAAGACTGTTGTTCCAGAATACATTTTAGTTGTAATATATGTCTGTCTCTGTCTATTTCTCTGACAATAAAAATGGGGTACTTCCTTGGCCGATGCCGAATTGCAAGCAAGCGTCTTTCATTTTTCTTTCGTTTTCGGAATTTTTCAAAGGGAAGCTCTTTCGATCAAATATACAGTCCACACAGATACAACTGTGTACCCCCGTCAATCTAGCCTAATCTTGGCAGCAGGCAGAAGTGACTGGCAAACAGCCATAACTTCTGCTTCTTCCCCAAAAGAGAAAAGGCGTTATTCAGAGAGAGAGAGAGAGGGAGAGAGAGAGATAAATATAGAGAGAGAGAGTCAGTTAAGACGGTTATCCTTTGCTGGGTATCAGGAGCCATCTAATGGACTGTCTAATGGACTACTGCCTCTACGGCGTAGCCATAGAATTGTGTCGAAATTAAAAAAAAAAAAACCAAAATGTTACGTATACGCCACGATGCCCATCGCGGACTCGAATGAAAAAAAAAAAAAAAATACGTATACGCCGCAATGTCCTCAGTGGACTCACATGAGAAAAAAAATGTTACGTGTACGCCTCGGAGTTTTAATCGCTTTAAATGAACAAAAAAGAAATATTACGTATACGTATATCTACGGGGAGGTCATCGGGCCAGGAATGCTACAGCGAGATAATAAGTTCAACGTCCCAAGTTTGTTCAACTGAACATCTATTCTCTTGATCTTGGCTGCGATGCACAAAATAATATGCAAAAATAAGCCACGTGCGGTTTGAACCCTTGTAAAATAGCCTTCAATCCGGTGGCAGAGTGGACTACGCCTAAGGGTGCCTTGTCAGTTCGTTTGCGAACGCCGAAAATCTTGGCGACTTTTCGTTTCAATCGGACGATATATCGGACAGTGCCTAGTGTGATACACCTTTCATAACAGAAGGATGCTCCATCAATCCCTGTGAGACCGTTCTAGTGCTCTTCTCAAGGAAGACACGAGTCAACCTTGAATCTTTAATATAACAACGCCACACTAGACTGTTCGACTGTAGTGGGGTCAAATATATTGGAGTAGTCCTGGGCAAACAACTTAATTGAAATCCACATAGCCCTCTAGTGCGCCACAGAGCATGCTACTAGAGCACAGGGGGGCAGTCTATATGGCAAAAGTATACACTGGTTGTACACATTGACGCGCGAGCCATACTTGGCCATCGTTTGGTGGCAACGGCAAAAATGTTGCAAGAGTTGCAAAGAATTGCATGTCATGGTATAATGCTATGCAGACCTACCCATGGACTCTGGAGTCATGGCTAGGGTCTGCGGACCCAACACAAGGATTGCCGAACCTATAGGGTGGAGTCCTACCGTGGTGCAAGGGGACATCCAGGCAATTGAGGTCTGAGCTAGAAGCAATCTCCTCAAGGGTATTAAGGGCAATCTTCTCAGGCAAGACTTCAGGCACTATCTAACCGAATGGACTCCAACTGTTACAACGGCGCACTACAATCCCTTACCAGATAAAACAAAGAGAAACTTGCCTGGGTTCCTGAACACAAGGGAATTGCAGGCAACAGATCTGTTGACAAGCTTGCTAGTACTGTTTCGGAATCGGCGCTCACAGGTCCCTCAATTGGACAGCAGCTACAGCATTAATCAGCGAAGGGGAAAACAACTTTGCCTAGACCAAAGGACCCATGGGGATGGTCTAAGGCATTCCAAAGGATTAATAAGGCCTTATTATAAGGAAATCTTCAGCCTTGACAAGGAGAGTATAAGAATCCTAACGAGCTTGCGTACTGGCCTCTCCGACCTGGATTAAGACCATAACAAAAGGAATCTGTGCCAGGATTAGACTTTGATACAATAGATCTCTGTTGCGCCATGAACGCACAGAGCTCGACGGCTTGGTCTGGGTATTGGAGCAATAGAAAGGGCTATATGACTGACGAGATCATCATCATTGATCGGCTGTTGGTCGCAAGGAGGTACGCATGAAGATAGGAGTCCTTAGCGGGCACTCTAAACATGCACTGCGTCTGAACAAACAGCATACGGACTTTCGCAGAAGCTGCAGCGGCGAAGAAAGGATTGAATCTGTCCAACATCTGCTCGACGAAGGCCCAGCAGTATCCAGCAAAGCACTTCTTCGTTGAGCTGGAGACGTTGAACTTAGGTTCATAAATGAATCAGCTGCAATAAGAGGTTTCAAGGGATCCCCTATGCTGGGCGCAAGACGTTGGTTTAAGTAAGTCCGTAAGGTCGTCAGGGAGTACCTACCTACCCATCTGCTTCCTCTGTATTCCAATGGAGTTAGTTCATGCTACGGTGTACTATACAGGCCTTGGAAGTGACTCCAACTTCCTGAAATGTCTCGCAGCCATCTCCATCGCCTCGGCAACACTTATCCCTCATCAGCCACTAAGCAGATTTGTTTTCAAAATTTTAACAGCGCCCCGCTATCGAAGGTGATTTACACGCCGCCAAGTCGTTATTCTGATGTACTCATTGTTTGTTGTACAAACATCGAACGTTGCCGTTGCCGCTGCCGCTGCCGTTGCCGTACAACAAAAATATGAACTCTCACCCTCCAGCGTGGCCAGTTTACACCCATGATTCAGCTCGTCGAGCATATGGAGTTGAAAATCTTTTAACATGAACCAGCTGCACGCTGTAGTCGAATGGATTCATCTTTCGCTCTCACACCGGAATGTGTATACAAACAGAGTCACGGCTCTGCCCTACAAAGCGCCCTGTGAACGAACGTACGCACGAGTCAACGAGTGTTTTTCGTTTGTTTTTGTTTTCCTCCGTTTGAGGTCGATTCCGATGGTTTTTTGTGTTTTGATTAAATTATCGAGCAACAGTGGAGAGATGCGGAAACCAGTTATTTTTAGAAATTCAATTGTGCTCTGTTTAGAATTTGGCGCTGGGCTGGGGGTGGTGGTACGTAACGCAATGAGCCGGAGAAAGGCGTGCAAACTAGGTGACGGGGGGCTGAGATGATCAATGCATGATGATTTATTTTGGGAGCAATTGCCGAATGACAGCACGTCGCCGGAATAGAAGCGACGGATGGCGCTTTTATTGGCTTGAAATGGGCACTGTCGCGTGAGTTTTTGATGAGATGCTGGCTGTTTGGCAGGCGATTTGAAAAGTCTGTTGGTCTTTGTGTACGTCGCGTCGTTAAAAACAGATTATGAGAGCGTTGGGGAAAACAAACTTTCGCAGTAGATCTGATTGATGTCGGAAGTCATGAGTCTTGTGTCAAACGTACAGACATCAGCGTTTTTCTCGTCAATTTTTGGCAAAATGCCACTCCCTTGCCAATGAACCGGTCAGTGAGTAAACTGCTATTACTGCTGGAGAAGACGGGATGTGAAACGATTGTCTATGCAGACGATGTTGTCACAGCCTTCTCAGGACTGGCTCCCATCGCTAGCTTCCAAGCCTTAAGGGACCTAAATGAAAACGACTGAATAGTGCAGTTGGTTGAGTGCCTGCCCCTGGTTAGCGGGTTCCCCAGTTCGAATCCCAGTGAAAGCAAAGTTATCAGTCATCATTTGCCGTTGGGATCAAATTAACGGCACTGTCACTGGAGTGGTCAATCAGTGGCAATAGTCCGACCGTGGGTATCACAGTGGAACTCAATGGTCAAAGTGTGCTAGTGAAATCACCAGCAGCCCCTCTACCTAATCTAACCTAAGCAACTTAATGCAACATGGTCTCAATCTGTTTCACAGCTGGACGTCTGATAATGGACTGGGTGTTAATGCTCGAAAGGGCGAAATCGTCCTAGAAAACATAAAATTCCTTCCATCGACCCCCTCACTTCAAAAGGCCCCAGAACTCCGTTCACGAATAAGGCTCGGCCTTATACTGGCCAGTGGACTAAACGGTCTTATAGGGACTTGACAACTTTGAATTTCATTTGTGAACACACTCTTTCACTAATCATAAAGCTGTCACTGTCAATTTATTCAGTAAACTCAACATTTTGATCTTGATTGACATTTTGATTGAGCAACGTCTGCAAATTATATAAATTTTCTACCGAAATTCGGAATCTGTGACGGTCTTCGACGAAGCTCATTTTTGGCTCATTGGGTTCGTCAATAAGCAAGATATGAGTTACTCCTCGGGTGAAAGTCCACATGTGCTTCATGAATTTTTATTTATTTATATCATTATTTATTGCCCGAATTGGAAGATATGGACTTATACGACATGCGGTTTCAACAGGGTGGTGTCACAAGCCACACAGCACACGTTACAATCGATAAATTGAAGAGTATGTATGGTAAGCGTGTTACCTCAAGAAGTCAGCCAGTGGATTGGCTGCTTCATTCGTGCAGTTTAACGCAGCTTAACTATTTCTTGTGGGGCTACGTTATTGGTCATTGGTTTATGCCAACAAGCCGACGACGTGAGAAGACATCAGAGCCAACATTGAACGCGAAAAAGCGGCCGAAATGTGTGGCCGAGTCGTTGAAAATTGGGTTCAACGGATCGACCGCTGCAAACGTGCCCTGAACAAAGTCGAGTTCCACTCACAAATGTTTTGATTGTACTTCAAAGCGATGATAGAGGTTTTAAAATATCTCAAATGGTTTGTGTTTTATTTTAAAGAAGTCAAGTCCTTTTTGAGAAACCCTAACAAATGTGAACTTCGACCATATATGAGGCCAATCTTCTTACACGGCGTAGTAGCATGGTGGCCCATACTCGACGTCGGTAGCCAGCTAATTAAATTAAGGAAGGTACAGAGACAAGCCTGCATCTGCATCAGCGTAGCCCTTGAAACTACACCCACCAATGGAAACCTTACCCCATTAGAGATCTGTGGTAATCAAACAGCAACCAACTTCGCAGTTCATCTGCTTGCTCTCAATGATGCAATTACACCTTCGGACACGCCACAATCCTTCACGGACAAAACCTCACCTCGTTATACTTGACCATGGCTTGGGTATTCCCAGAGAACAACTTCGAACCATATATTAGATGGAGCCAAGACGGTTGATGGATGAGGAAGTGGCGTTTTCTCGGAGTATCTAAGTCTGATCAAATCCGTTCGTCGCTGCAGCGTCCTCCAAGCAGAAGTAATGGCGATTAGCGAAGCCCTGTCCTGGCTAAGGTGGAACGTGAAGCCAAGCAGCACTTAAATCCCTGGCATGTTATCTCTCTGAAATAGCAAGCGGCTACGGGGCTGTGCTTAAAGAGAGAGAATTTTATTCACCTGTGCAGCGTGCCAGGCCATAGGGACATCCCGGGAAACTGCAAATGTGGCTACACACGCCCCTAGACTGCCAGTTGATGGAGTCCCTTGTAAGGTAGGTGCCCCCATATCTCCCTTCAAGTTACAGCTCAGTAATCTATATACAGAGAAAACCGATGCCAGATGGTTGCCAGTCACATCTCCAAACAGATCCGGCGACATCTCGACACAAAAAGTGCAAATAGACTGATCTCTCTAAAGAGATCAAAAACTAGAAGTCCAGTGCGAATAATCACTTTAGACCTTCACGCAAAGAGACTAGGCCTATTCTCCAACGACTTTTGCAGGAGCTGTCTGGACGAAGAGGAGGAAGAAAGCCGATCTTGATTAAAAGAGATCCAAAACTAGAAGTCCAGTGCGAATAATCACTTTAGACCTTCACGCAAAGAGACTAGGCCTATTCTCCAACGACTTTTGCAGGAGCTGTCTAAACGAAGAGGAGGAAGAAAGCCGATCTTGCCTCAACTAGTAAATCCACTTCAGGCTTCCACTTCTGCGACAGTCCAAGCGACCCCAGCCAAATACCGGTCAACGCACTATTAAATTTCTTTAAGAAAACTGGCAGGCTGTCCTAATTCTCGGGAGTCCTCTCTGAACACCCACGCTGCGGTACAATGGGCTTACTTTGGCCTAAGTGCATTCAAGACACTTTCTACCTACCCACCTGCGAGTAGCCTTTCGCGAGACGTCACAGGACGAACAGCGAAGGACAAGCTCAAAAATGTGGTCAAAAAGGCTCCCCATCATCCTTCGTCGACAATCCCAAGGCATTCCCCGACAGGAGTTACAGTCTACAGTCCCTGTTCCAACAACAAAACAAAGCGAGCATCGAAAGCTACTTACGGCCGTCTGCTTGTATTTTTAGGACAACCCGTAAGCATCCAAATAGTCTGCCGTGAGAATTGAGCACTGGATTACGCATAAAAGTACGCACAGTCGTGAGAAAAATGCGTCAAAAGTACGCTTCAAGGACACCGATTCCTTAGTTAAACGCGACAGAACACAGGAGAAAGGCGAACAGTTGACCAGCATGCCGAGGCACACCGAAGACCTTAGGAGTCCATAAAATTAATATGCAGAATCGCAGCCTCCCATGCTCCGCCTCTGGCTTAATTTAAAACAAATTTCGTTATTTTCTTAAGATTCCTTGCCCTCGCCCTCCGAGGGGACATTTCGTGTGCTTATTTTGTTCAGTCGACTGGAAAGGACATTCGTACGACGACAGAATTCGTGGAGAAGTTTACAAAAGCGCGTACTCGCTTAAAGGGAATCCGTGGGCGGCGTGGAGACTACAAATACTTACGACTTGCCATTCGTCCCAAGCCATCAATGGGCGGGAGGATTCTTGTTCGGAGCATCGTAGTTTGGGGCAATTTGTCTAGGCACTCGTTGGATGCAGATATTTTCCTGTAGACGCTGTCAATGGGATGGGTGATGGAATATCTTGAATGCTTGCGATGATAGAATGACGGTGCGAGGAACATGTGCACTTGCAGTGACAATGTGAGTGATTTGGATGTGACAAGTCAGGTGGTGGATGTCATTCGTCCAAAGCCCTAGAGGCGGTAGGAGGCAATTTCAACCATTTCTGATATTTCGACTTGGGTGGCTCTTGGAGAATGTGTCTAGTGGTTGACCGAGGAGAGTGTGGGTGGAGATGGTAAACTGAATTAAGCCATTCAGTGATTTTGAGAAAATGGTATAGAAACCTTTCCAAAGGCGCACAGTGGTCCACCTTGTGTGGGAGTGCGGAAAAAATCTGTAAAATCTAAATTGAATTTTGAAACATAGTTCAAACTGTTTCATCTCGTTTTGTTGATGCAGCTGAAAATGGTACAGTTGTTCAGATAAGACTCTAAAAAAACGAAGGGATGTGGATCACATTTGTCCTGGTTAACTAAACTTTAGCAAATATTGATTTTTAGACCATTCCATTAACTGAAGAAATTAATTATGACCACTACGCTTACGTTTTCCTTAGGCATGCTGTAAAACTTAAAAGAATTTTAAAATTACTGTCAACTTGTCGAGTAGTGGATAATGGCTAGAATACAAGGCCCTTCCCAGTATGCACACTGCAGCTGTCCCAACTGTTGCAATAAGTGCAAATATTTCTCCATTCCATCGAAGTGTGTCAGGAAGCAAAGCCACTAAATTTCAGAGTGCAACCATATTTCCTGGCTTAGCTAAGTGCAGGATGGAACTTAAACTTCACAAAAGAAAATTTCGTTTCCACACTCAATGTTTCGGGGTGGTTTAGGCAAGCCATGGATTGCATGGCATTGTGAACTATTGATACCCACAACCAGAAATGAAGTATTACAGAGATAACCGACTTCACCGACTGATGGCCCCCTAGTCAATCGACGAATTTGAATGCCTTTTTGACAGATATTCATAAATTTTTGACGTTTATTCACGAAATAACGTAAATGCCGTCCTCTGATTGGTCGATTTGGTTTAAGAAAACGTTATAAAAAGCAATTGTAAAAAATCTTGAAGGGCAAGAGAGGGAGAAGTCGGGCATCTCTGCAATACTTCATTTCTGCCCACAGCCATGCAAACGATGAACGTAATAGTGATTGTGATTGAACCCGAACAGCACCCTGATGGAAAAAGGTATGTAAGGATATTGTTATAAGATGCGTGCATCTATAAATTTGTCCGCTATCTGTTCTCTTCAGCAGCATTTCCAGACAAGAGAAATGGTTGCCCCTGCGAGTTTTATCTTTGTATTTTGGGGTTGAAATTATTTTAATACACTAACGGCATTTATGTACTCTCTGGATTGACACTTAAGCCATGACAATCGGTGGCTAAAGTTAAACCACTGTTTAAGTGAAATCTATTACTTAACTTCCCCTGTGAAAACGAAATTTCTGTTGAGTCTGAGCCTAGCGATGGGTCGACACTGAAGCTCACAATTAAAAAATATTGGTTTTTTTTTCGCCTCTCAAGCCACTGTTCATGCATAGAAAGTCGTCGCGTTCGTCAAAAGCCTGTGATCGGCAGAAAATTGAAACATACAAATTTGTCCTTGATTTTTAATCTGCTCTTAACTGTCATAGTCATTATTTTCAGTGACCTGCATGATTCACCAAAAGAGGTCGCGGAGACGAGGCACGCACGAGAGATCTGGATCTCCCGTCATCGTCTCTTACTTATAAGGAGTTGTGTCCTAGCAAAAGCAGGCGATATTTTTGACATGGTTCAACCATGGGACATGTGTTCCATGTGACTAAACCATGGAACCCTATAAGAAGCTGCTGCTCAACATTGAGTTCCGTCGTATTTCTCGACCTATGCCGGTGAGTGACTCAGAAACAGGACGAAGAAATCTCATCTCGTTCATTCGCGATCTTTTCTTTTGGTCATTACCCAAAATTTGATAAACATTGGAGAAAGTTAGAAGAAACACTGAGCTCGGTTTTCCTAAAAACAGGGCTTCCTTACTCCCAAGCCAAGCAAAATTGACCTAGCTTGGGCAATCCTTTAGGAAGGCTCAGCATTACTCCTCCCACACTAGTGAACAATACCTCGAGGTACTTTATGCCTGGCAGCATTGAACGGGAGTTCTGAAAATATCCAGAACCTCGAATTTTCCAGAGCTTCCAGAGCGCGCTGGAGTGCCGTCTAGGACAGTGTGAGGATAACTATACCATCTTTGCGCTCCAATCTCCCAATGTGCCGCCGAGGCGAAGGCTGCGCTGCCACAGGCAAGTCCGTGCATATAATGAAAAGAAAAGGTGACAAGACGCAACCTTGGCGAAGTCCATCGCCAGCGATGAAAGGTGTTGCTTTAGCGCACCACAGCTGCCACAGTTTTCGCCAGTATTTGCACAGATTCGGACACGATAACTGACCTTCCTGCCAAGCAGGTCAGACCAGGACCAGAGGAGGACACTGAGCATGCAGTATTCCAATGCAGACGCTTCACTGATTGCAGGAACAGTCTTCCAAGCCCGAGAAACCTCAGGAGCAGACTGAATGGGAATATCGAGACTCGTGGTGACAGACTTCTGTCTGATGCGAATTTAGTGGTTAAGGCGAGTAGGGTGGCTAATGGTGGTTCCCCGGACGGAATTGTAGATAGAATTTAGGATGTGGGTTAATACGTGGGCGTATTCCCGAAATAGAGTACATACTTGGGTTTGCGCCCGGGCTTGTAGTATCCTTATCCACATGCCACGCCACATACCTAGATGAAAAAAAAAAAAATCGTTGTGATTGTGTATCGGATCGTCGCAGTTTGTGCTAGGAGATTGAATGGCCCTGAATAGAGGAATAATCCCACACCCCTGCAGGAACCTGCAGAGCTTACCTCGAGGAACTCAGCCTTATTCAAATGTAGACCGACTTGGCATCTAGTCCCAAGCCTTCTCGAGTACCAATCTTAGACTTAAAGGAGCACTGTTCATCGCCCATCCTGGCCTCGGCCGTCCAATACCATAGACCTTAATAGGGAGGCTTACCTTAACCAGGAGACCAACCCCCGCCCTTGAAAGGAGCGACAATCACCCCAGTTTGCCAAACGCCAGGTGTCCCACCGCGCTCTTTTGAAACTCAATCACCACAAGGACGAACACATCCAGTCACAGATTTGTCCTTGCTTCACCCGCATTACCGACAAATTCCATTCACGATTGAACGCCATCAAAATGAGCACTAATCCGTCCTTAAGGTGAGCATCAATTAACGTTGCATAGCGTCCACAAACGCCGCACAATGAGAGACCATCCCATCAAGCAGTCAAGGCAACGCCCTTCACCCAAAACCCACTCTCACGCTCACCCTGATTACTGCACTTGTCAGGGGAAGAGTATCCCTGCTTATTGTTCTAAGAAAATGAAGACATTCCACACACGCCACAAACATCATGAACACAGAGAAAAAGTGTGATCTCCTCCCCCAACCACCCTCCCTCCAGAGAGAGAGAGAGAGAGGGCAACTCATAGCGACAAATCCGGGTAATGACAAGATGATGATGATGGGTGCGGTGTGTGGAATTGATTTGCGACATGTCACGAAGACACACTGTTACACATGTGTTGTGCAACAATAAATAATGAACGTGTTTGTTCATCCAGCAGCACTCATGTGCGCACGGAGAGTGGATTTATTTCTGTTAAACATCCACCGCGCCCCCGCCCACGAGCATTAATGAGTGCTTATCCTTATGAGTTGACGGCATACGAGAGCCGAGATCCTAATTAGGACGAAATTAATCATTCAAACAAGGACAGCGCGCCATGTCAAAGGGAATCTCTGAGGCTGGGATTAGGGAATTTATTAATTTTGATTAACTTGGCGGTCGTTAGTTGAACAAATGAATACGAAGTAGGGAGCGCACTCGCAATTAGGCAAATGTGATTTGACAGGTAGATGCGGCTGTGTGAAGGATGGTGGCTGGGGAGCGTCGCATAAATAGTGGCCCGGTGGTTGGTAAGCACGGTCACATAATGTATCATGTGGATGAACAATTAAGATAAGGATACGCCTGCATCGCATGACTGCAGTTTGACGGTGTGTTGGAAGGCGCTTCGTCGATGCCCTTGGCTAAGCTGTGTGTGCGAGGCAAGGAGCGGGGGTATTAATGAGGACTTGTTCTGACACCTTTGAGGTAATTAATCGGGTGCCGAGTCTAGGGTGTTAATGAAGCGCTTCCGGTTCGTGTTGGAAATCTGTGCACTAGGGGTCTAGGCACCGACGGGAGAACGGGGATATTGTGTTGCAGTGTCTTGTAAGAAGGGGATGGGATAAGTCGTGTGGTGGCAATTAAGAGCTATTGTCATGTTCGTGTGAAATTGGGTTAAGAGCTTCAAGGACACTTCGGAGGCAGCTGCGGAGGATCTACAAACTACGCAGTAAACAAGGAGACAGCAGGGAATTCCTTGATGCATGCCCAATGCGGTTGACTGGCGGTCCGGCCGTCAAGCCCAAGACCCTCTGGCGAATACGTGATTTTTTTTCTTCTCAACGAGAAATAAATCAAGTTTCGCAGCAAATGTACTTTTTATTTGGCAAGCAAATTGCGATCCATGCCCAGACAAGAGAAACCAAATTCAGTTGAGTACATTTTTAATCACTTCTCGTAGCCGTCACGTCGTGCAGCCGCATGAGGACTCATCACTCCTTGCATTGTGTCGCATTCAATATGAAACAAGAGGAGGCAAAGTGTTCCATTCAGTTCTTGAGCTTTTAATTACTCTGGGGAGTCGTTTTCTACTGAAGGAAATTTGAATGCCAATGCAGTTGCTCTGTGGTTGTGGCTCTGTGGTTCATAACACAGTGGGGCTTAAAAACATGATGACTCTCGTTGTCACGGACACGGTTCGGCTTGAAAGCATGGAATCACTCCTTGTCACGGTCCAACTTCGGTTTAAAAGCATGATGACACTGGATGTCATGGACACAGTTCGGCTTAAAGGCATGGAGACACTCCTTGTCACGGACATAGTTCGGCTTGAAAACATGATGCGACCGTTCTTCCAGACTCGTGTCAGTATTTTCTTTCACTTGTGCACACACAAGGAGAGACAGACCTTTGAGAGTCGTATTTCAAATGGTGTTGTCAAACCTTTCACCCACATCGTCGCCAAGAAAGTGAAACTGTTTCGAGAAGAGAAGGATTTCTCCTTAATCATTGAATAATAAAAGCACAAGACAGACATTCGAAAGACTTTTCCAAATAGTGTTGTCAAACCTTTCTCCCTCACTGTGATCAACAATGTGAAACTGTTCCGAAACGAGAAGATTTTCCTTTAATCATTGAATAATTAACGCACAATTTCCGTTCGAGAAAATCCACATTGGCGCACACCCAGAGTCCCAACCGCATTATCTCGTAAATTCCACGGTTTTGTTTTTTTTTTGTGGAAATTGCAGGGTTTTTTTTTTGCTTGCTCTGTTCCCCAACAGCATTCCAGATGAGCGTCTTTTTGGAAGGCAGATAATGGATTTCAACTCGCGTTGCAAATTAAAATTACAAAATCCTTGATGATTGGCGGTAAGGGAGCACAAGACCATTCACATCTCCCAGGAGAGATAATAACAATGACGCACAACCACTCACGGTCGCTTGTGGCATGAGAACCGAGAAGGGTATCTCGCTGGCTTAAGCTGAATTATTTTATTGAATTGCAGTCGATGTGTATTGGCTTTCCAATTAGGCGGAGCGCAGAGATATTGAATTTCTGATTTTAATTTGAGAAAGTTAATCACTCCCATGTGCATTTGCAAGGATGGTCGGAGATTGTGCTTGGATTGTGGTTTTAATTATCATTGTTTTTTAAGGACGAGTGGAATTTCATTTTGCTGATGGGAATGTATTGTGTATCATATTCTTCGTCATGCACGGCTCCATGAGGCTTGCCTTTGGGGATATTTGTGGAGACTACGGCGGGGGTAGCAGTACACGGCTCCACCTCCTTCGAGTCACTGTCAATTCTTAAAGAGTATTTCCGTCTAGAAAAATCTTCACAATCTTCGCCGTTCCGAATTGGCTTAAAGTTGTAGGTCCCATCCACTCGTGATGGAACAATAGCACGGACCACATCAGTGTTTGATGTAGAAACAAGGCTCAGGTCCATCCTGCCGCCCACATTAGTTTCATTAGTCAATGGTCAATTGGACATGTATGAACCTCTGCCGGTCCCGGATAAGGCTGAGTACAAGGGCATCGCTGGTTGAGGCCCAGGTCCTCCCCGGACTGTAGCGCCACCTGAAGAAGAAGAAGAAGAAGGGCATTGCATATGTGGAGGGTGTTGGCATTCGGGCCCCTAGGATGAGGGATGTTATGCAGTCGGTCTAGAAAGTTTGGACCAGAAAAATGGACTGCAGTGGAAATACAAAATGCCTGCACTAGACCCTCTCTCCATGTGCCGGGACTGCCCTTAAGCTGAGTGATAGCTCAAGATTCCCGGGGGGTAAGCCTGGAGCCTGGTGGGTCGCCGTGGCGTAGTGGGTAAGTGCGTCGACTCCTACGCAGAGGGTCCCAGGTTCGATACCCGAATTTACCACCTTTCATAATTCACGGCTCCACCTCTTTCAAGTCACTGACAATGCTCAAAGAGTACTCCTGTCTAGAAAAGCTTCTCAAGTTCGCCGTTCGGAGTCGGCATTAAACTGTAGGTCCCTTCCACGCGTGAACACAAGTGGTTGCTGAGAAGCTAGGCCTAGATCCACCTCGGACCGTCGCTCCACCCATATTATTATTATATAATCCGGGAACTAGTGAGTCGCAGGAGCGTTTCAGAAAAGCCTTCACGGCATAAAATTGCTCCAAGGAAGCAAAAGGATGTCAAGAGAAGAGACTAAAGTAATAAGACCTATCCTACTCGACGGAGTTATGACTTGGTGGGCTGGACTCGATAAGGACAACCATTGGCAGCAGAAGGGATGTAGTGCATCGACACAACTCGCTGATCTTGTCAAAGAGTTACCAATCGTGGCCATTCTGAAGGATGACGTGATTAGGAAATTCCATTTCAACACGAAGCATACCATTAAGCTAATAACACCAGCAAGACTGGAGCAATAAATCCATAGTCCACAGCATACGCTAAATTGGAATACAGACCGATCAAGAACTGGGCCAGAAGTGGCCATCTCACCCATGGGCAAACGAAGCAGCATCTTTCAAGCAGCAATCTTGAAACGCTTTGTCTACTAAGGCTCCAGTTAACTCTAGCAATGACACCACCGCGAAAGTAAAACGAGGGATCACTCTTGCCAATCGCTGTGTTTTTGGGCTTGGAAGGGAATAAAGTGCTTTCTCGAAGAACCAAGATATGCCTATACAGGACTTTGTTAGTCCAAGTCCTGTTGCTTGGCGCTGAAGTATGGACACTAACCAAAGCGGACGAGGAGTATCTTTGTGGCTTCGAGAGGGAAGTCCTCTGATGGTGTTTGGAGGGGGAGACTGAACGACGAACTGGACTAACTGTACAGCTACATCGATCTGGTTAGTCTTTCGTCTCACTAAATGGACACCAATGCTCCGACCCGAAAAGTCTTCGACTCCTACCCAGTCAACGCTGTAACAGAAAACCACTCCTTCGGTGGCGCATGCAGCTGTAAAAGGACCTCATGACTGGAAGCAACTAGCACAAAACCTTGCTATATGGATAGGCATGTTAGCTGAGGCCCAACTCCATAAGCCAGCCATCTAAAGAAGAAGAACAAGATACAGATGCGTAAGAATCTATCTTGTCTGGAACAACTGCATGGCACTAGACTCCGCCTTCATCAAATCCAAGTTCGTATGGGAATCCCCACAGAAGCTAAGAGAGCTGAGTAGGAGAAACAATGTAAAACTCTGCTGGATACCTGGCCATGCGGGGATAGATGGCAATCAAATGGCCGACTCCCTAGCAAAGAGAGGATCAGCAGAACCCGTCTCAGGAGCTGAACCTTACTTCACTGTAAGAGACAATGCGCTCAGTGAAGGGTTAAGGGAACTAAAAAGGAACCGGACAGAAATTTTGAATAAAGCCCATGGTACGCCAAGAAATTCTTGGGTCAATATAACCGAAGGAGGCTTAAGGTTTGTATCGAAACAAGGAAGAATCACCTCCTGGGGATCTGCAGAGACAGGGACAAGCTAAGGGAACTAGGGGTATCAGAAGAAGGTCTCTGCAGATTCTGTATAGAATCAAATGTCTTTGTCAAGCTCAGAAAAGGCAAATAAATCTGAGCAAGAACCTATAATCTGATGAAGAAATGCGGTCACTAGAACCACCCCTCATTCTCAGATCCCTAAAGGAGACTGGCTTAGAGGGAATGGTCTAGTATTATTAATTTAGAAATATATCTACCACGGGTAAACCAAAGACCACACCCTTTCGCGATCCAAAGACGATTGCCAATGCATGTCCTCTCTGATTCACCCGATCGTTGGCCACCCTCTCTTTCACTCAAGAGGATAGTTTATGTTGATGGTTGAGTCGATTGGGAAAAGGGATCATTTTTAGTCCTCGTGCAATATCGCTCAACAGTATATATTCCTTCCACTTACGCGCAACAGGAGCCCATAGTCCTCAAGACAACTCTGAAAAGACCTACATGTGACGGGATTGCGAAAAAGATCTCAAAAGCTGAATCCGATTTCCGAGGGAGCGGGAGACCGCCTGAGACTTCCACACGCTGGAAGTGTGAACCGTGCTTTAGGCTGGTTGTGGACTTTAGTTCCTGAAGATGATGGGATGGATGTCCTGAGAGAAGTCAATTCAATCAACATTTCAGGACTCTCGATAACTACTCGATCCAGTCCAATGAATGGCCTGCCTGTTCAGCAGAGCGTTAAGGACCACCCTCTCATCAGCTTTGAACATACTCCTTAGTCTTCCGCCGATAGATTTACCTGGCAGACAGATAGTGGACAGTCCGGCAATCAGATTGAAGCCGCTGTATATGTGGAGAGAACTCCGCTCTGGTGTCTGGACACTCTGTCATCCTTGACATATTAAGAAACAAAGATCTCATGTCACATAAGCTCCTCTTCACGAAGAACTCAACCAGCACCCCCTCCACATCATAGTCGAAGTCTGGCGCTCAGAAGATGGATGGTCCTCTGCGAATCTTGACATATGAATGGGCGACGGCGTGGGCCAAAGGATCTTAATATGCAATTGGTATTTCTCAAGAGCTCAGCGAAACACACAAGCCAAATAGAAAAAAATGTTTATTTTTGATGAAGTGGACTGTAACTTTGGTTGAAGAGCTATGGTGAATCACTGCCGCAAAACTGGGACTCTGGCGCTTTGCCTAGACACGTGTGGTTGAGCTCTTGGAAGGAAGAGTAGCGAGATCCTGTAACTGAGGCAATGACATTTACTGGCATCGATTGTAGGCAGCTCTTGTTTTTGAGTGGCTTACTTAAAAAGTCTGATTGCGGTGGGTTGTTGGTTTCCGATGCTCCATCGCCGACGTTAATGCTGTGCTTGGGTGGATTGGGCGGCCCACGTCGTTGTAGACAGCTTTCAGGCAGAAACTATGTCATCTCTGGCCACTGAGCGTTATTGGACCTCACGTTTCATGCCTGG
Source organism: Eristalis intricaria (assembly GCA_964034865.1). Lineage (NCBI taxonomy): Eukaryota > Metazoa > Arthropoda > Insecta > Diptera > Syrphidae > Eristalis > Eristalis intricaria. Next base: position 5,400,230 of record OZ035875.1, on the reverse strand, counting down.
CCTTGCCGCACAACTACTTCTGCAGAAGCTGCTGGAGAGGAAAACTATTTCGGAGCTTCTCTGAACTTGAAGCGCCCTCTCATCCCGAAGAGGAGGTGGATGTAGTTTTATCCACACATCCGAACAAAGACCTTGTCAAAGCGACCCGAAACACAGCCGCAACTACGAGCTTTCGTGTCACCTCGGAGTCTTCCTTATCCAATAGCTCTGTCGTGGCTCGGCCTTCTTCCGCCTGAGCAGCATAAGGCTGACACCTTCCTCACCGCTTTACCAAAAGCTGCACAGGATCCTCTAGCTCCGTTTGGTAACAAAACGCCGCGCCTCTGCCCTGTGCCAAGTTTGACTGCTGCTTGCCACCCACCCCAAGCCAACCCTGACACCCTAAACGATCACAATCTCGAAGGGAAACTGTGCCGCACACACCTTTCATTAACGAATACTTGTTTACCAATCTGATAAGTTTTCAATTAGTTTGCCAACACCACAAGGCATTGCCAATAGGTTGACTTAATGCCCAACCTCCATTTAAAGCAGCCAGAGCTTCCAGTCGAATCATCTAGGTCTGCCACATGCCAGCTTATCGGGGGCCTAATATCCACCCCATGAGGTGGCAAATCCGTAAATCCCAGTTCACCCACGTGAGGGCAAGGAATTCGTTCGGCAAATCGTCCTTTGCCCCCGGGCATGTATGCCATTTGCCGAGGTTGACTAAATTTCCAATCAAACTCCGGCTGTGTGCCAGCGCCTCTGGGCAAATCCCTGTTTCCAATTCAGAAATCACCCTCCTGCCCGCTCCAATGCAGGGTGTCAAGTCGATCTGAGAAATGAACTCGAATTCGGAACAAAAGCCGAGAAAGGGCTGCCCGTTCACATTTCATCTGGGCCACAAATTATGCATTCAAAGCTGAGTGTGTGGTCAGCCTCTCCGGATTGGAGCTCAGCATCCGGGTCAGCCGAGGATGGAGGGTATTTAATTAAACTTTTCCCCAGAATAACTGAGTGTGAAGGTTCACTTAGGCTCCGGCGCCAAGGGGGGTTGGCGTATCGCTTTCAGGCTCGGATACGTTTGAATTATTGGGTCAAGCCGTTTTCAATGCGAACAGCTTGTGGCGCCTTGTTGGGAGGTGGGCGGTGAAAGGGTGTTCGTGCAGAAGATGTTACTTTTCGAAAGGGTTTGGATGTCAAGTCTGAGCCTAGGGGTGAGTGGAATGCAGATAAGGCAGTGTTTCGAGAGCGATTTCGATTTAATTGAAAGAGCAGATAAGTTAACATGCCGGGAATGGGACTCATTTAATGTGACTACAAGTCAGTGGCAGAGAGAGAGAGTATGTGAGAGAGAGTGAGAGAGAGAGTTTCGGGGGAAAGAACAGGACATCTTGAGCTGAACTGATGCAATGATTTGAAGGCGATTCGTTGCCCATTTGAATGACCTTTCAGTTGATGTGCTTGAATCCGATGTCAAAAGGGAGCAGGAGGGCGAGACTTCCACACGCTGCAAGTGTAAAGCGTGCTTAAAGCTGGATGTGGACTTGACTTCCTGAAGATGATGGGACGGATGTCCTGTGAGAAGTCAATTCAATCAACATTTCCTAAGCTTCCCTGCCCACAATGGACGCCAAACACTAACACAAACCTCAGCTTTATCAATTCGTTTGTTGAAGTGGAAGAAAGCCGGCCACCGCCAGCGTTATCGAAATCCGCTGATGGGAAAGATATAAAGGAACCAATTAATTTTCAAGAGCATGAACGATGCGCACATGCCTCCACCTCTTCACACACACAAACGCGCACACACCACAGAGGAGGATAACAAAAAATCATTAAGAACAATCGGGCGAGTGCGAGGACTAGCGGGAGGATCCTTTAACGTTTTCCAATGCCATTGTTTGAAATTAATTACTTTCTGACTATAACTACCTCTCTGGTGGGTGGGAGTGCACATGTGCGTGTGTGTGTGAGACCCACTCAGCAACCGCAGCACGTGCTTAAACTTTAAATATTGAAGAACTTTTCGTCCCGAAAATGGCTTTAGTTGTGATTTATTCTTTTCGCAGCGGGGGCCCGTCACATTCCCGGCGCATTTCCAAGAACCACCTCACGACGAGTGGGGATTTGTCTGTTAGCTAATGAGTGCTTTGTTTTGTTTTCCCCTTGGTTCGTCTGCTGGGCGACAAACAGGGATGGCTGTGGTCCTCGGCGCTGCCATGGCGTCTTCATTTCGATGTCCCAGGTGGCCGGGGCGCTGAGGCGGGGGTGTGCGCCTCTGCCTAATTAGCGACAACATCTGAGGACGGCGGTTGTCAGTGATTCGTTAGTGGGACTCAAATTTGTATTCACGCCGTCGAGTCTAAGTGGGTTTTAGTCTGGGTAAAGTTGAAGTTGGGCAGCTCGAGGTTTCTTGAGACTCAATGGTCTGACGGATTATCATTATCAGGCATTGACATTGTCGAGGACGAGGCATTTCTGGTCAAGGCGGTGAGTGGAAAAAAAGGACATCATCTCGGGACTCCCTTCATCCCGCTCCCCAAGATAAAATCAATAAATCTGAAATGTTATCTAATCAAGTTGTTCCCTTCCTCTCTTCTTCTGCCTTGTTTGACTTCCGTTGGCAGTTTTTGATCGGCCCCTTCCCGGAACGATGTAATTAAAATCCACTTTTTCCCCTCAACGGCTTCGGGACTCACTTGCACAAGAAATCAAAACTAATATACCATAAATCGGATTATCCCGGCCAAAGCTGTTTGTTGTCTTCCTTCGAGAGTGAATCCTTCGCATGCCGCCGAGGCACCCTCCCCCACCCCCCTCTCAGCGTCGCTCAATACTTTTTTCCCACAAATAATTATAATTATTGAGGATTCAATCCTGTTTACATCTCAATTTACTTTCAGTCAACTACCAGGGATTTGCGGAGCTGGAAATCCTTACGATTCATGCGTGTGTGTGCGTGGCGTGTTTTGTGAGTTATGTGAGGATTGCACGCTTTTATTTGTTTTTCATTATTTCGACGAATGAACGGCGTTTTGGGGGAGTTTGGGAGGACTGGGCGGGTGGCGGTGGTATTTTGTGTTTATTTTGTAAATTTTTCAGATACACACGATGTTCTGTGTGTTGTTCGTAACGAGCGAGGGTTCCGCGAAAGCTAATTGAAAGGATGCCTCATTAAGATGTGTGCTGATGGAAGGCAGCGGCGGTGTGGAATGTGTCCTTGTCGACGAGCAAATGTGAAGATGTTCTGTGGGAAGTGCTGTGTTTCGAGAGGCGAATAGACGGGAGGAGGAATTTTTTTTGCAGCGCGGGTGAGTTAATTAATCAATTATTCTTGAACCAGTTAACCAGTTAATCCAGGCTGATCCGCACCGAATCTAAGCCTTCTTCTTCTTTGCTTGAGACAACAGTCAAAGATGGACCTGGGTCTCAACCAAGAAGCACCTCTGGCGCGATCTCTGACTGAGATTCCTTCTCTCATCGGTTGCGGCACATTAGATTTAGATCAGGGCGCCCTCTGTCGCATTGTCGCACAGGTTCGAAATCACAGCCTTTTCGGACAGAAGCTGAGTTGTCCATATGCTCTACATGGCCCAGCCACTTTAGGCATAGGATCCGTGGTCGTCATGAGGCCATTTTGCTGCCTAACCTGCACAGTTCGTGGTTGGTCCTTCTCCTCCAGAATAAGCAGCAAGCAGAACCAGGCAGTCTTAAGAGTTGCCTTGCACCGCCACGGTGGCGTATACGTAACATTTTCCATCGGACGAGCAGGCAGCCTTAAGAGTTGTCTTGCATGGCCACTGTGGCGTATACGTAACATTTTCCATCGGACGAGCAAGCAGTATCAAGAGTTGTCGTGCATGGCCACGGTGGCGTATACGTAACATTTTCCATAGGGGCGAGGAGTCAGCTTCATGTTAATCAAATATTAACCGCCATTCGATGTGAACAAGGCTACACGACGTCACGACTCCAACATAACCATAACCAACATGCCCAAGGATCGCAAGCAGAACCAAAAGACTTTTTCATCCCCTTTTGAGACTTCCCATGGTTCTGCGCCGTACAGGAGTATAAAGACGATCACTGCCTTATAGCAAGTCAGCTTGGTCCTTGAAAATAGGCTCTGCTACTCTTGTTTGATGGTGATGTTTACGGCCCATCGTGACCCTCTGTTTAAGACGCCGATGTTGCGTGTTGTTTCTTGTTGGACAGCAATCATCGAGAACTTCCTATCCGACAGGTTTGGCATGAATCTCGAAACCAGACAGTTTTTGTTTATGCCCGCTGTCATATACGCCCTTGAAGTCAACGAATATGTGGCAAGTTTCGATATCCACATCTCGGGATTTTTTTCCAGCATCTGCTGATCGATGGTGGACTTCGCGGGTCTAAAACCGCATTGATAGGGATTTGTCAGTTTCTGGCGCTCACACAAAACAATAGAGAAGATCCTGTTCTCCTCTTCATCTACGCAGTTTCTGTTATGGCGCCGATGAGGGTGCTGAGTGTAGGTCTGCTTAGTCTAATCAGAATGAGTGGTCGTTTAGGATTTATTTCTGGCCATGTTCACTTTGTTTTGAGGCGAGTCGTGCCTTCTAGCCATTTACGATTGGTTTTTTGATTGAGAAGATGGTAGGGAGCAGCCATCGCCATGGAAGGTTGGAAGGGGGCTCGTGCCACACCTCAAGAATTCATCCGCCTTGCAATTGGCCGGTATGTCATAGTGTGACGGCACCCACATCAAATGCCCAGGCACTGGCTTAAGAGACATCATGTAACTGAGCGAGGTTTTTGAATTGAATATGACATTGGCCTGCCCTCACGAACAGATATTAATATCCCTTTCTTGCGCCAGGACATGATCACAATCGTTTCTGCCTAGAACACGCCACAGTGGTCAGGCAGCTTCAAGTGAGGGCAATATTGAGGTCTTTGGAATAGACACCTTACCCTTACCTTACCCATCTTCCGTCTTCGATCGATCTGTGTGTATTCCCGGGGGATCGACGAATGTCTCGTAAGACATGCCATTCGATCTGGAAAGGAGAATAGAGATAGCTTGGGGTTGTAGCCAGTCGGCGTCGTTAGGAAAGAAGACATGCTTTCCTCCGACCATGTCTGACTGGTACGTGTACCCTAAATTCAGTCCATCTGGACCAGCAGCTTTGTTCCCCTATAGTCCCGCCTAGGTTGAGAGGACGGAATTCTGTACCATCCGTGTTTATTGTATGGAGTGGAACACTCGGCCTGTCAGCGGCATCGTTTGTGTTAAGGTAACAATCTTAACAGTCTACAGAAGTGATCTTGCCAGACTCTCACTATCGACGACGACTCTACTACGATTTGTCCCTCTTCGTCCCGGCATGACTCTGTTCGAAATTTATACTCCTTTGGAAGAACGTTCGTTCCCTATTCCTGTCGTAACATCTCTCCATTTCCTCGATTGTGCGCTTCTCATCCTCTCTACTTCTGAGAAGCGTCGTGCCTCTTCCCTTCGTAGAGCTCACGAGCCGCTCTCGTCCTCCCACTCAGCGTCGCCTTATACACTCATTGCTTGTGACGTACCCATCTGATGTCAGTGTGTCTCGAGAAAAACCCACCGAGAGTCATCTAGATCTTAAAGATATCTCCACCATCAGGTGAATACTTTACCTACTCTCAACTTTTCCCCTTCATAAAAATTGTTTGTTGACGTAAATTCCCCCACTCCACGCATTCACGTTCCTCTCCAGTCCTCATCAATGCTCCCACGTGAAAAAGACATGCCACAAGAGGTGCAGTAAACATCCCCCGCCCTTAAGGCAAGAGTCATCATTTCGTATCAGCTTATAAGTTAGCACTTCATTTAGACGGTCATTCAGAAAAGTTATTACATTCATTCCATGGTGTCCCCCCACGTGCTTGACGCAGTTGCTCCTCTGACTGGCATCAGAATTAAATGAGAGCCTCTTCACGTTGCAATATCACAGTCAATCCTGGTCTGATTCGACGGACATAAGGGTTCCACAGCACAAATGTCCAACCAGATGGTCATGGCACTCGTTTGGTTTCAGTTAACTCAAAGCTGAAGTTAATTAGAAGAGGTTCGTGGAACACTTAGTCTTGACATGGTTAGGAGTGCCCTTAGCGACAGCAATATGAATCTTTCAACATCCTCCTCGAACGCACGGGAGAGCTTCGCACTCAAATGACATCCATTAGCTTCAGCCGAAAATGCTTACAACACATTAACGGCGCAAGCAGTTTTAAGAGTTGTCTTTCATGGCCACGGTGGCGTATACGTAATATTTTCCGTCGGACGAGCAGGCAGTCTTGAGAGTTGTCTAGCATGGCCACGGTGGCGTAGACGTAACATTTTGCATAGGGACGAGGTGGCAGTCTTGAGAGTTGTCTTGCATGGGCACGGTGGCGTATACGTAACATTTATGATGAGGACGAGGTGGCAGTCTTGAGAGTTGTCTTGCATGGCTACGGTGGCGTATACGTAATATTTTCACCGGGTCGTGGTGGCAAACTTGAGAGTTGTCTTGAATGGCCACGGTGGCGTATACGTAACATTTTTCATCGGACAAGCAAGCAGTCTTAGGAGTTGTATAGCATGGCCACGGTGGCGTATACGTAACATTCTTCATAGGGACTTGGTGGCAGTCTTGAGAGTTGTCTTGCATGGCCACGGTGGCTTATACGTAATATTTTCCAAAGGGGCGAGGAGGCAGCTTCATGTTAATCAAATATTAACCGCATTTGACGTGAACAAGGCTACACGACGTCACGACTCCAAGGACAACGCATGCGTTTCCGTTCGTGAAGTCATTTGCGAAAATTCCCGTATTAGCTCTGATTTCCCATCGGATTGCGCCAAAAACGCACAGCGTATGACGTCCTCGGGTGATTTATAAGCAATGCGCAGGCTGGAAGGAGCAAGTAAAGACCGGGAAATGAACCCCTCGGGAGGGATTAACCCCGTTTTAGTTCCTTTTGCGTGGAGCATCCTGCCGACAGTTTGGGAGAAGTTTATTCGCGCACACGGGAGAGGGGATCGGAGGCGTGGAGACAGTCGTTTTGGACGAATTTATGTAGAGGATGATGAGGGTATCAGTTCACAGAAACTGCTTGCAGTTTGGAGTCATTGCTTGACTCACTCGAACCCGACACAAATTAACTCCTTTCGTCTATTATTTGCCCAGCTCTGTGACTCCAAATGGACTCTGTGAACGCGGTGCAACTCTGCGCAAACAGTCAGTCCTCCATTGCCTCCACATTCCTCCATTTCCCCGTCTGTCCATGCATTTTTCAAGAAAGAAAATTTAACTGCATATTTCAGTCTGTTTGAACGGGGAAATTAGTGATACACTTTTCACATCCTTGCCAGCGTTTCTCGCCCAGTTCCAGACGACCGACAAAATCAAAGATCCGCAAGCAGGATAAGAACAATCGTCCAGAGAGAGGGAGGACTGAAGGAATTTAAATGAAATCTGAACGTCGAAAGAAACGCAAACTCATTTCATTCCTTGGTGCGCTCCCTCCGAATGGAAGAGACTGCAGATAATACCCCGGACACAATTGCGCAGAGCGTAGCGGCAAAGTATGCAAAGGGAATGCGGCCAACTATTGCAATTATTCAATTTACCTTTGTCCGAGGGGAGCATCCGGCGTGTGTCTGTTAGCTGTTGGCCGAGCGTATCCTTCCGATGTTCCCTTTGGCCCTCGCGAATAATGAAGAAGACCGTGTTTTGTGTCGGCGAGGGATAACGAGCCCGTGGGATGGTATTTTTTTTCTCCTTGATCCCACGGTCTTTGTGGTTTAGCTTGGTTTGAATGGCAATTTACTGTCGCAGCCGATTAGGGATAATGGACGGGTGGGTAATGAAATCAAGATTAGCCTTGGTTGTGATGAGACTTGGACGAGGAGGCCAGGCGTCTACAGGTGCAAGCCCTAAGGTGGAACGCATGGACAACTCAGCTCCGGCAGGAAGTGTCTTTCACTCCGAACGTGTGGGACAACGCAAGAGAAGACGCCCGTGGTTTAGGTGGTGCCCACAAGTGAGAAACTTCAAGCAACTTGACGTGCGAAACTGGAGAGAAGCCGGCCAGAGATGGCGCCAGTTCGAGAGGGTTGTTGGTTGAGGCCCAGGTCCATCCCGAACTGTTGCACCAAATAAAGAAGAAGATCCATCATCCATTTCAGCCTCTGGGTGTCGTTTCACAGAGTCGCTGTCTATAAACGGGAGGTTAAGGAGGGCAGCACCCTTCACGGTAATCAGGTGCACATCAAAGGAGTGGCTTCACAGAAAGCTGCGTGAAGTGAAGGGTTGTTGAATGAGAAGAGAAATCGAAAGAAATTGAAATGCGATTGAAATTGAAATTGATTTCTCCCTCTTCGTGCGAATAACAGTTGAGAATCGAACGACCACACGATGAGAAAGAGATTTTGAACACGCTGTCATAATCGTCCTTCGGTGGTCCTTTTCAAGGGATGCAGAGAAAGGCGATTGGCTTGGTGCAGGCAACTTCCCGGTATTTCTCCCTTTTGTGGCAACCGAAAATCGTTCTTCCTGCATTTCGGACATCGATTCAACGCCGCCACCAGCTTCTTGGCTCATTTTCACTTCACTTTGGATAGTTATGTCGTTCTGAATGTCGTCCAGTTTGTTCACTGGACTTCACAAAGTCAGGGTCAGGGTCACGAATCGCAAATCTTCGCTTTCATGATTAATTCATCTCCCATCGAAAAGCAGATTGCTTCCTGCTGACGGGGAGACTTGTAAAAACAGGACATTCCCCCAGCACGTTCTATTGAGACCCCTCTCCCCTCATTCCAACCCAGGAAAGTCGGAAGTCACCATTCACTTCCACACGGAGTCCGCCCTTTTCCACTCGCAACATCCGTCATTCACAAGCGCCACCGCATCGGGAGCCATTAACAAGGTCACGTCGCCCTCGAAATCAGAACTCCATTAGAAATATAAAAATATTGATTGAACCATTCAAATCTTTTCAAGGAGCAGGGCACGAAATACGACACCAGGGACACAAGCTAAGCCCGACCAAAGCGCATGAAATCCATTAGGCAAATTTGCTTCCCAAAGATACACATCATCGGATTGGGTGCAAGTGTGTGTGTGTGTGTGTGTGCGGATGTCCTGTCGATGACCATCAACACAACACAAGAACAAACAGACATTATCTATATCGTGTCCGGTTGAGGTGTATCCGGAAGATTGGTTCAATGCCACAAGACACTCAAAAGTATTCAGTTACAGTGAAAGTCTCGGTGAAAGCTCCATCATTTCGATCGATGAGGGATTAAATGGTTCCCTCGGAAGGATTGAACTTTAATTGACGTCGGATGTCCACAAGAGGTTGCGGTTGCGATGGACGATGACGTTCATACAAGCGGGTCGCAAAGCACTTGAACATTTCAATTTATTTTAATGCTTCGCCGGACATGAGAAAGAATTTCTGGAAACGAACGTTTTGATAAGGCCTTGGGAGCTAGAGCTACTCTTCAATCAGTTGGCCTGTCAGTCAAATGACAAGTTCCACTGCAGCCAGTGCAAGGGGTTTGGGTGGCAATTTGAGAATTCCTCTTCAGAGGACAAGGCTTTTGAGGGGACTAAGCTAAGGGGCAAGGCTAAGAAACGAAACGTTACCGTCGAACTTTGCAATTTTAGGGCAGTGAAGGTGTTGTCTAGCATGACCATGGTGGCGTATACGTAACATTTTCCATCGGACGAGCAGGCAGTCTTGAGAGTTGTCTTGCATGGCTACGGTGGCGTATACGTAACATTCTTCATAGGGACGAGGTGGCAGCCTTGAGAGTTGTCTAGCATGGCCATGGTGGCGTATACGTAACATTTTCCATCGGACGAGCAGGCAGTCTTGAGAGTTGTCTAGCATGGCCACGATGGCGTGGACGTAACATTTTGCATCGGACGAGGTGGCAGCCTTGAGAGTTGTCTAGCATGGCCATAGTGGCGTATACGTAACATTTTCCATCGGACGAGCAGGCAGTCTTGAGAGTTATCTTGCATGGCCACGGTGGCTTATACGTAACATTTTCCATCGGACGAGCAGGCAGCTTCATGCTACAAACGACATCTTAGTGGAGATCCGATATAAAACTGTCGATGCTACTTCGGTTTGCCGGAACAACTCGGGTCACATGCTCTGTCTCGAAGGACCTAAAACAAGCACATGCCAGTCCATCTCTAGGGAGGAAAAAGCTGGACGATAGCCAACATCAGAGCTTCTTCTCGGATTTATGGTGCGATGTGCGACAAGGTGAACGTAGAAAGACATAGCCGCGAACTGTAAGAGTTGCACAAACATGTGGCTGTATCATATCATCACAAATATCCAACCGGAAACCAGCAACACTTCAGTGGTCAGTTCCCTGTCCATTCGAACATCTGTGGTCATTAAGTTCAGCCTAGATCGCGAGAAAATTGTTTCACAAAATATCCTGTCCTGCGAGACGATGCATGGATGCTCGAAGGAAGCAACATTTGACTTTGTTGGTACTGGCCGACGGGATCAGTAGTAAGCAAATCAGTCGGCCGATCAGCGACAGCAATACTGCACAATTACGTTGTCCTCACACATCCTGCATGTGACCCGATCGGCCATACGTTTGCCAAATGTCTATAATTTGGTGGTGGTTCCTTGTCATTATATTCTATTTGTGCACTTCTGCTTCCGTAGTTGTTATATTTGCACATATTTCATCTAAATTTTGATCGCTTATCAAGGACGGTCAGTTCTGCTTACATTTCAAGAGGTTCTGGTCCTAAATCCTTCCCAATTCCACGATTCCAATGCAGCAGAGCGGGACGTCACAAATGTCGGCTCCAAACATTCAACCACGAGACACTCTCAAGCTAGTCTCACCCTACTACGCTTCTACATAGCATCCATTCTGATACCCGGCTTCCTTGAATTCCTCCTGGTTCTGCAGAGAATCTTTTCCCAAATCGTCATTTCTTTCGACACCCTGAAGATGAACCAAAAATCCAAAATAGTGACAAAATTGTCCCTCACTCTCGTGATTCTCTAGCAAGGACTGATTGTTTTTCTGATCCGGGACAAAATTCGTCCAGCATCCATTTGAATTCACCAAATGCGATGTTTTCGAATCTCGCCTCTAAAAAATCAACCACGGCACTCCCGCCAACAAATCTCATCTTATTACGCTTCTTCATTAAATTCCCAATCCATTCTCATATCCCACATCCTCAGGCTCGTCCTACTTACCGAGAAAATCCTTTCACAAAATCCTTCAACCATCAAATCCACTTTGAGACAAAACTCGTTAATTTGCAGCAAAAAAACGCGAGCCAATTAATTTTCGATGACGTCACCAGCGAACACATTCAATTCGTGAACATCACTAGATTTAGTGTTGATCTGGCAATACTGTTACATGCAAACTGAGTGGATTATTGAAAAGCGTGTTTTTCATCATTTGACGAGTGAAAATCAAAGAGAGGAGTTTTTGAACAAGTTGGCGATGCATTTTCTGTTGAAAAAGTGAAGTATTTCTTTATTTTTGCTGAGCTGGATAGACCGTTATGGTGCTTTGATCGAATAAATGTGTTTGCCATAAATTGAAAGGAGCTGCTCTTAAGGTCAATGAGGACAAAACAAAATATATGCTGTTGACCAACAAACGTTCCGTCACACCCCACCTTAGTGAAACCATCACGATCGACAACTTCAATTACGAGGTAGCAAAGGGCTTTGTCTACCTCGGGGCAAATGTGAACTCCACGAACGACATCACTGAGGACCGCCCTTGGCAACCGCTGCTACTTCGGTTTATCAAAACAAGCGGGTTCTAAGGTCCCAACTCGAGGGACCAAGATCATGCTCTACAAAACTCTTATTTTGCCAGTCCTGCTGTATAAAGCCGACAGCTGGACGCTAAGCAGAAATGCGGAGCTGATTCTTGGTGCCTTCGAAAGGGAAATCTTACGTCGGATATATGGTCCCGTCTGCGAGGAGAAGAGACAACAGCGAACTCTACGAGCTGTACCGGGATGTGGATGTAGTGCGGAAGGCGAAGACCCGTCGACTATCGGACTGAATGAACAACAACGCTCCAGATAAGAGGGTCTTCGAATCGGAGCCTTCTGGATCGAGAAGGAGAGGAATCCCGAACCTCCGAGGAGAGGAATCCCGAACCTCCGATATGAAGACCAAGTCATCGAGGACGCAAGGCAACTTGGTCTTGATGATTGGGAGCAGCGTTACGATGGAAAGCAGCTTTAGCTCAGGCTCTGACCCTCCATGGGTCGTTGTAAAGTAAGTAAAAGATTTAAAGATGTGTCTAGCTCGACAAGCGAGATTTTAGCGGAGACGTAGACGCAGAATCGCCATCTGTTCCAATCCGATTTGTCGAAACAAATGCAGTCACATCTTCAAACTCGAAGAACGCTGTATAAATCGTTCACTTGGCTACTGCTGCTATATGAAGGCAAAAAGTGGACGATAAACAAACAGAAGAGCTGATCCTTGGTGCCTGGGGAAAGAAAAATGCTGCAGTGGATATAGGGTCTTGTCCGCAGGAAGGCGAATGAAGAAGAGGACAAGACAGCGAACTCTACGACACTAATGCTCCAGCTAAGAGGGTTTCTAAGTCCGAGCCTCCTGGTTAGAGAAGGAGAGGAAGACCGTTTCTCAAGCTCAGAGTATCCATGATAAGCAAGTGTGAAAGTGCAGCCTAAGGGATTCACAAGCTTCCGAAATAAGGACTCCGCCAGTCAAACTGACATTTGGGGCTCAGGAAAATAAAAGGGGTTTAGTTTGATACAATTTTCAAGAACGTGCCCTTACCTCATTTTGTACGTGGAAGTTGAATACTAGTAGTGTGCTGTATACGATGAACCATTTAACGGATTGACCTGCGAAGGAGAAAAGAAAAATGGAATATAGTCAAGTTATGTACAAACTTCAGTTTAAAGTACAGAGTGACCAGATAAAAATGATAGGAGAAGGAATTGCAATAAAACAAAAACCGTGTGAGGTAAGAAATTGATTATGGCTTTATTTTGAAGCTACTTTCATGCCATTATGTACGAAAAAGAATTTCATTCAATTTTGGTCACTTCGGCGTGGTTTGCAGTCCCTCTGGCGGTCGGTCTTATATGTAAATTAACCGAGGTCATTTCACATTTCCGTCACATTCACCTCTATTCACTTTGCACCTCCCCCACGCGCTACACTTTTCCTTATCAGCATTTTGAAACATTATCCACGATCACCCTAAAATGCATATACCCGATCCAGCACTTCCCGCATAAGTCCCAGCACCAGAAAATTGTTGAGGTAGGTTAAGAAATAAAATATCATTCAGTCTTGATTTGACTGTAGCATATAACGAAGTGTTTTAACTTGTACAGGGTTTTTCCCGACAATGGAATGGCCTCGAGCTCATCCAAAGTGGTTGACTTGGTAGGGTAGACTATGTACTGGAGGATAATTTAGAAACGCTCGACGTCAGATGACACAGTCGCCAAAGTTCTCTATCACAACTTCGGCTTTTATGACATTCGGCGCAGTCTTGTCGCTACCGCAGCTCAGATATCGATGTCGTCGAGCTGTGGCCACAGACAGTCGGGTAACATCGCTCGTTATTGATTCAAGCGGTGTCTCCTTCCGGACTTTGAAAAAAGTAAAGTTTGATCATGACTTACTGTCTTAAGCCGCACCAAGCAGTCCGTCTTCGTGGATGCATTGCGGTTGAGTATTCTTTGTGGATTGTGTTCCCTCTGAGAATACCATTTTTGCTTGTTGCAGTTGAGCCAAAACTAGGCCTCGTCCGAGAATGTGATTTTTCGCCCAAAATCCGAATATTAGACCCACATATCCACTGCCCTCAATTAGCCAACTGATGGCCCTGCTTGTGGTCATGCGACTCCAATTCAGGAGTCAAGACAATGAAGATCTAACTCCAATCGCCAAACAAACCGGATGGACTGACTGGATACGCCCAATTCAGACGATCGGCTTCTAATCAAGATTTCTGGGTCTTCGCGTAGTAGAGTCCAGTATCGAAGAAGAGGCCATCCACAAGGCGCCCTATTTCTTTCGAAACTAGGAAAGTGACACCTTTGCCCTGAAATAAAGGTTTCAAGCACGACTTTCTGTGGCCAGAGCTCGACAACGTCGATATACCCGAGCTGTGGTTCCAAGAAGCGACACATAGCTCGAAGCTCTGAAGGAGGATTTTTGTGACAGGGTGATCGCATGCCGAGCGATTATCAATTGGCCGCCGCGATCATGCGGCTTGAACCACTAGATTGTTTTGTCAAGGGCCAGTCTGCCCGAACAAGCCAAGCTCTTTAACGCACAAATTGGAACGACCCATCAAAAATTGAACCGAATGTCTGAAGCACTTCCGGACAAGCAAAGTTGGCCATTGGAATGACATGCTATTCTATACTTAATGCCATGATAATAGATTCAAAATAAAGCCACAATCAACATCATACCTCCCACAGTGGTTGTTTTATTTGCATTTCATTTCCTATCGTTCTTATCTGGTCACCCTATATTGGACAATCAAAACCTCTCCACGTGCTTCAACCATGCATTCCATCTCACAAATAATGCAAGAAATGTACAAATTCCACAGAAATGTCCATCACAGTAGTCAGTCCAGCCACAGAGAAGCTGGAGCGCCCATTGGGTCCAAATCAACTTCTCCGAGCTAATAAAGTTGCTTTCTGTCGAAGCAAGATGTTTTAAAATTCATTGAAAACCTCAGCCAATTTCGAACAACAATTCGGCAACAATGGGATGAGTGGCCCCCCGAAGACAAACCGAAAGTAATTTCGAAGGCAAATTGAGACAAGAGTCCCTCTCTCTTGCCAAGCCATCCTAAGTTCTTAGAATGCAGAGGATAAATGTGAGCACAGTTGAGGAGGACCCTCAGGCCCCTGGACCGGTGTTCATTGTCTTCGCTTTCATGTTGCCATCAAATGAACGCATTTCCTAATGAAAACGACTCCCCGAAGCTATCGAATCATTCTCTTATGCTTCTGCATACAACTTTGCTCTTAAAGTTTGAACACAGCCAGTCGATGGGAGATGAGTCGGTCGGCGCATTGTTCCGATTCAATTGCGTTTGCTTTGGTCCACCCTCTCGGCTGTGTGCATTTGTTCATTGTCTAATTGCGGCTTCCTTGTTTGGATAAAAGGTTTTGAATAGGTGAACGTTTTCTTTGGCAAGAGGACGCTTAGTTGGAAACGGAAATCAGGCAAAGGATTGTGTGTGATTCCTGAACCCCTTGCCGACGACTTAGGCTGTTTCTCAGAATGAACATCCTTGTGGTGCTCCGAAGGATGAAATTGGATTATGATTCGACGAGAGGACTCCAAAAATGCACCTCTCCACAGGATACTCAAAGAAATTCCAAAAGAGCGTCAAGTAGGGCATGAGACGGACCAAAGAAGAGCACTATAAATGTTAAGTGTACGTGGGAATCGAAGATAGAAACCGTGGGTTCAAGTGCGTAGGAGTTGACGCACAGACCCACAACGCCACGGTGGCAGTCGTAAATCCTTAATATCCTTCATCCTCATCAAGTAAGTTGAAGAAGGGCCTACAAAGCGCACGCTGTCTGTCTCTATCAAGAGCCCAGAGAATGAAGTGTCTTAAGGTCTCCCTCTGAACTGAGTGACGCTGCAAAATGCTTCGTTCCACATTATAGACAGCTTTCCGACTCCTTCGGAGTACGATAGGTCGCTGCCACCGTGGGTACCACTGAGAGCCATAGTAGCAATGGGGAGCGTTTGAACGGCTTAGGCACCTATATTTGCTTCCTGGCAAGTACCAACAGCGGGATGAGCGATATGTTCCAATCACTGCAGGGGAATGAAGAGATGGCTGGGCCTAACATCAATTGCATCAAGACAAAAATCATGCGCACTGGCCGCTCAGCAGATTATTTAGAGACAGAGCCCATTGAGGAGGTCAAACAATTTGACTAACTAGTCAGCTTCGTATCGTCCGATGGAGGATCGGATCTGGATGTTAAGTAAAGCCCGCAGTACCTTTAGAATGTTGCCTTCAGTATGGAACTCCAGTCAAACGCACCGAGCTGAAGCTCTTCGAGTCAAGTGTCAAATCCGAATTAACTGCTGTACGCCTGTGAAACCTGGAACGTCTCTAGCTCCATGTAGACAGCTGCCTTCGATACATTCTTAACAGGCGATGGCCGCAAATTGTGTCGAACCAAGAATTGTGGCGCCGTGGCGTCGTGGGTAAGTGCGTCAACTCCTACGCAAGTCACGGCTCCACCTCTTTCGAGTCACTGACAATGCTCAAAGAGTATTCCTGTCTAGAGCTTATCAAATTCGCCGTTCGGAGTCGGCAGAAGACTGTAGGTCCCTTCCACTCGTGAAAGGACAATAGCACGCACAACACGAGTGGTTGCTGAGAAGCTAGACCCAGGTCCGCCTCGGATTGTCGCGCCACCCATATTTTTATATTATATTTGCTCTTGTTCTTCGTATGCCCATTGACACGACATCTTGGTCGCTGGATAGGGGTGCTAGCGCACTGTGGACTGGGGTATGTTTGTGCTCGTTTGCTCTGGCGATCGCGATTCCTTCTTCTTGGTCGCTACCACCGCTACGGAGGCTTTCACATTCGCTAAATTTCGTCGGCGATTTTTTCAAATTCCCTTATTTGGTCTCAAGCCACTTTCACACAGGAGATCTTTCAGTCTCTGCAATCGAGATCTCAATTGTGAACTTTTTCTGTTTTCCCATCTTTTCTCACACATGCGTCATCTCTTTCTCACACACGTACAGCATGCGAAGAAGAAACGAAGAGAGATAAAAGAGAATACGGCAAATCCAAAAGCAATGCCCGTCCACACGAGACGTGAGCTACCCCTAGCACGTCTCACCTCCCTTGCCAACAAAAGTTTCAAGTGTGAAAGGCCTATGGGTCTATGCTACCGAGGGTTACTCTGCGGTAGTTGTTGTGCACATCGTAGACGGCTCTCGTCTGGCTTCTTTTTTTTGTTCGGTGTTGGCTGGTGATATGATGTGGTGTTCTCTGGCTGCCAGAAGCCTGTCCTGAACAAATGTCGAAATTATGGATTGACCGCACGTTGAGGAGATCAAACGTGTAGCAGTCTTACGAATGGAGTCCTCAAGGTCCACAGAGTGTTGGTAGACCAAGAACTACTTGGAAACCAACCGCATTGGGCGAAGCAGCAACACAGCGTAGAACGTGGCCACAGCTGAAGTATCTGTCCGCAGATCGAGAAGGATGGAGGAAGTTTGTCGCTGCCCCGGGGTTGCAGGACTCATGTATATCTCAGTTGTGTTGTTGAGACCGCGACTGCGTTGTGTGGGGTGCCTGCTTTGAACTGGTCATGATTCCCTATCGGCTAGTGTCCCGTACAGGGCGCCACAAATCTAGCGAGATCTTCTGTCTTGGATCTGTTGTACACAGTTTGTCTTTCTAGCCCATCTACGGTTTGCTATTTCAGGGAAGTGTGCAGAGACATAAGTGAACCTCCTTTGCAAGCGAGCACTGAAGGCCACACCCTTCTCAAGCCAGTTCCGCGGCCTTCTCATTTCCTGGGATATCACTGTGGCCTGGAACCTATATCAGCGACTATTTGAACTGGGGTTCAGTGCCAGCTCAGCTATACTTTCTTTGAAACTCAAGTCAAGGAGCTTACAGCTTGCTTGGCAATCAACGCATATGGCAACCATCTGCTTTGGCAAGAAAGTTCGGTGAATTTTGACTTGACCACATGCTTCCTGGATTACAAGGTGTTCCGGTTGGAACACACAGGATTTGTCCGGCAGGCTATTGGCTTTGGAAATGTTGAGGAATTCCGACTCGTCGTCTGTGTAGATTGTTCAATCACAGCATACACTTCGTTGTACCCTCATTCACCGCTAGACCCATTTTAGCCGCTTCCGACTTAATGGCAACAAACCCCTCTTTGACGCCTCTCTGTGTTCTGCCAACCACGTGAATATCATACGCTGACTGGACTTCTGGGATATGGTGCCACCAGTGTGGACTTTAGCGTCTTAGTTCCCAGAACTCAGGTAGAACCAGTCTTATTTGATCCTGTTCTCACACAGGATGCGTTCCACACGGTGTTTCTGCAACCTTGTGTCACCTCGCAGATCCGTCCGCTTCCGCTTCATTTGCTCCCAGGGAAATCACCTCGTTTCCCGCTCCAACAAATTATTCTCGCTGACACCACCTCATGACTTCCTCGTCATCTTACACGAAGATTTCGTCGATGACTACCTCGAAATCCTCTGAAGAGTGACAAATTAGCTGACTCAGGGGATGGATAAGACGACAACCATATCCTGGTTCATTCATCATCGATGTCAAGCGATGGTTCAAATTGATGTTCCTCCTCTCAACCATCCTTGGAGGATCGTTGACTCAGGGCATCTGCCTGAAGTCGCAAGGTCTGCACTTTCATATGACTGGGTGTCACGCAATCCACCCTCTGGGAGATGACTCGCTTCCCTTATCTTGACATCCACGAAATCGAAGGTCATTACGGAATTAAATACCCGACATCCACGTCGGTACTTGTTTCAATGTTGCATGTCGCAAGGCACGCAACGTTTTATTGTTTTGAGTTCGGAAAGGAGTCCCCCGAAGAGCGGTCGGAACGTGCATGCCACGAGGTGATTGATTTAGCCAAACAGGAGCTGATACTATCCCCGAGCAGGGGGGGGGGGTTGCTTTCTCGTGATGAACGATAACGTGATGGATAGAGTTAATAGACGAATTAAGGAATTCGAATGGGACAACAAATTGATTAGATCGCCAGAGGTGGGGATTGGTGGGAGGCCCAGGAGGGTTTGTAGTTCACGAGTGGATGGGACATTCAATGCTTTGGGCTATGCAGAGGGAGGCTGGGCTAAAGAGTTTTTGGAATCCATCTTCAGGGTCTGTTTCTGTTACTCCTCCGCATTGCTGGACCCTTGGACGCTCTCTGTCCTGCTCAGGCTTATGAGTTGTTTCAAATCCCTGCAAAGCTGGACACTCAAAAAGCGAATGATTCCAGCAGCCACACGGATGAACCATCTTTACAGTCTGCTTCTTTGAATCGCTCCGTTTTTGGTGGCTTCGAGCACAGTACCTTCAAACCCCCGCGCGACACATTGATATTTTTGTCTCTTAGCCCCAATTCATGCCACACCCTCCGGTCCGCCCATTCGCAGCTCCATCGAATCCTGACAGCAATACATTCACGGTATCCATCCAAAGGCGTACCCCTCTGTGAGATTCAATTAAACTGCCGCCCTCGACAGTGGCACCCCACAGCGACAGCACTCTCTCTCTTAGTGCTCAACTCTTTTCCGACTAAAGGACTATTTTTAACGCCAAAGGATACCATTGTAGCCTCCTCCACTGTACAGAGTTGACTTTGTGGAACGCGTTGTTCATTTCATGCATTTTTTGGGGGGCCATCCTTCAGCCTGTAGTGCCAGTGCCAAAGCCTTTGAAAGGCAGGGCCATGGCCGGTGGCGAGTTGAAGGGGCGCAACTTCACGGGGCCAGCGTGACTGATTTGCAAAGAAACATCCCCAAGGCCGCCGCACAGAGTCATCGCGCCATCATCGACCACCACGAAGTTCCACGGGCGAGGACAATTGCAAACGCAAACTTTCCCGCAGTCCAACGCCAGTGCAGACCATCAGTCCACCAGATCCTGTGGTTAATCCGTGCTCGTTAACATCTCCATCTGGCGACGTAATTAAAAAGCCGTATAATTGGAATCAGGCCTCCTCGGCTTCCACTCGAATTGATCACAATACACGCCGCCCACGGGTGGGGTGGAGTGATGGGTGGGGAGAGGAGAAGCTGATGTATCTGTGCGGTTGTTTTTCCGCCCCTAAATGGATGAAAATTGCTGACGAACGAATTAACTGATGTTCTTGCCGTTGTCGTATCCTTGCACGGCGTACAAAAGACATTAAGGATCCTTCACTGAAATTGAATTGACCTCCTTTTGTGCTGCCGCTGCTGCTGCTGCCTGCTGTTGCTCCTCTGTCTGTTCCTTGCTGTTTTTGTGTCGTCGCAAGGATGTTTGTTCGTCGAATGGGATTTCAATAGAACCATAACATCAGACACTATCCAGCGGACGGGGGTGCTGCTGGGGGGTGGATGGTGAGGTCAGATGATGGGAATGAGTGGCAGCTGGAGAATAGAGAGCAGGACTTCTCCTGCAACTCATTCACAATTAGGATGAACATTTGAAATGGTTTTTCTGTGCTGCTGCTGATGGAGGGCGGCCGGTGATGTAAGGACGGCATCTTTGCTTCGGGAGAAGTAAGTGATGAGCGTCAAAGTGTAGTTGGTTGGACTCCTTTGCGGGCTGGCATGCAAAATGCCATTCGAGTGGCCGAGGGAGGAAACAGACGTTTGTTGCACTTCAATCGAAGGGATAGGCATTCGCCCAGGAATTCTCATCAAAGCTGAGAGTTAATTGGTATCGACGATGGACTCAAAGGACCTTTGAGAACTGTTACCTCCGCAGGATCATACTGCATGTGGGTGATAAACATGTTGCCATTGACAGGGATGCAGCTGCGAAGGTGAAGTCGTCTGAAGTCTTTTCAGTCGTGGAGTTGTTATAAACTCTATCTGGTTGGTCTGCCTAAATCTTGGAGAGCCATGCTAATCCTGGTTGTGCTCTCGGGCTGCTTAACGATCGATGGAAGCCCTAACCAGGGACGCCGTTAGTCCCATTTCAGGTTCATGTCCAGGGAGTGCCTCCTCTGATCCTTCCTTATCAAGTTCATCGGCTATCTCATGGTCCGAGATATCCGGGAATTCAGAGAAGACTTGCATTCCTGAACTACCCTGGAAGTGGTTAAGTGGTTTAGCAACGCCTTAAGCACAGCTTGGCTGTCGCAACAGACATTAATACAGGGTGGGCCATCAAGTAGCTTTTTTTTTGTTTTTTAAATCATAGATTATTTTGACACTAACAGCTGTTTCGAAATCTTGACAGAATGTCAGTGTCATGCTGCCGCGGAACGAAATGAGTCGCCTTAGGCTTGTACGACTTGGGGTTGATGGTCGGCTCAACTGAATCTGAGTAGTGCTTGCAGTTCACAATGAGTGCTTGTTGTTCACAAGTGAACAGAAAATTCAAATCTTTGTTCAAAAGGAAGTGACTGCTGTGGAAAGGGTGGAGGTTGGGCTAAGGAGTCTGTAGATGCACCCAGATGTGGACAACACCCACGGTCCGCGTCATCATACGATAGCTGTGGCCGAGAGCATCATTGAACGACTTTTCTTCAAAAATGAGGCTGGGAGCAAGATTCGGTCAACGGTGGGCGTTGCAGAGTCATGTTAACCGATGAACGGCGCGCAAAAGGTCGATTGTGGCAAGGGCTAAATACCCGTACACTGTCAGAAAACTGCGCCTTAGCAATTTTTGAATCAAGAGAAATCTTTTACATATCTAGAATAACACACAGACATTTGGCTTTCTTCGGAAAAGCCGATGGTGACACTTCTTAGTGTAAGTTGAGTCAAAGCAGTCAAGTTCGCCCTCCTTGTGAAGAGGACACCCTCGGTTTTGAGAAGGTTGACTGAAGGAGCTGCATGCTTTCTTGGACAAACGGCTGCTAGGCTCGAGATGTACAGCTACATCGCCAGCAGAGGCCTGGACGCAGATCTTTGAAATGTTGAGAACATCAAGCGGAGATGAAGCCAGCAACATAGCAGAGGGGACAAGATGACGCCTTGCGGGGAGGCCCTATTTACCCACTCCACAATCCACATCCGCAATTCTAGTTCTATTCATTAACATTGCTTAGTTCCATCTACACCGTGTTCTCTTGCCGCCGAATTACACACGCCATCAAAAGTCGCAACGCCAAAAGCCATCGGTACCTGGTGCCTTGAAACCATCAAAGGACGCAACTGCGTTGAACTTGTTAGCCTCGTCCGTCACACAAGCAATAAAACACACCAGCATCGGCGTGTAATATTAATCAGCTCATTTCAAGTTGCACCGATAAGAGCTGGTTGTGACCTGGTTGCCTGGAAAATGCGTCTCAAGCATGAGGCTAAGGGTTTCAGTTTTTGACTCAGTGTAGGTGGCGTATTGGGTTAGTGCGTCGACTCCTATGCAGAAGGTGCCAGGTTCGAATGCCACAGACTTACCGACCTGCATTATTTGGGGCTCCACCTCTTTTGTTTCACTGGCAATGCTCAAAGAGTATTTCTGTCTAGAAAAAAGCTTCTCAACTTCGCCGTTCGGATTCGGCAGAAGACTGTAGGTCCCTTCCACTCGTGAAAGGACAACAGCATGCACAAAACGGGTGGTTGCTGAGAAGCTAGACCCAGCTCCACCTCGGACTGTCGCGACACCCATGGTATTATTATTAGGTACCGTCAGCCTCCAGGCTGGCTTTTTAAGAACTGTTGAGCGATATTGCACGAGGAATAAAAACTGATCACTTTTCCCAATCGACACAACCATCAACATAAACTAACCTCTTGAGTGAAAGAGAGAGTGGCCAACGATCGGGTGAATCAGAGAGGACATGCATTGGCAATCGTCTTTGAATCGCCAAGGGTACTGTCGTTGGTTTACCCGTGGTAGCTTTATTTCTAACTTACTAGAACTTTAACCAGTCTACTGGTGCACAAAAATCTCTATAAGAGGCACTTTTCGATAACAGAATTAACATCACAAATTCTCTTTTTGTTCATCCGTACAAGGAAGGTCTGGCCTCCCCCGAATCGGTCTCGGTCTGATAGACCTAGTGAGCGATGGAAGTTCCTTTGCTCCACAGAGACGCCCCAAATCTCCAACAAACGCGAGTGGCTGCGTTGAAAACCCTCTTACTCTCATCATTTCCTAAACACTTCAAGCTTGACAAACAAATTGCCTCCCCACCCCATCGCTCCCGACAAGTCCACCACCTTCCATTAGGAGCCACCCGCTCTTCAAGAACCCTGTTTGCATCATTCACTCTCCAATTAACGTAGTTCCACCTCGTTAGACCGAAGCGAGAGCACAACACAGCCGAACCCCCGGCCCCAGTCCCCCACCCAGGAATGCAGGTACACAAGCTCACGGGAACACACGCATATCGTTTCATAAAAGGGAAATTGTCGATTTATTTTAATAACATGATTATGAAAATGACTTCCCTTCCTCCTCTCGTTCGTCCTTTTGGAATGTGCTCTCGCCCATCCCTCGCTTGGTTGGCTGGAGGGTGGATGACTGTGGATGCCTCCACGTCGAGCCACGGCAGGTGGTCGCATGCGATGTTGGCAAGTTGAACAAATGGAACGAATTCCACTCCAAAACAAACTCACTGCAACTGAATTCCGACCGTGGCAACGGCAAGGAGTACAAAACTACGCCCAGCCATGAATCCATGGTCTTCACGTGTTGCAATGTTGCGGCAGTAATTATTGCCTGCCTGGTGGAAGTCACTGGAATTTGGAGAATCTTTTCATTTCGGGAGAGAGCCATAAGCGGAAACGGAATGGATATTTTTGCGAATAATTCATTTTCGTGCGTTGGTTGCTAGGGGTGCCATTGTTTTAATTGAATGACGCGAGGAATGCTCGAGGGATCTTTACATTCAAGGGCACTTACTTCCTTTCGACATTCCTCCGAGAGTTGCTGCTGGGAACTTCGACGACCAGTGGCTTGTTGTCATAGAAACCGGATAACCGTCCCCAATTTGAGCCACTCCCAGAGATCACAGTTCGAGAGCCTTCCACTTGAATGTGGCCACCCTCGAGGACATGAAATAATCAGCTTGTGTACGGTGAAAAACAAACCTAAGCCTTTACCCCACTCAAGACTGGTTTGCACTCAACAAGCTTTTCGTTTCGATGACCCTTCAGTTCGTCCGGCCCGGCTCCTCCACCCTCCAGTTTCCCTCCCTTCGAAACTTATGTTAACCAATTTGAAGACCTTTTTAGAGAGAAGCCATCCACCTTTGAGGGGGACACTTTTTTCTCATCGTCATAATCATTTCCCGGAAGGACCGGCGCCATTCAGGTGAACTCTTTCCTCCCGATCTGCCTCAAATGCATGACCCCATTAAGCAGGAATTCACGTGTAATTTGAATAAATTTCTCAGCGCTCAAGTGTCCCTGCCCTCCTCTCCCTCCCCTCCTCGACCCTCATTCACATCACAAGAGAAAATTAACAAATTTTTGAATTTTTCAATTCGCTTTAAATCGTTCAAAATGAAATTAAGTGCGCTCCGATAAATCAACGAACAAGAATTCCGAATGCGCTCCGCTCTCTTTTCAGTGAAATATTCCATGTCATACGTGCCACAGTGAGTGGTTCGTTTAATTCGGATACAAATTGTGGATGGAAGCAGATAAATATCCGCACGTTCGTCTGTATCCGTTTCAATGACGATTTTTTTTTGTTTCCTCCTGTTTTTCATCTCAAAAGACACAATATATCTTTATTGGATACTGAATCCGACTGAAGCGACTGGAACGACTTGTGTATCCATGAATTTAACGCGACAAGTGCGTTTCATTGTCATTCCATGTGTCCTTGTCTGGCATTGCTCATTTCAATCGATTCATATGGAGATCGCAATGCGGCAATTTTGTGGCTGAATTGTTTGTCATATTAAGCAATAAGAAAGTATTACTCCCACGTGCTTTGGTTGGTAATTTTTGGTTCATTTTGGAGATGTCTAAGATACATATAGTTGCACGCCTGGCTGATCATTCGGGACATTCTGTGAGCACCTGGGAGGGTGTACTTAATGAAGAAAAGTTCGTTTGAGCTTCATTTGCTCATTGGGTCGAGATCTTATGAACCGCTTGCGGGTGTCCTTTCACTTCAGAGGACTCCATTTGAGTCATTTGCAACATTTCAACAAGGTGTAGGATTCCGGAGAAAAATGCTTGGATGTACTGAGATCGGAAAAAGGTGACACTTAGGACTGTGAACAGGGTCCAGCCCAGCCTCCCAGGCCCAGACCTTGAATAGATTCCAACC
Organism: Eristalis intricaria; assembly: GCA_964034865.1. Taxonomy (NCBI): domain Eukaryota; kingdom Metazoa; phylum Arthropoda; class Insecta; order Diptera; family Syrphidae; genus Eristalis; species Eristalis intricaria. The sequence continues at coordinate 5,375,230 of OZ035875.1, read as the reverse complement.
AAGCTTAGGTTAGGGTTAGGTAGGGGGGCTGCTAGTGCATTCACCAGCACACTTAGATCATGTTGGTCCATTGTGACACCCCTAGTCAGACTACTGCCACTGCGAGCTTATTAACTTGGTCCAACCACGTCATCCTGGGTCTGACAAGTGGTTGCCTCCCCAATGGAACCGCATTCCACGCTCGCCTCGGAAGTCGTTTATCGGCAACCCGATAAAGGACAAAAAGTCGTACGGACCCATATCTCTGCTGCTACTGAATTCATCACCGCACTCATGTTGATCCATTGTGATAGACACAGTCAGGCTACTACCACTGATTGTCCACACCAGTGATAGTGCCATTAATATGCACTATCCAACGGCAAATGGTGATTGGAACAGATTTGAAAACCAGATAAAAGCGTTTTAACTTTGCTTTCATGGGATTCGAAGCGGATCCCACTAACCAGGGGCAGGCACTCTACCATCCAGTCGTCAAGCAATCCTATCAAACTTCCTGGCAGGATGATTCAATCGAAGAGCCTGAGCAATAGCTGGCTTCCAAGGCTGACGTTACTAGCCAGGCTTCGCCCAGTCACCAAGGTCAAGCTGTCTTCTCTCCGAGATGGTCTTCAATCCGAAGATCCGGTCTTTCTCTCCCTCTCGAGCCAGGAGACTTGGATTCGATTCGTTCCTTTGAGCCATCTTGATGATGCCAAGCCGACTGTAGTCGATGGATTTTTGCCTTCCAGATTACATCCACATCTTGGTACAGCATCTTAGAGTTCGCTGTTGTGGCTTCTCCATTCGCCTCCCTTGCAAACAGGAGCTTATAGGCGACCTAGAATTTCGACGTCACCAATAAACCGCTCTTCTGTTTTGATTAACGTCTAACATTCTGCTCCTAACAGCAGGACCGGCAAAAGAGGAGTTTGTAGAGCATAGTCCTCATAATCCGCAATCCACAATCTTTAGGCTCAAGAGGCAACTGAGTAGAAGAGGCCTCTCTCGAAGGACCCAGCTTGATCATTCCAGTCCGGCTCTATGGCGCGGAAACATGGACAATCTCAAGAGCGGATGAAGAAACCCTAGGTCTTTTAGAGAGAAAAGTTCTGCGTTCAATCTTTGGTCCTTTGGTCTTGGAGAAGAAGCACTTTACTGTACTGTACATGAGCCTAGCCAGGCGTCTTCGGATCCAACGCCTAAGATGGCTAGACCACGTTGATCGCATGAACAAGATTGCTCCAGTCCGAAGAGTATTCAACTCCGAACCAGTGGGATAACGCAATAGAGGACGACCACGGAACCGATGGCGCACCCAGGTGGAGAAGGACCTCAGCCAACATGGCGTGCGCAATTCGAGACAGCTGCCTGAAGATCATGCCAGCTGGAGAGCCTTGTTGACTGAGGCCCAGGTCTACTCGCCGGACTGTAGTGCCACCAGAAGAAGGAGAAGAAGAGCATAATCTTGGCCCTTCGAGTTGCCTGAAGATCATGCCAGCTGGAGAGGCTTGTTGATTGAGGCCCAGGTCTACCCCCCGGACTGTAGCGCCACCTGAAGAAGGAGAAGAAGAGCATAATCTTGGCCCTTCGAGTTGCCTGAAGATCATGCCAGCTGGAGAGGCTTTTTGAGTGAGGCCCAGGTCCACCCGCCGGACTGTAGCGCCACCTGAGGAAGGAGAAGAAGAGCATTATCTTGGCCCTTCGAGTTGCCTGAAGATCATGCCAGCTGGAGAGCCTTGTTGATTGAGGCCCAGGTCTACTCGCCGGACTGTAGTGCCACCTGAAGAAGGAGAAGAAGAGCATAATCTTGGCCCTTCGAGTTGCCTGAAGATCATGCCAGCTGGAGAGCCTTGTTGATTGAGGCCCAGGTCTGCCCCCCGGACTGTAGCGCCACCTGAAGAAGGAGAAGAAGAGCATAATCTTGGCCCTTCGAGTTGCCTGAAGATCATGCCAGCTGGAGAGGCTTGTTGATTGAGGCTCGGTAGACCTCACCCGGACTGTAGCGCCACCTGAAGAAGGAGAAGAAGAGCATAATCTTGGCCCTTCGAGTTGCCTGAAGATCATGCCAGCTGGAGAGCCTTGTTGACTGAGGCCCAGGTCTACTCGCCGGACTGTAGTGCCACCTGAAGAAGGAGAAGAAGAGCATAATCTCTGCCCTTCGAGTTAGGAACATAGAGATCAATTTTTTCGACAAACCGAATGAGGAGCAGGTAGTACCTCGAATCGCCACTAAGATGGCATTTGTTGGATGCGTGAATGCCCCGAGTTCGACTAACCCTTTCAAATGTTGTGCGGCCTCATCATTGTAGCTGTTGACCGTGATGTTTTGTCCCAGGTGTTGTATGACAGAACGTTTCTTGGTCGAAAGCATATTTCGCTTTGTCCTCATTAACCTCAAGATCAGGTCGTTTTTCCGATTCTTCAATCACAGTGAAAGTGCCGACGTCGATGTCATCTGCGTACTCCAACAGTTGAGCTGACATGCAAAATGTAGTACCTGCCGTGTCCTTGACAGTTCTCCCTCTTCATCAGGACCAAATTGAAGAAATCACACGGCAGCTCATCTCCTTGCCTGAATGAGGTCCATGTTGCGAATAAGTTTGAAGTCCTAGATCCGAACTGATGGTGCACGGCGTTTGTCTGACGGTGGTGCAACACCCACTTTGTTGTCGCCTGCTGTCGTATTGACAGGACACTTCAAAGTCTTCTTCAAGATTTGCCCTAGTGTGAATTTTTAGTCCTTAGTCCATTTCCTGTGCCGGAAGCCACTCTGGTAAACACGCAGGCAAACAGACAGACGCTTCACATAGTACGCTGGACAGGACCTGATTGATGACGGTGAGCAGGGACATGAATGCTTGCCACTGGCGATTTAATTTAAATATAATCTCCAACAGAATCACCCCCTCTTCACATTTATCACAACCTAGGGAACGCGTTCAATCTGTGGTCTAGTAACCTGTACTTTCTTATCAGGCCAACGCCTTCCTCGCAGACGGGACCATATATCATGTAACAAGGAAACAAGTCGTCGACGATCCAGTCAAAGGCCGATGTAGGCGCTGCCACATCTATTGACTTACTCCCTCATTCAGGAACATTTCCTTTAAACTCCCACATCCTGCACCTCGATCTAATTCAATGAGTGGAGCCCTTCGAATTGCTTTCATCTTTATTTTAATTTTAATTAGTGATCCTGCGGACAAACGAAGCACCGTCAAAAGAACCGGTGGCGTGGGAAGAAACAAAGCCGACAGGAAAGCCTTTCATCACGTTTGATGGTGCTTCAAATAGTCCTGCAACGCCTACTCGACCATGGCTGCGACCGTGGGCTGACCAAATCCGATGCTTTAAGAACTGAATTGAACCTCAGTCGTCATGTCAGGCAGGGAATTACGTCTTCTCGTTAGCTGCCCCTTCTTTGAGATGCTTCAGATAGCCACAAAAATTCATGGATTATCTGATTTAATTAGCGGCTGAAATTCTTTGACAACCCGAGAGGGTCATTTTGAGCGAGCGGTTGAGAGGGGCTGTACAGTGAGTCGAATGTGGCTCATAAGTGAGGAGGGCACAAAAATCGACTGCTTCTCTAAACGTAACCAAGGGTTGCTCCTTCAGCTTCAATCAATTTCACGCAAACTCGTGTACGACTTCAAACCACAACACAGCTGACTAGGAGGCTTAAAGGCCCCCCGTTTTCCCCTTGTTCCCATTCCGATGTCCAGAGACACGTGGTGGCAAATTTAATTAATTTGCAAGCACCCCCTCTCAAGGCAGCCAGAAATTTCCCAAAACAATTTTTCCATCTGCCAGCGAAAATGTTTTTCTTTTCCCGCTCCACTTCCGCCTCGGCCGAAGATGTATCCACTTGTATCCTTGTATCCCGGCGAAGCAATTTATTCAAATTATTCACGGAGTGGTGATGAATTGGTCCCTCACCTTCGCCGCTGAGGATCTGTCTGCTTTCCCTCTGACCGCTGCAGCCCCGACTCCTGCCCCGACGCCTGTCAGCCCACGAGAATGGTGTGACAATTATTTGGTAACAAGGAGTCCCATCATGAATCCAGCCAGAGATATCTGCTGAACGTGACCCGTCCTCGCTGCTCGGGGGGGTGTGTATTGACTTTTGATGTGCGCTGGGATGGAGTGCGCGATGGCGGTGCAGGCCATGACTGGAATTCTGCCCCCGGACACGTCGACCCAATAAAAGACGTATGCCACCATTTCTGTCGTGTGCCTAACGGTAAGTGCTACGCAAATTGTCGAAAATGTAATCGCCAAAGCAAACATGAAACTTAGGTTGCGTGCAGTTTTGGGGAATGACTGGGGGAAAGGGAGGGAGATCCGCCGGAAATCAGAATGTCTCCCACTGGGGGGAGTGATGTGCGGTGTGTGCGAAAGTTTGCCAGGAATGGGGTTCTTAGAGACGTTTATGGCGCGTGGATGGGCCTCTTGGAGCGAGTGGCAATTTAGCTTGTCCCCGCAGCTGACTCAGGCAACTCGTGTTGGGCAAGTACACCGATGATCTGGGTTATGGAACGCCCCTCAACTTTGATTTTACTGCCGCCTGCTACAATTTCGTGCATAAAGTCCAAGTGGGTGATGATTGAAGGCAGACGGAGACGATGTGGATGTTGACTCTGGGATTCAACGGTTTCGTGGTCAGCGACGCAGGGACATAGCCAACCTGGAAAGCGGCTGAAGATGCCTTTAATAGGGAGAATATCAAACTCTTGTCCTTGTTTGCCTTGATAGTGGTTTACTCGAGTTGTACCGATCCAACCCACATTGTGGAGTGTGTAGCTGACCTACGCTCGCTCTTATATCGTCACTGCCTCCCACCAAATGTGGCACTGCATACTACTTGTCATAAACAAAAGCATCTGTTCTGTCTGAAGGCGAATTAAGCTGATTCAATTAACTTTTGTTGGAATATGTGAGATCCTTGCACTCTTTCTTGCATAAAACTCATAAATGACGGTACATCTCCCTTGTCCTATGCTCATTGTCAAGGTCATCTCCTGGCCTACAAATGTGTCCTTTGTCACTTTTTCGTAGGACCCACCCTTTCTGAGATATCAGCCATCCAAGCGATACCCTCGAACACTTCCGATGACTGCCTCTGTGGAAGCCAATTTCTGAGGTGAAATGCTTCGCTTTGCTGCCGACTTTTTGGCGAATGTAAAAAAATGCATTTTTCCGCCAGGTACATCAAGAAAATTGCAGATATCTCAAAAACGACTAAAAGAAATCAAATGAAATTCCACACACGTCAAGGGCATAAAACGGGCTGTGCAAATTGTGAAGATTGTCCTTGAAGGACATCCTGTTCCAAGGATATTTGGCATACATCCTTTAACTGCCATGTTTCTCCAAGAAGTCCTTGCAGCACGGGCTCAATGATTCGCTTTTTTTGAAGGACTCTTTATTGTCTACAAAATCGATCTTAATCTTTTTTTGCGTGGGATGCATGGTTTTTGTGATAATTCAAGTCAAAGCGGATGTCACCATCCTGCTGCTGGAGACTGTGTTTTTGAAAACCCGTTTTCCCCGCCACACCGACTGGTTCAGGACAATGGTCGTCTTAGGCGAATATGGGGGGCGGTGGAGGGAGAAGGATAAGAACATGATTTCCGTTGTCAAGCTTCTTTTCCCTTGTAATAGGATGTGAGCAGACTTGTAACGTGCATCTGAAAGTGGATTCTCTCGTCGTCGTTGCCGTCGTCCTCGTCGTCTATTGTCAGCAACTCAAGGATGTCTGGTGTGCTTTGGCGACTGCATAGACTTCCTGTGAAATCTATCATCATCCACCTACACTCCATGTGAATGCAATAAATCGCATTTTTTCGACGCCTGAAAGTGACGCGCATCCATGACCATGAAGTCAGTCAAAAGAAGGAAACAAGGAACACTGCTCTGTTTATCGATTGAAGGCGTAAGTGTACTGAAATTCAAGGTAATTTTGTTCACTATCTAACCTTAAATTACCACCGTCTACACGATGCGCTGGATCCCCGTCTGCTTCAAACAGGTCGTCATCCGAAATTCAAATTAATTTAACGACAACTGCACGGATTCCCTTTTAACGAAATCCATTTTCAAGGTAAGCTCACACACATGCCGGGCGAAACTTTTTAATGAGCCTCAGCGGCCACGGAAGTTGAAAACACGCCATTATCAGCCGCAGCCGGACGGTGGAAAGAAGCGCCGCGCCGGCAGTTCAAATTGAATCAATAACAAGATTTATCAATTCCTCGTCTTGTCGGAATGCTCGGTGGCGCTGTTAGCCTAAGAAGAGGGGCCAGGGGCATGTCAGATTAGATGTCAGAGAAAGCAGAACAATTACCGTGCGCCTCTGCGGACGAACTTTGATGTTCGCCGGCATGGTCACTTGGGGATGAATACCGTCACTCACAACGGTGGCTGGGCATTCTTTCTGTTCGACTTCTAGAGACGTGTATCCACACCGTCCCCGTTGCGTGTCTGTAAATAGACGTGTATTTCTTCTGCAGACACGTCTCAGGAGGGGAAAGCGCACGCAGGTGAAAAATATCATTTTCGATTCTCTGGTTCATCAATCTTTCGGCAGGACGAACACCGCCGCGCCGCCAGTGGTGACGAGAGTGACAGACCGTACGTTCCCGGATCCCCAGAAAGGATTCAAGGCAACGAATGAAATTTCGCATTTCTTCTTTTGCTTTCCTGTTTTTTTTTTTGAAAGGAGATTGGCGTGGGAATAGATTCCTCAGGTGCTGAGGACGGAGATGGGTTATTAAATTTGATGTCACCATCAGGAGGGAAGATAAGCTCAACTGAACATGATTCCTCGTGTCGTTCGTGAGATTTCACGAGACGTGACTGAAGGACTGATAATGGATTGATGGCTGAATTCATTGGAATGTTCGAGAGTGTCCTTGCGATTCGATTTATTTCAACACAGTCCCGGCGGGAAGCCTTCAGGTTGGAATACACTTGGTCGGAGGATGAAGAGATACGCTTGCCGACAGGAACAGTCAACAAGAGAACAAGAGACACAACTTCAGACAGGAACTGTCAACATCATCATTATTTTCGTTACATTTTGACTGCTTGTTGTGATGGCTTCTTGAAGGTTATTTAAGGAATTGGCACTTGGCTGAGGAAAGCTATGTTTTGAAGGTTTATTCTCGGATTTTTGTTGTAAACTATTTCCCGTTCACAGCGAGTCTGGCTACTCCATCAATGGAAAGCCTTTATATTTGGCTTCCCAAGGGTTGGCAAATGCACTGCCAATGAAGCCAAGGCAGCTAATCTATATAAAATGGCATGAATGCTTCTTCACAATAAAGCTAGACTTAATTTCGTATCCCACGCCGTTCTTGTTTTATTTTAGTTCCTTTTCCTATCATTCTTATCTGGTCGCCCTGCATTACCGACACACACGTGTGACAAGCATTTCATCCGAGTCATCAACCACATCGCACGAGTGCGGGCCGCAATTATGACATAATCAACGTCTTCTCTTGTACCTCACAGGCCGTCGACCGACGTGCTCTTCCCCTCATCCCAACAGGACATCACTAACTACGAACTTTGCAGGGACCCCCGTCTAAATGACATCATTTCGTTAATGGTTCGGCGCCGTCCCTTTGGGTAGCCCCGAAACTTCTCAAAAAAAATTAAACAATAAATCAAATGCCTGCTGAAGTTTGTTTATCTGAAAGCTTTTAGGGCTCGTTGTGTTGATGGCAAACAATATCCATTCATCCACCCATCCATCCACACATTCAGTCAAGACACTCTAGCACTTTGCGGTGTCCTGACAGAGTTCGCTCTCTTCTTTTACTGTGAACCATAAATATAAGCAAATAATTTTACTGCCCCCCGGGCATCGACGCGGCGCATAACTTGCATCTGCTCCATCTCTGGAGTATCGTCATAAATTAAGACCGCTTTTCAATAGCGGCATTGAGAGATGCTCGTAAAATGGCCGCAGATACAGCAGTCTAACTTCTAGGATATCCTGAAGAGCACTCGCTTCCGGGTGCCTTTTGTGGCGGGCAACAGTCTGGGAGAGGAAAAGTTATGCTGACTACTTTGCGAAGGGAAGTGCATACCTGCGCGGACGTTTCATTATGCCAGCGACATCGAAGGGAAGCCGGGTGCGCCGCGATTTGGTATTGTGTTCACGTTTGACATATCCACTCGATGAGGGAGTGCTCGAGGCGCCGTTCAGGGAGGATTGTGTGTCGGCCGAGGGAGACGGAGAGGACGGACGGTTTTCGAAAGTTAAAGTAGAATACTTCGTTGTGATGGTTGCTAGAGGCGTTGCTAGAGGCGTTGCCTCGAAGCGACGAGAGTGATGTATAATTAGGACAAATTTAGTTCTCGACTTGGATGGATGGGTTGGGACGTAAACTTTTGCTTTATGGACCACCCGGACGGAGTGGCTTTCTTCAGTCATGAGGAAGAGGAGAGGATTTGGAACTTGCCTTCAAGATATCAGCAAGACATCGACTTTAAGGGACGCCTACACACTTCGTGAAAGTAGAAGAAGTAGAATACCTCTCTTCAGATCAATCACCTGCAATCCTTGTGAAAAATTAAGGAAAGTGGAATGTACGCCGAGATGGACAAATATCAACACTGACTGGAAAAGTTTTAGACATGACTGTGAGGAAAATATATGCATAGAGAGAATGTTTGCTAAAACGGGAACTTGAGAAGCTTATTAGAAAGCCGCTTGGAAATATACTCCTCGCGGGAATAAAATAGCCAAATGCAATGAAACAAATCTGCCGCCAGAAATAAAAGAGCTTGTCCTCGAAGAAGGGAATGCACGCAGGAAATGGCAGAAGTCACGCGATCCACAACATGAAACGTACTTAAGTCGTCTGTGCAACCGAGATTTTAAAAACCATGACATCAACTGTCGACTTATTTTGAAGGCCTAACAAATGAAAAATGTGCAAGCTACTTCCTCTGGAAAGCAGTCAAGCCCCAAATTCTGATTTGCGCTAATGCGGACGAAAAGTGATAAAAAAAAACGGATTTCTTTATCGAGCATTTGGAGGAAACATTTCAGCCTTTTGATGGACAAACTTTGGTCCATGTTTAGCTACTAAAACCGACAGTTCTAGAATTGAAAGGGTGTGAGGGGGTAATCGAACTCTGTCAGGCACTGAAAAACCTTGAAAACAACAAGGTTCCTGGCTACGATCTAAAAACCGAACAAATCCTCAAGAACTTGCTGAAAAAGACGATAATAAGACTACTCTATTTAATTAACAATATCTTTAGGCTATAATATGTGTCAGACTCATTGAAGTGATAATGGTCTGATAATGGTGTTGCGGAAGTGATAATGGTCTCAAACCCAGGGAAACCGATCATGATCATCATCTTCTGACCCGCATGATCCACTCATGGGGTCGCGGGGGTAAAAAGCACGCACGATCTCCATTCAACTCGATCCTCAACCATCGACTCCAACTCATCAGGAGTCATGCCCAAGCTAGTTTATTAACTTGGTCCAACCACGTCATCCTGGGTCTGCCAAGTGGTTGCCAAGTGGTTGCCTCCCTAATGTAATCGCATTCCACTCTCGCCTCGGAAGTCGTTATCGGCAACCCAATAAAGAACAAAAAGTCGTATAGACCCATATCGCTGTTACTAGGTAGTCGGGGCTGCTACTGAATTCATCAGCGCGCTCATGTTGATCCATTGCGATACCCACAGTCAGGATACTACCACTGATTGGCCACACCAGTGATAGTGCCATTAATATGCACTATCCAACGAGATAAAAGCGTATTGACTTTGCGTTCACTGGGATTCGAACTGGGGAGCCCACAAACCAAGGGCAGCCACTTAACCAACTGCGCCATCCAGTCGCTGATTACCAATTATATCCAAAATATTTGAAAAACTTTCATCCCAAATTTATCGAAGAGAAGAGCTTTAGAGGAGAAAAAAGATCCTGCCCAACCGCCCTACGTGACATTTCTCAAGCCTTCAACAAAGTCAGGCATGAAGGCCAAAAAGCCAAGCTAAGCAGTCTTCTCCCGAAAAGCTTTTATAAGATCATGTCTCGATAATAGCACGTTTCAATTCAAACACGGAACTGATTAAACTCCGATTTTAAGGAGATCCGAGAAGGAGTTCCTCAAGCGTGTGTCCTCGATCCCACATTATTTCTGTTGCACCCCAGTGACATACCTCAAACTGAGGGAACTGTTGTGATTCCATTTGCGGATGACACGGCTATCCTGCAAGCGGGTGTAGATCATTTGATTCCACAGATAGAAAACTTCAACGAGTTCTAGACAAGACACACAAGTCTACAAATCGTTGGCGCATTGCTCCCAATGAGACAGAACCAACGCATGTCAATTTTACTTACAGAAATACTTTTACTTACAGAAACTTACAGAATCAATACAAATACCATACGCTTAAGAAGCTAATATCTTGGCATGACTCTCTGCAGAACTAACTTATGTCCTGAGTGCCCCAGCTCTCCCCAACTGTACCCCTGTTGCCGTGCTTCCTTCTGAACTGTTCTACGCCACGTACTCCTAGGATCGTAGCGCTTCCTGCCGTCCTGAGTATGCGAGTTCCATTGCATCGCTTGGTTAGCTATGGATCTGCCACCCTTTCGGAGAGTGTGACAAATCCACTGCTTCGTCGCATGGTTGTGTCTATAGGCCCATGATCCATTCTCTTTTAAAGTTGTTCGTTAGAGATACGACATGTTGAGCGTATGGACAACTCAACTCCGGCCTGAAAAGTCTTCGACTCCGAACCCGTGCCACAACGCAACAGGGGACGCCTGCGTTTAAGATGGCGCACCTAGGTGGAGAAGGACCTCAACCAAGTTGGCGTGCGACACTGGAGGCAACTAGTCGGAGACCGTCCTAGTTGATGAGGCTTGTTGGATGAGGCCCAGGTCCACCCGGACTGTAAATCCCAATAAAGAAGAAGAAGTATAGATACGTATAGATACGGCTTGACACCCTCCAGGTACCACATCCATATAGTGGCATGGATTTAATGTTGGATCGGAACAGTCGTAGGTTGGTGTTTGTGCTGATTCTTGGTCTGCGTATGCGGTTGGCTATATCCAGTTCGGTTAGGCCATCGGTTGGTATTGGCCAACCGATATGCATTGCTGGACAGACGGTTGAGGAAGTAGAGAGTTTTAAATAACAACCAATGGCGGAGTTAATTAGTTTGGTCTTAGGCTGATCATTTCATGGCCGATCCAGTGGGCACTGATCGAAGCTCAAGAATGTAAGAGCCTCTAAAAATCTTAGGCAGCCACTTTAAACAACGGCGTGTTTGGTTGAGGGATTGGCGATGTTTCTGAAGCGGAGTGACGGTGTTTTTGTGGCAGTCGACGCCACACGCAACACAACAACATCCACACTCCCTACATCGCCTACACACTGAGGACATGTCAAATCAAAGTTGAAACTTCTTCGAAAGACTTTAAGGTTCCAAGACCTTCCCTCCCCAACTGTCCTTTCAATTCCAACCCCAACTCCATTGAGCCATGTCCCATGACAAACACAATAACTCAGGCGCAACGCCAACAATGTGTTCCACAAACAGTCTGCAGGATGTCCCCAGCGCACGGAGCAACTCCAAGCAGAGCTAATTTTATTTCCCAACTCATCCGGATCGCAAATCCAATGCATATCAGTTAGCTAAATGCATATCCTCTTAGACGCACGAAACGGAGCATGTTACCAAAAGTTGAACACCCACCTCGACTTCTTCCTTCTTAGCCGCTAAATTCTATTAGGATAATGGCTTCTGCAAATAATATTCAAAAACTTTTAAATAATTCCCCCCAGACAGTCAGAGGTGAAGCTCTTCTCGCCTTCTTGCGCGTTTTGCTGGCTACCCCCCTCCCGGCGCACCAACCGTGACGCCATTAAATGTGGAACCCATTCCGCGCCGAGCTGTGGGCCGACACCCCGTCGAAAATGATAATAGAATCCTTGCATCTACATCGTAAGTTCAGCGTGGGCGGTGGTGGCTGTGGGGTAGGGTGGAAACTTTTGCGGTGCATTTTGGCATTGGCAAGGATTAAGGACACGTACACATCACCTCAAAGAGTATCGGCTACCACGACTGTGAGCACAGTGTCCTTGGACTCCATTTTATCGCATCAGCAATTTGTTAAAGGTAAGCATGATGTTCGTAGAAGTGAAGAAAAATAAACGTCAACCCAGCCCAGCCCAGCTCAGCTCAGCAACCACAGGATACATGCAAATTTCCTCAGGATTAAGCAGTCAAGCGTACTCCTGGCACTCCCCGACTTGGGCTACAAGTTTTCAACTTTTTGTTGTATAATGACTCAGGGCGGGATTACATCGACCCACCGAGGAACTAGTGCTTGTTAACATGTGGTTGTGGCTGTGACTTAGAAGCCAACGTCTAGGGTGTCACAATCGAGGCTGGGACGGAAACTTTGCCAAAGAACACCACTCTTTGTGGGCGGAAAGTCAACACAGCCACGCGTGCGGCTGTGCTGGTGTGTGTGTCCGGCATGAGTTTGACCAAAGTGCATTTCAGGGATTTTGCATAAGAAACTTTGAACAACCGTCACCAGTTTCGTCTTGAATAACGAGGGTGAGTGTTGTAAACTTGCTGAGTAATGGGAACTACCATCCCAGCGTGGGGCTGAGGCGGTGCGGCTTCGAGAAAGTTTGATAAGTATCCGGTTCAGTTAGTCTATCGTAATGAACATCAGATGGAATTTCGAAGAATCCATGATTCAAGTGGTGTTCCGTTCGGTAACAATGTGTCGGGTGCAGTATGAGTTATGTGCAGGAGCAGTTGGAGGTGCATGGCGACGAACAAATATTGCTCGTGCACCACTTGAGGGCATGGATTTTGTTTGTTGAAGCTAAGCCACCTTGATGAGTGTCGTACCGTTCGTGTTGCCTTAGAGAGGTGGGGAGAAAGATGTTTCGCTGGGAAAGTTCGGGTAATCTAGGACCTTGGACGAGTTCTGATGATTTGGCAAAAATTAAATCAAAGTCACGGCAATCTTTGAGAGAGGAACTGCATTTAAAATTTTGGCAGGTATCCCACTTGACATTTATCTTCACTGACTCGCATATTCCACTTAACGGAGCGAAGGAGCGAGGCAGAAGGATTTCCAGGCCACTCGATCCTCTGTCATGGACTAGAGTTATGACTGAGAGAGTTGACCTGAGTTATGACCAAGCCGATCCAGGCAAGAATTTGGACTTGGTCTAATCACTTCGTCTTGGGTCTGACAAGTAGGTGGCCATCTACCTGATGTAATCGCATTCAAGACCGGCCTCGGAATGGGTACATTCGTGCCACGTGACCAAATCATCCAAGCATCGCCCTTTCAGCAGCTGTTCAACGCTCAACGTTCAAGCAACGTTCAAAATCGTTAAAAAAAAAACGGACATTCTCAAACGGGTTCCAAACTGTTCCAACTTTCGGGTCAGGCACTGTCCTCCTCCGGGGCTTACGGGAAATGTTTAAGGACGACGCCGTATTTCAAAAATGATCAAATCAGTCTCGGTACCTTATCTCTTTGAAATTCGAAGGTGTTGCCATGTCCTCCGGGCACCACCTTTCTTCAAAGCTTGTGCAGGACTCTATCAGGACCTTATCAAAAATTTAGAAAGAGGAACAACGATAACATTTTTTGAAGTCCTTTAACTGATAGTTGAGTTTAATGTCGTTTAAGACTGTTTCTCAATGGCACCTGAAGGGTGACCAGACAGGAATGATAGCTTTTCCATTTGTTATGGTTGAGCAGCTGTCAAAGTTACCAATGACAGACAGCTCTCAAAATATTCAGAAACATTTGCCATTTTATCACACATCGTATCAGCCTTGTCAAACGTGGGAATTTATTAAAAAAATAGTTTTAAATTCTATCTCAATTGTAAATACGCAACGTGCATTTTCTTGTAAGCTCAGCCGTCAGCAAGGCTTGAGTGTGGAGGCAATCCGTCGTACGGTGGAAAAGGTGGGTCGTACGGTGAACACTCTTTTGGACCTTAAGCCACCAACCAGACAGAGATTGGAAGGAGATGAAGAAAACATAGCTGACGAGACGGCCAGTCTAGTTGGTGGGTGAAGTTCTAAAAGGGTGTACTCACTTTCCAGGATGAGACTCGAGTCCACTTGAGTTTGTTCCACTTGAGCAACAAATACGACTTGCCTCACGACGAAGTTAACGATACGTACGTATCAACAGCCGAGTCAGAATTCATTTTTCAATAATTTCTGCATGCTCGGCAAGCGAGGAACTTCCTTTGTGGAACAGAACGAAGGCTTGCGTAAGTCCAGTCAACAATGACTAAATCTAGACATCAGATCAAGGTCGAAGGCTGTATGACTGGGGGAAACGGTACTCAACCAACCAGTCGTTGCAGCCAGTACCGAACAAGAGGTCATCCACAAGGCGGCACCATGGGACCTTATTTCTTTCGACTATGACTGCTACCACTTCTTTGGTAAAAGTGATACAATCCGTTGGTTGATGTTCTTTGGAATGTCTGCTCGTTTAGCAGATGCAAGGTGTTAAGGAATTGTTGTCTGGTAGTCGGCCTTCTCAAGTCCCCGATATCTAGCAATGGCCTCTGTGCCACCATGTCCTGCTGTAGAGGGGTAATGAAGGCTTCTTCATAGAGTCTCCTAGTTCTGTGGTACTTCTGACGGTATCTCTTAAAGGTCACATCGGTCTATGTTCGGAGTATGTTTCGACGACCCATAGCTTCGCCATGCTGGTCTTGGATATGGTATGCCATACAGGGAACCCAAATGCTATAATTGGGCAAATGAGATGCTTATTGGTATGTTCTTCTTCTGCATTATTCCATTTGGTTTTCACGTGATCGGGTAGCCGGTGGATTCGACGAAATCTAATATAGGTCACGAGTCGCTGTTGAATTTATGTCTCTTGAGGAAGTTGACGCCTTCTCTTTTCTCGGCCTGCTTATCTGCATGACCTCCTGAAGCTCATGCTTACTGGTAGGTTTGGGGTATTAGTAGTACGTCTTGGCTGCTTTCTTTTCAGCGCTAAACAGCATTTGAGGTGATTGGTCTGACGTGTAAATCCAAGCTTGATCCTTGAGCAACTCCTGCGTTGATGCTCTTGCCTCGGTTGGGTTGGCTGGCTGCCTTCTACCTGGACGGAATACTTTCTTGAATGAAGGCATCTGTAAGCGACTTAAATAAGTTTTGAGGGGAATCCCTTCAGATTCATCCTGTCAGGAGAGGCTGTCTTGACATTCCTCGCAGTGAATTTAGTAGAATTTGGAGAAGTTTCGCAAGGAAGATGAGGCAGTTCTTGGGCAGACAAGACTTATGAGGAATCACATACAGTCTTGGCCAGAACTAAATCAACTCAGACTTCCACAACCGAAAATTGGGGGAGGAAATGTCAGGGCCTAGAGATGTTTCTCAGAACTTGGAGTTGGACCGGTCCATCAAATACATGGAATTATGGTACATTTGTATACAAAGACATCCTGGAACGCGTTATGCTCCTTCATGCACGTCAGCCTTGCTTGCCTCTTCTTGATTTATTAAATGGCTCCTGAAAGATGCCAGACAACCATCAACAGATTTTCGGCGAACTGTCCAAGCGCTTCTTCTTCACTTGGCTTTACAGTCCAGGTGGGCGTAGGCTTCACCCACGCCACATGATAGCGTGTCGCCTTGTCTTTGACATATTTTATTGCGCTTGCTTCTAAGTTTCTCCGGAAGGCAAAAGGTCCTTGGAAGCCATTCATCATCTCGGTGGGTTGTCTTTCTTGGCTTTCCACCTCGGAGTAGACATATTGTATTTGAAGTGGAGCTGGTTGATTACAGAAATGGATGAGCTCATGGTGAACATCTGCCACCCTTCAAGGACTCGTTGAGCCAAGTGAGGCATAGAAAGCGTCCGTATAGCGACGCGTCCCGCTTAAGTCAAACCATCCAGCTTGTCACTCCAAATGGCCGGTGACTAAGAGTTTATTGAACTATCCACCCCGTGATAGCTTGAGTTATCCTTCACCCAGTGTCCTTAACGCCTGCTCTATCTATTTATTTTCACAAACTAATCGATTACGTCCCTTTATCGACCGAACCGAAAGGAAATCCATACACAGACCATGCATCAAAAGCAGCTAACCATCTGCTTCAGCTGACAGTTCCAAGAACCGTGCGTTGTCAACTATTTTTCATTTCTCTCACTCTCTCAACATTTAGGACATGGTCAATACGACTTCGCATCGACGACCAATATCCTTTCTAGACACCACACAACACATTTGTCTCGGGCATAAACACATCCCCGCGCGCCCGTGGGTAACATGGGCGACAGCTGCAGCCACAACTCAGGACAGTTGTGAAGAAGTAAACAAACGCTTGACAGATGAAATTGCTTCGGATTGTATCCATCGGAAGTTTCCTTCCACTTAGAGTCCAGCAGCGGAAGTTATGCGAGTCCTTTTTTGAAAAACACGACGCTTTTAGGAACTGCGAGGCGCATCATTGAGATGGATGGTGTTTGCTGAAATGGGTTCGCTGTCGGTTGAGTCCACGGGGGTGGCTGGCGTTTGTTTGTGATTTCAAGGAACGACCGGCGGTTGGAGATGTTGGCAAACTATTTTATCCGTCACATCATGGGAGCGGTGAGTACTCTGATTCATCTTTTGGCGAGTGTGAGGTGGTTTTCATTCTCTGCTGCAATCGATGAAGGTTGTGGTTGGCCCGCAAGTCATTCTGCCACCAATTCATATCGGAACAGCTCCTAAGACATCCGCAGTGCTAACGAGTTCCGTCGGTCACATTGCACTCTTGCAGCACGTACTCACTGCTCCAGGCCACGCTTGACATTTGCCGCAGACATTCGCTTCGAATTATAATTCCCGAAGTGTCAGCCGCAAACCGCACATATCCAGCGAACTAAATTCGACAGTTGCACACTTCTCCACGCCGCCGTTGTCTCTCTGGTGTGCACTCGGCTGACAGTTGGTAGCTAATTTGCGAAGAATGCGCCATGCATCGGCTCACATTCGGTTTTGCATGCGAAATAAGGGTATCCTTGGCAAGGACATGCACAGTTGGGTATCGATGATTGTCAGGAACGTCGCAGGGTTATTTAATTTGTGCGCGGTTTGCGTTCACGAAGTGACTGACGCGAATGCCGAGTGCCTGCAAAGGCAGGGCGTGGTACGAAGGGCGAGAGTTGGAATGGGCGGGATAGGTTCCACAAGGAGATGTGGCATGTAGCAGCAGTCTGCACTTGTTGTGGAGGATGCTCCGGAAACAGCAAGGGTGTCACGGTTTTGTCTCTCATGAGACATAAAAGACACACATGCACACTGTTGCATCGTGGTATAGTCTTGCACCGTCTTCGTGACTTCCGCCAGTCCAACCCAGCCGCTCTTACGTCACAGCCAAATTACAGGTAAAATATCCACAATCGATAAAACCTCACATGGACATGCGAAAGGAGTCCAAAAATATCTCCAGCCTGACCTCCAACCAACGTTGCTGCTCCAAAAATATCCCATGACCATGGTACGCACTCCTTGTCCAGATAAATACTTAATTGACAGAATTTCTAAGCAATTCGGGGTAAATAATTAGTTTCTATTTCCATTGGCTCGCAGCCAAAAGGGGTGTGGTGCGTAGACAGGCCGACTTCCGACATCAGTCAGTACCGGGCGGTGATGAGATATTCATGAGGACATCCACGTGCTTGAACTGCCTGCAGGATGTATGGTTAATCCAGGAGATCTGTACTCTCTCTCAGTCTCTTTCGATTGTATTGCATGTCATCCGGCACATTTGGGGTATTTTAAGAGTTCTGTGGTCTACGGAAACCATGCCAGACAGGCGATCGGCCATCAGGCAACACACCTTCTCGGAACATAAACAGCTGCTGGGTGACATAGTAGCCGATGCAAGAGGGAAACAGTCGATTATTATTCAATGCTTGGGATACGTATAGAAGTCTAAGGAAAATGCCTTCCCAACTCAACAGGTAAATCTAGCGCTTCCCGGAAAGCAGGAAGATGCTCGATTGCTGACGTCACCGAGGCTCACAGCGACCACCAAGCAGAAATGGCCATCTGCAATGACAAGGAAAGACATCGTTCTATCGAAACTGGAGGAAATGATAAGTTCCATTTTTTTAGGTAACACTGGGTAGGCAGGGAAACTCCCGCACCAGCTGAAACAAGAGATCACCACAGCGTGCGACGCCGCCATGCCATGCCATGAAGAGTAGTCAGTGGCAGGGTCAAGCCGTGCTACTGGTGGAACAAGGAACTCCGAAGACTTAGTGGTAGGTGCATCAAGGCACGGTGGAAATCCCAACGATCTATCGGTAGGGCTGACATCCAAGAACGACTCTGCATTCAAACTAGCTAGGCGGGCATTAAAGAAAGCAAAGCAAGTTGCTTTAAAAGCCTCTGCAACGAAGCGGACGGTGATCCCTGGGGTAAGGCCTGTGCCGAAATGCTGAGAAATATAGTGGAGCATCTCTTTTCATGAAGACCAACCCCACCGCATACGTTACAGGAGATGAGAACAACATGGAAGATATCCCACAAATCATCTTGGAGGAGCTTAAGGCACCGTCAAAAGGGATGAGGGTCATTAAATACCTAGACCAGATGGTATGCCAAGCAAAGCTGCGGTTATGGCGAGTCCAACGCTTTGGAGGTGTCTGCCACCAAGGAGGTGGTTGCCTCTCGCTATGGAACATTCGGACCTTCCAAAAGGAAGCAAGCCTCTGAAAGGACCTTCTTCGTATCGCACGATATGCCTACTAGCTCCAGTGGGGAAAATTTTAGGGAGAATCATATACAACAGGCTCCTCTTTACACCAAGTCATCTCGGACCAACTCTTTAGATTCAACAAATCGCGCTCTACCATCGGTGCCATAAACAGAAAACTGAAGGCAGTTGTAGATATCGTGACGGAAGCTAAAAGAAGAAAAAGGTGCCAGTGAGGAACCAAAAAAGGTAGTTTATGTACCAGCAATAGCGATGGCGTCAAGCAGTACAACGTCACAGCAGTTCCTCAAGGATCGATCCTCGGACCTCTCTTGTGGAACATAATTTACGGCGGTATCCTGCGACTCACGCTGCCAGACGGTGTCAATTTCATGGGGTTCGCTGGCGGTTTACCTGTTGTCACCTTACCCAAACACATTGGAGATAAACGAGGATTTCGTTGAAACCAAATATTGGGTGGAAAATGCTAGCCTGGAACAGCAAGTCTATAAAATTGAGTTGTTTCATAGCCTTCGCTATACCTAGCTTCCGGGTTGCACACCAAATGATCAAAGCCAAGGAATCAGTAAAGCCCATGTTAGTGTGTCAGCAGAAGGCTATGCCAGCAGAAGGATGTTGCCAACCGTGGGTGGACAGGCCCGTAGGATAACAATCCAGAGTGGTTACTTCGGACCTCCTTTACACTGCCGCCGTTTGAGGGAGAACACTTGCAGTGGAAAAACGAAAAAGGCGGATGGCGTAGGTCCACAGGCTCTGCACGATCAGTACAACTTGGGGCTTTAGAACTATCTCAGACGAAGCAGCTTGCGACACGACAACTTGCCTTAAAGCACGGAATAGGATGCGCAGCATGTGATGACGCTTTGCAGAGAAGAGAACTGACTCGTTCATCGTTAGTGACATGATACTATTGGTGTAACATTGGACAGAGACCTGTTCATACATAGTGTGGACTCCGAAAGACAGAAAGACCGAAAGCACAAATGGGAACTTTTGGCGATGGACCATAATTGGTAAACAGCCCGAGAAGTAGATAAGGAGCTCCAATAGCTGCGGAAGAATTAGAGAGAGCTGAAACCGCACACGATAGAGAGAATCAAGGACAGGGATCTAGGGATACAGGATCTAATTAAGTAAGCCCCGAGAAGTAATACCTCACGACACTTCCGCGAGGAGAGTGGGAGAATAGTGGACGGTGTGGATTAGTACGCTGGCATCGATTACGATTACTAGTATCTTTCGAAGATAACCACATCCCTGGACGCAACCAAAAAGAGACTTGTGTGGCGATATCGTCTGGCTTCCAGTCTTTGTTCAAACATACACATTTTCTCTGACCTCTTGAGAGCTGTGTGGTCGCAGCATTACCTCCTGTTTGAGAGAAGAAAGCGTGTCTTGCTCGTCGCCAGCAAGTCTTGAACGAATTTAATTTGCTTCTTCTTCTTTTTCAACACAACGAAGAAGGTGCACGCAATTAAATTTCGAAAACACCCGTTTCTGACGTGTATTTCGAAACCACCCGCTTGACAAAAACGGATCTAAATTGAAATCGATTGAAAAGACTTAATTGTACAAATTTCCATCCATGCTAATGCAGTCGCATGTTGCAGCTCACATTCAACTCTGAATGAACGGAAATAATGACTTCAAATCGACGAAATGGAACTGGCAAATGAATTCACATCATTTATTCATTTCGCTTCGTCGATCCCTCTCCCTCTCGCTCTCCCATGCACATTTAGTGCGTTTCAAAGCACAGCATTTCATCCAATTAGATGCCGAAACGAACCCGATTGTATTGAGTTTGATTCAGATGCAAAAAAAAGCGTATAGTTCTCTAGAGCCATTGCCGAACTTAATGGAATTCTATATTTTTTCAGTTCCCTTTCGGAAACTACGTGTGTGTCGGAGAACAGACAACCATTCATCATGGAAGCAGATGGCAGCAGATGGGTCGCGAAGGATGGAATAATACACTGTTCCGTCAAAGTTTATGAATGATTTGATCAGAAAAGGAAATTTAAAAAAAATGTTTGCTCGTGGTCACTGGCGCGTGCATTTTTAGAATCTAAATAATTGATTTCCTCTTCCGGGCAATTAGTGTCTGCAAGCTCATGTGGGGCTTTCGTGTGTAGAATGCGACCAGGACGTGTCCGCGGGCGTATGGGGTTGCAGAGAGTATTGGGATTTTGAATGGAAAAATATCTTGTTTGAATTTCTGGCGACTTGTAATGGAGCTCTACTCGCATGTGTTCATCATGATGTACGGGTCTTGATGCACGTTTATGAGAGGTTTACTTTAATGAGCCTTCCATTGGATTAAATGGAATCGACTTAAACAGCAACAGAAACTACACTCTTGAGCGGAAGAGAGAGTGGCCAACGATTTGTTGAATAACAGAGGATACTTGCTAGAGATTGAAATTGGCACGACATTTAAGGCAACATTCTCCCCGGCTCTGAGAACGAAAAACAATTAAATGGTCACATGCCACCAGACACTATGGTGGATTTGATTTATGGACGAATTGTGATCTAAGCTTTTGTTTTATGGTAGCTTGCCCTAAATTTTTATATTCAAATGTCAAATGCGCCCCACCTGTGAGTGTGTCGCTCTTAAGAACTGCGCACATGAATGGTGATACTTTCAATGAATTCCCAAAGCCCGGGAGTCGAAGATTGCGGTTCAAGAGAACCCTACTTCAAACATTTCCTCGCTATCAAGTCTGCTCAAATCATTTTAGTTCATCGCAGCACATGTCCTTTCAGGAAAAATGACGAGCTTCGTCACCAAACAACTTCGCTACTCGCTCAAACTTACAAACCATCTCTATGCCCACGAGCCGGTGAAAATCTCCAAGAAGACACTATGAATTACAATGTTCAGCAAACCTCTATCAATCAATAGCTCCCTCAACACGTAGCTTTCTTCATCTTTCATCTCCGCCTGACTCTCCAGTCCGAGTTAGATGTGAGCCAACTTCCCTCTTTATCCAGCACGGTCGTGTGCTAGTTGCTAGTTGCTTTCAGCTACGCTATGTGCAGCATTTCCAAATATGTAAGCCACCGGAGGTGATAGTCTTTCTTAACGCGTTTTCCTTCGGGGATACGTAGGTAAGCGGGCAGGACACTGAGACCATGTTTGTTCATTGTGACACCCACAGTCAGACTACTGCCACTGATTATCGATTACCACACGACTACCACTCCAGTGATAGTGGCGTTAATTTGATCCCAACGGCAAATGGTGACTGGACCAAAACCAGTTAAAAACGTATTAACTTTGCTTTCACCAGAATTCGAACCGGGGACTCCACTAACCAAGGTCAGGCACTTAACCAACTCTGTCATACAGTCGCCTCCCGAGGCTAGGGTAATGAAGAGGAAAAATAAGTGACTCCTCTCTGCCTCTACCACTCACTCAATCTGTGCCATTTGAGACTGGGGATACACTTCTTCCAAGACGTGGAGGATCTAACAAAAATCCCTCTTACCACGCTTATTGAGATTTCCGGACAGCTGTGCGACACACTGACACATGACGGGTGCGAGGAAGGTGTTGGGAGGAGAAATTCTCCTACGGGGTTCACAATGTGTCCATCAGGATCTAAGTGAGACGTGCCCTACTGGCTTACCCACTTGTCTAGTGACCGACTTTGATCGAGCAGCGAGCACACTCGTCATCCTGTACAGCCCGACGAATTTAGCAGGGATGCCAAAACTAGACGTGGCTCTAGAAACGCTATCACATGCGGCTTTAAAATCCATAAGCCGATGACGGATATCGACTTCTTGGGTTTTTTTTTTCCAGGATCTGCCGGCGTGCGAACATTTCATCTACTGTCGACTTTCCTGGCCTGAAACCACACTGATATGGGCCAATCAGGTTGTTGACAAAGGGCTTAAGGTGTTCGCATAATATGGCTGATTGTTGTTGTGCAGTTGATGATGTCTCCTTTCTTGTGAAGCGATGCTAAGATTCCATTCATTTGGCATATACTCATCTGACAAGTTCTTAGAAATGAGTTGGTGTATGCCTTCTTCTAACTCATCTCCAGCTGCTTTGAACAGCTCCTACTGTTGGCCGTCAGGTCCGGCAGCCTTGTTGGATTTGTGTTTGAATACTGCTATCCTTACTTCGTTTTGGTCAGGTGGACGGTAGTTTTCACTATCATCGTCTAAGTTGAATGGTCCAGTCTGCTGACAGCGGGATGCTGGTCTTTGTCGCCTCCATATTCTCGGAACCGACTGTGATTTTACCACTAGGTTTCCTTCTTCATCTCTACTGTCCCTGTACGGGCGTTGGTGGCTTGACACGTTCTTGTTACCTTTTGGTTCCGTACATTGTTTCTGGAGTATGAGTGCTTGACACCCGGGAAGTCACACTAAGGCCAGTATTGGTCCCTTTCTTTTTACCACAAACTATCCTGTTCTGCAAACCAGTTGATGCTTTGAAAAGCGGGTAAGTGGCAGTAACGGTGCTTAGTTCAGTGTAAGTGGCCATAGTTTAACATTCATTCCTGTTTTGTTTACACATTCTGCAAGCACTTGATGCAAGAGAGTCCGTTCCAATAGCGCCTCTATGGTAGCAGTTGGCCAAGTTGTCGTGGTCCCTACAATACAGAGGCGTGCCAGCCTTTGAACTTTCTTGAGTGTCTCCCTCGCGCTTATCAGATTGGTTCTGCTAATTGTGGATCTAAAAATCGCCAGGTACATCCACCTGAGGATGATTGGACTGTATCCCGCAGAATTGCCCACCAAGCTTCCACTAATCATTAGAGCATGCGTCGTTTTCCGGATTACCTCCTCTGTGTGATTAAGCCAGTCCCAATGTCAAGACGTGAGTTACAATGGCGTCCAGTGATGACGCTGATAAGAGTTCAGAGATTCAGTCCACCCACACGATCAGACTGTGTAGTGTTCTCGGATCGAGATAAGTCCACCGTTCCTTCGTAGTGATGCATCCCTAGCCAGTAGACAATCTGTGTGAAGAAGCGTTTCGACAGGCATGGATGCCAGAAGAGTACTGAAGTGGTTCCCTTTCTAGCGAGTAAGTCTGATTCACAATTTTCTCGTTGGTTTACATGGATTTGTTCTAAAAATATGCCATCACGTGTTCATGGTGCACATCTGTCACAGGAAAAGGTGCCAATTTCATGGCCCTTAAAATAGACTTCTGCAGATGCTGTGACTTGATATAGTTCAGTTGTTATCTAGCTGACGTATTGTCTAGCCTTTTTGTCGATTGCCAGTGCGTCACTGGGACATGTGAGAAAATGCCAGGCCTTCTCAGAAAACATCCTCAACACATCAGCAAGACGTTGAGGACCTCAGTACGTTTTACCACATCACTTCAGAACACCAAGCGTGTATCCCATAACAGCGTCAGAATGCTGTTCTTCTGAGTGTGGGAAATGACGACTTCATATTACCCACCCGACGACATGCATCCACACAGTCTTCAACAACATGAACAACAACATCATTCTTTCATGCGTGCCACACTTGATCCCTTGACACTATCACAGCGCTGAACTCAATCCGACGAGATTCCCCTTGCATGCACTGCTACACCAGCAGCGCGACTCTGTTCCTTAAGCTGGCAAAAAACAAAATAACATCTTCTCATGTTCAAAGTCATTTTGTTTATCGCATCACGTATCCTTTTAGTCAGGCAAAAACACTCCCCATCAACACCGCCCTCCCGACCCCACTCGCACATGCACTCAGCGCAATTTAGCGTGATACGATAGTCCTCCAGAGCCAGGGCACAAAGTCCTCCTATTCCCGCTGCCACGAGGATTCGCAAATTTCGTGCCACATTGTGTGCGAAGAACTGAATGGATTGTAAAATAGCGCACAGATACTCCAGCTGAGAGTGCACCGCGCATTGTGTGTGTGCGCGCGTATATCCAACGTGAGCGTCTTCATTCCACTTCGAGCAGGACCTCCCTCGCAGCCATCTCGTCACAATGACTGCAACCCTAAGCAACACAACAACTTCGTGGGGCGTGCGATGCAGTCTCACTCTCTCTCTCTCTCTTCGCCATCAAGCCGCGTCACCTCTGCCCTCAAGATCGCGAAATGCACACTCGGAGGATTCGCAATTTCCTGGGTTTGAAACGAAACGCGCTCTTGAGAAAGATTTTAGGGGCAGACCGACCATCTTCAGCTGATTGAAATTCGCTTAGGTGTTGACTCACCGAAGACACCGTCATAATGTGCACACTCCGTGGCAGTTCTCCGCTGACTCTGACAAGTCGTCAGTATCGTTGTCGGCGTGCAGGAGTTAACTTCAGGTACACATACTCGAGACGAGAAAGTATTCTCATCGACAATGATGGCCTTTGCACAGCACAGCACGGCGCGGCGCGTCGCAGGGTCTTCCTGTGACGAGGAGTCCTTATGCGCATTTGCGAAAATTATTTCATTTTCTCCGAGTGCTGACGGGGTGCGAGGGGAATTGTTCCATGCTTCAAAAGACAGAGTAGAACAACGCCCTGTGTGCCATTCAGCTTGACGTGGGAATCATCATTTACGTGGGGTGCCTCTTCAAAGGCACGACAGGCCCGCAAGGACTTTGACTTGACGAGAAAAATGGGAATTTACACTCAGAGGCGGCACAAGACTCCAGATTCATTTCGAAAATTGAAATACTACGCTCGCGACGGGGTGCACACTTGCGTGCCGCACACAGGGTGGTCATGCACAGAAACAGAAGAAACAAACATTGGACCCTGCACGAATTAATTCGATGAATATCTGCGCCTGCAGGCAATCTACGTTCGTTTGACCTGTCAGCCGCCAAAATTGACCTGTAAATGGCTGTCACAGTGGGAATGAAAGTGGCCCTTTGAATGGATGTTTTTTTTTTCCACTTGTCCCTTCGACAAATCGATCGGGGATGCTATCTGAAATTCAATTTGGATTCCATTTGCTTGCTGTCAGCTTGATGGGCACCTTTTCAGGTCATTCCCGAGGTCACTTCACGTTCGATTCCCCCCAAAAGCTGTCCTCGAACACGCTCGAAATTAGGGTCAAAGCCACCGGCAGTCGTTGGAAATTCCCAGGAACCATTAAGTTGATGCCAACATCAAGTCGTTACCATAATTAGTAACCACACTTCAGAGGGCCATCATCTGCCAGTGGTTTAGCGCATATCTTAAGTGCTCTCCATTTCACAGCCCCCTGCGCCGGGAGCTGACCACAGCGCCGCAAGACAGGCCAAACACCCGGTGTGGTGGAGAGGGGGATGACTAAATCCCACATAACTCCGGGCAGAGAGTCCATAAAGCAGGCTCCTAGTTAAGTGTCTCCCCAGGGGCTTACCGGCCGTGACATTTTCATTACTGGCTGGAATTTTAACCGCTAACCACCCTCGCATGCCTTGCAATTAAATATATTCAACGATCCAGCAGCATCTGGACACTCGTGGGAATAAAGTGTTAACCAACAACGCCACGCACAAGCACACAGACAACCAGGCCCAGCCCCTCAACGCCTCGACAACGGCGACAAGCACGCGGAGGACTGAGGACTGGGGGTTGACGTGAGCTGTGTGAAACAGTGAAACAGTAAAACGTTTGAACAGTGGCAAGGAGCCCATCCACTGGATGTGTGTGCCAACTTAATGAACTGTTGACACTTACATGGGGGCTACTGATTCTAGGGCCCCGCGGGGGCGGATGACTGAGGGATGTGCCATCAAATCTG
Source organism: Eristalis intricaria (assembly GCA_964034865.1). Classification (NCBI taxonomy): domain Eukaryota; kingdom Metazoa; phylum Arthropoda; class Insecta; order Diptera; family Syrphidae; genus Eristalis; species Eristalis intricaria. The sequence goes on along the minus strand of OZ035875.1, from coordinate 5,348,761 downwards.
GGCTGCGACAGGAATGAGTAGTTGCACGTTACATCGTCGACGGGTGGGCCGCGGATGACTTGATGGGCCTTCATTAGACTGAGAGGACGTCGAGACTGAGGGTTTTCCTTCTTTTCGATTTCTGGACAAGCTTCTGTTCAGCGCGCATTTCACGAGAAATAGAAATGATCCCTTACCTCCATCGAAACAACAACAGAAGCTAACATCTTAAGTGACCACCGATCGGACGAATCGGAGAGGACGTGCATGGCAATAGTCTTTGGATCGGGAAAGGGTCGTGGTTTCGCCTGAATACGTCTCCACCACCATGACTTTCGAGGCGGGCCTTGAATGCGATGCCATCTGGTAGGAGACCACAGGATCCCAGGATGAGATGGTTGGACCAAGTCCATAAGCTCGCCTGGTTACGCATGGGCATGATGAGTTAGAGACGATGGCGGAGGATCGAGTTGCCTGGAGATCTCTCGTGCATTGCTTACCCCCGCGACCCTTTTATTGGATCATGCGGATCGGAGGATTATGATGATGACGGCGTCTATCCAACAACAACTCGTTAATTCTGTCAAGGAGCAAGGAAGGCACAGCTGACATGGCCTCACTCAAGAGTGACCAATCGAGCTTGACAGAGCAAGCCATCAACAGTGTCCAGAGGAACTTGATGGAGACTGATTGAGGCTAAAGTTTGACTCACCCACCAAACCCTGAATTCACCTAAATTCCACTGCCTCTTATTTCTCAGGAACAGTCTCTATTGCTGTTCCTGGTTAAGCTCTAAGCAAACAGTCGCGTTTGCTCTCAGCTGTCATCACAAACTACTTCTCGACAAGCAAACGATAACAACAACAACTCGACTGTCGTATTCAATTGAAATTGAGTAAAATTAATCCGACATCGGTTCAATTAAGAGAGAAATGCAAATTGATCGCGGCACAGAAGCCGAACAAATCGACATTTCATAGAATCCTTTATTCAGCAACACGCACACACACAAAAAAAATAAGCACAACTCGTCTCGAGCCGGAAGGGCTCTACTGTATTAATTTGGTTTTCGGTGGAAGCAATTACATTTTTATGAAACATTTATGAATCAATTTTGGGACGCTTAAGCCCGAGTGTACGCAGCAAAGAGCCTTAACTTGTATCACTCGCATCACGTGGATGTGCATTCATTAATGAGTCTGTTTCTGGTTCGCGGTATTTTGGACCAACCGGGCAAAGTGGGCTTATTTGATGTGGAAACGTTTAAGTGAATTGAAGCTGTGAATAGAGTAGAGGTGCTCCAAACAGGCTGTGAAATAGCGATTAGCTGGCAGAGAGAGATGGCCCATCACGTACTTGGAGAGTGGAACCCTTCATCTCGGTCAGGGAACAAGCCTCAATATACTGAACAGCGTGAAGAAAAGTCAAGAAGAACGCACGGAAAGTCCCTGCCGCTGTGGCGTATACGTAACATTTTTCATCGGACGAGCAGGCAGTCTCAAGAGTTGTCTTGCATGGCCACGGTGGCGTATACATAACATTTTTCATCGGACGAGCAGGCAGTCTTGAGAGTTGTCTTGCATGGCCACGGTGGCGTATACGTCACATTTTTCATCGGGCGAGCAGGCAGTCTTGAGAGTTGTCTTGCATGGCCACGGTGGCGTATACGTAACATTTTTCATCGGACGAGCAGGCATTCTTGAGAGTTGTCTTGCATGGCCACGGTGGAGTATACGTAACATTTTTCATCGGACGAGCAGGCAGTCTTGAGAATTGTCTTGCATGGCCACGGTGGCGTATACGTAACATTTTTCATAGGGACGAGGTGGCAGTCTCGAGAGTTGTCTTGTATGGCCACGGTGGCGTATACGTAACATTTTTCATCGGACGAGCCGGCAGTCTTGAGAGTTGTCTTGCATGGCCACGGTGGCGTATACGTAACATTTTTCATCGGACGAGCAGGCAGTCTTGAGAGTTGTCTTGCATGGCCACGGTGGCGTATACGTCACATTTTTCATCGGGCGAGCAGGCAGTCTTGAGAGTTGTCTTGCATGGCCACGGTGGCGTATACGTAACATTTTTCATCGGACGAGCAGGCATTCTTGAGAGTTGTCTTGCATGGCCACGGTGGAGTATACGTAACATTTTTCATCGGACGAGCAGGCAGTCTTGAGAATTGTCTTGCATGGCCACGGTGGCGTATACGTAACATTTTTCATAGGGACGAGGTGGCAGTCTCGAGAGTTGTCTTGTATGGCCACGGTGGCGTATACGTAACATTTTTCATCGGACGAGCCGGCAGTCTTGAGAGTTGTCTTGCATGGCCACGGTGGCGTATACGTAACATTTTTCATCGGGCGAGCAGGCAGTCTCAAGAGTTGTCTTGCATGGCCACAGTGGCGTATACGTAACATTTTAGACCGGGTCGAGGAGGCAGTCTTGAGAGTGGTCTTGCATGGCCACAGTGGCGTATACGTAACATTTTAGACCGGGTCGAGGAGGCAGTCTTGAGAGTGGTCTTGCATGGCCACAGTGGCGTATACGTAACATTTTAGACCGGGTCGAGGAGGCAGTCTTGAGAGTGGTCTTGCATGGCCACTGTGGCGTATACGTAACATTTTTCATTGGACGAGCAGGCAGTCTCAAGAGTTGTCTTGCATGGCCACGGTGGCGTATACGTAACATTTTACACCGGGTCCAGGAGGCAGTCTCAAGAGTTGTCTTGCATGGCCACGGTGGCGTATACGTAACATTTTTCATCGGACGAGCAGGCAGTCTTAGGAGCTGTCTAGCAAGGCCACGGTGGCGTATGAGTGCGACTCCGCCAGATAGGCGACAACTTGGCAGACCCAGGTTAGTCTAGTTAAGCTCGCTTAGCTTAGTCTGGGCAGAACGCCAGATGAGTGCCTGCTACTCTCGTGAGTGCTGCCTCTCCGATGCTTTTAGTGGATCATGCGGGTCACAGACGAGATGAGCTCAACTGTGTGATCCTCTTAGCCAACCGGTACCCTCTCGCAATCCAAAAGCAATAGCCCCACCATGCCCGGTCCTCTGGTTCACCCGATAGTTCGCCACTCTCTCTTGCGCTCGAAAGTTGCTAGTTTCTGTTGTTGTTTGAGTCCATTGAGTAAAGAGATCATTATTAGTCGTTTGACAAGATTGCTCATATCCAACGAATCGCTTCTCCACGCCTTTCCCTTGTCCACATTAACAGCGTTGGATTCCATACATCGGACCATGTAAAGCGTGCTTAACTCCAAAAGCGGATATCATATGCGATCGAATTCAGTCCTCTTTCGAGAGCATCATCATTGTTCTTTTATTCCTCTGAAATAGTCGATTACCCAGGACGTGAGTAGAATGAATTTACTTCGCATTGCCTGCAGAGACCATCCACATCCGCGAACTTCATAAAATCCCCCACTCAATTAGGACAGCTTTAATAACTAGCACAATGGCTCCATAGCACTGAAATGGGTTTTTGAAGATTTACGACTAAGCCAACCCGGCACTTGTCGATTCATCGCGCCCCCTCACACCTTAGCTCATCGCCAAGTCTCTGCAAGGGCCACCGAAAACTTTTTGATGACCTAGAAAATGGATTTAAAAAACTGCTAAGCACACTGCTGCGGTTCGAAGGAGTTCCAATGAGTGACCCAGCAGAGTGATTCAGTTTCACATCTCTCATCGTTATGGATCGTGATTCCAAGGCGTTGCGGAAGAATAAAAGAAAAACGTTCCTCCCCCCTTCGGGTCCTGGGAGGCACCCACTCAGTTCAGAGGAATTTTCTTTTTCATTATGCGTGCATGATGGCGGTTCTTTTATTCTCCACGCGAACGGATGTCCACCATCGTCGTCGCTTGGCGGCTGTAGCCGGCCCTGGTGCGGGACGTTGGCTTTGATGGGAGCGTGGTTTCGCATGATTTATGGTCATCATGGAAATGGAATTATTTCTTTTAGTTCCTCTGTGCCTAGGGTTTATTCGCCTAGTTCATCTGCCGTAGCAGGCTGGACGAGAATTTCAATTTGACAAACATTGGCCAGAGTTTTACGACGGAACTCTGCAAATGCAGTGCCGCCGATGGGACGATAAATTGTTGAAAAATCTCATTTTTGGGGATGTGCTTAATGTCTTTGGGACTTGGAGGCACATAAAACAAAACCCGGAAACTGAAATGCGACGGTCGAGGGGGGCGAGTTGTCATGCATGACGTGGTAGGCTTGAGTATTTAATTGATGCGTGAAGAGTGTCCGTTTTACGACATCTCAAGACATCTGTTCGTATTTCTGTTTCTGGAGAATTTGCTGGATAATCAAGGGACATCGTTGATTGACGTGGCCCACGCAAGTAAGGAAGGACGTTAACAAAATTGATGTGCGAGACTGGAGATGGACAACGAAGAATGTCTTTAATTGCAGAGGTCTGTTGGTTAAGGCCAGAGTGAAGCAGAGAACTAGAACTTGAATGTGGCTATGCAACCTCTGGCACTTAAGCATGGGCGGCGATGGAGACATCGGAAGCAACAAACAGACCTCTGTCAACAAAGTCTATCCACAAAACGTCCTCAACTACTAGTAGCTCGTCTTTGATTTGTTCTCTAGACTCTAGCTGAACTCTTTTAGAGCGCATTTGTTTGCAAAATGCAGCTCGCATGGACTGGAGAATGCTGCAATAGAAAACGGATCTAGTCCTCTTCACCAGGACTCATGGAATTCCTGAGCTTGAACATTAACCCTTCCTCAATTAAGGGGACAGCTCGAAAGCTGAATGACTAGGTCTGACTGGACACAAAGTAAAGCTGGACACCCAATAACCAAGAACGGGTCAAAAAGGTGTCCACAGATCTAAGTTATCGAAGGACAATAAATTTTACTTTATAACCGAAATAGCACCGCAGCCGACAAGTACTTGATAAACTCTTGGCTGAACCGCATCGTCTAATGAGCACCCACGAGGTAATAAACTGTCACACAAGCGGCTTATGGCTTCGACGATAGGATGGAAGCACCAAATGGATTCATCAGCTTTATCAAGTGGCACTGGCGTACGTAATAATCGTTTCGTGTGTTTACTAAGCCCACCGGCTAGTACCACGTAACATTAAAATTAAATCAATCACCTTCATTATCATCATTCCCAGGTCACTCAATCCCCTGCCATCGACTCTAACTAGCTTGGAGTTATGCCCAAGCGAAACCAGGGCAGATTTCGGATTTGGTCCAACAAGCTCGTCCTGGGTGTCACAACTGGTAGCCTAGTTGTTGGAGTTGCATTCAAGACACGAATCAGAGACATGCGTTCCACTTGACCAAACCATCGAAGCATAGGACATTCCGTTCTAAGAAGCAGCTCCGCAACATTGAGTTCCTAGCGGGCTGCGGTTTTCCTCACCCTATCTCGACGAGTGACTCCCACAACAGCGCTCGTATGATTGAACTACATTTTTGGTCGTTACCCATTTGATGAACAAAAGTGAGAGTTGGGCTTAAACATAGCTTCGACACAGGGATCGGACAAGCTATTTCAGAACAACATCTCCATCCTACGGGAAATATGAGCATTACTCCTCCCATCACTCGAGAAAACCGAGATATTTTAACTTCGCCACCTGCTACCATCGGCAAGTTAATGAAGTAACTTGTAGAGTGCATTGAACAGGCCTTCTGGAAATTACCATAAGCTCTGATTTGCCCACAAACTTATCGATTGCGCGCTGCCGTTCTGTCTGGGACGATGAGTGGATAACTAAGTCTGCAAAACGAAGGGGACCTACCCTCAACTCTAAAACGATCTCTTAGCCTGAACAGAATTAGTTCAGCAAATCTTAGAACTCTCATCGGCCTTGTAACTGGGCAGTACGCCATGCGGACTCTCGCCTATAGACTAGGTCATCCTTAAAATGACTTTTGCAGAAGCCACAAGGACGAGGAGGAGGAAGAAACTATTGTACGTCTGCCATTCAATTGCAGCGCTCTCTCCTATCGAAGAAGAAGTCCCCTAACTGCCAACCATTTTAACAACCTGGCTGAACTAAGTAGCAGCAGAGTTAGTCATCTCGATTGCTTTATTAAAAGCACAGGCTCCTCGATCCGGTGTGAAATGTTTGTATGTGCCATAGTGGCCATGACAAGACAACTCACAAGACTGCGTGCTCTTCCGATGAAAAATGTTACGTATACGCCACCGTGGCCATGCAAGACAACTCTCAAGACTGCCGGCTCGTCCGATGAAAAATGTTACGTATACGCCACCGTGGCCATGCAAGACAACTCACAAGACTGCGTGCTCGTCCGATGAAAAATGTTACGTATACGCCACCGTGGCCATGCAAGATAACTCTCAAGACTGCCTCCTCGACCCGGTGTAAAATGTTACGTATACGCCACCGTGGCCATGCAAGATAACTCTCAAGACTGCCTCCTCGACCCGGTGTAAAATGTTACGTATACGCCACCGTGGCCATACAAGACCACTCTCAAGACTGCCTGCTCGTCCGATGGAAAATGTCACAGTACGAGTATGCGTTGGAGCCCCGTCTGGGATGATGTGTCATTTTCAAGGAGAAGATGACTTGACGTGAACTCACCAAAAATGAAAAACTAATCCCCTCGGCGGCGCTGCAACCCTGAGTCCATATATGCATATAATGAAAAGAAGAGATAACAAGACGCACCCTTGACAGAGTCCAAGCCCACGGTGAAATGTGTTGATTTAGCGCTGATGACCTGAACGCAGCTGGTAAAGTTTCTGTATAGAAACTGAATGGGCATCAAAAGACGACCTTCTCGTATCCATCTCGGTCCAAATCCACTAAACGGCTTTAGATCAGTTTGGCATACTGCCAAGCCTTCTCGAGAGTGACAATTTGGTCGTTTGTATTTCTGAAAGCCGCACAGTCCGCTCTTGGACTCGATCATAGCTTAAGAACGCACCTTCAAGGCTCTAAGGTCATAAATTTTGCCCAAAAGAGGGCCTTCAATGCCACTGAGATTATGTAAGGACTTCAAAGAAAACCTTTGAAATTGGCATCAGCAGGGATAAACTAGTGAACCAGAGAAATGTAACAGAACTTGATCCTGACGTCAAAGCAATGTGTCATCAGTCCTCTATTAAAGTCGCACTCAAAGGTGAAGTGGGATCAGTCTTGTCATCGTGGTGTGCATCTCGGAGTTTTCTTGGGATTTTTTCTTAATTCTCCTCCACACTCCACAATTAAGTGGAACATAGACACTCACCCAAGACCAAAACCAATTTATTTGTCCCTTTTTTGCTTAAGTTGTTGCTGTTCACGGGGGAGTGTGGATTGTGACTATAGTTACGTTCCAAACGAAAATCTGACACCTTCTGTGATCGGTGTCCAAGTCCATTCACATTCAGCTCTTCATCTCATTAAAGTGCTCGCTTTGATTAAATCAAACACTTCCGACTTCCGCCCGGAATCAACACGAACCCTGATTGCGCTCAAAAATCGCCATAATAATTATTTATCAAATTAAACTCATACCGCAATGCATATCTACCAGCTCCACAGCAGTGGCCGGCGCCACGGCCAGCTATGCATGGCTTCAGCTTAGTTCCAGCGCAACTACTCCTCGCATCGCGATAAACGTTCATCAATTATAATCCTCAATCCCCCCCGTCCCTCTGAACACCACCCACACCACTCTGCAGGAACTAATTACTTTTTTATAGCTTATCTTTAATTCAATACCCGTTGTTCCCCAAACTGCTGCCAGATTAAATTATTGATTTCGATTTTTTATTCTCACAAAAACTATCCGGATAGAGCGGTGGGGGGAGGAGGAAGGAGGGAGTATTAATTAACAACTAAACAAAGAGAAGGATCATTTTCAATCCTAATCCACATCGGATAGCTGCTCTGGTGTGAAGTAAAGTGAAGTGAGGTCGGCTGGGGATTCCAAGAAATGGGCCAAGAATCGATCGCAATCACACCCAAAACCACTTCCATGCGACCATGATTCGGAAATAGAGAGGGAATGAGAGAGCTACGTCCTTCATCATCAAATGATACAGCAACACATTGGCGTAAACTTTTAGTCAACTGTCATGTAACAGAGATAAACTTTTAATAGAACTAACCGCAGGGATGTATTTCATTCGAGCGCGGCTCTGGAAGAAGCACCATCTCCTTCGCCTGGAGGTTGACATTGACTGGCTGGTGACTTGAGAAAACAATAACAAGACTCCGGGATAACAAGTGATAATTAATTTTGAATACAAACGAGCTCACTCAAGCCCGATAGCAGTCGAGATGCATGAGCAGACAGTGAATTGTCTCTGGGAGCCGACACAGTTGCATCCAGATAAGCGGACGGACTTCAATTGGAAAACTTTCTTAATTGGCCTCGCCGGATGGACGAGCTGTGGGATGGGCTGTGGTATGGTCAGTGGGACGTGTCCGAGGGAGACTTCGAAATGAAGTCGACAAGAAGTGGCACTCGTTAGGGAATCAGAGATATTCATGGGGACTCATTAAAATCAAGGCAGGTGGTGGTGGTAAGAAAAAAATAAAATGCAGATGGAATTCTTGACAATCCTCGCACAACCCTGATCCACGTCACAGCTCTCGCCTTCCATACCCCCGATGGTTTACCAAAAGCTCATAACAGTCATTTCGTAAAAGACTTAAATCCTCTCTTCACCGGCTTATCACTCAGAAGACGCCTCAACCGAGTGTGTGCGCCCACGTGAGCCTTCGCTTCATGTACCCTCGCATGGCACCATTTATGGAACACAATACAAAATCATTTGACAACTGAATAATAAATCATTGACAGTACAACATTGTTGCCAGGACATGTCGCCGTCTGACATCCGCCGAGCGGAGCGCGTACACACACAGACACACGCGTACGCTCGCCCCCTGCGTGGGTGGGCCTTATTAAAAGCTAATAATACTCGTGCTTATCGCGATCATTTGTGAACGCGCTTCGCGGGAACGGCTCATTACTTGACAGCTGAGTTCACTTTGCCGGCGAGTCACTGGGGCGGATGAGTAACGAAAATTGAATTTGTCTCAGATAGCGTCTCAGAGAGTGTCGTTTCTTCCAAAAATAGATTCAATCGAAATTTTAAGCGGATTGATGAGCAACCACGCCCTGCCAGCACAGGATCCTCATCAGTGGCAGTGCCTGCGAAACAAATCGGTGCGACATCATCCGTCACCCGAGGACAGTCGGACGCAGGCATCACTCATGAACTGCTGCCGACGGCCGATGTTTGTCAAGACAACCGGGCACGTGTGCGTGGCGCCGCCGTTGAGGTGTTGCAGATTTGAAAAGTTTCCCTTTCGAGGAATAAGCAAGTTTCTGCTTAACTAGCGCCCCAGGGATCTCGTGACAACATTTGTGGATGTCAGCGTGCGTGTGACGTGTGGGGTCTGCGTACAATTGACTGAATGCTAATGAGGTCCTTCCACGTCGATGGCATCCTGAAGGAATGACAGTTGTAGGGTACTCCTTGAGTGGGGCAGGTTTGAGGCGGAACTTGTTGTGGTTCGGAAAATAAGTTGGATTTGGTGATGATTTGGTTGAGGACCGCTTTTGATGTGGAAAACTTGCTCTTGCTGGATGATGAGTCGGTGGTGAGCCCGATACGCAGTTGCCTGGAAACTGATGGCAAAATTCAGGAACGAGATACCATTGCCTCTTTCGGCAGCAGATAGTTGGGGCTTACTTTCAGCTCCCAAAAGAGGCACGTTTCGCGACTCATCAGGAAGGCGAAGATGATTGGTGATGACCTTCGGATATAGCTCTCGGTGTCGACAAACTGCTTCAAAATTCCCACTCCCTTCCCACTCGCAGCTCACTCCAAGCCTCCCTCACGGATCGATAAAAAAATCTCTCGTCTTCATATTTTTTCCCGCGGTACTAGCATGTCAGCCCACGTGTATCCACAGCCATAGGGAATCGCTCTCTCGTTCGTGTGCGAGCGCCTAAAAAATTGATACCTCTTGACGGCCCCGTGTACACGCCTGAGTCTACGCCTATCTACGGACGCGAGGAGCAATATCAATTATTCAAAACAAATTGCGAATGTTTGTCTCGTTCGATTTTTCGTTTTCTTGTAAACATTTGCCAAAATGAAAAATGGATAGATTATGGATTCATGCGGCGAAAAGCGAACGATTTGCAGACGAGGATGATGGGTCCTTTGGCTGTTATTTTTGTTCCTCGGCAGTGGCCAGGACTCAGACGAGGACTTAAGGATGTCTATGAGGGAGGTGAGAGGCAATTTGCTGGAGTAAGTTCATGTGAGAGGTTATGGATTACAGAAGAGGGCCTTGTCAGCAGTTTGCCGGGCAGGCACTTAGCGGGGATCATGAGCATTTTCAGATTGATGAGATTTGACTCGTTGAGCTCTGGACTTGGAGGAGATATGAATTGTGTACAAAGAGGCGTTCACGTTGTGACTGGTGCAGGTCAACTCGCCGACTTGATGAGGGTGTCGGGCCTCTGGTGAATCGTCTTGAGTGGATCGTGGCCATGGCAAGGTGGAATTTGTTTCATCCAAATCGTGGAAGTAAAGCCACTGAGGGGCCAACTGACTACAAAGGACCCCTTTCCTAAGCGTCTCAACAGGCGTCGAATAACAGTTAAAAAAATGCAAGATGTAAAAAAGTTGAATGAAACGAATCCCAGGCAATTTAGAAGTGTCTCAAAATGTGAGCATTGAGGGGGGGGGGGGATCGCAGATAGTCAAGTAGTTCTTAAGCCGGTAGAGAGTAAGTCCTTCAACTCTAAGGCTTCCTGGGAATGCCACAAAACACTAAAATCGCTGGCAGAAAATAAAAGAATGAAGCTCCTTTGGATGCCAGGACACGAAAACCAAGAAAGTAAGGAAAAGACTGATGTTAAGGGCATTCACTAAGCGCCTCTTATCATTAAATTAAAAATAAAACCAAGTGTTTGTGAGGTTTCATTGAATTTTATTTTTCTTTTAAAAGGTTTATCGTTTATCTCAAGGTCCACGGCGGCTTCTCTGACGCGCATCCAAGGGGTCCTATTTTCCATGACTCTAGCACATAAATCAGACTGAATGTAGTCCGCTGTGGCTTGCAGCTCATTCGCACAGACCTCCGACTTCACGATGGTCAGGTGGCCAGTTCGCAACACCTCCACATGAGATGATCATGCTCTCAAATCCCTCTTGCAGATTTCCAATGTGGCGTGAGCCGTGTGGCACGTAACCTAGCGCCGTTCTCTTAAAACCGCCTTTCGTTGGTGTCCATGCCATCCGAAATGAGAGACGATACACCTATACCGTCAATGGCATCTGGTATAGAGCGAATTTCAGTTGCCGAGCTGTGGTTCGAACAAGACGGCCCAACAATCCAACAAACATGCCATACAAGCGACTCAATGCTCAAAATTTTGAAAGAGAAATTTGGAGACGATGTCATGTCCCTGCGAGTGTTCCTCAGTTGGCCACCATGGTTAGGTTAGGTTGAGGACACTTATGCTAAGCATAGGCCCAGTCTGTAACCACGCGGATCTTAGGCTACCTATTCCGCAAACAAATTTGTACTTTTGACAAAGCGAAGAAGAGGGCTGATTCTGATTTTGCTCAGTTCAGCCAGATTAACAAGGAAATGGGCCCCCAGAAGTCTGAGTCTACGGGATGAGAGAGCACTGCGGGTAGATAGTAAGTGTTCCATGGTTTCTTCCTCATCTTTGCCCATGTAGATTCTACAGAAATCAGGCCTAGTCTAGAGGCATGAGTTCCGATGTCACAATGCCCTGTTAAAACGCCAATAAGAGATCTGAGGTTTGGCCTGCTTAATCTGATTAAGCTAAGCGATCGCTTGGGATCGATCATAGGTCATAGTTGTTTGGAAATGAGGCACCCTGTGCCAGATAACACCTCTGGCCACCATAACACCACTCAATTATTTTGTGTGAGGCTGGTCTGCGCGAAGAAGTCAAGCACTGTGGCGGACCTCGAGGGCAGCATTCGAGACTGTAATGATGGAATAACGTCGCACACATTGGATCGAGTCAATTGGAGCGAATCCCTGAAGTGTGTGGGGTCTGCTGGCCAAGCCAAGGCGACCACTTAAAAGTGTCCCATTCTATAGCCTATACATAACCAGTCATGAATGTAGCTTCCAAATAAAGCCAGAATCAGTTTCAAAACTCACACCGTTGTTGTTTTATTTAAACTTATTTTCCCACCGCTCTTGTCTGGTTACCATGTGGATCAGTGGTCTTGTGTCATAAGGGATTAGTTAGATGAGGCTAACTGGGCCCATTGCGAAATGACGCGGATTGACTACTCTTAAGCTTGGAAGCAGTTGGTGCTGGTGGCAAAGGTGTTTAGCTGGCTAATGCTGACGCCATTTAGTTACTGAACTTGGAAGCCCTTAGATGTGTCTGCCTGCGACTGGCTTGAGACCTACACAAACGAAGGGGGTGATTTGTGGTTTCTATCTCCTCTTCATCCATGCAGCTCCTGCAGGAATCATTGCATGGGAACACATCCCCCCCGGACATGAATGCCAATTACGCAGTGTTCGAGAACGTCCTTTGTGAAGGTCTCCTTGGTCCAAGCAGGCTGAGTGATCGTCTCAGATTTAGTGCGCTCAATGATTCCCTTGTTTTAAGGCAGGTTGTGTCTACCCACAAGAAGATGGTACGCTGTAGCGATCGGCAAGGAAGATGGTGGTTGTGCCACAACTAGCGAGATCATCGACTTTGCAAGTTCCCGGTATTCCCGGTATCCCTGAGCATCTCGCAACGAGACGACACTGACAAGTCAGTGTCTCGTCACCCACTTGAGGTGTAAAATGAAACGCTCAGCCATGTCGAGACAGGCTGCAATTAAGCGATGTTCTTGAATTGAACATTACCTTGTCCAGGCTTGGCTGTTTGAACTTGTTCTTGAGCCAGGGCAATGCCTCTTCTATCGCAATTGTCTCTGCCTGACCCTTCAGTGAACAGGGAACTTCAATGATATCTCTTTGGAATAGAAACCTACACCCACTCTTTCGGCTGTCTTCTTTCCATCCTTGTATATTTGCTGGGGATCGGCCAGCGTCTGTTTGTCAGTTATCCAATTTCTCCTAGCAGATGGGATTGGGCTAGTCGGCGGTTGGTTTCGTTGGGAAGGAAGAGTTTGAATCCATAAAGAATGCCTGAGTGAGCGATTGTCATTTCGAACTAGTGCTGGTTGCTACTTGTTCCCACGAACGGTTCGAGTGGACGAAGCAGAGGAGCGCGTTAGACGGAGTGTTTCTTAGCACTCTGCTGATGCACTTGAAGGCCCGCCTTTGTACTCAGTGGAGTGACTAAAGTTGAAAGCTCTGTTTAATCATGTCCACAAAACGTTGCAAGGGATAGCTAGAGAGTCCACGCCATCATTTCCTGGAACACCGAGTGCGTCCAGGTATCCAAGAGACGGTCACCCTGTTCACAAAGGACATTTCACTGACGTCTGTTTCGAAGTTATGTTGTCCGACGATACGACTCGATGCGAGTTTAACTTGCTATGGGCATCGACATGGAATAACTCGTTGATTTGCCTACTAGTTCCATTTACACTTTTGTCATCAAAGGGACCCGAATCAAATTTCTTTCTCAAGACCTTGCTTGTCAAACACATGTCCCTGTCTAAACTCTTACTGCAAGGGAATGAGAGCTCCCTGAATCCAATTCATCAAAAGATGACACTGAAGCGCTGTCAGCCCCGTCACCTGAGGAACCCATCGCGCCACCCACAGCCATCACCTCGCAACCCTCAGCCGTTCGATATTTACACTTGCGGTTGTCAGAGTGTCACAATGCAACACAACAGTTCCATTTTGGTGTTAATTCAAAAAACCGGAAATCAATTAAATCGAACAAAACCAATTAATGCCCGGAGTCATCCTTTGGGCAAAAATAAAAAAACACGTTTCAAAAATCATCACTCATTGCATTTGTTTCCCATTTAAACCGCAAAAATTTAAATAAATGAACTTCAAGCTGGAAACTACCACCATCCCCAAATCATTAATTCCCCATGGCTGTGGCTGTGGAGTGGCTCGATGTGTGTGTGTTCCGAGGACTGCTTTGGTTCCACGAATTTCATTCTCACTCCCGATGAATGCCTGTGGCGAGCGTTAATCACAAAAGTTGTTTCATTTTCTGTTTCAATGTTCGTTATGTTTTTTTTTTTTTTTTTTCATTTTTTGAAATGTTGTTTTACTCACTGGTGAACAGGGTGGGCTATGGACTAACTTTGTGCTTTGATTGAAAAGTCCTTTTTTCGTGCAGGGGGCAGTTCATTAATTATGATCAGTGGTGGTGGCAGGTTGTGCTCTGAAAGTTGACCAATGGCCAGTCTAATTGGAGAGGGATTCACCGGACGAGTGGAAGAAGGGGTTGCTAATAAAAATTCGGAATTCTCAAACTGGAGAGGCATTACTCTGCTCTCTGTAGATAGTTATGTTGACTTGGGAGAAACAGAATAAATCTGCTCATCGTCTGCAAAAATATGACGTTCACAATTTACAAGCCAACGGCTAGGTCGTTTATGTAAAATATAAAGAGTAGAGGTCATAAGACGGTTCCTTGGGGAACACTTGATGGAATAAAAAGACGAGCTGAACGCTTTTTCTCATGAGGCACTTACTGTGAACGATTACGTTGACGTGACGACAGTAAACTACGTAGAGACCGCTGGAGCGAAAACTGCGCCCGAAGATTTATGACTGGATTTTAGGATCAGAAAGAAAAGTCTAAAAAATCTAAAAACACAATTAGTGCTTACATTTTGCCGTCAAAACCCTCACGCAGATCCTCGCAGACCTTAAGTCAAGCTGTGGTGTAATTATGCTTAGCACGGAAACCCCACAGACTGGCTATAGTCTCGAAGATACCAAGGCGAGAACTTCCAAGTTGCAAGTGTTTATAAATAATGGCCACAAAGAATGACAAACGAAGATCTACTGAGACACTATGTACTGACCCTATTCGGGATGCCATTAACAAAAGGCAGTTTGGGTGGATGGGATACAGTCCTAGAGTGGAACCCCCAATGAAACAGAAAAATAAGGAGCCCCAAGATAACTTGGCAGAGGCATCCGTAGAAAAGGAGGCACACAAGGAAGGCAAGAACTGGGGAGAAATAATGAAGATGGTGGAGATCTTCTGTTGCGGCCCTACGTGCCCCACGAGAATAAATCAACTAAGTCAACTCAAGCCACAGGATTCAATTCGACGGCACTTAAACTCCAAACCTGGTCCACTGTACTAGGATGCAATCAGCATAGCGGTTGGGAGGTGAATGACTTGCGTGCTTTTTCGGGACAAAACTAGAAAGAGTGTGGATGCAGGAGGAGACCCCAAGGCTACCTTGACGAATACGGAGAAAACGTGGTTGTCATTTCGACAACACATCCTGGTTCAGATCAGTCCCGTCCATCCGCACAACATCAACATGCGAGCAGTGACGTTAATCGAAACACGTACCTCTTCATCTGCTGACCACGTTGACGTCGTAAAAGTATGAATTCACTAGAAAGTGCACGAAAGAGCGTTCTCTATAATTCATGGTAAGCCCCCGTTGGGTATCCTCTCATCCGCCTGGAAATTGCCATTCGATATGCTTTCCCCTTGAACTGAATCCCCGTGGGGGTACGAGAACTCTGACTTCACACAGTCGATACAAAAACGAAAAAAGAACTTCTTAAATAAAAGATATTGAATAACGGACATTTGCCAAATCCCCAAACCCATCGGATCATTGGAGCAACGCCAAGGATCGCCTTTGAAACCGGAAGTTCAAGTTACACACATTTACAGAACCCTGCCACTTTAATCCCGCTCAGCTCTGTGGGCGTCCAGGGATACAGGATAGAAAAAGAAAAATTGAATCCTCTATGCATAACTGTTAAATACTGTAACAACGACGGTAAATCTCTCACAAAGGACACACCGCACTCAGGGCAACCGGTCGTAGGTGTGGGACGCTGTCGGGGACGAGGGAATATAAAATATCACCACCATTCCCTGGCGGAGAGATACAAGAGAGTATTTGTTTTTAATTTCCAACTGCAATCTACAAAGTAAGCGAATTGTTCACTACGTGCCCAAGGATTTGTGGGAGGTCCCTGACCATGTACATGCACACAAGGGCCAACTTACCCAGAGGAGGAAATAGATACTTTCCCATCATAGGAGGGGACACCCCCACTCACACTCCCCCACGTCCTGTGTGCTGTGTCTATCTGTTGCTGCAGCCACGCCACTCTCGGTGTGCGTGTGTCACAAAGCAAATAACACTCACTCACTCGGTGAAAAATGGTGCTGGCATCCACTTAGAAAAACGCTGATGCAGCGGGTTGAGGGAATGCATCCAGCCACCAATCAGTTCACCCCCAGGGGTGTTTTGGTATTCCCGTCACGCACGCACAATAAACAACACAAACCGCTCTGGCTGCTGATGAGTCGGCTAATTACCATCGTCGAGGCGGAGGAGGTGGAGACTGGAGGCTTACCGACCACCAGCCATCACCAAAGCGCACAAACACTCGACTCGACTTGTTCGGCGAATCAACCGAAACCCGGGAGCGAATAAACTTGGGCACAAACTCCTCAAGTAATTAGCAGAACTTTGGACGCGCACAGAGACACTCTCGTTCGATTCGTAAATCTTCTTTCAGCCGCACAACGCACGATGCTTCCTAATTGGAGATACACTTCTATTCACTCCAACCCGACGCGATGGGAATGGAGACGGCCAGGGCCAGGGACGACGACGACGACGGTGGTGCTATCATCCAGAGCATATTTTCCGCATGATCTGCATATTCAACGCGAGACAGACGAGACGACGCACAGATGCTGAAGATGCACGCGACCACGACAAGTGACAGTGCAGACATCCACCGGATGTCGGTGTGGGCCAAGGAGAGTAGCAGTCTCACGCGCAATAAGTCGACCTAGCACGCTGAAGGCCAGACACAAACTGGATGGTTGGTCTTTTGTGATTTGGTGATAGCAAAGTTCGAGATACATTCTCCGCGAGAGAGCGGACGGCATGCGCAGTGCTCCGCGGCCGATTGCTGGATCCTTTGCATTATCTCGGGTGGAGGGTGAATTATGGGAAGTCTATGTTGCTTCGGATGCGGCAACATGTTGCTGGCCGCTGAATGGAAGCTTTTGAAACATGAGGGATGGGAGACGCTTGCATTTAAGATGGTTTAGCAAATGTAACGTAGGCTTGACTTGCCATGGCTGTCCAGCACCCACTTCACACAGTGACCTCGTTATCGAATGCCTCCAAAAACTAAAAGCGCCGACGTCTCCGCTCCGGACGGACTGACGTGAAGCGATTCCATCCCGAGAAAGCCACACAAATGAAGTCGTTACCATCTAGAATCCCATTAGATCCTTCGCCATCCTGTGCCCAACCAAGCAAACGGGGGGTTTGAACAAAAAAAAAACATTCCAAAAACACAGACAAGTCTCCCTCGGCCCTTTTTTGTGCGGGCGACTGAAACCTAACTCACGGCCAAACTCTCGAACCCTACAGATGTTCGTTTCGGAATTTGTAGCAACCTCTCTCAAATGATGGCCAAGTTCCGTCGCCTTATGGACGGCGTTTTATCAGCCACCCGCTGCCAGAGTGCCGTCCTTCCTCCTTTGTGTGGACAAATTTCTTCCTCTCCGTTTTTTTTTTGGTCCCCCCCTCAAACAGGGATAGTTACATACTTTCCACATGGAAAAGGATTAAGCCACCAGCACGGGGTGGAAACGCTGTGAAGAGCCGAGTCCTTTTCGTGCGGGGATCCCAGTTTTGGCAAGTTGTGACTAGATAACCGAAAATTGGGAGGGATTGCGAGTAGAATCTGTGCAGTTGGAAAAAGGAAATGCCTGGACATGGTCGGGAGACCCTCTCCTCGCGTCACACAAAGATTGAGATATTTTGGCAGCCATAAGCAGTTGATGGGATATAAAAGGGAAATAATTCACTGGACGGGTTCCAAGTTCGTTGGTGGGCGGCACATTCCCGGGGTCCCTTCGTCGATTTAGAATTAATTTGGTAATCAGATTGAAGGACGAATGGACTCAATGACCTGTCATCAGGGATAATCATCGTTTTCATTGAATGACCCCGCCCCTGAATGGGATGGGAGCGGTCTAAGCCGGTGTGTGTGGCTCGGTTAAGGTGGGTCCTTGAGACTGTTGGCATTTATTGATGGTCAAAGGGGCATGGAGCGTAAAGTCTGCCGAATTGTTTTGCATTTTTTGGTCAAAAACGGAGAAGAACACACTTGCTTTTCGTGACCTGTACGCTGAGGCGAGAAGCACTTGCACATGGACTGTGCGAGGAGGTGAAGAGGGGGTCCTGCAAGGTGTTTGGCGAGAAAGAAAATGGTGACATTCGCCTACTAAGAGGAAGATCATCGACGGAATCAGATCCAAAGATGGCGTGTTGGTGTACATTTTGCACAGTTGGAGCGACAACTCTTCGGAGCTGCTCAACTCCGAAGACGACACAGAGACAGACACAGAGGCAGATACGCTGTCTTGCGTGGGGCCGGAGAATATGCCAACGGTGGAGGAAGTCTACGATAAAATGTCGCCAGAAATGCTTAAGGAAATGTGTAAAGAGGGAGTTTCATGAGTCCCCCGTGTCAACTACAGAGGTGGTCAGAGAATTAGCACACAGCGCTTTAATTTAATTAATCGTAATGAAAAAAGGTCGTATGGAAATAAGCCTCTGTCATTGAATATCTGGAAGAAGGTCTTGTGGACTGACGAATCGAAATTGAATCGCTTTGGTTCTGGTGGAAAGGGGTATGTCCGAAGCAGAAGGTAAATCTACGGTCAAACATGGTAGCGGGTGGATTATGGTGTGGACGGCATCCTCAACGGCATGGTGTGGGTCTCATGTTAAAACTGACGCCTGGATGGATCAGCACCAGTCCAAGCGACTGTTGGAAGATCATATGGAACCGTTTGCTGATGACAATATGCCACTGGCATGGACTTTTACACACGATAACGACCCCATACACACTTGTAGGCTCATGAAAGGCTGGATTATCAGCCAAACAACGTATCATACCTCCGATAGAGCCCCTAAGACGAGAAGGAACTTAGAGAGAGAAACGAACATAGCTTCACTAGTCAGGCCAAAAACTTAGGAGTAATTCTAGACAGCAAGTTAAGCTGGAAACCGAGCATTAAGGGGCGCATTAAGAAGGCGGCGGCAGCTGTTTACACGTGTAAGAGAATCCTTGGCCCCACATGGGAAGTAAGACCAAGAATGGCTCACTGTTGTTAGACCCATCTTTACGTACGGTATCCTTGTTTGGTGGCCAGCACGGAATAACAAATCAAATCTTAAATCGATAAGCAGTATTCAAAGATTGGCGTGGGGCATTGCGATCCACCCACCAGCCCCACATTGCTACAGCGTCTTCCCATGGACATCTATGTGAAGCTGGTAGCTACCAAGGCAGCCTTAAGGTTACGGGAGTGCAACCGCTGGAGCAGTTGATATAGCTTAGGTCATGCAGAGATAATCAGAAATGCGAGACCCCTAACGCATACAGATTATACAACACCAGCTTTAGACTTCGGGTTTGGGTTCAATACACTCATCCGAGACAGAGGCGATTGAAAATCACTACAGGAGTGGATTTGTCAAAATAGGCCACTAGAATACCTTTAAGCAGTCTCCAGGCTTATTTTATTTTCTGTAGTGTAGTCCCTTTGAATCTAAGAGGTACCGGTGTAAAGCATCGGGAAGGGATAGCACAAAGGATCCAACTAGGATCAAGTAGATCACAACTGCTACAGTAGTGACAATCACCTTAACCAAACCAAACAGCCAATATTCCACCTTGGCCCGCACAAAGTCCTGAACCTAAAGCCAAACGAGAATCTTTGGAATGACGTTGAATCCTTTATTGGATTGAAGAAACCCAAATATTTGGAGGATCTTTGGCACTTTGCTAGGGAAGGATGGAGTTCAATTCAAACCCACAAATGTAGGACATTGATAGAAGACATCCCACGTCGACTGCAGTCAGTTTTACGACAAAAGGGATACCGAACTACTTATTAAATATTTTGAAATCTTGTTCTTTAAAAAAATGTATTTTTTTGTATGCGTGCTAATTCTGTGACCATCCAAGGACATGAAAGTCTGAAGACCTATTTTCCTAAATGAATGAAGTCTGTTGCCGGAACTACTTATTATTTCACTTATAGTCACCGAACAGTCGAATTGTCACAGATACCATAATATGTTCGAGTTAGAGAGTGACGACTTAGGCAGAGTTCGACTTAGGGAGAGTCTACTGTATTTTCATGTCCAAAGAGACCAAACAATACTGTATTTTAAGCCGTACACTCTTTTGTACAAATTTCATCGGGTGTGCTGGGAACGAAACGAGGTGAGACACCTGATGATTGGCAAATTGGGGAAGGTGGGCAGGTGGTACATGTGACTGAAAAGTTCCTCCCGAAAGACCTATAAGATGCATTATGCTGTCACTCTGATCGGGCTTTTCACGTTCGCTTACTTAAGAGTGTCCGTGGGTAATTGTCCGTCTTTTAAAAAAGAGAGTGATTGTCTTTTGTGTGGCGCCGGGAAAGTCTACGCTAAGGTGTTGACCCTCTAGAGCTATGGTCCCAGATAGAGTCCAGGATAGGATAGGTTAGGTAGAAGGGTTGCTAGTGTATTCATCAGCATCCTTAGACCATGTTGGTACATTGTGATAGCCCTAGTCAGACTACTACCACTGATTGACCACTCCAGTGCCGTTAATTTGATTCCAACGGCAAATTGTGACTGGATCAAATTTGAAAACCAGATGAGAGCGTATTAACATAGCTTTCACAGGGATTCGAACCGGGGACCGGTTCCCCTGCTAACCAGGGGCAGGCACTCTAACAACTGCGCCATCAAGTCATCTAGAGTCCAGGATAAGAAATGTTTAATCCTAGTACAGCCACGGCAATGACACCGTTACCGGAAGGGGTCAATTTTTATCGAAGGGCTGGTGTTAATCCAATAGACTGTACCTTAAGAATGAATAGTGGATCTCCTTAGTTTTACATATTAAGGGCGAGTGCCTACCACAAGTCATACCCTTTCGCGGCTAAAAGACCATTGTCCCTGCACGTCCTCTCTGCTTCACCCGATCGTTGGCCACTCCCTTTTTTATATTGCTGGCTGAGTCGCTCAACAAACCAATCACTTACAAGCCCCCAATGTTATCGACCACTTGCATCGCATCCAAACCCCCCACAGTCACACATCAACCCCCTCAACAAACACACGCAACTCTACATAAGTCCAGCGGCAACCTTGACCCCTTATCCTAGATGAAATCCGTCCAGAAAGTGTCACAAAGTTGAAGCACTCTCCAGAAATGCACGGCCAAGCATGTAGGTCACCCGCTTCGCCAGACATCAAGGCACAGCATTCCATTGCTGTCCAATATTGTGACCTCACATCAGTGGTTGTGTCACCATTCGAGGGAGGGCTGAAGAACTTGATGGATTTGATTAAAAACCGAAAGAAAGACACCACCATCTGGTGCTGGAATTTATTCCCTTGAAGCTTCATTTCCTGTAAATTGTTGCAGTGACAGATGTCTGAAAGATGTTTACGATCGACCGGGCACTCTGCCCGCCCTCGCCGACAACACAATTTGCATAACTGCTTGGTAATGCCTTCGTCACTCGCTTGGGAATGTGTATTGATTTGGGGCAATTGACGGCAGCTGTGAGGTGTCAGGCGAAGCGGGGTGTTGCGAGGGTGTCGTTTTAAGCATTTAATTGCCTTATTGTCTGGAAAATGTCCTGATGTCCTTTTATTTTGCTCGTTGAGGGATGTCTTTTGGTTAGATGAAATGTTGGGGCGAGGTGGGACTTTAAAGTGTCGTTTGTTCGAGATGGACATCGGGGTTGGGTGGACCACAGGAGTGGATGAAGTGATTGCTTGTGACGCTAATTAGCTCAAGATCCTTGGGCTATCGTGGGGAGCCTCTGAGATCTGCGTCGTCAGGAAAAGTTTTTCTTTTAAATGACTGTCAAATTAAGAGCCCTTCATCCACTTGGTTGTAGGCACATTCCCCCCACCACCACCCATCTCCCAAGTCAGCAGTCAGGCATGTTAAGGGACGTGTGCCATTTTGAGAAACGCCCTCCGCAAAAGTGCCCTCATTTCTCTCCGCCAAGGGAACACGTTTTTTTGCTCTCTCTCTCTCCTTCGCTGAAGGGTTCGTTATGTGAACGAGGGTTGGGGGTAGGGGGTGTGAGAGAAAGAGAGGGAGAGTCACTCAAGGAATCAAGTGTCTTGTTGACAGTTTTGAGTACCTTTCCATGGGGCTCCATTATTGAAACAAAATACCATGTTTTTTCGTCACAGGCCCTCGAGGCGGAGGCGAAGAGGTACACACTGGTCTAGACGAGGCAAGATTCGAAACTCCTTGAGGGTTCAACAACAACTGTCCTGCCCGTTGAACTGGAATCACTTCACTCTTGCAGTCGTCCTCCGATTCACAGACAGTTGGTGGCACGTCAATAGACTTTGCCCAAATCCACCATTAGCCACCACCCGCCAGCAGATCACACAGAATTCTCATAAATGCCGCAGAAAATCCCATCCGAGATTGCTTGTGAGCGTGTATAAATGGCATGGGTTCACAAACCAGACGAAATTGAATCAAACGAGATTTACCTGTCGGGCTCGACTCGCTTGCTCACAGAGCCCTTCATCCTCGTCTCCTGATTAATTGCAGAGCGAACAACAAACCATACTCTTGCATGTTTCCCTCCTTTATGTGGCTACAGCTCTAATTGAATCCTTTTTGTGCATGCAAACCGTGTCATTCACCCAGACACTTGAGCGGTTGAGTCTCGTAGACGGTTTGGTTGATTTTTGGTTTGGTTTTGACGGCGGTTTCGGCGTGCAAGTGATTGCCAATCGATCAGCCCCGACCACACACAGCCATGCTTGGTCCCATGCGTCCACGTATCGCGGTGAATTCGATTCGGTTTTTTTTTTTGTCTGGCCCGACCCTCAGGGGATGTCGAGATGCCAGCGATGGCTGGGATCTGAATTCAATTTGAAACCGTGTGAATGGAGAGGTCGAGTTACACGCACGGATGGGGCGATGCGGTCGACAGGGTTGGCGGTTAGTTGGAATCTCTATTTCGAAGCTCCCTGTAATCCCTGCGGAATGACAAAGGCTGTGAATTCTGGGTTTTGAAAGGCCCTTACTCGGAGGATTGGTCATTCTGTGGAAATGTGAATGGGCCACTTTTTGCTCCGCAGGGAATTGAGAGATTTTTGGCCGTTAGTTAATTCATTGCCATGCGAGGCAGAAAAACAAACAAGTGATGGCCAGCTATTCAGCTCTGGCATGATGGCCCACGAGTCCCATCAAAGATAGGCTCCTAGTGATTCCTGTTCAAAATCCTAAAATTCATCCGATTTCCTCCAGGGATGAAGTTGGGGAGAGTTTCGTTCTTCACCATCTTCGGACCCGCAGCTACCCAGCCTTAGTTCCAGACGGTTTTTTTTTGTTCGGCTGCTGAAATATACCAACGATCAGCAGCTCAGCCAAAAGCTAAGCCGACAGCATTTTGTACACACGTGAGCTGAAATGATTCACGTGTCGACACAATGGCGCAAGGGTAGAGTGAGAGCACTCTTTAGTCACGCCTTTCTGGTTGAGACGCGGATTCTGTAGCGTCATGCTAAGGATAAGAAGAATAGGGATTCTAAATCTTCGACCTTAAGCCGTCGAGACAGATGGCCAGCGAATAAGGGGGACGGCCGAGTTAAGTTGAATGAAGCAGCCCCTTAACAATATGACCACATCCATTGGCGCTAGCCATTGAACCAATCTCCCACTGCTCAAGCGGCGCAGAAATCCTCATCATCCACGTCTTTCCTCAAATTAACCGGCTGTGGATCGCAAGTCAAAGCCCCCTCCTCTCGTCGATGTCATAAACTCACTCAAGATTCTGTTCCGTATTTTATCCAATAAAAGTTCAATAACTCGCAAAACTTCTAAGCCATGGTCTTATCTCCAAAATGTGTTGGCACTTGAATTGGTTTCGCTCATAAATAAAGTCTGCCCTTCCTCCATCCGTGCTCGGCAAAGCCGCACTTGGATGGCTCCGATTTGTCGGCAAATTTGTGCGGATTACGTGAGAGGCCATAAAAATTATAAACTGCTCTGTAATCCGCCACCATGCCCATGAGTCCAACGGCTTCCTGGCGAAGGCACATTACGTACGCAATTCCATTCGCCGGAAGTACGTGCTATTCACCATGGCGTGCCATCCTCTGAGAGATTAATCAAATAAATCCAACAACGGCGAGCTACACGCTAAGGAAACTAATGTCTTGGAACTTCATCAGGTTCTCCTCGGGTGGATGGAGGGAGGACGAGTTCGTGAAGATGACTTCGTGGGGACGTGAGATGAGTTCGGTGCTATTGGGACGCCGCGAGAGTGTGCGTCTTTTTTTCAAGACACTCGTTTCGATGGAGTGTGAAGGATGACGATTGACCTGTTTTCAACAGGTGCCAGAGTGAGGAGGGAAGATGGAGGAGATTTGGTCCTTGAGTGGGTTCAGAGGGAATTAAGATCAGAGTCTGCGTTCCAAGAGTCGCTACTCCAGTTGAGGGCACAAAGGCTGACCAGATAAGAACGATAGGAAAAGGGAATTCAAATAAAGTTACAAGGATGTAAGATGTGCAATTGGTTCTAGCCTTGTTTTGAAGCTGCAGTCATGCCATTTTGTACAGAATACCACATTATTCAACTGATCATCTCGGCATTGCCGTCAGAGCTTCAAGCAGTGGGTCCAAGTTCTCTTGACTCGGTCCAACATGTTCGGGGGAATCCCAACAAAACCATCCCGACTGTTGACCACGAGCTCAATCGAAGAGTTTGGCCTGTTCGTGAAGGTAGACCCTGAGAAAATAAGCATGTGTTGTGAATTCGCAAGGTTGCGGGGCCCAATTGATGAACGCTCTCCGTGGGACGACCAAGTCTTCAAAACTCTCCGTCATAAGTCCGAGCAGACTTATGGCATGTGGCACTGTCTCGCTGGAACCACAGCTCATATTTATCTTGTGGTCGAGCTCTTGCCCCAGAAAGTCGGTTAACATCCCTTGTTAACCTAGCCGCTCAGACAAAATGGGTGTCATGCGAGTAGAATCCGAATTTCCGGTCAAAATCCGGAACCAGTGCTGAATTAGCGGACTAGTGGCGTTGTCCACTCTCGACCGGCTACAATTCTTGCAACAGCACAATCTTATATGGTTGAAGGGTAAGTCCAATTGCAAAATAAGCTAGGTTGACTCTCTGGCGATGCCCAACTCAGCTGATCGGCCGCGAATCGACATTTCTGGATCATCTTCGATAATGCCCGCAACGGCGGCCATGTTCTCTTCATTTCCCACCAAAATCTGTCTTGTTGGTGACTTAAGGTTCGAAAGGGTGTACTCACGTGGCTGCACAATTAAGCCATGATGGCGACCAACCTCACAACATACAACTGAGCCGGATTTTACTATTTCTTAAATAATATTCGCCCGTTTGCAAGCTTCGTGGACTTGGGTTAAATGGCACGTTTTACTGAATATTTTGACATCTGGATATCATTAACTAACTTGAACAGCTGATGAAACATAACAATTAGAAAAGCTATCACTGCTATCTGGTCACCCTTTATAAACACCGATTGATGACCAAAAATGCGTAGTCACTCACGTTTCCTTCCGCTCAAGGAGTCAGTGACGAAATTAACTTAAACGCTCGCCATCCCCTCTCCTCAGCTCCACCCTGAAGTGAATCCATCAAAACAAAAGCCAAGGCGAAGGCAGTTCCCCAGCAAATGCCAAAATGAAGTGCATAATTGAGCACAGTTTAGACGGTTCCGCGAAGTCCTCCAGCGGCCGGGTAATTACTTCCGCACCCGTAATAAGCTAATCCTCTTAGCTGCTGTAATTACATCGTCAATTTCCGCTGCGAATAATTCACGCAGTCATCCTGATTATGCAAACTTTTCCCACGGCTTATCGGTCGCCGTTCTTGGATGGCTTTTGAATTTGAATGGGAAGCTCCTTCCTGTCGTGGGGCCAGTGTGCCTGCGAACGAGAGGTGGCTTCGTAATCAATCTCCTTCGCTTCGACCACACCGCCTGGAGGGTGTAATAAATGCACGCCACGGGATATCGGAGGACAATAAAGAGATTATGACTTTTTGAGTACACCCTTGGATTGGTGGCAACTTGAGGATTCACTGGATAGTCGTTTGATTTCGCCTAGAGCTCATTAAGACGCGAAAGATTGCGTTAAAAATCGAATGGACATAGACATTAGGCCGAGATTGATACTTAAGATGGGTTGGCTTGAAGGAGACATCCGTCACGAGCGACTTCGAATGGAGGGTGGGACTTAATCAACTTGCCATGGCGTGTAATTATTTCTGAGATATGAGATTGCGAACATTAAGTGGCCGTCGTTGCGTTTGATTAGCAATCGTTGGCTTCGTCGTGTTCGCATCGCGTTTTATGGACACGCGCGCCGTTAAGTAGTTTGGCGGCGCAGTGTCATTTCAGGCGTCAGTGGTGATGTCCTTTTTGCGAGGAAACGTAGGCTTTTCCTTGGGAAATAAATTTCTGAAGCCCATCCTTAGTGGTGATCTCAATATGTTTTATCGGAGGATTCGGGGTTTTGAAAAGCATATCCGACGTGGCGTAGTGGGTAAGTGCGTCGACTCCTACGCAGAGGGTCCCAGGTTCGATACCCGAATTCGCCGCCTTTGATAATTCACGGCTCCACCTCTTTCGAGTCACTGACAATGCTCAAAGAGTATTCCTGTCTAGAAAAAGCTTCTCAACTTCGCCGTTTGGAGTCGGCTTTAAACTTTGTAGGTCCCTTCTACTAGTGAAAGAACAATAGCACGCACAACACGTAGTGGTTGCTGAGAAGCTAGGCCCAGGTCCGCCTCGGAGTGTCGCGCCACCCATATTATATTATTATTATATTATATCCGCACTTCGCCTACTCTTCCTCTAAAGGAGCATGAATGAATTAAAGTAGACTGTGCCACAACCAAGAAGGTCCCAGCCAAGAAATCAAGACACCTGTTAAGAAGTCTACACTTACCAAGGAAATTCGAGCTAAGACAACTGCTTGGCCAAGGCTAGAGATAGCAAGACGAAGGAAGACACATGCCGGGTATCATGTGTCACTCCTGACTTTTCTCGAATTGGACGCGCCATTCATTTTGCTGGTGCAACCCCCTTCATTGCTTGAACGTCTGCCTTTGCATTGCTCTCGTGGTTCATGTCCAAGCAGCCATGTTAGTTTTAGTTTATCAGTAACCTGTTTTCTCTGCCAGCGTGGCATGTGCTTTGTGGCATTCAAAGTCTGTTGAAGGCTTTGGAATCGTATGCAAACCTTGTCAGGGCTACATTTGCCCAAATTTCCTAATTTTCCGCTGGAAGACCAGCAGGCGTTTCTGTGATGAGGAGGCTACATCATCAGCTCTACCCTCATCAGCACCGAATAGCTTCCAACTGATTCGAGCCAAGGCCGGATAGTTGCACAGAAAGTGTCCTGCAGTCTCCTCATCTTCTCCACAGACGTCGCAGATGATTTCGTTGCTTAGGCACGTTTGTGTCTTTGACGTGCCCTGATACTACGCTACTTGAGCCCTCTCGAGTCATTCTTTCAAGAGATGGCAAGAAAGCTCTGGATGTCTTACAGACGTTAGAGGGTATGCGCTTAGTCTGTATACATCCTGGAGAGAGTCATGCATCCTCCGGCCCTCTCGAAAGGCCCAACCATCGATGGAAGCCCTTACCAAGGACGCTGGACGTTGGCCCGAACCAACCTTAGATTCAGGTTGTCCTGGGAGCTTATCTGATCCTTGCCTGGCAAGTTCATCGTCGATTTCATTTCCCGTCTTGGACTCCCCATCAAATTTGGAGGTTGTGGTTAAAGGGTTGAGCAAGACCTTAGTTATGGCTTGGTTGTCGCTACAGACACAAACACATTGCCTCTTCCACTTGTTCGTCACAATATGGCTCTTGGCCATTAGGATCAAAAAGTTTTTACAAGATGGTGATGATGATGGGGTTTCCGCTTCAAAACCGCTCCAAATTTACCTAACGATCTGTTCAGACGAATGTTGACGCCCTCCACGAAGAGGCCAGTCTTGCAGCCGTCCGCGAAGATTCGGGTACACTCGATTAGGGCAAAGAGCTCAGCTTGGGAGATTGTGGATTCTCTGAGTTGCCCACTCCCACTCCTCTTTCTGACATCGACCCGTCTTTGGGCGTCGTCCTTCATCCAAGAAGGCCTCTTGGACAATTCTCTCGAAGTTTGGGCACATGAGGGGCACTGAGCATGTGCCTCATTGGGTGAACATCCCTAAAGTCAGGGGATATTTACAGGGCTCCAGATTTCCTTGCATCTTCAGCCTGAATATGTAGCTGAGGTAGGCTAAATAGAATGTCCATACACGCCATCGCTCCTCTTGTACAAATTCTCGCTGGCCCTTGTAGTTTGGTTTCACTTCGTTGATGGTCTGTCTTATTCCGCATTTCTTCCATTAAGTTACAGATCCATTGCATATGGTTGGCTTAGTCATTTCCACATTTCTGGGTTAAGACCCCAGGTTTAGTCCACACTCCCGGATTGTTTTTGATCCAGTTCGTCTTATCTCATCGTCGTACTCACTTTGCAATATTGTCACCCTGGAGACTGCCACTGCATCACCGTCCCCACAGATCCTCCCAAATCCCCTCATAGCATCTCTGACAAACAAGTTCTCAATAAAGACCCACATTTATAGCCCCTCCCTGTCAGTCACCATCGCAAACCTGCGGCGCCGAGAGTACCGTCGTCGTCGTCTCCAAAGTGCACCAGCACCGTCCAAACTCTCGAGAGATGAGGGGGAATCCCAAACAAACGTAATAATCCCCACCCCCTCCTCGAACACACTTTACAACTAATCATTTCATTCTTCTGCCATAATTGGTTTGAGGAGTCAGACTTAATCCCCGGCCGGGCGACGAGGAAGCGCTGAGACAGCCCCGACCAAGCGGAGTGCAAACTTCGGGAATAGTTACCGAAATACACTCCGCTTCAGGCTCCTCTCTTTTCCTCTTTGCCACTCCACATTCATTGGCATTGTGAGATATTAAGGGCTTAGGATACTTTCAAAACTTGTCAACTTAAGCGTCTTTCCTGGCGACGCTCGCGTGCAGTGCTCGGATGCGATTTTGTCTTTAGTTTAGGCAATTTACCAGAAGTGGATTATGTGCTTTCTTCTCCTCCAACTCCCCCTCCCCCAACTCCCCCTCCCCCCCTCGTGTCATAGATTCTCATTCAGTTTGGCAATGTGCTTGCGACGTCCTCATGTGAGTGCGTCGTCGGTCGTGGTGAATATGTAGCAGGCATCAGCAAGTTTAGAGAATTCCCCAGCTCATGAGGAAACGAACGTGTATCCCAGGGATTTGGGTTTAAAGTCAAATCCTTAAATTGCATCGGACGGTCGTTCCAATGGAACATCACGGATGGATGAACGGATTGGCATCATGTTCGATTGGTAAATACATCCCCTCGCCTGCCGTCTGGCTGCTCGGATCGAATTTCAAACGCTCGAGTCCACAGTTGATAGGATTTGTGGGCGGGAGAGGGTGGGGGGATTTATGGTTATGGTTGCGAATGCATTTATTTGCTTGTTTGCGTATCGCTTCGATCCTCGGGGGATAGGGCATTTTAAGCGGTTGTTTACCCTTGTCAAATGTTGAGCAACTGTTTGCGTGTGTTCTACGTAATTAATGAGTTTCACGTCGACCTGCTTAAAGTTCTGACAGCATTTTGCAACGCTTTTTCCAGGATATCCAAGGAGAAACTGTGGAAAACAAGCGTATCTGCGAATGGCATCTGATGGACAGAGGAGGAGGCGTTCAAAGGGGTCATGGGGTGGGCTGTGCTGGTGATTTGTTTTAAAATGCGGATTCGAGATGAAACTGGATGCGTGGGATTGTGCACTGAAGAGAGTTCCAAGACTTTGGGGGTTTATGGGACCGCGGAGGCTTGGAAAATTTCAGACTGAGAAGCAGCAACCACAGGTGTCCACAACGAGGTAGGCGAGCACGCTATTCACACAAAAATGACATCATAGATATCATAGCGGTGTGGGGATAGCAACCGAGGATCGGAGCTCACAAGAACCCCATCGCACACCGGAACCGGATGTCGATGGTAGACATCACTTGCACGACGGTGGTTGTGGCCAGAGGCGGAGCAAGTCAGTTATTGAGTAGACAGCGGGCACAGCTGTCCAACCTCAGTCCAGTCATTGAGCGGGCGGCGGCCACAGCGATCCAACCTCAGTCCAGTCATTGAGCGCGTAGCGGCCACAGCGGTCCAACCTCAGTCCAGTCATTGAGCGGGCGGCGGACACAACGTCCAACCTCAGTCCAGTCATTAAGTAAGTTACAGTCCACATCATATTTATCGATTTAATTTGCGGGGAAAAACTATCCATAGCGCGAAACAGGATTTTAGAAATAAAGTTGCCATCAAAAGAATAAATATGACGTCTTCCAAAAGCAGCCTTAGCTCAGACTGACACCCTTCAAGTTTAGCTAACCTGAGGGGTACATATCTGAAACGTGTCTACGGTCGGTGAGGAGTCTGTCCATCTAAGGCACTGTATTTACAAAATTAAAAAAATAATCCACATACGCCCCAGAAGCCACGAAACTAATCAAATCACGTCCGGAATCCCCAAATAAAGTGAACCAAAGTCAACGGTTGCCGCACAAGCAAATATGCAAACGTCTCCCAAAGCTTAAGCAAACGCCTTAAAGTCTATGAAAATATTCCACAAACGCCGCAAAGAAGCGTGGTCGCCATTTTAATATTTTCCACCAGCACCCCCATCGAATCTCTCATTTCAAATTCGCCCCTCGTACGGGCGGCGAAAGGAAAGCCGATCCAATGCAAGCCCTCGTATCCCAAAGTCATCATCCTGACGAGCATAAACCATCTTTGAATGACGGACACTAACCCTTTCCCTTTTTCGAAAAGGAGTCTGTTAACACCACAAGTGCCCATCCGACTAGGCAGCGAAATCCGCAAAAGGAGCTTAAGTCGTTGTTGCAAAAAAAAAGACGTTATCCATCAGCAGATTGAAGAGAGTTCATCCGGTTTTTTTCCTTGCCACAGAAACAAAAACCAGGAGCTTGCGGGTGGCGTACAGAGGAGCGCACTTGGGAACAGTCCTGCCGGGCAACATGGACTGTTGTGCTATAATCATTGTCCTTCGTCCTCCGTTCGCTGGAAAGATTTTTGTGCTTAATTTCCTGTCCTTAAGTGGAAATGGGGGTGCTAGAGTGTGACTCTGAAGGGGAGTGAACAGGCAGAGGACGCCAGAGTTCTCAGAAGGGACAAGGAGTCTGACGAAATTGTATTATCGAACATTCTCAGAACACGTCTGAGGTCGATTTGATGCGTAATTGAATTGAGTTTTTAATGAAATCACACATAAATGCCCTGACTTTGAATACATCTCAGAAAGTGGACCAGAAGTGCGACAATGGATGAGGGAAGGGACGGTGCGGTGCCACTTAATGTGTATCTGGCAGCAATTAATTCCATCAAGACCTTATTCCTGTGAATCCGAGCCAGTTTTCTGGCGAGAAATAATCTTAAAGCGAAGGACACTCGAATGAGAATCCCTCGTGGAAACTGGAAGAGAGTAACTTTCTCTGTCCTGTGAATGGCTGTCCTGTGTATTTCAGGAGATAATGGATATCGTTTCGCGGTGGCCACGATGAAATGGAATGACGTTGCTGGAGAGGTGATTCATTTGTTGCATACTTTGGTCGTGCACTTGAATCCCAAGTGGATTTTGGATCCTCGCGAAAAAAAGATGTGCTTACTTATTTCCTTACCTGACTGTAATCCTTAATTCAAGCTCCATCCGTGTGAAGTGAATATCGAATTGCTTCTCGTTTTTTGCCTCTCTGGCGGGCGGTCCATAAGAAATTCCATCTCCTACCCAACAGCGCACATGCATACCTAGCCGGCGCCGCGTTGAATGAAATGAAATTCCACACAGACTCCCCACCCCCTCCCCTTCCCTCACACAGCGTGCTTTGGATCGACCGCCTCGGCGATGTCATCTTATTTTATGCTGATTCCAGAGCATCCCATATGCACATGCATGCAATCCAATGGGGGATAAGTAACATTCCGGTGTCCTTGTTCTGAGTGTGCATATTTAAGGCGTCCCGGCCAGGACCACCAGCACACTCAGATAATAATCAAAGTCCACATCTCAACACAGACGCACACGTACCTAGCACGACCTCGAAGGAATTGGAGAAACTTTTGACACACTGGATTGGAAGATATTTCTTTTAGCCGTGCCACCACCCAGTGCCTCCGGTGTGCATGCACATCTGGCATCCCCTGCATCTGCGCTCGTCCCTTTGGAATCGCAGATAATTCAACATGCCACGGGTGAGTTAAAAACTTTTGTCAAATGCATCTGGAGTCATTAACAAGGATATCTGTGCGGAGGAAATGCATGCGAAAGAAATTGACTTGTCAAACAAGACAGACGCTGGGCGCATACCCCGAGGGGACGTGACTGTGCGAAATTATGAAGTTTTTCAACACCCGATAACAAGGATCTAATCAAAGGACTCGGTAACTGGAAAAACGATGTCGTTACCACCTACTTTCCCGACGTGGAATATCGTGTTGTCATGTTTACGAGGGAAAAAAACTGAGCTGTGTGTACGGGTTTTTGCTGCGAGGAAGTTACCCTCGCAGTGGGTACATCATTAACAGGCGCCGCACGCTCGGCTGGGTTCCATTATGAAGTGAGAACCTTTGAGTTTTGGGTTGAGGCACTCATTGGAGAGAACTGTCTCTCTGGTGGCTTTTGCGGGAAGGGGTGTGTCAGTAACGAAGGACCACACCAGGAGGGGTGCACAAATTAATCAAAGAAGCTGTACGCAGAGAATGTGCCTTCAGTGGCGCAGCATTAAACAGAGGCTTTGAGGTCACGGCAAGATTGTCTAAGGGTGAAGTAGTCGGGACTATAACAACATTTTGGAGTCATGGCTTAAAGTGTAACTTGTGGACATGGAGGCGGTCTTGGGATTGACCGAGTTAGAATCCTTCCACAGGGCTGCATCCTAGGTCCTCGACTGTCCAGCAGGAAACTTTTCGCCCTTTTTAGTCTACCTTCCAGTGATTTACATGCTCCTCTACTCAGATCGTCAATTTTAATGAATTCACTGAGCGAAACAAACTGGGGACCAAGTCGGCAACCTTCTGGATCCCCATCCATGACAGTGTTTAAACTGAGGACCAACTGGGTAGCCTTCTGGATCCCCATCCATGACTGTGTTCAAACTGGGGACTAACTGGGGAGCCTTCTGGATCCCCGTCAATGACTGTGTTCAAACTGGGGACCAAATCGACAACCTTCTGGGTCCCCGGAAAAAGCTGCCTTCAGTTAGATCACAAGTCAAAGAGCAGACGACTCAACGATGGCAATTCCAAAAAGACGGAATCCACATCCTCCCGCACTCAATCGACCACCGAAAGTGTGTGTGTTCACGTGTGTGTGCTAATTCCCTCGTCCATATTCCAGGCGAGTCACCTCGAAATTTTAATAAAATCTCGACGATTATCCAATTTGATGGGTGACAGCGCCGCATACACCCCGCTCCGCCGTTCCAGCATTATTTATGCAAATTATCGATACATGACTTTTGTAGTGCATGACAGAGAGTGGTGTGCAAGGGGGGATGTGTGCTTATGGGGAAACCATCGACATAATCGAAAGTGAGCTGAAAGATTTAACGCTGGAAAGTTATGCAAGCGCAGTGGCAGTCAAAATGGCGAAATGCTTGGCTTTATCCTCAGACACGACACCTGCGGTTTGATGCAATCTCCTCGTGCGATGTGCTGGGGATGTAGTGTGTATGCGGCGAGCAGTGCTGCTTAGAAACGGAAATTGATGTAGTGGAAGAGCACTTCTGATGCCAGCGATATTTCACTTGGGACCGGTGGTACGGAAGATTATTTCACATCATAACGTCAGCGGGAAAGCACTGGAATGCGACGTGTCTGGGCTGCAGGATGGGCGGAGAGCGTAAATCTATAGGAAATCATGGATAGTACGGGTTTCTGTTTTCTTGTCTGTGCTGGCAGATTGCGCGGAACTTTAGACGGCGTGGGGGCTTGATTTATTGCCAGAGGGAGGGCTCGAAGCAGCGCGAGTACATCAGGGAGTGAGCACAGGATTAAACGAGTTGAATTGCAGATTTCGTGAGGCGGGTACTTGGGCATTGATTGACTCTTGGTTGCCTCAGAATCTTTGGAGTCGGGTATGTACTGTTCGAGTCGACTGTTCATAGATTTGGTTCTCACAGATGCGCAGACTGATGACTGATGACTGATGCCTGATGACTGATGCCTGATGACTGATGACTGATGACTGATGACTGATGACTGATGACTGATGTCTGATTACTGATGACTGATGACTGATGACTGATGTCTGATGTCTGATGTCTGATGACTGATGACTGATGACTGATGACTGATGACTGATGACTGATGACTGATGACTGATGACTGATGACTGATGACTGATGACTGATGACTGATGACTGATGACTGATGACTGATGACTGATGACTGATGACTGATGACTGATGACTGATGACGGATGACTGATGACTGATGACTGATGACTGACAGTTGTCATCTCACTTCCCAATCTTGTCCTCGCTATGATTTCTCATAAGAATATATCACCGCCCTGGGTTCAATGCTGACTACTAAAAGTTTATTCGCTCTTTTACAGCAAAACATTGCTTCCTTGAGGACCGTTTAAAATCGCAATTGCGACATCTGTAGCCAACAGCAAACCCCACACGGACCAATCACAACTTTATCGATTCGTCATATGACGGCGGATGCCGCCGTTATCCTCGGCTCCCGCACAAGGACACCAGCAACGACAACATAATAAAAATGAAACCATTAACAATAAAAAGCAATGAGAGTATCATTCTGAGGCAATTTCGACTTCCGTCCCTCCGACGACGGTCCCCGAACGACGTGAAAAGGGAAAAACCTATTTATCACAGCCCCGCACCGCTTCAAAAAGCCCACGCTACTCGGCAGGCTTTCGTGTTCGGCCAGGTTGGGGCTGAAAAAAAAAATCGGACAAAAAGAAAAAACACCGAAACGGATAAAAAATAGCAAAACACGCGGGTGATTTTTCTCGCTCTGTGTTCAACACTTTTTGCGCTCTCCACTTGTTCTCGTAGTTTTCATGTGAAATGGTTTCTATTGGCAAACATAAATCCGGCAAAGCGTGACGGTGTGGGAGGGGGTGGCCCGGGGCAGGAAATCCTTAGCAATGAACGAAGCAGTTTTTCAATGCTGCGGGTGCAAGGAGGTTTGTTTTCATTTTTTTTGTTCAGAAATTGCTTGCTTAATAGCCAGAGCTGACCGGGCGTTTGCTTGTTTCCCGCAATGCTCGTTTTGTGTCGAATTGTGGGATGGCGCAGCGCTGCAAGTGGGAGCTGAAAAGTTGAGGTTTCACTCGCCATCAGCGGCAATGTTCCGCCGCAAAGGGTTGCACAAAAGCCATTGACTGGGTGTTGTTCATTAAATTGCAAAAGGCTTGAACGGGTCCTGCGGCTGCATAGAGAATCACTTTGCAAGTCCGTTCCGCTGTGGAAAGTGACTGCGTTTGGCAGGCGATATCAAACAAAACCCGGTGTGTACAGCTCCGGTCATTTATCCACAAATAGAGAGTCAGTCAACCGCTTGGAGGGGAGTTCGTTTTTTCTTGGAACTGAATGCGTTCTGTGATGATGACTTTGGACTGCGGAGGTTGACTCTGGTGTTTCTTTCGTTTTTCTTCTCTCGTTTGGCTTCTTGTGCACAATTGTGTGTCCTTCATCTCTTCCGACTTCCGGAATGTTATTTCTGATCGATTTTGGTATATCAACTTGTACTGTTGGCGTTTAATTGCAGACATCTGCCATTTAAGGCCGTTCGATGACTTGAGGCATTTTTTAATTAGTTCTGTGTCCCATCTGTTCTCAGGGCTTCTGCGCCAGGTGTTAGACCATTTCTGCTCTCAGGGCTTCTGCGCCAGGTGTTAGACCATTTCTGCTCCATTGGACTCCTACCACTTTCCGTTGCCTAGTTGCGGGCTCAAGTCTTAAAGCTATTCTCCGTCTGGATGCATTTTCAAATTTAGACCTCTGGCATGTGACTTGGGGTCTGTTCTATGTAAGCTCAGGCATCCGCTGTCTGGTTTTTGGCATGTTGCTTGAGTCCAGCTCTATGACCTAGTCTAGTCGAAGGCGTCAAGACCCAGCATGAGCCGAAAGTATCGAGGAGGAAAGGGACAGGCGATAAATGCGGCTTGTCTTGATCGGATTTGTCTGTGGATTGTAATCTGTGGGACATATTAGACTGGCAAGAGCATGGAGCATTTGTGAAGTGCGGTTGAGTCTCTAAATTTGACTGTACGCCCTGGGGTGACTATTGACTGTTCCCGACGAGACGGTGAATTCACGGAGAGAAGCGAGCTATTGGCTTGATCGCTTGAGCATTGTTCGTCTAAAAATAAAACAGGGACAAGGAAGACACAATGCGTCGGTGTTGGAGCGAGTCTATTGAATTTGCGATAGTGTAGTCTCTTAAGAGTTTAAGCTAAGATTAGGTTAGGTAGACGCGTAAGCCACGTCTCACTGAGGTCGTGATGTGCCCATTGCGATGCCCCTTGGGGAATTTTTAGTCGAAGCACCTTCCCGTAATGTGTTGCACAGCCATCCCGAAATCTCAGTAAACTTGAGATCCTGACCCTGTAGGTCTTGGAAGGGGAGTTCTTCTAGAGCTTCTGTCTAGGTGTTTGTGTAAGCAAACCGTGTCGTTAACCCAGACACTAGAGCGGTTCAGTCTCGTTCAGTCTTGTTGTCTTTGTTTTGGTTTTGACGGCAGTTTTGGCGTGATAATCAATTGCCAATCGAACACCCCCGACCGCACACAGGCAACCATGGTCGCTCCCAAGCGTCCACGATTCGCGGTGAACTCGATTCGGTTTTTTTTTTTTGTCTGGCCCGACCCTCAGGAGATGTCGGGATGCCAGTGATGGCTGGCATTTGAATTCAATTTGAAACCGAGTGAATAACGAGCTCGAATTACACGCTTTTGACAGAAATGACGCATGGATGGAGGCATGCGGTCGACAGAGGTTGGCGGTTAGTTGGAAACTCTATTTTGAATCTTCAGGGAGGTCCCTGCGGAATAACAAATGCATTGAATAGCCTTGACTACGAGAATGAGACATTCCGTGGAAATGTTAATGGGACACGTTTAATTCCACCACGGATGTGTGAGTCTAATAGCCTTAGTCTTTTCGGGTGCAATCCCAAAAGGCACAGTCCGGTGATTATACCCACTGCTGTGTGTGTTTTTAAGGATATCAGACTAACAGATCTTTTGACTCCAAAAGTGTAGAATCTAACGATTTTTGGAGAAGAACAAGAAAGAAGAGAAAAGTGTCTTTCTGCAAGTGCCCTGCACTTGCCTCAGCTCGAAAAGCTACTCTAGGCTCCTTCTTTTTCGATAATCTAAGCGAACTGAGAGAGACATCAATCAAATCGCTATTAGGCTTCATTGACAGATCTGGCTGGCTGTCGTAA
The DNA here is from genome assembly GCA_964034865.1 of Eristalis intricaria. Lineage (NCBI taxonomy): Eukaryota > Metazoa > Arthropoda > Insecta > Diptera > Syrphidae > Eristalis > Eristalis intricaria. The sequence continues at coordinate 5,311,019 of OZ035875.1, read as the reverse complement.
TAACCACGCCAGCCCTTCTCCTCTCTTTTAAGACAAATCCACGTGGCAGTGCAACGGGCCTACTTTGGCCTTAGCACATCTAAGCCACCTACCTACCTAGAGCGGATGTGAGTCTTACAAATTTAAGACAAAGCAGAGGAAGTGAAATATTTCTTGCATCGATTAAGGAAACCTAAACATTTCGCAGCATTTTTGCAGTCTCCGAGTTCCTTGTCTGTTCGTGTCATCTCCGACAAGAGAGACAGAAAATCAGAAAACAAAAATCACCAGACACCAGGCACCCAAATCAAAACACCAAAGGGATCATTCAGACACTGATTATAATGAATTCATGCTTCCCAGCAGTTGCCTAATGCACATCGGATTACCACCAGTTTGATCGCTAATTGAATACTCCCAATCTCAACCCACACCCTCGCCATCAGTTTAGAATTTACAACCACGCTGGTGTGTCACCTGTCTAACACAACATTGAAACCCCGAACAATTTCCACATAACATATCGCATTAGGAAACCCTTTCACATCGACCGCAACCGCTGTCGCCTAATCGAATTAATTGCATTCGGGCCGGAGTAATCTACAGCCGCCGCAAATGCCAGCAAAAAGATACATAATTCCGAATTTCTGCGGTTGATCGCCAGCAGTTTATTAAATTCTAAAACTGGCCAATTTATGGGCGCTATTTATCTGCGGTCAGCAGATGCATGAAAGTTGACTTTTCGGAATGCGTGCGAGCTTCTGATTGTGGCCAGATTGGGGGATTTTTTGTTTTGCTGATTTTTATGTTTTCAAAATGTGTGGATGCCAAAGAAAGTTGGCGTGCAGATTTGGGCAGATTGTTATCCACTTCTGGGTGGAGAGTGTTTGGCAGTGGTTTGAAGTTTGCTTCCGAAGGCAACAGGATGGTTAGGTCTGCACTCGTGGGTTAAAGTTTTACCGACGATCCCTATGGAGCAACAAGAAGACTAACTGCCACCATGGGACGGCCACCGGGGAACGAATGCTACAGCGAGATAAAGGTTCATCTTCTCAAGCTTGTTCAAATGAACGTTTGTTCTTTTGTGTCTGCCTACGATGCACCTCAAGTCTTAGGCCCTAGGACTGTGAGTATTTGGCCAAAGTACGCGACGGGAGGTGTACACCAGAGTCCAGGGGGCAATGCTGGCTACTGCGAGGCTCTGGCGTTGTTGCCATACTTTCCTTACTCAGAGGAATAAACTAGAGTCCGAAAACCCAAGAACCAAAAGCGATCTGAATGGACTTTGGGCTGCAACAGCAAATGCTGCAGTGAGCCGTGTTAAGCAAGGGCTAAAAAAATGCAAAAAGTGCTAAGCCTCAGGCAAGACGCGGGAGTGGCGGTGCAACCCAGCACCAGGCGGAAAACTGCGAAAACCCTAAGGCAATCGATAGGCGAAAGTTCGCAAACTGTCGAGAACGCAAGCTCTGGCTTCCCGATCTCTAACTGAATCAGGGAACTTCACACTCCTCGACGATCTGCGACTAGACGCAAGAAGCAAGTGTAAGTAAAGGAGTACTCAGCTTGGTGGCCATTGAGTCTCTTGCTGAAGTCAAATTTAAGTCAAAAGACTTCCCTTAGCAGTCACATATCTCATAAGGAGATGTCCGAGTATTTTACCACCCAACGTGGGGTCTCAAAATTACGAAGCGGATCAATTCGCAAGAGAGGCACCAGTTCAGTACTCCTTCCTGATGGTGATTTGCAATACATGCCTAGACTGCCTGAAGGCTGAAACCCTTGTTCACAAGAATCGTAGATGCCCCACTGGGGGCTACTCTCGACTCGTGTAGGCGGCATTACTTAAAGCCCTAAACAGCTTCATATCAACACTCAACACACTATGGCAAGGAAAAACCGGTTGAAACTATATCCGTGCCAGGACATGAATGCACGAGGACAATGGAAAGCCAGACGCCAAGGCTAGGCAGCCAATTATGGACCCCAATGGACTTAGCACCAATAACATACAAAATCACTAAAACAACTTGTCATCGAAATTCCAGGCTTTCAAACTTCAAAAATCCGTGAAGAACCGAGGAGGTCGTAAATCTGAAGATGTCTGACCGAAGGGTCCTTTTTAACGCACTTATTTGCTGTTTATTTGCTCACCTGCTGGAAAAGGACCATAGCAGGTCTGAAAACTGTGGTGGATCATCGCAGGAAACTACTCGTCAAGCGTCCAAATCTGAATCCAATCACATATGGAGTATCTACCAGAAATTAACAGGAACAGACGATCAGGTCATTCCATCTAGAGAGAATAACAAAAGCTCTGAAGTCCTGGATCATGAAAAGGGAGCCCAACAGATCCATCGTGGTCGCAGTGCTTTATAATTTTTACAGTGACCTCCCCGGCGCCGGTGCGCAGAAATTATTGGAAGCATCTGGGCGATCAGACGATCTATTGGACAGCATCACATCGAGAGCATGACATCGAGAGGATCTAAGAGAAGTTTTCACTGCGCAGACATCGCCAGGGTAATGAAATGCCTAGAAACTGGTATTTTGGCCTTTGGGCAACAGGCAGTTTGGCCAGTTTTGATTGTTCTTGGAACCCCTTGCTGCCATAGTTGGCTTTGAACCTTATCGTAGCCCTGTTTCTTCTCATTTTTGTATGTGGCCGGCAATTCTCATTCTCCTGTGGTAGACTGAGACCCTAGTACGGCTTTGGCTGTTCCCCTCGCTAAGTCTCAAGCTTCAGTCTAGAGCTGACTTCAACCTGCACTGGCTTCGATCTGTCTTTGCTTTGGTTTCGCCGTGAATTCCAACTCCAAACCGGTCAAAGTCTGCTCTTACACCCCCGCATCTGGCTCCATTTCTGGTGTTCTTAAATTCAGTCAACTTAACTCCCTCTCCACCTCTGCACCGGCCTGGTGCTGCACGTCGCTTCCACACCAAGTGCCGTCATTATGCAGCTCCTAATTCAAATTCTATTTTGACATATAAAACGTATTATTCCATCGCCCCTCCACCTGCGCGCAGATGCACCCGCAAAAGGCACATCCTGCCATCCATAGATCCTTGTTATGTCCCCATTTGAACAGCATTCGCATTCATTCCCACACGAAATATGACTCGCAGCCACATCCTGGCGCACCGGCGCTGGCGGTGGTTCCTCCTGTGCGGCTCGCCTCGACACGCTCCGCCATTGTTTGTGCAACGAACACCAGGTATCGTCTTGTCGGTGTGTGTGGAAACAATGCACAATGAATAAGAACTGATTGTAAATGTTTTTGCGCAAGGATGCCATCCTTTCCGTGGCACAGGACTCGATTGTTATGCAAATGTGATTAAGTTTCGCCACCGAGGTAGTCGCTCGGCGCTTGGCTCGTGGCAAGGCTGCTCGAAGAAAGATCATCTCCTCGTTCGCCGTTGATTAGATGGAAGTCGAATGCATCTCACAGCTCTGCTGAGCACAAGTGTGCATGGGGATACATGGCATGACATTTACTTTGGTAATAGAATTTCTAAGAGATGCACACAGCTGTGATGTGACACACGAGCATGCGATGCGAAGACTTTATTCGATTCGACGGGATGTAAAGGAAGCACGAAACGGCAACTAAAGGGACAAAGTTTCCTCGTGCTTCCGCCGCAGTTCCCGCGAAGATGTACACGTACAGCGGCGGTGCTCTGAGCCACGTGTCGAACATAGCATTCAGGCCTCCGGAGCGGGGAGATGCCGCCAGGCTGTAAATGATTGTCTAGCCAAGGGGCAATGGAATCCATGGTATTAGCCATCCTTGCCTCCAACATATTGCACGAAACCCCTTCCACGAGGAACACCATCAAAATGTCGACACAAAATCAATTGGTTTCTAATTAGTTCCCCATCCCATCACGTCCCCCCTCTTGGGATTACCCTTCACATTTCCTGATTGCCTCAAGCACCAGATGCATGCCCCATGACGCTGCTCTCTTTGAGGCTGCACCAAGCCACTGAGGCGTTCCATATTAAGTTGCAGAACTTCGAAAACCAATTCCCGCGTCGCTTTTCAAATTCCAATTACTGCGTTCCACCTCAGAGATCAAAACAAAAACTTCGCCAGCCCGCAACACACACATACATGCACCCGGCTGCTCATGAATGATGCATGCGCAGGCGGGAAAACTTTTTCGCTCCCCCCAAAAAAAAAAACGCCTAAGATTATGTGACGAACGCAGTTTCGGATGCACACGACTTCGAGGTCGGCAGGTCTCTCCTTTATCCGACAACAGGGGTCATCGACTGGAGGAATGCCCTTCACCTTTGGAGACACAAGCCGAAAGGATCTTAATTGCCGGAGGATCTCATTCCATGACCGAGTCAGAGTTTTGTTCTAATTAAATTATAAATCTTTGTCACGACGACAGCCGAGCTAAGCAACCGGGGGCCGGAGAGGAGGACCCTCCTGGAGTGGAGACCATTATGCATAGTGGCCAAGCACTGTAATGGGACATTAATGCAGTGACTGGATAAACGAGGGGACGTAGCTTGTTGTCTAATGGAGTGGATGCATGGGCCGAAGTCGGGTAATTAAAGCGACGAAGATGAGACTTTTCGTGAGTCACTCGAATCTTGAATCACTGCAATTAGAGGAGATTTATGTGCGTGGTGGGTTGGCTGGAGAGTGGGGCAGGCCAATTTGAGGACACGAACAGTCTGCGAGAAGCTTACGTCTTTTTCTAAGTTCCTCCCACTGATGAGGAGTAAGCATCGCATTGGCTTCATCATCGACTGGCAGTCATCGGCTGAGGAGGACAAAGGCTAACCCGTCAGAGGCGTTGAAACGCAGGAGTATCGCATCATCAAAGTGATTGGGCCTCATTAACAAGTGACAACTTCAAAGTCGAAGATCTAAAGTCTCCACCAGCGACGGCGATAACAAAGTTTGTATCCCCGCATTCACAAACTCACACGAGGCACTTGTTCCAAAGCATGGGCCTACTCTGTCCTCTTTCCACCATCATTATCCTTTCCACACCCTCCCCTGCTCGACCGGCGAGCAAACAGAAGCATACTCCCACAGACTACGAGTGTCGTGTGTCACTTAAAACTTCCTCAATAGCTGGCAGCGATGCCGCTTCAATAGATTCAAGTGTTCCCCATGCGATGTGATGTGACGACGACGACGACGGCGATGGTGGCTGTGTGAAGTGCGTGCGTGTGTGTGTGCGGCAGAATTTGGAAGTCAATGGAATGACTGTCAAATTAAGTCACAATTTCTGTCACCATGACAGTTCCAAGTAGTTGCCGAAAGAGCTGTCAAGCGGTTCAATTAGATGACGAAACTATGCAGTCTCTGCCGGGGAGCCCCCCGCCCAACTGGGGACGGGACTTAATTAACTCCGAGCACAAATAAGAAAGTTCTGACTCCTGATTCGAAAATTAATTAATTTTCCGGTAACGGATAGTTCACTTGCCTCTCCCGACGAATGAGAAATATTTGAGGGCGACCGAGGAACTGGCAATTGTGTCAATCTCTCGAGATGTCCACCATCACGAAAGCCGACCAAGACGCCTGACAGACCAGCGATTTCGATGACATTTCGAGCGATTTCATCTTTCCCAGGAAAGACTTGTGGTCATCCCACCTACTCTCGAGTTAATCCAAGATTGGGATATTTGCCTTGCGGTGATGGGACACAAACACACGCCATTACCTCTCGGCGCACATCTCTGCAGCTCTGTCGGAGGACGTCAATTAGTGAATGTAAATTAATCAAGTTAATTGTTCGGCAAAGGTCCTAAGTCCCTCTTGAATACCCAATAAGGATGTGTTTGCCCAGCGAGGGGGGTTAGTTCGCCTAGAGATCTCCTCCATGGTCTTAAGCAATTAATTTGGCTGTGGCCATAATCGAATTCGATTAAATGTCAATCGGAGAAGAGGTTTCATTTTAAAGGTGACTTTAATTGAATGGCAAACAGTGGGGAACCACTGGATGAACTGTGGTGGCATTCTTTGATTGCGGGCGGAGGTGAGTTCAGTCGTATTTTACAGAGGGGGAGGACTGGGCATCTCAAGACCATCTTCCGTTTGAAAAGAAGTGGTCTTTGGTACAATTTGCACTGGAGGTACGATAACATACACAACACTGACGCCCCCACTCCAGCTACGATGTACACCCAAAGCCGACTTTCCGGGAACTCAGGGCTGGCGCTGGCCAGAATCTAAGCCCGGAAAGAACTGAAGTCGAATCTTCACGGAATGCTCCAACGAAAGATTTGGCCCTGGCTCCATTTTGGAGACCATCATTTGACGGCACACTTCGTTAGCTAAATTTGCGTCAGTTTTTCAAGTGGAAACCTTTGCGATCCTAGTGGCGACGAGAGTAATGTATGGGACTTCATTTGTCAATGTCTTGCCATTGCTCAAATCGGGTGGAAGTCATTCGAGGCTTAGAATATTCCAACACATTCCTCATACGCCTTGTGGTCTCAGAATCTCCCACATACGCCGTGTGGTCCCACAGGTCGACACACACGGTGTGTGGTCTCAGAATATTCCAAATACGCCGTGTGGTCTCACAGTTCGACAGATACGGTGCTTGGTCTCAGAATACTCCACATACGCCGTGTGCCTGCACAGTTCGACGCATACGGTGTGTGGTCTCAGAATATTCCACATACGCCGAGTGGTCCCACAGTTCGACACACACGGTGTGTGGTCTCAGAATATCCCACATACGACGTGTTGTCTCAGAATATCCCACGTGTGGTCCCACAGTTCGACAGATACGGTGTGTGGTCTCAGAATATTCCACATACGCCGTGTGGTCCCACAGTTCAACACACACGGTGTGTGGTCTCAGAATATTCCACATACGCCGTGCGGTCTCAGTATATCCCACATACGCCGTGTGGTCCCACATTTCAACACACACGGTGTGTGGTGTCAGAGTAGCCCACATACGCCGTGTGGTCCCACAGTTCGACACTCACGGTGTGTGGTCTCAGAATATCCCACATACGCCGTGTGGTCCCACAGTTCGACACTCACGGTGTGTGGTCTCAGAATATCCCACATACGCCGTGTGATCCAACAGTTCGACGCACACGGTGTGTGGTGTCAGAATATTCCACATACGCCGTGTGGCCCCACAGTTCGACACACACGGTGTGTGGTCTCAGAATATTCCACATACGCCGTGCGGTCTCAGTATATCCCACATACGCCGTGTGGTCCCACATTTCGACACACACGGTGTGTGGTGTCAGAATACCCCATATACGCCGTGTGGTCCCACAGTTCGACACACACGGTGTGTGGTCTTAGAATATTCCACATACACAGTTCGACACACACGGTGTGTGGTCTCAGAATATTCCACATACGCCGTGTGGTCCCACAGTTCGACACACACGGTGTGTGGTCTCAGAATATTCCACATACGCCGTGTGGTCTCAGTATATCCCACATACGCCGTGTGGTCCCACATTTCGACACACACGGTGTCTGGTGTCAGAATATCCCACATACGCCGTGTGGTCCCACAGTTCGACACACACGGTGTGTGGTCTCAGAATATTCCACATACGCCGTGTGGTCCCACATTTCGACACTCACGGTGTGTGGTCTCAGAATATTCCACATACGCCGTGTGGTCCCACAGTTCGACACACACGGTGTGTGGTCTCAGAATATTCCACATACGCCGTGTGGTCCCACAGTTCGACACACACGGTGTGTGGTGTCAGAATATTCCAAATACGCCGTGTGGTCCCACAGTTCGACACACACGGTGTGTGGTGTCAGAATATTCCACATACGCCGTGTGGTCCCACAGTTCGACACAAACGGTGTGTGGTCTCAGAATATTCCACATACGCCGTGTGGTCCCACAGTTCGACACAAACGGTGCGTGGTCTCAGAATATTCCACATACGCCGTGTGATCCCACAGTTCGACACACACGGTGTGTGGTCTCAGAATATTCCACATACGCCGTGTGGTCCCACAGCTCGACACTCACGGTGTGTGGTCTCAGAATATTCCACATACGCCGTGTCGTCCCACAGTTCGACACACACTGTGTGTGGTCTCAGAATATTCCACATGCGCCGTGTGGTCCCACATTTCGACACACACGGTGTGTGGTGTCAGAATACCCCACATACGCCGTGTGGTCCCACAGTTCGACACACACGGTGTGTGGTCTCAGAATATCCCACATACGCCGTGTGGTCTCACAGTTCGACAGACACGGTGCGTGGTGTCAGAATATTCCTCATAAGCCGTGTGGTCTCAGAACACTGCACATACGCCGTGTGCCTGCACAGTTCGACGCACTCGGTGTGTGGTCTCAGAATATTCCACATACGACGTGTTGTCTCAGAATATCCCACGTGTGGTCCCACAGTTCGACAGACACGGTGCGTGGTCTCAGAATATTCCACATACGCCGTGTGGTCCCACAGTTCGAAAGACACGGTGCGTTATCTCAGAATACTCCACACAATCCGTGTGGCTGCACACTTCGACGCACACGGTGTGTGGTCTCAGAATATTCCACATACCCCGAGTGGTCCCACAGTTCGACACACACGGTGTGTGGTGTCAGAATATTCCACATACGCCGTGTGGTCCCACAGGTCCACACACACGGTGTGTGGTGTCAGAATATTCCTCATAAGCCGTGTGGTCTCAGAATATTCCACATACGCCGTGTGGTCCCACAGTTCGACAGACACGGTGCGTGGTCTCAGAATAATCCACATACGCCGTGTGGCTGCACAGTTCGACGCACACGGTGTGTGGTCTCAGAATATTCCACATACCCCGAGTGGTCCCACAGTTCGACACACACGGTGTGTGGTGTCAGAATATTCCACATACGACGTGTTGTCTCAGAATATCCCACGTGTGGTCCCACAGTTCGACAGACACGGTGCGTGGTCTCAGAATACTCCACATACGCCGTGTGGCTGCACAGTTCGACGCACACGGTGTGTGGTCTCAGAATATTCCACATACCCCGAGTGGTCCCACAGTTCGACACACACGGTGTGTGGTGTCAGAATATTCCTCATAAGCCGTGTGGTCTCAGAACACTCCACATACGCCGTGTGGTCCCACAGTTCGACAGATACGGTGTGTGGTCTCAGAATATTCCACATACGACGTGTTGTCTCAGAATATCCCACGTGTGGTCCCACAGTTCGACAGATACGGTGCGTGGTCTCAGAATATTCCACATACGCCGTGTGGTCCCACAGTTCGAAAGACACGGTGCGTGGTCTCAGAATACTCCACATACGCCGTGTGCCTGCACAGTTCGACGCACACGGTGTGTGGTCTCAGAATACTCCACATACGCCGTGTGGCTGCACAGTTCGACGCACACGGTGTGTGGTGTCAGAATATTCCACATACGCCGTGTGGTCCCACAGGTCCACACACACGGTGTGTGGTGTCAGAATATTCCTCATAAGCCGTGTGGTCTCAGAACACTCCACATACGCCGTGTGGTCCCACAGTTCGACACACACGGTGTGTGGTGTCAGAATATTCCTCATAAGCCGTGTGGTCTCAGAATACTCCACATACGCCGTGTGCCTGCACAGTTCGACGCACACGGTGTGTGGTCTCAGAATATTCCACATACGACGTGTTGTCTCAGAATATCCCACGTGTGGTCCCACAGTTCGACAGATACGGTGCGTGGTCTCAGAATATTCCACATACGCCGTATGGTCAAACAGTTCGACACACACGGTGTGTGGTCTCAGAATATTCCACATACGCCGTGTGGTCCCACAGTTCAACACACACGGTGTGTGGTCTCAGAATATTCCACATACGCCGTGCGGTCTCAGTATATCCCACATACGCCGTGTGGTCCCACATTTCAACACACACGGTGTGTGGAGTCAGAGTAGCCCACATACGCCGTGTGGTCCCACAGTTCGACACTCACGGTGTGTGGTCTCAGAATATCCCACATACGCCGTGTGGTCCCACAGTTCGACACTCACGGTGTGTGGTCTCAGAATATCCCACATACGCCGTGTGGTCCCACAGTTCGACACTCACGGTGTGTGGTCTCAGAATATCCCACATACGCCGTGTGATCCAACAGTTCGACGCACACGGTGTGTGGTCTCAGAATATTCCACATACGCCGTGTGGTCCCACACTTCGACACACACGGTGTGTGGTCTCAGAATATTCCACATACGCCGTGTGGTCCCACAGTTCGACGCACACGGTGTGTGGTCTCAGAATATTCCACATACGCCGTGTGGTTCTACAGTTCGACACACACGGTGTGTGGTGTCAGAATATCCCACATACGCCGTGTGGTCCCACAGTTCGACACACACGGTGTGTGGTCTCAGAATATTCCACATACGCCGTGTGGTCCCACAGTTCGACACACACGGTGTATGGTCTCAGAATATTCCACATACGCCGTGTGATCCAACAGTTCGACGCACACGGTGTGTGGTGTCAGAATATTCCACATACGCCGTGTGGTCCCACAGTTCGACACACACGGTGTGTGGTGTCAGAATATTCCACATACGCCGTGTGGTCCCACAGTTCGACACACACGGTGTGTGGTGTCAGAATATTCCACATACGCCGTGTGGTCCCACAGTTCGACACACACGGTGTGTGGTCTCAGAATATTCCACATACGCCGTGTGGTCCCACAGTTCGACACACACGGTGTGTGGTCTCAGAATATTCCACATACGCCGTGTGGTCCCACAGCTCGACACACACGGTGTGTGGTCTCAGAATACTCCACATACGCCGTGTGGTCCCACAGTTCGAAACACACGGTGTGTGGTCTCAGAATATTCCACATACGCCGTGTGGTCCCACAGTTCGACACACACGGTGTGTGGTCTCAGAATATTCCACATACGCCGTGTGGTCCCACAGTTCGACACACACGGTGTGTGGTCTCAGAATACTCCACATACGCCGTGTGGTCCCACAGTTCGACACACACGGTGTGTGGTCTCAGAATATTCCACATACGCCGTGTGGTCCCACAGTTCGACACACACGGTGTGTGGTCTCAGAATATTCCACATACGCCGTGTGGTCCCACAGTTCGACACACACGGTGTGTGGTCTCAGAATATTCCACATACGCCGTGTGGTCCCACAGTTCGACACACACGGTGTGTGGTCTCAGAATATTCCACATACGCCGTGTGGTCCCACAGTTCGACACACACGGTGTGTGGTCTCAGAATATTCCACATACGCCGTGTGGTCCCACATTTCGACACTCACGGTGTGTGGTCTCAGAATATTCCACATACGCCGTGTGGTCCCACAGTTCGACACAAACGGTGTGTGGTCTCAGAATATTCCACATACGCCGTGTGGTCCCACAGTTCGACACACACGGTGTGTGGTCTCAGAATACTCCACATACGCCGTGTGGTCCCACAGTTCGACACACACGGTGTGTGGTCTCAGAATATTCCACATACGCCGTGTGGTCCCACAGTTCGACACACACAGTGTGTGGTCTCAGAATATTCCACATACGCCGTGTGGTCCCACATTTCGACACACACGGTGTGTGGTCTCAGAATATTCCACATACGCCGTGCGGTCTCAGTATATCCCACATACGCCGTGTGGTCCCACATTTCGACACACACGGTGTGTGGTCTCAGAATATTCCACATACGCCGTGTGGTCCCACAGTTCGACACACACGGTGTGTGGTGTCAGAATATTCCACATACGCCGTGTGGTCCCACAGTTCGACACACACGTTGTGTGGTCTCAGAATATTCCACATACGCCGTGTGGTCCCACAGTTCGACACACACAGTGTGTGGTCTCAGAATATTCCACATACGCCGTGTGGTCCCACATTTCGACAAACACGGTGTGTGGTCTCAGAATATTCCACATACGCCGTGCGGTCTCAGTATATCCCACATACGCCGTGTGGTCCCACATTTCGACACACACGGTGTGTGGTCTCAGAATATTCCACATACGCCGTGTGGTCCCACAGTTCAACACACACGGTGTGTGGTCTCAGGTTATTCCACATACGCCGTGCGGTCTCAGTATATCCCACATACGCCGTGTGGTCCCACAGTTCGACACACACGGTGTGTGGTCTCAGAATATTCCACATACGCCGTGTGGTCCCACAGTTCGACACACACGGTGTGTGGTCTCAGAATATTCCACATACGCCGTGTGGTCCCACAGCTCGACACACACGGTGTGTGGTCTCAGAATACTCCACATACGCCGTGTGGTCCCACAGTTCGAAACACACGGTGTGTGGTCTCAGAATATTCCACATACGCCGTGTGGTCCCACAGTTCGACACACACGGTGTGTGGTCTCAGAATACTCCACATACGCCGTGTGGTCCCACAGTTCGACACACACGGTGTGTGGTCTCAGAATATTCCACATACGCCGTGTGGTCCCACAGTTCGACACACACGGTGTGTGGTCTCAGAATATTCCACATACGCCGTGTGGTCCCACAGTTCGACACACACGGTGTGTGGTCTCAGAATATTCCACATACGCCGTGTGGTCCCACAGTTCGACACACACGGTGTGTGGTCTCAGAATATTCCACATACGCCGTGTGGTCCCACAGTTCGACACACACGGTGTGTGGTCTCAGAATATTCCACATACGCCGTGTACATACAGAACATACAGAATATTCCACATACGCCGTGTGGTCCCACACTTCGACACACACGGTGTGTGGTCTCAGAATATTCCACATACGCCGTGTGGTCCCACAGTTCGACACACACGGTGTGTGGTCTCAGAATATTCCACATACGCCGTGTGGTCCCACAGTTCGACGCGCACGGTGTGTGGTGTCAGAATATCCCACATACGCCGTGTGGTCCCACATTTCGACACACACGGTGTGTGGTGTCAGAATATCCCACATACGCCGTGTGGTCCCACAGTTCGACACACACGGTATGTGGTGTCAGAATATTCCACATACGCCGTGTGGTCCCACAGTTCGACACACACGGTGTGTGGTCTCAGAATATTCCACATACGCCGTGTGGTCCAACAGTTCGACACACACGGTGTGTGGTCTCAGAATATTCCACATACGCCGTGTGGTCCCACAGTTCGACACACACGGTGTGTGGTGTCAGAATATTCCACATACGCCGTGTGGTCCCACAGTTCGACACACACGGTGTGTGGTCTCAAAATATTCCACATACGCCGCGTGGTCCCACAGTTCGACACACACGGTGTGTGGTCTCAGAATATTCCACATACGCCGTGTGGTCCCACAGTTCGACACACACGGTGTGTGGTCTCAGAATATTCCACATACGCCGTGTGGTCCCACAGTTCGACACAAACGGTGTGTGGTCTCAGAATATTCCACATACGCCGTGTGGTCCCACAGTTCGACACACACGGTGTGTGGTCTCAGAATATTCCACATACGCCGTGTGGTCCCACAGTTCGACACACACGGTGTGTGGTCTCAGAATATTCCACATGCGCCGTGTGGTCCCACAGTTCGACACACACGGTATGTGGTGTCAGAATATCCCACATACGCCGTGTGGTCCCACAGTTCGACACACACGGTGTGTGGTCTCAGAATATTCCACATACGCCGTGTGGTCCCACAGTTCGACACACACGGTGTGTGGTCTCAGAATATTCCACATACGCCGTGTGGTCCCAGAGTTCGACACACGCGGTGTGTGGTGTCAGAATATCCCACATGCGCCGTGTGGTCCCACATTTCGACACACACGGTGTGTGGTGTCAGAATATCCCACATACGCCGTGTGGTCCCACAGTTCGACACACACGGTGTGTGGTCTCAGAATATTCCACATACGCCGTGTGGTCCCACAGTTCGACACACACGGTGTGTGGTCTCAGAATATTCCACATACGCCGTGTGGTCCCACAGTTCGACACACGCGGTGTGTGGTGTCAGAATATCCCACATACGCCGTGTGGTCCCACAGTTCGACACACACGGTGTGTGGTCTCAGAATATCCCACATACGCCGTGTGGTCCCACAGTTCGACACTCACGGTGTGTGGTCTCAGTATATCCCACATACGCCGTGTGGTCCCACAGTTCGACACACACGGTGTGTGGTCTCAGAATATTCCACATACGCCGTGTGGTCCCACAGTTCGACACACACGGTGTGTGGTGTCAGAATATTCCACATACGCCGTGTGGTCCCACAGTTCGACACACACGGTGTGTGGTCTCCGAATATTCCACATACGCCGTGTGGTCTCAGTATATCCCACATACGCCGTGTGGTCCCACAGTTCGACACACACGGTGTGTGGTCTCAGAATATTCCACATACGCCGTGTGGTCCCACAGTTCGACACACACGGTGTGTGGTCTCAGAATATTCCACATACGCCGTGTGGTCCCACAGTTCGACACACACGGTGTGTGGTCTCAGAATATTCCACATACGCCGTGTGGTCCCACAGTTCGACACACGCGGTGTGTGGTGTCAGAATATCCCACATACGCCGTGTGGTCCCACAGTTCGACACACACGGTGTGTGGTCTCAGAATATTCCACATACGCCGTGTGGTCCCACAGTTCGACACACACGGTGTGTGGTCTCAGAATATTCCACATACGCCGTGTGGTCCCACAGTTCGACACACACGGTGTGTGGTCTCAGAATATTCCACATACGCCGTGTGGTCCCACAGTTCGACACACGCGGTGTGTGGTGTCAGAATATCCCACATACGCCGTGTGGTCCCACAGTTCGACACACACGGTGTGTGGTCTCAGAATATTCCACATACGCCGTGTGGTCCCACAGTTCGACACACACGGTGTGTGGTGTCAGAATATTCCACATACGCCGTGTGGTCCCACATTTCGACACTCACGGTGTGTGGTCTCAGAATATTCCACATACGCCGTGTGGTCCCACAGTTCGACACACACGGTGTGTGGTGTCAGAATATTCCACATACGCCGTGTGGTCCCACAGTTCGACACACACGGTGTGTGGTCTCAGAATATTCCACATACGCCGTGTGGTCCCACAGTTCGACACACACGGTGTGTGGTGTCAGAATATTCCACATACGCCGTGTGGTCCCACAGTTCGACACACACGGTGTGTGGTCTCCGAATATTCCACATACGCCGTGTGGTCTCAGTATATCCCACATACGCCGTGTGGTCCCACAGTTCGACACACACGGTGTGTGGTCTCAGAATATTCCACATACGCCGTGTGGTCCCACAGTTCGACACACACGGTGTGTGGTCTCAGAATATTCCACATACGCCGTGTGGTCCCACAGTTCGACACACGCGGTGTGTGGTGTCAGAATATCCCACATACGCCGTGTGGTCCCACAGTTCGACACACACGGTGTGTGGTCTCAGAATATTCCACATACGCCGTGTGGTCCCACAGTTCGACACACACGGTGTGTGGTGTCAGAATATTCCACATACGCCGTGTGGTCCCACATTTCGACACTCACGGTGTGTGGTCTCAGAATATTCCACATACGCCGTGTGGTCCCACAGTTCGACACAAACGGTGTGTGGTCTCAGAATATTCCACATACGCCGTGTGGTCCCACAGTTCGACACACACGGTGTGTGGTCTCCGAATATTCCACATACGCCGTGTGGTCTCAGTATATCCCACAAACGCCGTGTGGTCCCACAGTTCGACACACACGGTGTGTGGTCTCAGAATATTCCACATACGCCGTGTGGTCCCACAGTTCGACACACACGGTGTGTGGTCTCAGAATATTCCACATACGCCGTGTGGTCCCACAGTTCGACACACACGGTGTGTGGTCTCAGAATATTCCACATACGCCGTGTGGTCCCACAGTTCGACACACAAGGTGTGTGGTCTCAGAATATTCCACATACGCCGTGTGGTCCCACAGTTCGACACTCACGGTGTGTGGTCTCAGAATACTCCACATACGCCGTGTGGTCCCACAGTTCGATACACACGGTGTGTGGTCTCAGAATATTCCACATACGCCGTGTGGTCCCACAGTTCGACACACACGGTGTATGGTGTCAGAATATCCCACATACGCCGTGTGGTCCCACAGTTCGACACACACGGTGTGTGGTCTCAGAATATTCCACATACGCCGTGTGGTCTCAGTATATCCCACATACGCCGTGTGGTCCCACAGTTCGACACACACGGTGTGTGGTCTCAGAATATTCCACATACGCCGTGTGGTCCCACAGTTCGACACACACGGTGTGTGGTCTCAGAATATTCCACATACGCCGTGTGGTCCCACAGTTCGACACACACGGTGTGTGGTCTCAGAATATTCCACATACGCCGTGTGGTCCCACAGTTCGACACACACGGTGTGTGGTCTCAGAATATTCCACATACGCCGTGTGGTCCCACAGTTCGACACACACGGTGTGTGGTCTCAGAATATTCCACATACGCCGTGTAGTCCCACAGTTCGACACACACGGTGTGTGGTCTCAGAATATTCCACATACGCCGTGTGATCCAACAGTTCGACGCACACGGTGTGTGGTCTCAGAATATTCCACATACGCCGTGTGGTCCCACAGTTCGACACACACGGTGTGTGGTCTCCGAATATTCCACATACGCCGTGTGGTCTCAGTATATCCCACATACGCCGTGTGGTCCCACAGTTCGACACACACGGTGTGTGGTCTCAGAATATTCCACATACGCCGTGTGGTCCCACAGTTCGACACACACGGTGTGCGGTCTCAGTATATCCCACATACGCCGTGTGGTCCCACAGTTCGACACACACGGTGTGTGTGGTGTCAGAATATCCCACATACGCCGTGTGGTCCCACAGTTCGACACACACGGTGTGTGGTCTCAGAATACTCCACATACGCCGTGTGGTCCCACAGTTCGACACACACGGTGTGTGGTCTCAGAATATTCCACATACGCCGTGCGGTCTCAGTATATCCCACATACGCCGTGTGGTCCCACATTTCGACACACACGGTGTGTGGTCTCAGAATATTCCACATACGCCGTGTGGTCCCACAGTTCAACACACACGGTGTGTGGTCTCAGGTTATTCCACATACGCCGTGCGGTCTCAGTATATCCCACATACGCCGTGTGGTCCCACAGTTCGACACACACGGTGTGTGGTCTCAGAATACTCCACATACGCCGTGTGGTCCCACAGTTCGACACACACGGTGTGTGGTCTCAGAATATTCCACATACGCCGTGTGGTCCCACAGTTCGACACACACGGTGTGTGGTCTCAGAATATTCCACATACGCCGTGTGGTCCCACAGCTCGACACACACGGTGTGTGGTCTCAGAATACTCCACATACGCCGTGTGGTCCCACAGTTCGAAACACACGGTGTGTGGTCTCAGAATATTCCACATACGCCGTGTGGTCCCACAGTTCGACACACACGGTGTGTGGTCTCAGAATACTCCACATACGCCGTGTGGTCCCACAGTTCGACACACACGGTGTGTGGTCTCAGAATATTCCACATACGCCGTGTGGTCCCACAGTTCGACACACACGGTGTGTGGTCTCAGAATATTCCACATACGCCGTGTGGTCCCACAGTTCGACACACACGGTGTGTGGTCTCAGAATATTCCACATACGCCGTGTGGTCCCACAGTTCAACACACACGGTGTGTGGTCTCAGAATATTCCACATACGCCGTGTGGTCCCACAGTTCGACACACACGGTGTGTGGTGTCAGAATATCCCACATACGCCGTGTGGTCCCACAGTTCGACACACACGGTGTGTGGTCTCCGAATATTCCACATACGCCGTGTGGTCTCAGTATATCCCACATACGCCGTGTGGTCCCACAGTTCGACACACACGGTGTGTGGTCTCAGAATATTCCACATACGCCGTGTGGTCCCACAGTTCAACACACACGGTGTGTGGTCTCAGAATATTCCACATACGCCGTGCGGTCTCAGTATATCCCACATACGCCGTGTGGTCCCACAGTTCGACACACACGGTGTGTGGTCTCA
This sequence comes from Eristalis intricaria, assembly GCA_964034865.1. Taxonomy (NCBI): domain Eukaryota; kingdom Metazoa; phylum Arthropoda; class Insecta; order Diptera; family Syrphidae; genus Eristalis; species Eristalis intricaria. The sequence continues at coordinate 5,292,985 of OZ035875.1, read as the reverse complement.
GAATATTCCACATACGCCGTGTGGTCCCACAGTTCAACACACACGGTGTGTGGTCTCAGAATATTCCACATACGCCGTGTGGTCCCACAGTTCGACACACACGGTGTGTGGTGTCAGAATATCCCACATACGCCGTGTGGTCCCACAGTTCGACACACACGGTGTGTGGTCTCAGAATATTCCGCATACGCCGTGTGATCCAACCGTTCGACGCACACGGTGTGTGGTCTCAGAATATTCCACATACGCCGTGTGGTCCCACAGTTCGACACACACGGTGTGTGGTCTCCGAATATTCCACATACGCCGTGTGGTCTCAGTATATCCCACATACGCCGTGTGGTCCCACAGTTCGACACACACGGTGTGTGGTCTCAGAATATTCCACATACGCCGTGCGGTCTCAGTATATCCCACATACGCCGTGTGGTCCCACAGTTCGACACACACGGTGTGTGGTCTCAGAATATTCCACATACGCCGTGTGGTCCCACAGTTCAACACACACGGTGTGTGGTCTCAGAATATTCCACATACGCCGTGCGGTCTCAGTATATCCCACATACGCCGTGTGGTCCCACAGTTCGACACACACGGTGTGTGGTCTCAGAATATTCCACATACGCCGTGTGGTCCCACAGTTCAACACACACGGTGTGTGGTCTCAGAATATTCCACATACGCCGTGTGGTCCCACAGTTCGACACACACGGTGTGTGGTGTCAGAATATCCCACATACGCCGTGTGGTCCCACAGTTCGACACACACGGTGTGTGGTCTCAGAATATTCCGCATACGCCGTGTGATCCAACCGTTCGACGCACACGGTGTGTGGTCTCAGAATATTCCACATACGCCGTGTGGTCCCACAGTTCGACACACACGGTGTGTGGTCTCCGAATATTCCACATACGCCGTGTGGTCTCAGTATATCCCACATACGCCGTGTGGTCCCACAGTTCGACACACACGGTGTGTGGTCTCAGAATATTCCACATACACCGTGTGGTCCCACAGTTCGAGACAAACGGTGTGTGGTCTCAGAATATTCCACATACGCCGTGTGGTCCCACAGTTCGACACACACGGTGTGTGGTGTCAGAATATTCCACATACGCCGTGTGGTCCCACAGTTCGACACACACGGTGTGTGGTCTCAGAATATTCCACATACGCCGTGTGGTCCCACAGTTCGGCACACACAGTGTGTGGTCTCAGAATATTCCACATACGCCGTGTGGTCCCACATTTCGACACACACGGTGTGTGGTCTCAGAATATTCCACATACGCCGTGCGGTCTCAGTATATCCCACATACGCCGTGTGGTCCCACAGTTCGACACACACGGTGTGTGGTCTCAGAATATTCCACATACGCCGTGTGGTCCCACAGTTCAACACACACGGTGTGTGGTCTCAGAATATTCCACATACGCCGTGCGGTCTCAGTATATCCCACATACGCCGTGTGGTCCCACAGTTCGACACACACGGTGTGTGGTCTCAGAATACTCCACATACGCCGTGTGGTCCCACAGTTCGACACACACGGTGTGTGGTCTCAGAATATTCCACATACGCCGTGTGGTCCCACAGTTCGACACACACGGTGTGTGGTCTCAGAATATTCCACATACGCCGTGTGGTCCCACAGCTCGACACACACGGTGTGTGGTCTCAGAATACTCCACATACGCCGTGTGGTCCCACAGTTCGACACACACGGTGTGTGGTCTCAGAATATTCCACATACGCCGTGTGGTCCCACAGTTCGACACACACGGTGTGTGGTCTCAGAATACTCCACATACGCCGTGTGGTCCCACAGTTCGACACACACGGTGTGTGGTCTCAGAATATTCCACATACGCCGTGTGGTCCCACAGTTCGACACACACGGTGTGTGGTCTCAGAATATTCCACATACGCCGTGTTTTCCCACAGTTCGACACACACGGTGTGTGGTCTCAGAATATCCAACATACGCCGTGTGATCCAACAGTTCGACACACACGGTGTGTGGTCTCAGAATATTCCACATACGCCGTGTGGTCCCACAGTTCGACACACACGGTGTGTGGTCTCAGAATATTCCACATACGCCGTGTGGTCCCACACTTCGACACACACGGTGTGTGGTCTCAGAATATTCCACATACGCCGTGCGGTCTCAGTATATCCCACATACGCCGTGTGGTCCCACAGTTCGACACACACGGTGTGTGGTGTCAGAATATCCCACATACGCCGTGTGGTCCCACAGTTCGACACTCACGGTGTGTGGTCCCACAGTTCGACACACACGGTGTGTGGTCTCAGAATATTCCACATACGCCGTGTGGTCAAACAGTTCGACACACACGGTGTGTGGTCTCAGAATATTCCACAAACGCCGTGTGGTCCCACAGTTCGACACACACGGTGTGTGGTCTCAGAATATTCCACATACGCCGTGTGGTCGCACAGTTCGACACACACGGTGTGTGGTCTCAGAATATCCAACATACGCCGTGTGATCCAACAGTTCGACACACACGGTGTGTGGTCTCAGAATATTCCACATACGCCGTGTGGTCCCACAGTTCGACACACACGGTGTGTGGTCTCAGAATATTCCACATACGCCGTGTGGTCAAACAGTTCGACACACACGGTGTGTGGTCTCAGAATATCCAACATACGCCGTGTGGTCCCACACTTCGACACACACGGTGTGTGGTCTCAGAATATTCCACATACGCCGTGTGGTCCCACAGTTCGACACACACGGTGTGTGGTCTCAGAATATTCCACATACGCCGTGTGGTCCCACAGTTCGACACACACGGTGTGTGGTCTCAGAATATTCCACATACGCCGTGTGGTCCCACAGTTCGACACACACGGTGTGTGGTCTCAGAATATTCCACATACGCCGTGTGGTCCCACACTTCGACACACACGGTGTGTGGTCTCAGAATATTCCACATACGCCGTGTGGTCCCACAGTTCGACACACACGGTGTGTGGTCTCAGAATATTCCACATACGCCGTGTGGTCCCACAGTTCGACACACACGGTGTGTGGTCTCAGAATATTCCACATACGCCGTGTGGTCAAACAGTTCGACACACACGGTGTGTGGTCTCAGAATATCCAACATACGCCGTGTGATCCAACAGTTCGACACACACGGTGTGTGGTCTCAGTATATTCCACATACGCCGTGTGGTCCCACATTTCGACACACACGGTGTGTGGTGTCAGAATATCCCACATACGCCGTGTGGTCCAACAGTTCGACACACACGGTGTGTGGTCTCAGAATATTCCACATACGCCGTGTGGTCCCACAGTTCGACACACACGGTGTGTGGTCTCAGAATATTCCACATACGCCGTGTGGTCCCACAGTTCGACACACACGGTGTGTGGTCTCAGAATATTCCACATACGCCGTGTGGTCCCACAGTTCGACACACACGGTGTGTGGTCTCAGAATATTCCACATACGCCGTGTGGTCCCACACTTCGACACACACGGTGTGTGGTCTCAGAATATTCCACATACGCCGTGTGGTCCCACAGTTCGACACACACGGTGTGTGGTCTCAGAATATTCCACATACGCCGTGTGGTCCCACAGTTCGACACACACGGTGTGTGGTCTCAGAATATTCCACATACGCCGTGTGGTCAAACAGTTCGACACACACGGTGTGTGGTCTCAGAATATCCAACATACGCCGTGTGATCCAACAGTTCGACACACACGGTGTGTGGTCTCAGTATATTCCACATACGCCGTGTGGTCCCACATTTCGACACACACGGTGTGTGGTGTCAGAATATCCCACATACGCCGTGTGGTCCAACAGTTCGACACACACGGTGTGTGGTCTCAGAATATTCCACATACGCCGTGTGGTCCCACAGTTCGACACACACGGTGTGTGGTCTCAGAATATTCCACATACGCCGTGTGGTCCAACAGTTCGACACACACGGTGTGTGGTCTCAGAATATTCCACATACGCCGTGTGGTCCCACATTTCGACACACACGGTGTGTGGTGTCAGAATATCCCACATACGCCGTGTGGTCCAACAGTTCGACACACTGTATGTGGTCTCAGAATATTCCACATACGCCGTGTGGTCCCACAGTTCGACACGCACGGTGTGTGGTGTCAGAATAATCCACATACGTCGTGTGGTCTCAGAATATTCCACATACACCGTGTGGTCCCACAGCTCGACATACACGGTGTGTGGTCTCAGAATATCCAACATACGCCGTGTGATCCAACAGTTCGACGCACACGGTGTGTGGTCTCAGAATATTCCACATACGCCGTGTGGTCCCACACGGTGTGTGGTGTCAGAATATTCCACATACGCCGTGTGGTCCCATAGTTCGACAGACACGGTGTGGGCTCTCAGAATCTTAAGAACAAAACTCTACCCTAATCGGTTTTACTCCAGTCGGGAAATTGGTGAATTAAGAAGCTGATACTTTCAACTACGACAAATATGATGGCATTTACCGAACAAAACTGAACCCAAATTGACAACAACATAGACCCGGATACCAATGAAAAACCATTTAAGGACATCGACATCCGTCGATTTAAATACGTGGTAATTTACAGGGGCTCATCGATCGACTCTCACTTCACTTCATTTCTTCAGCTCGCTACACCGGAAGCGAAGACAAATACTCAACGCAGTTATGGCTGCTGGGAACGAGAAAAATATGAGAGTTGGCGTGAAGGCCCATGCGATGGGACTGACATCGATTTTCACTTCACTTTTCGATTATTGCCTGAATTAAGGCACATCAAACCGCGCCAACTTCTCGGAGGAGTGAGTGCAATCTCGAGCGATTCACACGGTTCACCACGGACGCGATGTTAAAAGCTCAGCAATCGTAAAAAAAATTAATTTCTTCACAAATAGCCGTGAATTTAATGCGGTAATGAAGCCGCCCGCGGCGGATGCCTGAGTTACAAGTCAGTAACAAGCTGGTGTCCGATTTCAGATGAAAATACACACTTTCAAGCGAAGTGCATTCCCTTGTAGACTGAGGGTATAATGGCAAATATTTAAACGCGTGTTTTATTCACGCGCTTATGGCCTGCTCTGTGAACGTTTTTATGCAAAGTATCATCAAAACCGGAAGTGTCGATAAAACAGCCATGATATGGATGGACGCCGCCGACATGCTGACATGACGCATGGGGAAGGTGCGTCGACTCATATGCTGGAGGTGGTGCGTTCAATCCACAAATTAAGCACCAACTTATCAGGCTCTGTCACTTGGAGGGGTCACGATCAATCTGTCCTACGTGCATGATCACTTGGTCGTTCGGTCTATCTCTCATTCTCACTCTCCTCCTCCTTCTTTCTCTCCTTTTAACCAGGTCGGAGGCTCCCTTGGGGAAATTGATGTCGCCAAGCCATTGCAGTCGACGGAGGTTTGACTTCCACATCTTGGTACGCCATTCGTCTCCCTCTTATATTCGAAATAGAATTTTAAAAGATCTCTAAAGATCAACACACAAAATACCTATTGCATCAATTTACAGACTCACCAGCATGCTTCCTTTTCTAAGGTCGCGTGCAGGAACGCCAACGCAGCAAAGAAGCCAAGTGGAATGTTCAGGACAGCCGTCTGGCAGCCAGAGAACAACACATCACCAGCCAACGGTAACCGGCACCAAACAGACAGAAGGAGAGAGGCGAGAGCCGTCTAAGAGCTGGACAATAACCTCCACAGAGCAGCGGTAGCGACCGAGGAGCACAAACCAGAAACCCCAGTTCACAGTGCGCTGGACAGTGGTGGTTGCAAAAGAGATGTCGTGTCGATGGGCATTCCAGAAATGAGAGCAAATATAAGGACGTAAGGGATTTTGTTTACCTCACTCGTTGACAGTAGACTGAGAAGAGCAGAGCTTAAATATTTCGTGATGGTATGATGGTCCTCCGCTGATCACAACTAGGATGTCTCAAGTACTCCACTGATTCTCCGAAATTCCAGAATCGTCTTAGATCCGTCTCAAGCCACAACTGCCTGTTGTCAGGCTCTCACACCTCATCCACTGACTCTCTCCTCGACTCTCCTGTGACCTACTTCTCATCTTCTGACTTTCGCCCAGACTCTGCTTTGCCTGGATCTCACTGCCCATTCATCTGCCGTTCCACCAGACTCTGCTCACCAGTCCTCTCCCCGGAGGATGACGTCAGCCTTTCCCAAGGCATGTCGAATTCCCCTCAGTCGTGGTCGTACCGATTATTCGCTGATGATGATTGCAGAATGCCACTAAAAGTCAAACTCAATAACGCCAGCGAATCAGCCGGCCTGCGGCCATCCCCCACTCGGACGTCCGTATCCGACTCTCGCCAGCCTCAGCTTTGACCGAAACCGAGAAATCCGCCTCCCGGCGCCTTGTGAGTGAAATTAATTCGAATTCTTACCCTTTGCACATGTCCGTCATCGGGAGGTCATCCTCTAACTCAATAACATCCCCGGTCTGTCGGAGTGCGCCGTGATTTCAGTTCACGCCTGCCGGCAGTCGAGTGCGAGATGACGATGACTTCTAATATGCCGCCCTGCCGCTGATGGCTGGTGTTGAGTGCTTGATAAACTTTGGCTTCCCCCGAGCCAGATGCGTGCTTATTTTCATCAGCTGGCTGTGGTCACGCAGCCAGACGAAGTGCCCGACTGAGATGTGACGTTGCCTCGTAATTAATATGTCATGATCAGATTGCGGCCGAGGGGGCGCTGTGAACGAAGCTCACGTCAGCGGAAAACGCTCCAAGGTACGGATGCATTTGCATGCGAACCACAGCTGGAGGGGTAACATTTTCAGAGGACTGCCTGTCATTTTGTGCACCGAGATGTGTGAATGTTGCAACTCACGATGAAATGGTTATGGTCTCGAGGCGTAATGCTGAGTGGGCTGTCGTCGACTAGGAAGAACCTCACAGATGCTAACTTTCATCGGAATGTGGACCAATGAGCAGCTCACGGTGTCTTCCTCATCAGCACTAACGAGATCAGAATTCGCGGAATTCCTCTTCCAAGTGGATTAAGCTTGTCGCCTGACCAATTTGATGGCGGGAAGGAAGGCCATTTCCCTCGGGATTTGCTTGGATTCCGATCGAGCTGATTCGTGGTAATTTGTCCTCGTCAACTTTCACGGCACCGCCACCGTTCCAACCGACTATTTGCCGTAAAACGACCCCAAGGACTGTCCCCATCAAACATCCCGAGCTCAAGTGTCACCTAATACACAAGCAAACACAATCAGCCCCGCACACATCAGTGATTACACAAAAAAGCGGCCAGATCCTGTTTCAAATGAATTAGGCGCCCAAGCCGCGCAGCCCTGCGGTCGACCTCAGCGAAATTAATTGTCGAACAGCAGGAGAGAATGGCCATCGAAGCGATTAAAGCAGTTATCATACGTCAAGTGTTGTGGGGACCACCCAAAGCCCATCCAAGCCACATGCCGTTAGTTCGCAGAGGACACGACAAATAGTATTCCCAAAGGAGTGCGCATAATTCATGCTTCTGTTCATTTTGCCCTGGAACAGACGCACGTCCTTACACACAGTGCGAGGGTGCCGCTGTGCGCCACCAGCTGAAGTGTTATGTTTCATTGGTCAAGTGGTGCTGGCATAAATGAGTACACAGTGCCTCTTCCTCGTCCCATCCCGCGGCCACTTTTTGGCTTACTGATGCAAAAATCACTCGTCCTTGGGCGCCGGCACCCTTTCGAGTGAAGGGAATAACGGACCACCGCCAGATAATCATAATTTCCTCGCGCTGAAAACGAAAAAACATGAAAGGACCTCTTCCTTTTCGCAAATTTTTCGAATATTAAATTGAACCCAGCGCACACCGGCTTTGGCCGGGATGATGAAAGTGGGAAAATTCGATGGAATTTGTGAAAAAAAAGGGGGGGGGGGGGGCATGTTGGGTTGTGTTTGATAAAGGGTCCGACCGAAGGAGCAAGAGTGATATGAATCATTAATTTTGGGTTTTTAAAGAGTTCCTTTCCAGCAAGGATTTATGAGGCAAAATCAATCTTGACCCGATTTCTCTTCTATCAATGAGCGCACAGTCCCGCGCACAAGCCCGCACACAAGCCCGCCCACCGAAATATTTGTTGATTGAAAAATCGTTTAAAATCCATCCCGTCCGCCCACAGGAGCCGAGCGCGTCCAGAGCCCTTTCATTCTTCTGTCACGAGGATTTTGTAAAAACGAACTTGCAGCCATCAGATACGAAAGAGTTCTGTCAACACACTTGAAGGGACTTGCTCAGTGTCCATTCACCGAGACAATGTGTATGCGAATGTCCTCCACAGGATGTGTGCCGTAAAAATGCACAATATTCGAAAATGTAATTTCAGTCGTTAATCGATTGTGGCGCTGGTATGTCGAGAATCGAAATCCGAATTAATTAAGGCGTCGTCGTCGGTGTCGTCGTCGTCCCTTCAGTGGACGTTGAATTGATTAAAATCGAAAATCAATTCAGTTCACGGTCAAGGGATGATCACGAAACAAAGGTTCACAATTACCCCCGAGGGTGCTTGTGAGGGAAATGAGAGAAGAGGAATGGCTGCGCTTTTGTTGGAGGCGATGATGGTGGGAGGGGCAGCGACATAAAGTGTTTTGTATCCATTGTCCTGCGACAAGTGATTGAATGACGCTTTATCGCTTAATGAACAGAAGAGGAGCTGTCTTTTGCATGATGGATGGAGGAGTGGGTGGTGGAGTGGGTGGAGGAGGGGGAGGGGGAGGCAGGAACTCATCCTTCAAAGGCAGTTAATTGAAAGTTTCCACAGACAACTTTTAGTCGCATTCAAGGACGTGGTGCTTTGCATTACAAAAGGATCGCCCTCACTGTGCTCAACCCGTTTCCCATCGCATCTGCCATAATCGATGCGATGTACAGGTGATTAGATCTGCGACTCCCGACGGGGGGCATACGCAAAGGAAGACAGATGTTGTGACAACTTCTCGTATGCCTCCCCAATCGGGGGAGGAGAGTGATGGATGTCTTGCCGAGAACTTGAGAGTATTCAGAGAGAAATGATTGAAGTGTCTTCATGTGTTCGCTACCCCAATTGAGATACAAATGTGACACGTGCCGCACGCCAGCTGAGTGATCTGTGGCAGAGGGGGTGGTCTACGTGACGAATAGTGGCAGGCGGTGAGCTCTGGCCTCTGGTTTCTGGTTTCTGGCACAGCATCTGTGAGCAAATAGGGATGGAGACTGTATTTTTTTTCCTTTTTGACACAGCTTTCGGTGATCCCATTTCTGAAGTTGTCCTTGATGAGGACGATAATTGAGTTGTTTTCCTCGACGCTGACATAGTTTCCTACTTGTGCGGTCTCCGATGACGGGCGGGGGTGGACCAATTGCCAGGGATGACGAAATTGAGAAGTTAGGCTGTGACATTCCTTCAATGAGGGTTTGATTAACCGCAGGCTTACACGTCGAAGTCATCAATTTCATTACTGCCCATCGCTACAAGAGACTCCATTTCTCCTAGCATGTCCTTGCACTCAGATGAGACGGCTCGAGAAATCTGACCTGTCTTTCATGTGATTAATCCCTTCATGGCATCTGCACTCCTCCCGATAGGACAGGATCCTTAATGCTGTGTCTCCTCCCCTTGTCTAAACTCCATTCGTTCACTTGGCCACGTTCGACTCGCATGAATCAAAGCGAAACACCCCAGTTTCATCTATCATCACCTTTTGTATTCGAAATTATCTCAAGCCGCATAAATTGCTACGCCTCCACGCCCCCGCCAGCCACAAGTCCACCCCCAGCCGAGGAGTCTGGCCGCCTCAGCTGAACTCCACCTCGTTTAGTGCCAAGCAAGGGTTATTTGTTGAAAGCGGAAATGATAGTGTATTCTGGCCTCAAGAGGACCAGCACCGGTGTGTGCCCTGTAATCAACTCACGGCCATTCGAAGCGCGAGCTTGTAATGCTCCTGGCACTTTTGGCACTCTCGCCACACACCGAGAAGCTACACTTCTGTGTACCTGCTGTGTAATCACCCCCACTCTCGCACCGACTGTGCGACTGTGAACCTTAATGCTTTTCAATTATCTTCCAAGCGAAACACAGTTGGCAAGTCACGTTGGTAGGGGTGCGAGTGGGTCTTCGAGGAGAGTCATCATTGTCAGGGTCTGTGCGTGGTGCGAAGTGGATGGCAACTGTTTAAGAAATTCAAACTACCAACGACGATGTGGATTGTGTTTGAACTCTTGACACACGCCGCCGCGCAGCTGGTGGTCTTGAGCTAGTTTCACATGAGCCTCGAAATGAGGGTCTAATGGCGGGACCTTGAATGGAATCCGTTGGAAACTCGTGAACAAATATTTGCTCACAACACACAACAGAACCCTTTCCTTGCATAAATTACTGCCCGTCCCTTCAGACACCCAGCCAATGCGCAGATAATTTCCAATAATTTTCCAAGCCATCAACTCCGTTTAGCCCGGCGAACAACTATCTTCGCCCACCCGCTTGTGCGGTGCGGTTCATTCACTGGACGAGCGCCAATACCACGAAGGATGGAACTTTTTCAATTTCTCCACCAAGAGAGTCGAGCAGAAATAAAGGGGAATCATCCGTCAGGATTGGTTGCGGTTGCTGTGAAGTATCTGACATCGTTACACTGAAATTTGATATTCACAAGAGGGAGTTGGACTCTACACAAGCATCCTATTCACACAATTCGATGTTTGCAGGGTGAGTGACTTTCGAAACACGAGAAACTCTTTGGGTTTCCCTCCTCTTTTCAAAGGACACGCTCGCATTGAATGCAAACGATCAGATCTCTTGTTTCACTCCAAAGGACTGTCCCCGAGCGCCGTCACTACGATGGCCGATATCTCTCCGAAGCCATCATGACACTCCACGTGAATTATGTGCATCGGAGCGAAATCGAATTAAGCCTCCCTCCGATTACAATGCAACACTTCCTGTCAAATCGATGCTAAGGCTCTCAATCGGTTTACACCACCTGCACGCAACTAAGACCCGAAATCCATTTAACTCCGCCGCTCGCACTAAGCGCTGTTGATGCGTCAATGCGCCCACTGCCACATGAGACGACGGCGGCCAATCAATAAGTCCGCCCAGTCACAGTTCACCGGGTCCCGCCAGCAAAACACTGCACGTCACTGAAAGTTATCTCTGGCACACCAGCTGCAGCACACACATTTGCGCTTGACCCGAAAATTGAAAATTCCCCGTAAAATTGAACCCCGATAGGTGGGCCCTGCATGTTCGAGTGATTAAAAGCAATTATCCTAAATATCCTGTTGTGCTGCCAGGGATACACGCACACACCTGCGGTAAGTGTTTTCAAAATATTTAGTTTGTTTGCGGTTTGATATCTGTTACATGGGCTTGCCCTTGCGACCGCTCCAGCCTGCGTGCACAACGTTGGGCCTAATGGCGATTGGTAGTCGGTTGCATCAACTGGAGGGTGTGAGGAGGGGAAAGGGATCGGGCGGAGATTAATGGAAGCTCACTGAAATTGAATTTTGATGTGTACGAGTTAAAGGCGGGGATTTATTAAGGGAAGTGGTGTACAATGTGATGGACAACATGTCACGTCTTTTTCTAGAGACCAGCCACAAACAACAGACAACAGACAACAGACAACAGACAACAGACAACAGACAACAAACAACAGACAACAGACAACAGACAACAGACAACAGACAACAGACAACAGACAACAGACAACAGACAACAGACAACAGACAACAGACAACAGACAACAGACAACAGACAACAGACAACAGACAACAGACAACAGACAACAGACAACAGACAACAGACAACAGACAACAGACAACAGACAACAGACAACAGACAACAGACAACAGACAACAGACAACAGACAACAGACAACAGACAACAGACAACAGACAACAGACAACAGACAACAGACAACAGACAACAGACAACAGACAACAGACAACAGACAACAGACAACAGACAACAGACAACAGACAACAGACAACAGACAACAGACAACAGACAACAGACAACAGACAACAGACAACAGACAACAGACAACAGACCAGACAACAGACCAGACACCAGGCACCAGGCACCAGACAACAGACCAGGCACCAGGCACCAGTCACCAGGCACCAGCCACCAGGCACCAGGCACCAGGCACCAGGCACCAGGCACCAGGCACCAGGCACCAGGCACCAGGCACCAGGCACCAGGCACCAGGCACCAGGCACCAGGCATTAGGCACCAGGCACCAGGCACCAGGCACCAGGCACCAGGCACCAGGCACCAGCATAGTCCCAAGACTGAGACACAATATCAATTTCCAATTACCAACCAGCTGCGGCGAACATCCACTTGCCAGCCACCAGCAGTTGCAGATCCAGCTGAGCCCTGAATCTGAGGATTCATGAACAAGTCCCTCCCTTGCCTGTTGAGTCGCTTTGAGCTCCCAGTCGACCACACGACACCGTGACACTTTGCCAAGGAGACAAGTCCCACACTCAGGCCCACCGCCACAATGGATCTGCCTTCCCATTCACAATCCGTCCGATTATCCTTGTCGGCGGCACTCGTGCATATCTCTGATTCCCACGTCTACTCCAATAACCCACGTCAAAGATCCGGCAAAACCTACAAGTTGCTCGCGGTCTGTGCTCCGAGCCCATGGGAAATAAAATTAAACCGAACAAAAGGATGTTCTGTTCAAGGGATAATGCAATGGCATTACGAGAAGCGAAACTTTGTTAATCGCTTCATCCTTTTGTCAGGCGTTTTATGCGCGAGTCACCAAAAAAATTCGAGTTTCCTCCAACGCTAGCCGTGGTCGAATGCACGGACGACGAATCCTTGCAAATTCCTTCTCACTAATCCTCCACTAAGCGGATGAGCGCAGCGGAGAACTTTGATGAGGTCCTTGAGAAGCACTGAAACTGAACTGATTTGAAATTTAGTTGGTCGGTCGAGCCATAGTCGTTGTTAATCATGTTAAAGCGGGTCCTTGAACAAAGGCTTTTCCTGGTTGGATATGGCCGTACAGAGTCACTCATTTCTGGGAATCCCGGGTCTTCCAATTCACAGTGAGGTGGACAACGTCTGCGTCTGAGAAGGAGGACGAATTTGGCGAGGTCTTCCAATCTAAATGCCTGCGGTATCCCTTTAGAGACTGAATTGCTTGCAACAGTTCCCACCCACCTCACCCATCGCCCAAGTTGATAAATGACTTCCTTTACGTTTGTGTAAACATCGCAAACATTCCGCTTACTTCTCCGTCGAACCGGAAAATCCCATCAAAGACGACCAAGACCACTCATCACCAATTGCCACGCCTGACAGGATGCTGCCACCGTTAGAACGCCCATCCACTGCCCCCGCGGCGTGTTCACTTTCAATTCCCGAAAGTAAACTTTCAATTTCTCTCATCTTCAGGGACGTCCTCCGTCGCGCCGCCAGAATTAATTTGGCGGTACTCAATTAAATCGTTTCGGTCGACATCCTGTCGGAAGACCAACTTCTCCTTCGGCTTCGGCAAACCGCGACCATCTGTTGACTGAACAGAGACGACACTCCTGACGTTCCGAAAATTCATCACAGAAAGGCAGAGCTCCAGTCGGCTGCTGGCGCAGTGTGGTTTTTGATTAAAAAATATTTCTTTGTGCACCGCTTCACACGTGGATGTGTCACCGCACAGGACACTCGTGCGCTCTGAAATGATGGTGCCTCGTGGTTCTTCAAACATATCGGGATCCGTGGAAGCAGGTGGTGTGGGCAAAGTTTTTCGATGCGAAACTTTGTTTTTGTCTTGTTTTTTTTTTTAACTTGACTGCAAAAGGGCACCGTTGCCAAAGGATGCAGTGAGCTGGGCCCACGAGAATGCACGGCTTTGAGGTGAAATCTCGAGGAGAGGCTTCACACATCCCAAGGGTGCGGTTCGATGGAACGCTGAAAAACTTTGAGGAAAAGTCAAGCGTGGTCGTCAAAGGACAACACCGTACTTCAGACAGAACCAAACGTTGGTTGAGCACCTCGGTTGGTTGCAAAAGCTCCGAAAGGAATATGGTGCTTAATTGCACTTAAGTGATTGCCTTTTAGTTCCAAGGGAGACGCGTGCTAAAGGCTGGGCTGCTGTGAAAGGAGCTCCTTGTCAAGTGGAATGATTTCCCACGTCATGATGACGAGAGGAGTGGGAACGTCTAGGAATGAAGCTGCAATTGCTTGGAACTTTAAGAATATGTTGAAGTGTCTAGAGCTACCAGAAAGTGCAAGGGCAGAGCAGAGGTACCAAAGGGTGGAGACCACAGGCCCATGGGCTTTCTAACAAACTAGAGCAGAGAAGAGGTGCCAGAGGGTGGACACCACAGGCCCATGGGCTTTCTTATGAACGAGAGCAGAGAAGAGGTACCAGAGGGTGGACACCGCAGGCCCATGGTCTTTCTAACAAACTAGAGCAGAGAAGAGGTGCCAGAGGGTGGACACCACAGGCCCATGGTCTTTCCAATAAACTGGAGCAGAGAAGAGGTACCAGAGGGTGGAGACCACAGGCCCATGGGCTTTCTAACAAACTAGAGCAGAGAAGAGGTGCCAGAGGGTGGACACCACAGGCCCATGGGCTTTCTTATGAACGAGAGCAGAGAAGAGGTACCAGAGGGTGGACACCGCAGGCCCATGGTCTTTCTAACAAACTAGAGCAGAGAAGAGGTGCCAGAGGGTGGACACCACAGGCCCATGGTCTTTCCAATAATCTGGAGCAGAGAAGAGGTGCCAGAGGGTGGACACCACAGGCCCATGGTCTTACCAATAAACTGGAGCAGAGAAGAGGTGCCAGAGGGTGGACATCAAGGGCCCATGGTCTTTCGTATGAAAAAAGCAGAGTAGAGACACCAGAGGGTGGAGACCACAGGCCCATGGTCTTGCAAACGAACAATAGCAAGTCGCCTCTATTTAAGGTCGCCTTTCCTCTGCGGTTGTTTTCTTTGTTGCTGAGACATTCCTTGGTTCTCAGCTTTCAAGCTTCGACACATCCTCTAAAGACATATCTCTGGACAAGAGGATTCATAACGACTTTCACTTCCTCGTTTCCCACAAAATGTCAGCGGATTCATCCCCGTACACGTGCAGCAACCGCACGCCTGTATTTTTCCAAACTCACGTGTGTCCCGTCCCGACCACCTTCCGCTTCCTTCATCTTCCGCAAACTCTTTCCCTAGAACGTGTCAACCAAACTCCGCCTCAATGTAAACAAATTGTCAGCACTTTCGTGTACGTCAACCGCAAGATACTCGTCCTTGAAGGACGCTCCACACACTGTTGCTGAGCCCCGAATTGAGGTAAATTGAGGAGGGCATTCGCCTCTGACGCCAAGCCACATGCAAATCGTGCCGGCAACAAACTTTCAAGGACACCATCCATCGCTCCATCGAAGGAGCCTCTTCCTGATTTCGGATTAGGATGAATTTTTCCAGCAACTGAATTGCTTCCGGACAGACTCTATCACTGAGGCGAAAAGTTCTTGACTCCCGTCGGAAGTGAAAAGTTCTACTTCCGTTTGCGTTCATTCTTGAACTTCGTTTATTGTGAACGATACACGCGTGCGAGAGATGAGCTGCGTATGGATGGATGTGTGCCTTGCGTAATTAGCCGGAGTCATCAAAAACAAATTCAAGTCTCTCGTACGTGACTGGGAATATTCTCGCATGATTTTGATTAGACTCGAAGGCGAGGCTGCGGATGTGTTCGAAGAGTCCTGCTCAACCACATGAACGAATGACCCTGTCGATGCATGGGTGAGAGCGTGTGTGTGGTTTCCCCACTCACTCACCGGGCACCACCGTCGATGGTCAAAAACAGGGATTGGGTGATTTCTCACTTGTGCTGTGTCCCCCGGGTGTCCTCTTATTTGTCCAACTCATCCCATATCCATTTGATAAATTGCTGCCAATTTGTAGCAAAAACTTCGAGCTTGCACATCGCATTGACTGACCCCCACGAGAGGTTGACTGGCTGTCTAACTGAAAGCCCCTTAAATTGACGTTAAAGGATTGCAGATGAAACAACATCCACTGGGTTGTGCAGTGTCAGTGATCAGTTTGGGGGGGGGGCATGGCGCAGTGCAGAGACAAGGAGAAAGGAGTCAAATATGTAATCCAATGAAATGGATTGATTGGAAAATTAAAGTTCACATCTTGTTGTCCATTATTGTCCGAGAAGGGTGTCTCTCTCCCTCTATTTCCCCCTCTCTCTCAGTCACTCTCATTGTCTATCTCCTCGCCATTTAATCGATTAAGTGAACTGTTTTTGGATTAAATGGAAATGGTGTGGCACGTCCTTGTGATATGGTTTGCTGTGACAAGGGTGATTCGAGCATGATTCGTCTTGGCAGTTCGTCCATCGTACTATTGTCAGACTATCCAAATTCGACTGCCACATTACAGAGACAGGGAGATCAGCAATAGAACAGACCATCTGAACACAAGAACAGCGAGCTTACCCCCTGAACCTCAAATGATCAGTTCTCGTGCCTCGAGTTTCAGTCTCTACCTCGGGGAGCCCAAGCAACGTCCAAACTTTCTCCTCTCAGTCCTCTTAGATCCCATCCTTGACACTCGCCAAAAGGACCTTCGAACAACAAGTCAACGATGGGGACACGGCAAGACGAAAATTCAATCTCCTAAACATTACGTACGTTCTTTTGATGTCAATTATGCCGCGTGGGATAATCCAATCCGAACCCCAAATCTTCCGCGAAACCATCTCCGCGTTGACAAGACGCAAATCTTTCCAGGAACTTCATTCAAAAACGCGGCCTCCACCAGAACCCTTTTTAATCCTTTGAATGCTTCCCAAATCGACCGTGAATCTAATTCACTCGTAAGCACAACAAATTTGCTGGATTAGCTCTGTGTCACCACAAAGCATCCTTCGTCTCACCGCTGCCACTGCCACGAGAGAGAGGGACCAGAGTGGGAGTTGAGTTGATGTACTCCCCAACCAGCTCCTTCCTCTGCACACACACCGAGCATGGTTCGACAGGGACATTTTTTGGGCCACGTTATAATTTAGATTACATCCTTCTTAGACCGTCTGTCGTCTGTCGTCAGTCGACACAAGCAAATCATCAATTCAATCGAGTGGGGACAAGTCACAAAAAAGCTCGTGTGTTGGCAACCGAATGACCTGAAGGAAATTCAAAAAACATCATGTGGGCGGTGAGTTGCAATTTGTGTGTCCATGTCCTGGGCTCAGACTCGGGGGGACGGTGGACACAAGCACAAGAGCTGAAAGTCATGTCCCATGAAAACATGTCCTTCGGTGTTGAGTGTTTGCCTTGACCACAAAATGGACTGTGGGTGCACATGGTCTGCACGATGTAAGGCTAGTGGTGCAGGTGACGGGAACCTGCAAATATCCTGCCTGGGAGAACTTGAATTTATGAGAACTCGATCTGGGGTGGGGGAGGGACTGTGTGCTCTCTTCGGCCACAGTTTGGGCGTATTTATGGGCAGCGGCAAACTGCCAAGAGTGAGACTTACAAATCTCTAGAGGTGTCAATTACGCCCTCAAGTCGTTACCATATTTCCCAACACCTGTCTCCCTCGCCTCAACGAAGCCACCCCCAAAATAAGCACTGCCACGAAATTACCGTCATTCCAAGACCATCGTCGGAGTTCCTTTTCACCGCCCCTTCCAGAGTTCCAGCCTAATTAAGGCAACTCGCCATCAGCAAGTCAGCGAGAAAGTGTTTCCCGCAAGATGACTAGCAACAGGCGGCCGCCTCAAGCAACAGCAGGATAAACCGTGACCGGGGAGAGGTCACTTCTATTAACTGCCGACGATGAGAGGTTCCAGGACGATGGCAAAAAATACGAGTCACGGTCGGAGGAATTCCCACTCAGATGCAGAGTGTCCCATCGGATCGGTCGAGGGGGGTGATATCAATTTCGTTCGTGTTGGCGTCTCAGCACATTGAGCGAGAGGATGTCTGGTGGGCATTCCCATGGCAGGCCACGGTGTCTTTGCATACAAATTGAGCACGTGGTCCATGTGAAGGTTCATGACGAGGCAACTGCGGTCACAATCGATACGGGTTCATGTTTGCACAAGAGATGCCCTCTCGGGACGGTGCCTCTGCACCGACAGCAGGGGGTTATGACTACAAATTCAAATGACTTGGGTCATGCCAGTGCCGTCAATGGGTTGAAAATTTGTTTCCCTCGTCGATGAGTCTGGCTCATCTCCGCCAGACTCTTCAAATGATGATGGGCTGCTCATGAGATGGCTGTAAACGGCCCTCAAATGAAGACTCATTCTCCACCGATTCGTGTCGTCCGCACGACGGCGAGGGGAATAACTATGAAATTCCATTCAATTTGCATATTTTAATGAGTACACCTTCATGAGCTGAACATTGCTTTCCCACCTCACCGTTAATAGCTTAACTCCGTCAATTGCCCGGGGGCGAGCGTGTCTAACGGTCGCCAGGTCATGGCGTGCGAACTTGTTTACCGAACAGACACCACCCACCCTACAGTTCGCCCGTCCGCCCGCACATCGTACAGTGATCCGAATTAATCAACCAAGGGGCGTGTTCATTTTTTTGCCATTTCCCCTCGATTAGGTTTAATTACATTTGCGCGGCAATTTTCGACTTGAACTTAATTGAATTTCCCGCCAGAAGCTAAGTGCTACCCGCAAGAGCGTTCGTGACTACGACCGTGTGCTTGCAGTAACGAGCATGAAACACGTTCGAGAAGAGGTGTGGGACATGATTTTGACCGGGGTTTTCCACTGCAACTGGAAGGGAAACGCGTCCAATCCAAAATGCCTTCGAATGTGATTTGCAAATGACAAGCAGACTTTGTACTAGTTTGGCTCCTTCATGGGCCACGGAGTGTCTACCTGAGTCGGCTTGATCTAAGAGGCCTCAACTTGAGCTTCGGGACCACTCGAAGGACCAAGCTGACGTGATACAAGACAGTGACCTTCTTGTATGGCTGATGCTACAGTCGAGGGCGGGCCTGGGCCTCAAGTACCAGCACGGTCCCTCTCAATCCAGCACGGTCTTGTACTAGTTACCTCCAGCTACACACGTTCAGCTGATTGAGATCCTTTCCCGACTCTGATTGCCACCAGAGGCGTGGACTTCCTTTGCCGGGTTTTCCCTCGGGGTCGGGGGTCGGGATTTTCCAATGCACGCTCTACGCGACCTAGCCATCAGTGACGAGGAGACTCAAGCTCGTTTGACCAAATCCTTGTCTTTTAGTTCGTTGTTCAGTCGCTCAAAACACTAGCAGACAAATATTATGCGAAGGACTCTCATCTCGTCCGCTTCGTCCGCTTTAGTTAGTCTCCACACCTCTGCGCCATACGACAGGAATGGGATATCCTGGCCCTTTGACAGAGGACGTTATACCACAAGTGCCTTCCAAGCTTAAAATGGGTCTAGCTGGACCTAAGAAGGACCTAAGTGAACCTGCCTCCCCCACATCTACACCCTTACCTTAGCCTAAGCACGCACTTATTGGCAAGGGTGATCCTTCGTCCATTTCTAATAAGCCATGCCTTTTCAGGGATTTGTGTGGGAATTGCCAAGTGCTCAGCGGTTCCCCTGAAAGGACGCCTCGTTGATATCGTGGATGTAATCGATCAAAATGACTCGCATAACGCGACTTCCGCACAGTCCGTGGTCGACAATGTCTTGACGGCCCATTGGGAGAAGACTCCATGGTCTGTTAGGGCACAAGCTTCATTCAAGCTTCGTTCAAGTTGAGGTATGCCAAGCCTTAGAGGAACACAGTCGCTTTCAATTCACTCAAGATGAGGACAATGATGAACAATGATTGATCACTCTCTGTCCTCTTCTTCAGGAAGCGGCTCTGTTCCTCGACGTGTGCAGGAGAAGGACAGACGCGAAATGATGCTCAAGCTGAAATCTGAAAAGGCTGCAAGCAAAAGGTAATCTCTGGCCTTGACCTTGTGAACCTTGTTTTAATGCTGACTTAAATAAGTTTTAAGAATTATTTATCTCGAAGACAGTGACTATCACCGTCTTTATCTTCGGCGCGGACAATTTCAAAAGTGGCTGAAGGCAGCCTTGGTCTCCCCTAGGAGTGAGATTCTCCGTACGATCCTTGGACATGTTTGCTTTAAAGGTTCTTCGAGGAGAGAGTCCCCGACTATACGAGCAACTACGTGAGTAAGAAAGCTATGGAGAACGTGGATCCGGTCTTCCACTCCGGCCCTCTGCAACAAGCCAACGGAGGACGGCCGTGTTCTAGGTGCTGCATGCAAGTGGAGAAGGACCTGAACCATCTAAGTGCTTGTCTGGATCTTGGGCCAGCAACGGATCACGGGACAATGAGATCGCCGATGAACTTGAAATTATGACAGGAGGCACTACCTGCGTCCTTGGTTATGAGTTCCATCGATGGCTGGATCTCTCGACAGGAGGTGGGGTGACTCTCTAGGATGTAGACAGAAACGCATGCTCCCTAACGTCTGTACGACACCCGTGGCATTCTTGTTTTGACAGAAGAGACTGTAGACGACTTGCCGGCATGCTAATGCGCCACAACACTTTCACCAAAGACAATAATGTCCGTGGCCTAAGCGATGAAACCCTCTGTGACGCCTGTGAAGAGAGAGAAGACGATGACACTGCAGAGCACTTTCTCTGTCTCTGCCCTGCCATTTCTCGGATAAGGTGGCGGTTATTCGGTGCTAATGGGATGAGAGCTGATCACTTAGGCACACAGTAGTGCCTGCTGGTCTTCCTCTGGAAGGCCAAGACATTTCAGCAAAAGTATGTTGCTGCCTGGTAGAACAATGGGCAAGGCGTTGAGTCTGAATGCTCGAAGATAGTGTGAGGTTAGGTTAGGTGACTGGACCAGATTTGAAAACCAGATAAAAGCGTATTAACTTTGCTGATACTGGGATTCGAACCGGGACCCCGCTAACCAGGAGCAGGCACTCTACCAACTGCGCCATCCAGTCGTGTTAAGACTTCCGAAAAAAAAATAAAATGTCGGTGTGCACACCTGGGGATGGATATGTTGCTTGCTGGTTGATGCTCAGGCCCGCCTAGCCTGTACGGCCAAGCAAAAGCAATTATTGAGCGACTTCCTCAATCGACTCAGAATCTGTCCTCTTGAGCGAAAGAGAGAGTGGCCAACGATCGGGTGAATGAGAGAGGACCTGCATGGGCAATGTCCCTACGATCGCGAAAGCGATACGGTCGTTGCTTTGCCCCTGGTTGAAATTCGCCTTAATACAACGAATACTTCCTTCCGGGCACTCACCAGAACAGGAACCCTGTCTCAAGTGATAGAGGCAATCAGCCACAGACGCAGAATTGCATCACTCGGTCCGAAAAGACAAAAAAAAACACTCAAACCTCCCTTTAAACAGCTCAATTTCAATAAAAGCACAATTGCCAAAGTCTCCCGTGAAGCGCTATTGAATAACTCAATAAATCTCAATTACACCTTCCTGCAAATGTAATTGGATTACAGGTCGCTTTAGTCGGATTCTGCAGCGCCGCCGCCGTCGCGCCCCTCCATCGCCTCGCCGGAGCAGAGACAACAAACCACTCCGTGTTCAGGAAGAAAATGATAAATCACATTTAGAGTCCTTTGTATCTTTCACCTCCTTTTTCAGTACATTTGCTTTTGTTTATCCGTTCCCCCACGCCCCTCGGTAATCCCCCGCCCACTCCGAAAAAAAGGGTCCTTTCGCAATGTCAAACGCTCAGTGCTTTTCCTGTGTTTTCTTCCCTTTTTTTGCTCTGTCTATGGAGCGTGTCTAAGGTGCGCGACCTCATTCGTCTCGGATAAACAACTTATTAAGGTATCTTCTTCTTGCTTAATGAAGTTTACATTCACAATTTGTATCTGCTATTGAGTTGTTTTCTGTGTGGATGTGTGGCAGTGTGCGCGTGGGGGAGTGTGAGCGTGTCCCTTTTTACTCCACCACTAGATAGACGAGTGCGAGCACAGTGCTGGCGCTGAACTTTTTCGGTTTTGTTGTTTTCCATTCATTATACGAGATTCACTGCTGTCGGTGTTGTTGTTGTTTTTTTCTCCTCTGTTCCTTCGTCAGAGTCGTTGTACACATAATGACAGAGATAAAGCATGTTTAATGAAGCACACCCTATCGGGATGTGGGAGGTGGCAGTAAGATGGTTCTGTTGTTGTGCGTTGAGTGACGAGTTCATTTCGTTTGCGATTTCGTATTGCTTTTGGGATTATTTTAAGTTGATTCACAGCACTCGGGCTGACCTTGGACTGAAGGGGTGCTCGTAAAGGTGAGAGTCCTGCGATAAGAGCTCCTGTTTATGACCGGTGTAATTTTATTGAGCATTGGAATTGGGTGCTGGGCTTGCTTCCATTGGCAGAGATTAAGTCAACGACCGATAAGAGCTGAGCCCCTTTCACAGCTTAAGGGTGGGTGGCAATAAACTGGGAAATGGGGGAACTTGCGCCGGGATGAACTGAGTTCTGAACACGGTTCTGTTTCGATGGCGATAGTGGTAAGCGCGGAAGGAGCTCGTAAGGATCAATCGAGAGACACTTGTTATTTCATCAATTCATTAGCAGCCAACGACTTTGACGACGAACCAAAACAATGATCAACAAGGACCTTGTTCTGACAGTCATGTCAGATCAAGCTGAACCATAAGCAGAATGATGCACTACAGACTCGGCGAGCACCTAAGGGAACTGGGAATACCATAAGATGTTCTCAGCAGATTCAAGGAAAGGGTCGGGTCTGCTTTAAATTTGGACGGGAAATAAGTTGGCAAGCAGCCAAGCTAATTAATTTTGCATAGCCTCATTAGAGCCAATCGAGCCAGAAAACTTGGAGCGAACTACAGTGCCTTCTAAGAAAGTTTCAGAGATGAGGAGGAAGAGGAGCAAATAGGAGAGAGTACAGGGAACACGAAGAACTGAAGCAATTGTCAACGAGGGGCCAGGATGCAAAGCAGGAAGTGACAGTACAATGGACCCAAATGCAGTCTTGAGAGTTGGCTTGTATGACGACGGTGGCGTATACGTATCATTTTCCATCGGACCAGCAGGCAGTCTCAAGAGTGGCTTCCATGGCCACGGTGGCGTATACGTAACATTTTCCATCGGACCAGCAGACAGTCTCAAGAGTGGCTTCCATGGCCACGGTGGCGTATACGTAACATTTTTCACCGGACGAGCAGGCAGTCTGGAGAGTTGTCTAGTATGGCCACGGTGGCGTGTACGTAACATTTTTCACCGGACGAGCGGGCAGTCTCAGGAGTTGTCTTGCATGGCCACGGTGGCGTATACGTAACATTTTATTTATTAATCGCTTCTTCGAAAACTTCGGTCACGTGGCACGAATGTCCTCGGAAGTCATGACGATGGATGACTTCCGAGGGTTACCTTGAAAAAATCCGTCGAGTGCACTGGCTTGGCCATATCGAGCGCATGGACACCATTGCTCCAGTGAAGAGTGTCTTAGAATCCGAGCCTCCTGGTTCGAGAAGAAGGGCTTGGTCTTGATGACTGACAGCAGCATCCCAAGGACCATCAACAATGGAAGCTTCCACTGGTTTGATTTGAACAGAAGATCGATGTGTCCAAAGTACAGAAAATGTGATCCAGATCCATTTATGGTTGCAAATAGAAAGGTCATAGCTCAAGGAGACTGGGTATGTAAGCACGATTCCTGTGAGGCATAGAAGTTGCCAGGAACCTGTATTGATTTGCTGCACCAATCTGCACACAAGCTGTGCCTCAAGAAGAGGGCGTCTCTCTTGCTCCCATGAAACGTCGAAATGCCTCTCAAGGGCGGAAGATTAACAAAAGAAATTAAACACGTTTGATTGACGCTAAACTCTGCCGTCACCCTTCTGTTCGTTGTGTTATTTCTGTTCCCCCCGCACACAACCCTTCGTCAGGAGGAGGAGAAAAAAGGGCATCGCTCATAAACCTTGAGTTTACGTTCATATATGCGGCACGACATAACAACTGATTGCTCCGTTCCGCTGGCAGTCAATTTACCGGCCCATCAAGCGTGCGCCGCCATAAAGAGCCGCCCTTAAAAGTTCCACCGTAAATAATTTAATTGCTGCAGTAAAACATATTTACACGCGACACTGTTCCGCGAGGCACACGTGCAATGATCCGTCCCTTCGTCTTGCCACTGATTTATGCGCTTGCTGGCGATTATTTATTCACGCGGCAAGTCGACGGCTGGCAGGTCTTGATGCAGGTGGGGAATCCTGATCAGGTGCAAGGGCGCTCCGTTGAATTTAGTCATGAGCATCCTCAGTCGGCGGACAGGTGGTCACTAAAAATGCCGTCGTGTTCAGCGATTTTTATGATTGTTTTAATGTCGGCGTTATTTTTAGTCTAAGGGCTTATTTGGGTGACTATGCGTTTTTTGTTTCAAAACTGCTGAGGATGTGACTGGCGGTGATGGGCGACTGTGGGCACGTCAGTTGTTCAGCGTGGAGTTCGGTCCTTGTGCATGATTTGAGACGGTGCTGGGATTTGGAGTTAAGGGCGCATCGGAAGGCTACAAGATCTGAAGCCTATTCTTCAACGCACTTCATTCGTCACTTTTTCTTCAATTTGGACTTTATGGTGAATCGGGTTACTTGCCAGACCCTCTTTGGCAAATGCCTCGCATTACCACGCTAACAGTAGCAAGGGACGCAAGCTTCTCTTTTTTACAAGGCTTTATGGCTCTGTCACTTATTTGTCAATCTGTGGTCCTGTTTGAGGCACGGACCTTGCAGAAGAAGACTCAATCACGAACTGTACAGCTACACGAATCTAGCCAGGCGTCTAGAAATTCAAAGCCTAAGATGTCTAGGTCAAGTAAGGCGCATGGACAACAGTGCTCCAGGTCCAGGAGTGTTCGAGATGCTGTAGAGATGCCCACTAAACCGATGGCGATCACAAGTTGAGCAGGGTCTCAAC
Source organism: Eristalis intricaria (assembly GCA_964034865.1). NCBI lineage: Eukaryota > Metazoa > Arthropoda > Insecta > Diptera > Syrphidae > Eristalis > Eristalis intricaria. Next base: position 5,267,989 of record OZ035875.1, on the reverse strand, counting down.
CTCCTTGGAGTGCGAAATTTGGCCCAGAAGGCTAAGTTTCGAGCATCCTGGACTGAAGGCTGAAACCCCGACAGCTGGAAGGAAGCTTGTCATTGTCACCATTCCCAAAAAAGGAAACTTAAGCGAGTGAAAAAACTGGAGAGAACCCCCTTTTTTGCTGTAGCTTGTTGCTTCAATGTCCTGACCAAGTAATCGAGTTCTGGCTCTGTCCATGACTAATAGCTGAAGCGTGAATTCATAAGGGATTGCCCGAGATTCTCCGAGCCATTTTTCGCAAGACTCGTCGCTTTTTCGTTTCCTTGGATACCAGTGTGCCCTGATACTTAGCGTATGATCGCCCAGTTCGCCAAGGGTCTCACTGAAGCTTTGTCTGCATCGCCTGTCCATGCTATGGCTTGTATTACTGCTTTGTTGTCGGAGAATTTGTGTTATATTTTCTCAGCCCAAGTGGGCCAGGAATTATTCGAAGAGGTCACAAAGGCCCCACGCCCATTCACGGACTCGAGAGAATTCCTCGACGTCATAGTCTTCCGATGACTGACAAGTGGGACAAGACAAGCAGCAGCAGACTGCGCTCCTGGCAACAGCCTTCTCTCCCTCAAACTCCTGGCTTCATTTGGCGACTTTTCAGAGGAGTCCAGACTTCGAGTCGAACGTCGAGACCCTGCGGTTGGAAACGTCATACACTTGCAATGACTGATAGGCATGCGAAGAGCCGCAGGATAACATCATTGCCATGTCAATGCCTCTAGAGAGAATGTAAGCGTCAGCAGGCGCAGCGGCAGATATCTCACTTCACTGGATGGCTCTTACAGATGCAAGTAGAGACGATCCTTCCGCTTGGCCATATAACCTGCTTCCTTGTAAAGTCAACGATTCCCAATGATTTCCCGTCTTTGAAGATGTGACTCACCAGACCCTTAGCTTCTCTTGTCGGCTCTTTAGGCATGACTACGAGGAAACCGATTGACACTATTTGCATGGTCTTTCAATCACCAAAATGCCGGCGAGTATCAGTAGACCTCTGTCTTAATTTAAGGACTCCTTGGAGATAAGACAAGTCTCTAAGATGGACTTTCTGAATGAAATTCCATATCGATGCCTCCCCTAAGCGGCCTGCTCGAAGCTAAAATTTCGTAACATTATTTTAATACGTTTAAAGATATGACTGGCATTCCTGCTCTAAGACATCGAAGCTAAAGGTGCTTGGCGACTCTTTAGGGGTGACTATGAGGCGAACGCGGTATCTTCATGATTTTCCGATGACCGATTGCCAGTCGAACAGCACCAGCAACAGTAGGTAAGTTCTCTTAGATGCCATATTAGACAAGCTACCCTGACGGGCTTGTGTCTGTGTCCCACTTAGAACATCGTGTTGAGCCCATTGTGTCCTCGCTAGGGAGTTTTAAATTACCGCGAGACCTACTCTAGTCCTCCAGTTAGATCCACGTGTGAGTCTTAGGATGACGACTCATACCGAAAAGGGCTTTCCCACATTATTTCTTTCAGCACCGCTTAAGTCTTCCAGCTCTATGAAGAAGGGCTATCCTAGAAACTGGCTCCTCTTCCTTGCTAGGTCTGGGCAATCGCAGAGCCGATGTTGAATAGATTCTGTTTCTTCCTCAGGCGCCGTTGTGTAGTTCCTCGTCAGTATCGGCCATAGAGTAGTTCCAATACTCAGGCCAAGCCAGGGAGTACTGACTTTGTCCTCGAGTGATGCCGTCGGTTATGTCAGGATGGGTCTTACTATCATGGTATAACATGGTATATACCCGTAGTTTTAGGCTCCAAGTTTTCCCGAAGGCACACGTATCACGCCACATACGCCTTCGCTGTAAGGTCCTACGTAGTTTCCTTCCAAATAAGTTTAGAATCAAGTGTAGCACCCAAATATATACCCTTGAGTGGGTTGAGTATTAAAATGTGTTTCTTTAAAAAAAAAAAAAAGCGAGTCTGATCTCGAATTTTTTGGTGTTTCGGGATGCCCTCAGAGGGGTGCAATTTTGTGCTTTTCGTTGTTTCGCCTTTACTCCAATCCAAGCCCTAATTAGCTGCGCTTCTGAGAAGGCGTTGAGTGAGTCACCATTCAGCAAAGTAACAACGACAAGAATTTTTTCCATATTTCTCATCCAATTTAAAGAGTTGTCAAACTACATCCACACGTGGCACTTAAACAGTCGTAACTAAGTAACTGGGCTTACTGCATTCACTTTGAGTTGATCATGCTCCTTCGAGCACAACTAGAGGAAGTTCCCCCCCTCGGATGCTGTCCTAGATGTCGCACAATAGTCCACCGTTTAGTGCACACTCGAGATGACATGTGGAAACCGAAACGTGAGCTCAGGAACAGCATGATGTATTTCATTCTTCTCAAAAATCTCAGTCAGTTCGGTTGGTTATGGAGTAGCTATGTTCACGACACGACGAACGAAGGCAATCTTGGTAATGGCTTGAAAAAAAAAAAAGAGACACAATGTCCTTTCCGAGAACTCAGACAACCCACAACTGCTGCCGGAACCAGCGTTGGCTTGAGGCCATCCATGGGGAATCGATAAATGGAACCTCCCCCTGATCAGCAAGTTCCCGCATATTGTTTGTCTAATCACACGCATCGGTGCGTCGTGTATCTAAACCAGACGGGTGTACACACCCGCGCGCCGTGTCCATCTGATAATTAGTTGAAATTTACAATTTTACAATGAAAACGGAAATTGTGTGTAAATATTTTTGAACTTCACCCACGCCACGCAAGGCCCGGTCGTTCGTAATTAAATTTTTCTCTCAGTCCTCCCCTTTGATCCTCGCTCGGCGATGAAATTCCGGCCGGATGGAATGTTACGTTTTTCCGTTGGCACAGCGAACAGTATCTATTCGCTCGACTGCTGCGAGATATGAATTTTCATTGAAAATGCCATCGCTGTCAGTTGAAATCTGCACACAGCTTCGCCTGTCTGTCCATTCGGTTTGACGGCGCGGCGTTTGGTTGCTCTCGGATGTGCATTCGAGTTCAAATGAAATACATATGTGAACTATCATTGGCGAGTGTCAATTTGTGTATCTAATGAATTCGTAGTTGTTATGTCACTCCACCCGCCGACTGGGTGGCTATAAATTGTGGCCGATGTAAGTGGAATACATTGTAAACGCGAGTGAAGCTGGGGGAAGGGCTTTGTTTGACTAGACAGCGGACATCTCCATTAATGAATCAATTATTTGACAAACAGGCTGTGGAGTGTGCGACGTCAAGAGTGATTGAGTTTCCCATTCAGAACGGCAGTGTCCAGTGTCTGGTATATTTTCGAAAACATTGTCATTAAAAGGGACTCTAGGCATTCCTCTGCCCGCAGGTATCCCACCGGTATCGATTTACTCCAAGTCTGGAACACCGCTGCCCTGGCATCCATCTTAAAGTTCGTCCAGCATGATGACCTCGTTGGGTACAGACGCCTCACACCCACGGGATGACATCTCAGATCATTGTCTATCCATCTGCCCTCATATCCACCGTGGATCCACGCATGTCTGGGCACAGTCTCATCCAGTGTCAACAGGACAGTCGACAGGACTAACAATTCCTTCGCATGGTCTCATGTACGCCATGGCGCCAGACTTGAGTTGATTGAAGTTTTCGTCAAGCGACATCCTTTGTCAATTAGCGCGCGCCGCCCTGATGCAGTGAACCCTTAACAAAGACGGTGTCTGTGCCCGTGGTCTGTCTTGTATCCCTGCACCCACACATGCCCTGAAGGATGAATATCCTCGTATAATTGAGCACACAATGAATGTCAAGCATCCGAGCCGGTCTCATCGGTGCGAGTGGTATTTGCTCAACGGAATGCAGTCGCTGTACAGTGCTCTCTATCGACGTTCGATGAGTCGTGTGTGTGTCCTCCTGTCAAACGGACACACGAATCCACACTTTGTCGGGCACAATGGCTCTTCAGATATCTCTCCGTCACTCGCACAACGATCCCAACTATGCTGGTGGTAATTAACTTGTAATTTGTCATAATCACATCCGATAGATGCATTTGTTGAGTCGCATCGAGATGCGTCAGTGTGTCATTTGCTTTGTGTGAGAAGTGTTTGATTATCTCTCAGGATGTTGGCGAATCGGGTGAACAGTATTAGTCAGGAGTTTGGTGTTGTGGATGGAAACTGTTGAATACTCTGGCAGGAGGCCGTTTGAAAAGAAGGAGTGAAGCAATTTACTCTACTCCATGACGGGGCAGACAGTTTCTGGTCACGGATAAAAATTTGACCAAAATGTTCAGACAATTTCTGATCTTCGCCGGATCGAGATTTTGGATCAACGATCAACGAGGTCATCATTTCGATACTCTGGTTGGAAATCTAACTTAATACTCTTTTGACGGATTTCTGGGATTTTTTTAACAAGGATACACTCTTCCTTGATCATTTCCTAATTTTTCAATCGAAAATTTAAAAAATCTGACCTAACTCCAGAGTAATCCTTGCACAACCTCGTCGGATCAGGTAAACTGATCCTCAAAGGATACACATTTTTAAATTAGCACCCGATGTTGAAGATTCGTTTCCCCATTTTTGGATCAAGGAGAAAGGAATTTGGAGCAGAACAGGAATTTTGACTTTTTTCTGATCATCGACGGATCAAAATTTCGGATTAGTCACAAACTTTGATGACTCATTTTTGAGAAACGAGGAGATTCCTGATCGTTTTGAACTTGAACGCTGCATTTTGGATTTGTTGCATTAAACATGTTTGCCCATATAAACGCCTGCAACTGGATAAGTCCTGATTCTGGATAAGTCTCAGAGTTCATCTCTCTGCCTCTTCTGTTGAAGCGACGAAATTCCCCTTAAGATGCAGCCAACTCACATTCAAAACTATTACGTGACAAGAAGAACCTCATTTTCAAGGTAACAAGGACCACACACCCACTCAGAGAACCGTAAAGTCACGATGACAACTACGTACTTCTCAAGCATCATCTTGTAGAGTTCTCCGTGATTTACAAGACGAATCAAAACCATCGTCACCATCGTCACCACCATCTCCAGGACGTACTGAACCGTTGATGTACAAGAGAGCAGAGTGCCGCGAGATGAAGATTCATGCACGCTACGAGAATGAGTCACTTTGCGGGCGTCTCCATTGAGATGTAGCATTGTGACAACATTCCAAGGACTACGGCAACGAGCAAGCACTGAAAAGTCCCCTTCAACCACAACCGAAAACTTATGTTATTCTCCCTCCCTTCGAGTCAGAGAGTACTCTTTGGTGTTGTGGCTGCTATTCCTTCGTCAATTAGATGTCCCCGTGTATGCATGCACGTCGGAAGGACGCTGTAAATCACAGAAAAATGGTTCATTTAGCTAAAACCCCATTTGATGCGAGTATTCCCGCTGCGCCGTCTCCACGAAGTCGATTCCCCAGGTCCAGGCGGACAGTGAACCAAATTGACTTCGGATCTGTGTCGCGTGTCGGATATCCCTGCCCGCTCCGAATGGGATTTTCCCATTCTTCCCTTTCAATTTCGGTCATTGCTTGCATAAACATCGCATTATGCGGAAGCACAAAGGACCCATTATCTTGATCCCCGATGCCATTGGAAGTGTAGTCATTTCGGCTTTTTGTTGCCTCCTAGGTGGGTCTTGGGGGGACGGCCTCATCAATGGAATATAATAGGACTTTCGGATTTGCCAACAAAAAAAGAAATCCATAAACATGTCCTCAGGGTCAGTGGCTGGACCCATGATTGGTTAAGCTTCTCGAGTTTCGAGAGTCGTTTGCATTGGGTTACCGTAAATATGGCCAGTATCGGGCCATGCGATGGGCATGACATTGAGACTGTTTGTTTGGTGGTCTCGCAGGACATTTGAAGGGAAAAGGTCGATTTGAAGGGAGATTCTAATTGAATTCGAGGTGGGCGATGGAAAGTTCGCCTTCGAAGGTGGTTCTCATTCAGAGTGAAGATGGAAATGAATGTTTTCTGCCGAAATGGCGATTTCAAGGATAATTTTCTTGTGTATTGATTTTTGTTGATTTTGGGATTGGAAGGGAGATGAATTGAAAAACTTCTTAGATCTGGCGCAAAATTGTGGCATGGCTTGAATTTTTTGAGGGCGCCTTGGGACGGAAATAATCAATATTTCGAAATTACAAGGGGCCCAAGTTAAGTTAGGTTAGAGAGCCTGATTGCTGGTTGCCAGAATAGGCACGTTGAGTTACCACGTGGAGCTGATCCTAGTCCGCAAACCGAACAAAGCGTGGAGTTTTAGGAGAGGGAATCAAAAAAGCGACGAAGGTGGCTAAGACTTATGCTACTTAGCTCGAACAGGTCGGTCATGGGTTCTAAGTATGTCTGCCAAGTAAAGTGGAGTGTCCGTAGCGGATCTTACCACACAGGGAGCGATTTCAATCTTATCACAGTGCTTTCCGCTTCATGCCGATTAAGGCGGAATGTTCGCAACTGGTGAGTCGGCTGTTATTGCGCTCCGCTGCCACATTCAACATCCCATCCGTTGCACCCTTTTGAGATGCTTGCAACTGAGGTAAGCACTGGCCAGAGATAGTGGTCCACTCGGAGCTGCTGTATTCCCCATTTGCACGATATTACTTTTTAACAGCAGTCTAGAGTCGTGGAGGCCTTTGACACGCGCCCATAGATGTTGGGCTTAATTCTGGATTTAATTTCGTGTCCACAGTGAGACATACACATTTTGCTCTGTTATTCAGTCTTGAAGGGATTCCACATATAGTGGGGGCACCGAAGACAGGGACTTTGTATTTCGTGGACGAATGCCTAGGCCGCATTCTTCAGTCAAATATGGCCGTCTTCATCATAATGTCCTCTATAAATGGTCTTCCCCTTCCAACAGCGACTGCCGAACTTTGGCGGCCATATTCTTGAAGGAACATCTGTCAAATTGGCTGTCATTTATTCAGTCCATTATATATAGACGGACATTGCGTGTAACAACACGGGGGGATAACGTAGTTGTATCTGCTCGGTTAACGTTCCGCGCGCCTCGCCCGTTTTACAGCCCATTTCTGGACGAATGGGTACGTCAACAAACGAAAACGTCGAATTTGCGTCGATGACAATCCACTTGAGACCTAAGAGCGTCCAACCGGAAAGTCGCTGTTTGGAGAGGGTTTTTGTGACTAAAAGCCTCTACGAACTCAGAGCCTATGTGCTAAGGGTGCCAAGGCTGTGAGGGTGAATACCTAATCGTCGTGAGATTTTCCTATATAGTGGCAACTAGCTAGTGAAGAGCCGTGTCTAAGGATTTACGCTTGTTGTAAGCATGCTGGGAGGTCAAAACTTTATTCATTGAGACTGTGTTGCTGATGTCCAGATCCATCAGTTTTTCAAGGGCCAAGAGCAGGAAGGATGACTAAGTTATGGGTATTAGATCATTCACCTTGGCCTGCAAGCCTTCGACTTAAGCATGCCAGTGGTCATCTTAAAGGGTCTAGGTAGGAAAATTGGGTGCCCTCACAGCCTATTAGACGCAACTCACTTAGACCAAGATGTAGGGTGCATTGTGCCCATATTTAGGACCTACTGTAATTCTAAAAGTAGCCAGATTCGTGTGCGAAGGTTTTTTAAAACCAACAAGACTTGGTCGTTTAGCTCTGCGAAGAAGAGTTTTCCTAGCAAATGTCTTCTTAAAGCTGGGCATTCGCAGAGCAGATGTTGGAGAGACTCTATTTCTTCCTCGTCTCTGCAGCTTTTCCAAAAGTCGTTGGACGGAATGTTCAGTCGCATTGTATGTGTACAAATGGCACTGTGTCTGGTGAGATTTTCTATTGGCACACGTTCGGTCCCCACGACTAAAGCCGATCAATTATGTTGATCTCTTCTTGTTTAGCTTCGGCCATAGGGCTCTTGCTGTGGCTGCAGTATTCAGGCTGAGCTAGTGGGTACTGGCTCTACCCAAGACCTCGTCTACTAGCTTTTTTCTTTATGGAGCTGAGGGCAATGTGCCTAGTGCGCGTACGGGAGTGCCAGAGATTTTCCCAGCTCAGAGCCCTTCTTCGCGAGACTGTCCGCCCTTTCGTTACCTTGGATTCCAGTATGTCCCTGTACGCGACAGAGGGTGACCGAGTTCTTCAAGGATATCTTGTTAACCAACCAGCTAAGGGTCTCAAAAGGGTCCAATCTCTCAATCTAATCAACTCTGGAATATGGTGACCAGTCAGATATTGTGACCTGATGTAGATCCACAGGGGCGGTTCCATCTGGTCCTGCCATTCTCATAGAGTTTAAAAGTGTGAATGGCCTATATGTCCCCCAACGAAACAAGAGGTCTGGACAAGAGACAAAAACCTCATTCCTCTTGAGAAAAGTGTACTCAATTTGCAAAATTACACCACTGCATCATCTTCTGACCCGCAAGATCCACTAAAGTGGTCGCGGGGGTAAACCACACACGAGAGATCTCTAGGCAACTCGATCCTCTGCCATCGACTCTAACTCATCAGGTGTTATGCCCAAGCGTAACCAGGCGAGCTTATGGACTTGGTCCAGCCATCTCATCCTGGGTCTGTCAAGTGGTCGCCCACCTGATGGGAGACCCGATGGGAGACGCGTCTCGGAAGTCATGATGGTGGCGACATTCGTGCTACGTGACCAAACCAACGAAGCATAGATCTTTCCTTTCGGAGAGGAAGCTCTTCTTTGGGTCTTTTCACAAGTTTCATGACAAATACTGAGTTGAAAACTGCTAACTTGGCTTTCACACTAAGCTCTGCCTTCCTGATACAGAGTTCCCAAGCTGTGTCAAAACTGACACAGCTTGACCAATTCTACCGAAAAGTTCGCCCACTGCCAACTCGTTAAATTAAATGTTCAGTTTACTCTTGAAATGAGCTCGACTTAAATGACCTGCACGCCCACTTTGAAACAGTAGCTACGTCAGAAGCCATTGTGCAGAAATTCAATCGATTTCATCGAACCTGATATGGACCCTACTTCAATCCGGTATCCAAGGAAAGCCTTGAAATGCCACATTCCCTCGCAAATAGCCATGGCTTTTCACATCGAATAAAAATAAATAAAACAACCCACAATGGTCGTTAAGTCCCTCGCACTTTCCGATGACACTGCTTCAATTCATGCGAATCTTTAATGGATTTCCGCAATATTCATCCATTTGCACACAGGTGTTAACCTCACTTTGCAGCGAGCATCCTGCCGCTCGTCCATGGCGGGGGTATTGAGTGTGTAAATACGCACCGGACGAGCGCACTTAATGGATCTCCTGACACGGACAAGTGCACTGCATGTGGGTGCGGCTCGGGCTGGCGGATAAGTTCCTCGAAATTGAAATATTAATAACCATTAAAATACAATATTTCGCCAGTTGATGAGTGCTTAAGGATATAATACCGCCTGTCACTGGAAGGTGCAAAGGAGACTCGTCGAGGATAATTATGGATTTCGGATTACACACTCATCGGCACGTTGATGAGGTCTATCATTCGTTTAACACGTTTGCCATGCGAAAGGGGAAAGTGGCGGTGGAACTTTGTTGTGGCTGGAAATTAAGGTTTGGGGATTATCATGACATGTCGACTCAGGACACACCCTTCCGCAGCTCTGAACATCCTCCTCAACATCCCACCGATAGACCTAGTCGGTAGACCGACAGCAGCTAATACGGCGATCAGGTTGGAATCGCTGCATACGTGGAAGGGACCTCGGGCTGGACACTCGACGGTCGGCGGGAGGTATAGATCTGCCCCCATAGACACTGACCTCATGATCTCCTGCGTCTAAACACCAGACGACTAAGTGAATCTCAGATGGATCGAAGGTGGATGCAGGCGTGTGTGCTGGCGTCCAAGGATCTAGGCATCCAGCTATCTTATCGATTACCGATCGAGTGCAGCGTCTTACAGGCTGAAACTCTAGCGGTGAAGGAAGCTTTGCCCTGGCTAAAATGGGATCAAGCACAGATATGGTCGTCCATTCTGGCAGCCAGGCAGCGATCAATCTCCGCATTCAGTCGCCTTTTACTCCTAGACTTTCCTTGTATGGTGATGGCCAAGTATTTTGACATCGAACTCAAGTGGGTGCCTGGACTCTGCGACATTTCAGAGAAATGTGAAGTTAATAAACTCGCTAGAAAGGGTGTCAGTGAGTGATCCACCCTGCATCGTCTCAACTCAACTCTACACTATGCTCGACCCTAAGCTTGATTCGTTTGAACAAGCTGAATATTTGGACCTTCATTGGCATTACAGCATCGCATTGCACCACCGGAACTCACGAATCCTGATTGGTCCTTCCCTGCCGAAGCTGCAGTGACGAGGATGAGAAAGAAACCATTGCACACTCGCTATGCAACTGCAGTTCTCTCTTACTCCGCAGATTCAGATCTCTGGGAGCCTTTTACTTTGATAACCTGGCTAAGAGTCAGCCATCTCCTTCGCCTTACTAAAAGCACTCAGCACTCTTATCTCAGCAACGTTGAATTTTAGGTTAGGTTAGATTGAAGATTTCTTAGCGGAATATGCATTTATGGATCTGTGTGGTGACACAATGGGCCTATGCTGGCCCAGGTGTGGCTGCTGTCTCTCCTTATAGCGATCAGCCACTTCAACTTAACCCAGAGATAAGACTTGTAAAGCCACTGCCAAGTAGACCCGCTGATTTAATCTTCCTAGCGGCGAGGCGGAAGCCAACAGCTCTGGCTAGGCAAGCAGCCCCTCCTAAACCAACAAAACCCAACCCACAACATGACAAGATTGCAGGCAACATTCCACAAGCTGTTCAGAGCACTCTGCGACACGACCAAAGATCCCATTCAGCCCGCCCTAGGTTGACATACATCTTTAATCTTCCCGACCGGCATCAAAACATCTCCAAAACAACAACCGAAGCATTTGTCATCCAGGCCAGATCTTCCGGGAAAAAACAAAAACTTACACTGACGACCGCAAATCGCATCCACCCGTGGTGTAATTAATAACAACGATATCGGGGCATTAAGCCCCACCCCGGTTTGATAAATTATCCCCGACAGCGGGAGCTAGACCGCGATCCACCACCATCCCGCCCCCCAGCCCACAAGCGGTGTATCTTTCGTCGAAACCAATATAAATGAGTTGACTTCTTGTGGGGCGCGGAGCCAAAGACCAAATTGATTTGCAAGAACCACGAGTCCGCAATTATGCCCAGGCGATGCAACGAAATGAATCCTTATCCGGGGTTTTTGTCCTGTTTGTGTGCATTCAGGGCACGTACTCGGCATCGTCTCGCGTCCGTACATCCTTCATGTGAATCCCCTCGGCTGCCGGGGCTGACAGACAGACGGATGACTCATAGGGGAGTCAGCACAGGACGGGCGGAGCGGGAGTCTCGTGCATTAAGTGCAACAAATCAAGCGATCGTTGTCTGGGTGACTGGGTGGGCGGACAAATACAATTGGAATTCTTTGGTTTTGTTCACCGAATCACGATTCGATTACGAACGCATAAACAACGAAGTGGAACAATTGTCTGGATGCACAGTGTGCTCCCCTGCCACGGATGCGTAAAAATGCTGATAAAATGCTTCACTGGAAGGGGAGCAGCGGTGCATATGAACACCATGTGTTATCTGAGGGAAATGGTTATAAGGAGGATTCGATGAATATCCAAAGAACATCATCTTCTCTTCGTCTTCGTATTTATTTAACCATCCAAATACACAAATTCAAGATTTTACAAATTTTGTTTGAATGTAGTGAACGGTTGATCCTATGGAGCGGTAGCAGGGACTTGGCCAGCCTTGTCAATTTCGGTCAGGATTTGGCTGCCTGTCGTTGTTCTTTCACCTCTGCCCGACTCCAATTTTACGGTGGTAGACCGAACGAATTGAGGCCCATACTTGCGATGTCCGTTTCTGGCCTTTGTAGGGCGTGGCCTATCCAGCGGCGATGGGTTTATGAGCAGCTCTTGGCAGAAGCTCTTCGTTTGTTTTCTATTCCGGGCGGAAGACCTTCCGGATTCGTCTCAAGCATGTGTGGACGAGGACCTGAAGCGTGCGAACAGTGATGTTGGTTCTCTTCCAAGTCTCGCATCTGCGTTGGAATTGAATATCCTAAGCTGGAGTGAGGTTGGGAGATGGTTGGTCCTCCAGACATTTCCAGGTATGACAGGCCTACAGTTTCTGCATCACCATCTTGGACAATCTGCTGACATACTCAATTGGGCTCCAGTCTAGCACAAGTGGTGCCTCGCATCTTGAGCCGATTCTCATCAGCTTTGTCTTGGCAGTGTTCGCTTGCAGTCATGTTCTTCTGGCGTTCAGGTCCAACGCGTCGTTTGTCGTTTTGGGCGCCGCCGCTTAGGGCGATAAATATCAGGCAGGTATCTTCGCCATTGTCGAGGTCGTGGAGTTTCTCTGTTGGGGAGCATTCGATTCCTTTGGAAGCGGTGAGGTTGGTCTGGTTTAGATCAAGGTCATGAACAGTGATGAAAAGCAGAAGTTGATATACACCTTCGCCTGACTCCTCTGGTGTTTGGATGTGCTGTCCTTGCCCTTGAAGCGCACCTTGCAAGGCGCCTCCCGGTAGAGCTCTTGAATGACGATGGATGGCGGTATTCCAATGTTCTCCCGGGCGTTCCAGTTGGCTTCTTCATGTCGAAGGTGCTCTCAAACTCCACGAATAGCAAAGAGATGGAGGAGTTCTATTCTACCGATTGTTTGATGACCATCCGAATCGTGTTAATGTGGTCAATACATGAGCGGTTGGAGTAATCCTGTGGAGTATCAGTGAGGCGAGTAGCTTCGAGATGACTCGACTTGCTCCAGTTTCTTTTCTTCTTTTTTCTTCCGTCCCTCAATTCGTAAAAAAAACAACACATTTTAAAACTTCCCCCGCATAATGAGCCAAATTCACAGAACCCCTCCACCGCCTCCATTATCCACTATCACATCCCAAACTTCAGCGATTAGCATAGGTTGCCTCTCCTTCTCCTGCTTAACAGATTATTCTCAACTTTGCGAGGCCCACAGCAGAGGACAATAGCGTACACACAGAATTGTGCAAAAGGACGACGACGCCATTAGCATATCGCCGCATCCCACATCTGGCGGTGGTGCTTACTTTTTCAGATTGATACGATCGCCATGTGGAGCGACCTTAATTGACATTCCCATCTCTGCGGGGATGACGGATTAAATTTTAATAATTTCTCTGCACACAGTCGCCGGATGGAGCAAGCGATACGGCCACCGAAACGGATGGATTTCGCTCTGGATCGCCCATATAATTGGCTTCAGCGATGGCAGTCAGTCAGTCGATGGCCTGGGCTGTGAATGATAACAAAGGGAATCGCCGCGCCGAGTCCTGAGGGAGGTTCGCAAAGGCAAGTGAATACATTTTTGTGAGATGTGGCGAGGGGTGAATACTCGACGGAGAGCCGGGAACTCGCAGCGGACGGATGGGCGTCTTGTGATGGATGGTCGACGGCATTGACATCTTCTTTTGTGGAAGCTTGCCAGACCGTGGCGGGAGACGTCTGCGACGCGACGGAACAATTTGTATTCAAAGTTGGAACACGATTTGAGGGAAAATCAAATTTGACAACGATATGCTTTGACTGCCCGCTGTTGCTCAGACGTCGTGACAAATTTCAGCAGAAACAGTTTTTAGGATCCACAAACAAGATTTAAGTTTATCACCTTCTCCGAATTCCGAATGCCATACGAAGAGAGAGGGAATCACGTTGAAATTCTCATCCTCTTTAGAAGAACGTAGACGCAGCACACACACGCAGTAACATGAGCAATTGTCGTTAAATATTCAAGAAGTCGCCTTAAATCGCATCCGGATGCACGGTGAGTGGCACACGTGGAGTGGATGCGAAGAATGCTGAATTATTCAATTCGTGCAGCACATTCGGAGGATCTAAGTTGAGGAGGTTCCGTGGAAGTTGTATGGCATTTGGTTCGTTGTCATTCTTCACTTTTAAAGAGTTGCAGAGGAATCTGTGTTCCCTGTCAATCTCGCCGAGGACAATCAATGAAATGAAAGAGGATTGCTTGTCTCAGGCTTTGAAGGTGTACAATGGAATGACAGGAAAGAAATTAAACTCGTCCGACGGACGGAGGAGTCTAGGAAATGTCTTCATTTAAATGCAAAACGATCAAGGACACGATTGGAGAACCTACTTTGTTCAAAGTCGATTGCACATTCTTGGAATGAATCGCGAAGACAGCATGAAACAGGAGATGCTTAGCAAACGATGCAAAGCATCGTTCAGTTCACTGTCAGGGTGGAACGTGCAAGAATGGGGAAAAAAGCGGAACAAATATCTGTATCTCAATGGCCACGTAACATTTTTCATGGGACGAGCAGGCAGTCTCAGGAATTGTTTTGCATGGCCACGGTGGCGTATATGTAACATTTTTCATCGGACTAGCAGGCAGTCTCAGGAGTGGCCTTGCATGGCCACGGTGGCGTATACGTAACATTTTTCATAGGGACTTGGTGGCAGTCTTGAGAGTTGCCTTGCATGGCCACGGTGGCGTATACGTAACATTTTTCATCGGACTAGCAGGCAGTCTCAGGAGTGGCCTTGCATGGCCACGGTGGCGTATACGTAACATTTTTCATAGGGACTTGGTGGCAGTCTTGAGAGTTGCCTTGCATGGCCACGGTGGCGTATTCCTAACATTTTCCATCGGACGAGGTGGCAGTCTTGAGAGTTGTCTTGCATGGCCACGGTGGCGTATACGTAACATTTTTCATCGGACTAGCAGGCAGTCTCAGGAGTGGCCTTGCATGGCCACGGTGGCGTATACGTAACATTTTTCATCGGACGAGGTGGCAGTCTTGAGAGTTGTCTTGCATGGCCACGGTGGCGTATACGTAACATTTTTCATCGGACGAGGTGGCAGTCTTGAGAGTTGTCTTGCATGGCCACGGTGGCGTATACGTAACATTTTTCATCGGACGAGGTGGCAGTCTTGAGAGTTGTCTTGCATGGCCACGGTGGCGTATACGTAACATTTTTCATCGGACGAGCAGGCAGTCTCTAGAGTTGTCTTGCATGGCGACGGTGGCGTATACGTAACATTTTTCATCGGACGAGGTGGCAGTCTTGAGAGTTGTCTTGCATGGCCACGGTGGCGTATACGTAACATTTTTCATCGGACTAGCAGGCAGTCTCAGGAGTGGCCTTGCATGGCCACGGTGGCGTATACGTCACATTTTTCATCGGACGAGGGGGCAGTCTTGAGAGTTGTCTTGCATGGCCACGGTGGCGTATACGTAACATTTTTCATCGGACGAGGTGGCAGTCTTGAGAGTTGTCTTGCATGGCCACGGTGGCGTATACGTAACATTTTTCATCGGACTAGCAGGCAGTCTCAGGAGTGGCCTTGCATGGCCACGGTGGCGTATACGTCACATTTTTCATCGGACGAGGTGGCAGTCTTGAGAGTTGTCTTGCATGGCCACGGTGGCGTATACGTAACATTTTTCATCGGACGAGGTGGCAGTCTTGAGAGTTGTCTTGCATGGCCACGGTGGCGTATACGTAAAATTTTTCATCGGACGAGGTGGCAGTCTTGAGAGTTGTCTTGCATGGCCACGGTGGCGTATACGTAACATTTTTCATCGGACGAAGTGGCAGTCTTGAGAGTTGTCTTGCAAGGCCATGGTGGCGTATACGTAACATTTTTCATCGGACGAGGTGGCAGTCTTGAGAGTTGTCTAGCATGGCCACGGTGGCGTATACGTAACATTTTTCATCGGACTAGCAGGCAGTCTCAGAAGTTGTTTTGCATGGCCCCGGTGGCACATTTTTCACAGGTCCTTCGAGCCATATTCTAACCTCTTCCCTCACCGTTTCTCCAAAATCCAGGACTGACAAGGAAATGACTTATCTCCAATCTCCTTTTGGACCCCAAATCAATTCCAATTTTCTTCTCCCTCGGAATTCAAGACACTCGCACCAAGCCAACCTTAAACGTCCAAACTCAGGCACTCCTCACCACTCAACAGCTAAGCCCCTTTAACTATCCACTCACAAATAATTAACATCAAGTGCTCTGCTCAGTTTATTCAACCACTTCATGCCGAAATCGTATCTTTAATCGCCTCCAATTGTAGGCGACAAACATGAATGCGCGATTAGGACAAGCGTTCATTTGTCTTTCGTTCAGCAAAGGACTTAATTATTTACACTCCCATGCCTATTGATCCAGTCCACAGGCCACACATCGTCACGAGCAGCAACTGCCATCGGCATCGCCGCACGCGACTTAAGGGCACGCAAACATTTGTTCTCAATTAGGCGTCAATAAATCAGGATTTCGTTCCGCTGAATGCTTTCCGGAATCCAAAGTACACAGCCAGTGAACCAAAGCCACCGCGTCGTCGTCGGGTGGGGTGCCTTAAACTCGTGCATGTATTCGGTACGTTAAAGGGAAGAGAAAAACATGTGAATAAAGGAACAAGCACATAAATCCTTCTTTCTCCTCGTTGCCTTTGTTCCGCACTGACTCACGGTGAATTCTGGCTCTGGGCCAGATACAGCCCGGATGTGTTGAGACCACCCATCTCGTCATCAATCAAAATCAATCACTTCCCCGAGATCAGATGGCGAGGGGTAGGGTTCTGGCAGATGGGTGTCATCCTGCTAATTGCTCGCCTTTGAATCTCGGCCAGTGGCCAGAGTTCCTGCGAAGTGTGGTGCACTTTTGAGCGAACCTGCAACTGGTTGTCAGCAATTTTTGACACGTTCCACAGGGGACATGTTCCCATTCAATGCACGTCCCTGACAGTGGCACGGCTTGGCAATCCTTTCTCTTGTGTGGTTCATTGGATTCGACTACGTGACGTTCTCGACTAGAACTTCTCTTCGAGCAAAAAACCGCATCCGCATCCGAATCCATTCGATTGGTTGTTTTTTTCCAATGAATTGCTGCATGCTCTCGCTGTCACGTCCTGGTTTTTCAACTCCTTCCTGGAGACTGTCAGGTTCGACGTGATTGATGGACTCTGGTGAGGTCATCAGGTTCGGGTTCGAGAAACTTGTATCCGCTCCGACGTGCTGCGAACGTCGGCATAACTTAAATAGAGCACTCTGCGAAGGCAACATCCCATTAACTCTTGAGTGACACGCTGAGAGACTAGACAAACGTAATGTCATCGCCTAATTTGCTTTGACTCTAAGTGGCCCACAAGTGAATGTCGACAAAAGGAAAATGGTAGTCATTACCAGCAGACACCTGTGAGATCCAGAAATGATAGAGCAAGCAGTGCACCCTCATTCATCTGTCGCTCAGCAGACTGCTGCTGCTGCTTTAAATGCATTTCATTGTAAGCGAGCTTCCCATCTGCAGAACTCAAATTGAAAGGGCTGCTGCACAGGGTGACGTGAACAAAGGGACATCGAGGAACATCGGTATTTCTTTGGTGTGCGTAACTCAGACTGGGGACGGATTCGTGGGATTCTCTGGCGGAAATTTGCAGGGATTTGGGTGGCGCCCAATGGAGGGCAGTTGAGTGTGTGGAGAAATGTGGTTGAAATAATTGTGTGCCCTTCAAAGTGAGTGACCTTTGAGAGATTTATTAAAATCACAACAAAGGACAGCCGGTCACGGTCTGCGTCCATTGAACCATTTGACCCTCAGATCCAAGCCTTTGCTTTGACCAGGCGGTTGGCATTAAGAAAATGAAGAAATAAGGAATTTGGGATCGGGCCGAATTTCTGAAGAACAAGATGTGAGGGTTGAGTTAGTTGAATGCATCTCTACAGACTGACCAGATAAGAACGATAGGAAAAGAAATGTAAATAAAGAACGGTGTAAGATATAAAATTGGCTATACCTTTACTTTGAAGCTACAGACTTACCATTATTTATGAAGTACACCATCAGATGCTATGGTCATGCCTTTATGTATGTAGTAACACACCGTCAAAATGGTATCCTCGGCTTTGCTGACAGTGCCTCAAGCAGTCGGTCTAATTTTTCATCACTCGGTCCAATACGTGCGAGGTTGTTCCGTCTCGTATGTTGTCATAGCGTGACAGCTTGACGTAGCTCCAGACAAAAAAAAACAATCGAGTTGTGTAAAGTCAAACGCCGAACGCTCGCCATGTGACGAACAAGTCTCCAAATCCTTCACAAGTTCCAACGTTGCGTCGCTTGCATGACACGTAGCGCCTTCTTGTTGGGACTAAAGCTTGGCTATATCGATGGTGTAGCGCTCTGGCTAGAGAAAGTCGGTTCACGTCCATCTATACACGAGATCATTGAGGGCATTGGTGGCTCCTTTCTCAATTCGAAAAAAATAAGGTCCGTTGACGTCATCATGCCATACACGTACACCCCAACAAACAGTCAATCACTTCTGTGAAAGCATTGACGCTTGGATTGTATTCGTCCCATAAAGCCAATGAGCCTCGTAGGAAAAGATGATTCTTTCACCAAAACTCGGCTCCCTGGCCAACCTTTCCATCTTTTTAGATGTGATGTCGTCCGGCTTCAAGTATTATACGGATCTACGCCAAAAACTAACTGAAAAATAAGCCGGGTTGACTCCGTAAAGATGCCCAAGTTGATCCGCGATTTGTTGACATTTCTGGGTCTTCTTCAATACTGACCTCTACAGCGGCTATATTTTCTTCATTTTGGACTAATTGTCACAATAGGTTGTGCACCCCTGTACTCTTATGAACTCGTATAAATATGCACTCTCAATATTCAGCAAACAATGAAGTCTTCGTCGTATCGTTGTGACCGTTGCCTTGAACTGTCACTTGATGCATTAGCATAACATGGTGTCAGAAGTGTGAAAAAAAAACACTAATCACAGTCTGGTTGGTGACTTAAGGCTCCAAGGAATGTACTGACGCTCAAATTATCCACTGTGTGAAGTATTGCGTGCGTTCCGAAGAAATCACGACGACCAACCAACGACGAAGGTCGCGTAACGTATCAAGAAAAGAGCCAGAACCGCGATAAACACGTGCGGCAAGCCTGTGACTATTTTAACAGGTATTAACAGGACGATGGTAACCTTGACAGTTGCTAAGGCATGACAGCTGGAAAGACTATCATTACTATATGGCAGAGTAGAAATGAGCAAGGAGGCATCAGACTTCGACCAGAACTAACCCTACCCTGCCCACGAAAAATGAGAGAATAGTGGAATTCCCTTGTACTTCTCACATACCTTTAGAACATTCATGGATCTTCCCCTCTTGAGAGAGGTTATCCGGTGTGGACAGCAGCTCACACATATTCACAGACTCGGGATGAAAAATCGGCAAGGGAGATTAAATATCTTCTTGCTCATTTATTAATGCTATCTGGTCACTCTTGAGCACTCGACACATAGAGGCAGTCGTGAACCCCAACCATTCATCCATCTCAAGTCGGCGGTACATAGTCCCTACTCTTGTCAATCGCTGCTTCCTTGGGCGCAATGGTTCGAAAGACTAAGTTAGACTCAAGACCTTGATCATGCCAGTCATGCACAGAGGCATGACTCGTCAGCCAGCTGAAGTCTCGAATCTGAATGGTTCAACGTGTGTCTAAGTTTAATTGTGTCAACAGCGCCACAAAAGTGCCTCAATTCCTCTAGATCCAACTTCATAAATCTTTGACAGTCGACAAATATCGCAGTCATTATCGCATCGGTAGAACATGGACATACCGTCCCATCTTTGCCCGTATTTTATGGCTAATTTAACGAACGGTGCTCAAGTGAGCTAGCCAACTGCTTTCCTCCTCTCCATCAATTCACCCGCAATACCCGCAATACTCTGAAGCCTACTTTCGGACGCACAGTTAAGTTTAGTGAGTCGTTCTTGCTCGTAATGCTCTTGCCAGCCTTGGCACAGACTACAATCCGCAGATATTTTAGACCAATGTGTACTGGTAACTACTCTCCTCCCTTTCTCCTCTCAAGTTGATCGCGGATCCTCCTTTTCTCCCTCTACATCTTCGGCCGTTCTTTGTCTTGACAAATCCGCAATATGTTGGCTTTCTTTTAACAAGACATTCGCATTGCCCTTGCTATCGTTCAGACCTTGTCCCAACATTTTTGCCACCTCATGCCAAACTCCGTAAAGAAAATTCAATACTGCGAGTTGTTGCCTCCATTTCTGTATTCGTTTGACTCATCTAGTTTCTTGACTCCGAATCTGTCGGGAGATTTCGTGGCACCCAGAGCCACACCTTAACATCCGAGACCACTTCATAGCCTTCATCAAAAAATGGCACATCTTCCAAAAGAACTCAGGCAGGCTCTCAAAACCCATAACCACACCCACCCTCCTCCGAAATTCCAGTCAAACAGTAATTTATTTAATCGCTTCCACCCGCCCGTCCTCAAGTCGCGTTCCACCGCACCCAGTTGCGTGGGCTCTTGCCTTGACCTTTCCGCGTCTATCACCACACACAAGACTGTGCGTTGCTTTTCCGAAGGTAAACAAACCACAAAGGACGTGTTCAGATTCACATTCAATAAAAGCAACTTGACAACAACTCCGCCCCCAGTGCCCCCTCGGCGAATTCACTCGTTCAGGAATCTATTTATATTCACCTCCCAACAGGTTACAACGAAACAAAATCGATTGCTGATGGAATAAGAAGTACCTGCGGGCACGTGGGGAGGGGGTGCAAGGGGAACTTTCAAAACTTAATAAACTCATTAAAGTCCGCAATTAATTTATGACGTCTCGGCGAGAGAGAGCGAGAGATACCTCCGTTGTCACTTTTCGAAGCACAATCGCTTCGGTTGTTGTGATTAATTAATTGACACAATAAG
This sequence comes from Eristalis intricaria, assembly GCA_964034865.1. Taxonomy (NCBI): domain Eukaryota; kingdom Metazoa; phylum Arthropoda; class Insecta; order Diptera; family Syrphidae; genus Eristalis; species Eristalis intricaria. Next base: position 5,247,220 of record OZ035875.1, on the reverse strand, counting down.
TGAGCTGATGCCGTAATCCTCTGGCAGGACTCGCCGAGCAGTGAATGGAGGTGATGGCGGGAGATGTAAGGGGCTGGCCATAGGTTTTGGGATTTTCGTGGGCGTATACGTAACAAAATTTTGTTAAACAGGTGAGAGAGTGAAAATAGTCGTCGCAGGATGGATTTACGAATTGTTCATAAATTGGTGATGGAGACTTGAAGGATTCTGTGTTGAGAGTCCTTGAATCTCCAGTTAGCTTGGGAGTGCATTTTTCGACTATTTGCTTGAGGGAGCTAGCACCTATCTGAAGTGGACATAACTCATCTGACCCCACATCCTCCATCAGCAACACAACGAAGCCATCTATTCCATGTACTTGAAGAGGAGCAATTCTTGAGTCCGGCATTATTTCCATTCGCGGTGACTCACTCCACCAGCCGAGGCACCTCACAACACAGCCTTACACTCCTCTGACGACAAATCATCGAACAACCGAACTTTACACCCTTTCGCAGCTGAACCCACATTCAAGTCTGCAGAAATACCAAAATCCCCACCTCTGAATATGCCTCGATGCATCGATCCACACCACACACTGTTCCGGGAGTCCTTGAAGCGAAAACTTCCCGCTACCTGCTCTCGGAGATAAGATAACAAAAAGAAGTACCAAATTCCATTGTATACACTCAGGCTCACTTTAATTGAAGTTCATTCGACTGTGAGCGACGCAAGTAAGTTCACAGCGCCTGTGGGCTGCCTCACACACGGCGCGTCGTCTTGTTACCCGGCAATATGATTCCAATGAAATGGGGTTCATGTATGCGTTTAATCGTGAGCTGCTTATGCTATTTCCGGTTCACCATTAATCTTGAGCAGAATCCCCCGAGTGAATCCATTTTTGCACAACAGACGGGGAGAGGAGGCGAATAAATGATTTATACCTCGTTCATTATGCAGATGATTTCAAATGGATTGAGAGTGGATGTCTTCCCGTTTTCCTTTTCTTCGAGCATATGCGTAGATGGTCCCCCCTTGGTAGGGGAGATGAGGTGCTGTGCGCCAGCCGGCTGTGTTGTGAGGTAAGACTTTAAGTTGTCGTATCTGTTTGCACGAGAATGCTCTGTTTGGGGGAGCCACACCACGACAGGATATTGGAGACAATCTTATCTGTCCACCCTCCCCGCTTCGATGCCCATTTGCGCCTGTTGCCCGCAGCAACACCGTACAATCTCTTCCACTCCGCCACACATTGCCGATGAAACAAAAGACATTCCAGCAGCATGACACGTCTCATGGCGCGTGCATAAACCTCTTAGAATGGCATACAATTTTACGACGTCAAATAATGGAAATGCCTTCGCCGAAAAACAATGAGATCCTATGAATTACCACACACGCAGTAAACCTCAAGCCATGGCCAATAAATTAGCCGCAAACACTCCCACCTGACCGAGCGTTAAGATAAGCAATTTCTCTCCATTTTGTCCACCCTCAATGCCCAATGAATCACTCGCCTGCTCGTTATCGTTAAACAATAGTCGTGTCCTGCCTTGACGTGATGATTTTGTTTCTCTCGTTTTTGGTTTCGTATTCTCCCCAGAGTCTCCAGGAGACATAAATATTTTCTGTAACCTTCTCGTTCGGGACATTTTCATTCGCGCCACGGGAGGAATGTTTCAGACAGACGACACACGTCCCTGGGATCGTCCAGGACAATGCTTAGCTCCGTCGACCGTTTCTCGTTTGTTTCTCAGATGCAGGGCATTGGCTCGTGTTGCAAACATACAGTCGAACCGCTGAAGGGAACACTTAAATGAATTTAAATTTACGCAGCAATGCATGTGTCCTGAATGAATGCGGAGAGGATGAGGACACGGGGGCTATGATTGTTGTCGACGTCGTCGTCAAATGCAGCGATGCAAGCGATGTGAAAGTATGCATCTGCAGTGTCAGTCGCCATTGTGCATCGGAGCGGATTAAGCTTGTAAATGGGACTCAGACTCAGTCATTGAAGGTGAAAAGGAAAATTGTTTACAGTTTGTTTTGCTTTTCGGACCAGAGCTTAAGAGGGATAGAGTGCTTGTGCTTTGTTTTCCACTTTAAGTGTGTTTGCTTGAGTTGGAGTTAAGTGTGTAGCAAGCGATGTCTCTGAATGGAACCCTGTGGCATTTGTTATACAATATCTACTTGGGATGTACTGAAGCTGTGACTATTCATGCCTCCGGCAGCTAAGCTCCTCGTGGCGGGGACAGGGAGTAATATTTTTTTTCGTACATCCCAAACCTTGCTAACGTGAGGAACCCCATGATGATGGAAAAAGAAACATACCGCCTACCCCGGAGTTCCAGGATCCCCCTCGGAGCCAGAACTGAATGGTGGCAGTAGGCGAGTGCCTTCCCCCCTCGGTAGTCGATCGGATTTAGCCCGAAGAAGGCAGGATCAACTTGACAGTGGCATCTTGAGCCGGGGGAAGTAACTCCGTGCACTTACCCGAGAGTACGACGAGCAATGCATACCCCGATTTGACCAAGTAGGCGACCGCGACCGCTTGGCAGGACAAGGTAGTTGGACCAAGATCAGAAACTCGCCTGGTTCCGATTGGGCATGTCTCCCGAGGAGTAAGATATCGATGTGGCGGAGGATCGAGAGGCTTGGAGATCTCTCGTGCGTGCTTTATTCCAGCGGATCATGCGGTTCACTGAAGCATTCAGTCATTTTATCGTTGTCCACTCTGTCGTCGAACTTCTGATCCTGCTGTTGGACCGTTCAAGTCTTAGCTTCCTCCCAGTCCCCAGTCACACGCATTCACTCGCGGAGACTTCCTCAATTTAGCGTGAATCTCTTCTTTGGATCAACGCACAAGAGAATGCTAGCAGTTGATAGGAGGCCACTAACACAGCCATTGTTTCAGTCCGAGACTATAACACTCGTCAATACAAAGGCAAGCGTGTATCCGTATACCTTGTGTAAGTAGAACGACGCCGACCCGCTGGGATAGAAGCAATAGTGAACAGTCCACAGTGCACACCACCTGAGAAGGCTGAAGCTGGCAAACTAGCCCTATCTTTACAGAAAGCCTGCAGTCACAAAGAAGGACAATTTGTGTGACATCCTAAAATTGTTTAAAGAGTAGACAACATTTGGAAACTGGCTCCTGTAAGTGACCCAGTGTCCCCCAAGTTAAACTAAAAAAAATACTGTGAAGTACTCATAGATAAAGAAACTCATGGATGAAGGACTGAGCCCGAAACTGGTCTACAGATGGGTCAAAATCTGACAACAAGAAAGGGGCTGGTTGGATAGGACCAAAATGCAGCCGCTGCTCATTCCTCTTACTGACGACCCATGCAGGATCCAAGCCTGAGCGATAGCTGCTTTCCACTCCTGGCGGTCCTGGGCACGCTGCTTCCAGTCATCAAGACCAAGCTGTCTTGTATCCGCGATGACTTGGTCTTTGTACCGGAGATTCGGTCTTCCTCTCCTTCTCGAACCAGGAGGCTCGGATTCGAAGACCCTCTTAGCTGGAGTCTTGGTGTTCATGCGCTCGATGTGGCCGAGCCAGTGCAGTCGACGGATCTTTGCCTTCCAGACTACATCCACATCCTGGTACAGCTCGTAGAGTTCGCGCTTGTGTCTTCTCCTCCATTCGCCTTCCTGGCAGACGGGACCATATATCCTGCTCATTCCTCTCCGGAAGGAAATTACAATCTTTCAGGCAAAATTGTTGGGAGGAAGATAAGACATGACCGATCCAACAGCTGGGTAAGAAGTTCAACAACATGTCATGAGCAACGAGAAGGTGCCCATTTGCTGATGTAAGGGCAAAGCAAGTACGAGAGATCGCTAAGCCACTCGATCCTCCGCCATCTTTTCCTTCTCATCGGGAGCTATGCCCAAACGGAACCAGGCAAGTTTCTGGACTTTGTCCAACCACCTTGTTCTGCCAAGCGGTCTCCTAACTTTGTTCACCATATACACATGAACAAGTACATCGAGGGACTGCCCATCGGCTCAAGACGCCACTGCCAAGTTGCTCCTGCCTTCTTCAGGCGAAGTCCGAACGGCTGCTGAGTGGGACAGGCTGGCTACCCGTCGCTGCATCCACAGAAAATGCACATATTCTCAGATAGCCAAACAGCTGTTAAAGGACGAAAGGGTTGCTCGTTTAGCTGTAAATGCGAATGTCACAAAGTTAATCCGGGTACCAGAACAGGAAGACCTTAAAGGTAATGAAACGGCTGACATATGTACAATCCAAGGCAGGTGCTCAGATAGACTTCATTGGGCTATCTGCTCTTTATTGATCCTTAAGCAAATGAACCAGGTTTGGAATAGCTAAGATGGTTCATAAAACAAAACCACAATCCCAAACGTGCCAGTGAAGCTCTGAAACTCAATAAAGCTGGCCTAGGGATGCTGTGTGGAGCACTAACAGGGCACGGAGCATGGAACTACCACCTCCATAAAATTAGCCTCTTCAGGACCGAAATCTGTATGCACTGTGGTCAGGCGAACGAAATTTTCTGAAGGCAGCACTTAAGTCCTAGATCAGAGATGGTGTGTCAAACACCTCAAGTTCTTCAATTCAATTCAAGTTCAAAGCATAGTTGATGGCAAACTCTTCCTTGGCAATATTGCAGCCTATTGCCAGACTTCCAAAGCGTGAAGAAATACACTTCAGGCTCCTGCCACATTCTCCGTTGCCCACAAAAAGACACACTAAAAAACTACATTTTATTCCCTCCCCTCTGTCGCGGATATTTATCCAATCGTCATCCTGTCCAACGCCGCCATGGCACATGAGCCGAAAGAAGCAACAACGTCAACAGCCACCGCCAAAATGAACACATTCGGAATGCACTCGCTGCTGCTCGACGGCAAAGCCTCGACCATTGTGTTGAACATCGCAAATAAATCAGTGATGGCATTTCGCAAGCACAGCGTAAGCGCATCGCAGGACAATTAACCACGGCGGCATCCGACAACACGCGAAGGAGGGCGTGATACAAAAGCATTGATAGCAAGCTGCCATGGGGGTTTCATGTAAATCATTTGCTTGAAGTAACGAACATTCCTCGAAAATGCGTGCGCGTTTAAACTTTTCATTAAATTAATCGCATTACTGACACATTCTGAGATTAAAGCCGAACTTTGCAGGCGGCTGGCCTTCACCAGGAACGTCATGAATAATCTTTGTTGCTTCATTTTAATTAAAAAAAGTGAAATATGAACGTAAAGCGACACGCTGCCAATAATTGCGTGATAAATATTCTGTCACCCGGTGGTCCCAACTGACGGCGGATTTAATCGCCAACCCCAAATGGGCAATCGTTCAAACGCAACAAGATCCCATAAATCCGATTGATGCGCACTAATTGATGTGTCAAACGAAGGACAGATACAGGTGCTGCTGTGGTCTGTTGAGGTTTTGTCTGTTTTTTTTTGTAGTGAGACCACGGTGGCGTATACGTAACATTTTTCATGGAGACGAGGTGGCAGTCTTGAGAGTTGTCTTGCATGGCCACGGTGGCGTATACATAACATTTTTGATAGGGACGAGTTGGCAGTCTTGAGAGATGTCTTGCATGGCCACGGTGGCGTGAACGTAACATTTTTTATCGGACGAGGTGGCAGTCGTGAGAGTTGTCTTGCATGGCCACGGTGGCGTATACGTAACATTTTTGATAGGGACGAGGTGGCAGTCTTGAGAGTTGCCTTGCATGGCCACGGTGGCGTGTACGTAACATTTTTCTTAGGGACGAGGTGGCAGTCTTGAGAGATGTCTTGCATGGCCACGGTGGCATGAACGTAACATTTTTGATAGGGACGAGGTGGCAGTCTTGAGCGTTGTCTTGCTTGGCCACGGTGGCGTATACGTAACATTTTTGATAGGGACGAGGTGGCAGTCTTGAGCGTTGTCTTGCTTGGCCACGGTGGCGTATACGTAACATTTTTCATAGGGACGAGGTGGCAGTCTTGAGAGTTGTCTTGCATGGCCACGGTGGTGTATACGTAACATTTTTGATAGGGACGAGGTGGCAGTCTTGAGAGTTGTCTTGCATGGCCACGGTGGTGTATACCTAACATTTTTTCATAAGGACGAGGAGGCGATCGGATATGATGGACATAGAGTATCGATACAAATTGCTTTAAAATGAATGGAAGCCCTGGTTCAAGGTGTCGGTACAAGTCTATAAGAAGGAGTCCACTTGGATTGGTTTCGGTATGGGTCCACCCCATTTCGTATACTTTGCCTTTACCCAATTTATTTTTCAAACTTTTCCCCAAGCCCCCTTAGCTTAGAGTCAACGTCCACTCGAACGGACAGCCATAGACATGCTTCCTCTTGAAGTGCATGTAATGAAACAGAGTTAAAGTCTCCAAATTTACCACCCAAACCTCTGCAGAGACACTTCCGTCTTTCAGGTGTAAGGAACCAAAAAGTCACACAAAAATGACAAAACGTGCACACAACGCCAACTTCACCCAAAGAAACAAGCGATTTTTCCAGCGAATTTCACACCGCTTGGCGTGCTTCGTTGCAGTTTTATGTGCTACGTTAAATAAATCACTCGTGGGACAAGGACACACGGCACTACCGAGGTGGTGCTGCTACACACCTCCGTCTTGTTGTTTGCTGCCAACGGCCACTTGATACCATCTCTCCCTTGCTGCCGTGTACGCGTTCGAGGGGCAAAAAATTACAATTAAATTTGACCACTTACCGTTATTCATTTTAATCGCCACCTCGGATTACAGCGAGGAAGCGAACAAGCAAACCTTGTTATTCTTTATTTCCCTGCGAGTGGCGCGGCGGCGGTCAAATCTGCGACGCCTGGCATGTGATGGTGCAGCCGATAGCCGGAGGCGATGTCTCGTACACATCGACCTGGTCGAACGCATCGTGCCGCGAGGGCAGTACCAGCACGCTAAGGTGTGCATGTCAACTGCTTGGTTTGTTTTCAGATTTCTGATAGCAAAGCTCCCCAGGTGAAACTGGCGGGAGATGGAGCATGCGCATGGGAATGCTGCCGGAGTTCGGAGGAGTGTTTAGTTCTCTTTTCGTGTATCCCTCTCTCGTGGAAGTGGTGTTAAGAGGGACATTATGGGATTGGAAGGACTCAGGGACTGAGAAGTTGCCAATAAATGTTGACAAAGAATTGACTGTAGCTGTACCTACAACCTGGCTCTGCCTCTGGCTCTGGCTCTGGCCTCTGGCTCTGGCCTCTGGCTCTGGCTCTGGTTCTGGCATCTGGCTCTGGTCTCTGGCTCTGGTCTCTGGCTCTGGCCTCTGGCTCTGGCTCTGGCCTCTGGCTCTGGCTCTGGCTCTGGCTTCTGGCTCTGGTCTCTGGCCTCTGGCTCTGGCCTCTGGCTCTGGCCTCTGGCTCTGGCCTCTGGCTCTGGCCTCTGGCCTCTGGCTCTGGCTCTGGCTCTGGCTCTGGCTCTGGCTCTGGCTCTGGCTCTGGCTTCTGGCTCTGGTCTCTGGCCTCTGGCTCTGGCCTCTGGCTCTGGCCTCTGGCTCTGGCCTCTGGCCTCTGGCTCTGGCTCTGGCTCTGGCTCTGGCTCTGGCTCTGGCTCTGGCTCTGGCTCTGGCTCTGGCTCTGGCTCTGGCTCTGGCTCTGGCTCTGGCCTCTGGCTCTGGCCTCTGGCCTCTGGCCTCTGGCTCTGGCCTCTGGCTCTGGCCTCTGGCTCTGGCCTCTGGCTCTGGCCTCTGGCTCTGGCCTCTGGCTCTGGCCTCTGGCTCTGGCCTCTGGCTCTGGCCTCTGGCTCTGGCCTCTGGCTCTGGCCTCTGGCTCTGGCCTCTGGCTCTGGCCTCTGGCTCTGGCCTCTGGCTCTGGCCTCTGGCTCTGGCCTCTGGCTCTGGCCTCTGGCTCTGGCCTCTGGCTCTGGCCTCTGGTCTCTGGTCTCTGGCTCTGGCTCTGGCTCTGGCTCTGGCTCTGGCTCTGGCTCTGGCTCTGGCTCTGGCTCTGGCTCTGGCTCTGGCTCTGGCTCTGGCTCTGGCTCTGGCTCTGGCTCTGGCTCTGGCTCTGGCTCTGGCTCTAGCTCTAGCTCTGGCTCTGGCTCTGGCTCTGGCTCTGGCTCTGGCTCTGGCTCTGGCTCTGGCTCTGGCTCTGGCTCTGGCTCTGGCTCTGGCTCTGGCTCTGGCTCTGGCTCTGGCTCTGGCTCTGGCTCTGGCTCTGGCTCTGGCTCTGGCTCTGGCTCTGGCTCTGGCTCTGGCTCTGGCTCTGGCTATGGCTCTGGCTCTGGCTCTGGCTCTGGCTCTGGCTCTGGCTCTGGCTCTGGCTCTGGCTCTGGCTCTGGCTCTGGCTCTGGCTCTGGCTCTGGCTCTGGCTCTGGCTCTGGCTCTGGCTCTGGCTCTGGCTCTGGCTCTGGCTCTGGCTCTGGCTCTGGCTCTGGCTCTGGCTCTGGCTCTGGCTCTGGCTCTGGCTCTGGCTCTGGCTCTGGCTCTGGCTCTGGCTCTGGCTCTGGCTCTGGCTCTGGCTCTAGCTCTGGCTCTGGCTCTGGCTCTGGCTCTGGCTCTGGCTCTGGCTCTGGCTCTGGCTCTGGCTCTGGCTCTGGCTCTGGCTCTGGCTCTGGCTCTGGCTCTGGCTCTGGCTCTGGCTCTGGCTCTGGCTCTGGCTCTGGCTCTGGCTCTGGCTCTGGCTCTGGCTCTGGCTCTGGCTCTGGCTTTGGCCTGCCATCTCCAGTTCGATGTTAAATAAGTCTCCGGTTTCGAGTTCAACGGAGACGACAATAATTTTAAGACTTCAACGTCCGCCACTTATCGAGTCCTGAATGGAGTCCTGAATGTCCAACGAGCCCTCTTAATGCATTACCCATGCAACCACCGCCAGTGTTGCTCTCGCATAGATCCAAGCAGCCAACAGCGGGTCCAGGAGAAGGACACATTTACCACAACCCCCATCGAGGAGTTTATGTTGTGTCACTAATGCGTCCTTTATTTGCAATTTAATGCTGCCATCTTCAGCGCAGGAACAAAGGGCAGATCCAGCAAATAAAGCGGACCCTTCCTCCCCCACCCGCCGCCAAGTCATAGCGTTCCTACTCAACACCCTAGGCGGCTTACGGCGCGCGGTAATGGTTTATGAATTAAAGACGAGGGGCTACTCCTTTATTTACACCCTTCCAGGTAGGCGACGACCAAATAAAAAACTCTCGACGTGCACACAAAAAATTTGCAAAACCCAGCAAGAGCACACACACTTCAACAAGAGGATGCGAACAAGAGAGCATCCCGAGCGGCACACAGGGAGGAAGGAAGCTTTTGTTCGAGAATTTCCCAAGCACGAGCGAGGAAGGGGGGCACAGTGAAACAGTTTTCCGTTGTTCTTTAATTCTTCCTCCTTTTTTTTCTGTTTGCTCGTTCCCCGTCGACGACTAACTGCAAAAGTTTGAAAGCAAAGAGTTTAATTAATTCCCGAGGCGTCGAGCAAACGTTATTTTCATTCAAATTTCGGATACTTTGCGAGAGGGAGAGGAACGACGAAAGCTGCAAATTAAATGGCGAAAGATTATTTTTAAGTGTTCGGCAATCATTCAGCGCCGATCTGAATTTCAATAAGAGCGTCCCTGGAGCAGGTGTGTCGTTGGTTTCCTCCGTTCAAGAGGCGGCGACGTATCAGGAGCTGGCGTGGTGTTACTTTTAATTGGGAACTCATTAAGGTGGCCGGCTTTTGTTCGGTAAATTGAGACATCGGTCAAATTGAATCGATGCGAGGGGCGGCTATTTGCGTTCGGCTTTTTGGGTATTCCCACTTCCCGCTGCCTTTTGTTTCGTTTCGAAATTCGCAACAATTTCTCAGATGAACGGACAGAAGGTTGCCGTCCTTTCTGTTGCTATTTCGGTAAACCAACCAACCAACCAATCAGTTCAGTTTGGTGACGCAAGTTGTAGCGGATTTTAAAAGGAGGGTCAGCAGGACCGACGGGGGGCATTTTTATTTTGAGCGATTAAAATGGAAATGGAAATGGGGATGACGTAAAATCTGATAAAAGTGAAAGCAATGCGTAATTTGAAGTCCCGATGCCTTTCATGGGAGGGACTTGAAATCAGGTATGACGACGGAAATGAATTCATCGTTAAGCATCCAAAATTGGGTACTCTATCAGATTTATTTTTCTCCTTTTGGAATGACCGCAGATTTTTTAATGATGGCTTACCATCAGAGCTCTTCAAGGACGGTGGCTGGTCTTCATGGCGAAAGCATCCGCGACGACTTTAAGACAAAATCAAGAGAGGATGAAGAAGGCCGTGATCTCTTCGAAAAGTTCTGCGTGCCTTACAGCAACACGACTCTAGCGAGGCGTCTACGAGTGCAACGCGCAAAGACAACTTAGCTCCAACTTCGAGTTCGAACCTGTGGAACAAAGCAACAGAGTAGGCCAGGGTCCAAGAGCGTGATAAATTGAAGACAAGTAGGCAGAGACCAGCGGGAGAGGTTTGTTGGTTGGAAAATGTTACGTATACGCCATCGTGGCCATGCAAGACAACTCTCAAGGCTGCCACCTCGTCCCTATCAAAAATGTTACGTTCACGCCACCGTGGCCATGCAAGACATCTCTCAAGACTGCCACCTCGTCCCTATCAAAAATGTTACGTTCACGCCACCGTGGCCATGCAAGACATCTCTCAAGACTGCCACCTCGTCCCTATCAAAAATGTTACGTATACGCCACCGTGGCCATAAAAGCAACTCTCAAGACTGCCTCCTCGTCCCTATCAAAAATGTTACGTATACGCCACCGTGGCCATGCAAGACAACTCTCAAGACTGCCACCTCGTCCCTATCAAAAATGTTACGTATACGCCACCATGGCCATAAAAGCAACTCTCAAGACTGCCTCCTCGTCCGTATCAAAAATGTTACGTATACGCCACCGTGGCCATGCAAGACAACTCCTGAGACTGCCTACCCCTCCGATGGAAAATGTTACGTACACGCCACCGTGGCCATGCAAGACAACTCTCAAGACTGCCACCTAGTCCCTATGAAAAATGTTGCGTATACGCCACCGTGGCCATGCAAGACAACTCTCAAGACTGCCACCTCGTCCCTATGAAAAATGTTGCGTATACGCCACCGTGGCCATAAAAGCAACTCTCAAGACTGCCTCCTCGCCCGTATCAAAAATGTTGCGTATACGCCACCGTGGCCATGCAAGACAACTCTGAAGACTGCCACCTCGTCCCTATGAAAAATGTTGCGTATACGCCACCGTGGCCATGCAAGACAACTCTCAAGACTGCCACCTCGTCCCTATGAAAAATGTTACGTATACGCCACCGTGGCCATGCAAGACAACTCTCAAGACTGCCACCTCGTCCCTATGAAAAATGTTGCGTATACGCCACCGTGGCCATAAAAGCAACTCTCAAGACTGCCTCCTCGTCCGTATCAAAAATGTTGCGTATACGCCACCGTGGCCATGCAAGACAACTCTCAAGACTGCCACCTCGTCCCTATGAAAAATGTTACGTATACGCCACCGTGGCCATGCAAGGCAACTCCTGAGACTGCCACCTCTCTTGTTGTCTTCCTGCCCGCTTTCTCCTCAGCAGTTCCAATCATTTTTACAGTTGTCAAGATCTTCCAAGGGACATTATTTCAATTTTCGACCATCTTGCAAAATTTAATTCAACTCCACACCGCTTGCTCAAGCCCACCCTTCGACCAGACATTCTGTCCACCTCAATGTTTTAATTTATTTCACTCTCCATCCCCCTCCCCCGTCCCTTGCCAGATTTTGTACGATCCCTTTTTCGGGGTCCACTTCCCATCACAACTGCACAGCGATACGGAATCTATTGCCTCACAAAAATTCAATTATCCACAATCGAACGTGTATCATAAAGGGGACCCACTCTCCACCGCTCGGCAAACAGAAAAACAACAAACAATCAGGTACATGACAGCGAGGCTCATGAAAATACATGAAAATAATATCCCCCTCCAATGAGGGGAGCAAAATTCAATCAAAAATTGAAAAGCGAGAAACATTTATGATCCTGACGTATCCTTCGTTACCCAGTCCCGATTATTATTTGGCATCGTATTAATATATTTCTATATTGAAACATTCCATCGTGGTGTGTCTTGTGTGCGTGCAGTGTCGTGTATGCGTTGAGCGTTGAGCGTTGACTCCCATTGCCCACGAGACGAATGGAACATCCTTTTCTTCTGCTTCCTTTCACTCTGAGTGAAGAAACACCGTCGAAGCGCGTCAAGGGATACCCGAGGGAAAAGTGATTTCATGAGGTTTGGCTTCCTTTCCCCGGTTTGCTGGGCGACATGGATGCTTCCGATGTTCAATAACCTAATGTGAGTCCTTTGTCACTGTCTTGAGTGTCCTTGTTGCCGATGTCGCCTTTTTCGCCTTCTTTCTCCGTCGTCTTCGTCGTCTTCTTCGTTGTCGTTGTCGTTGTCGTTGTCGTTGTCGACGTCGTCATCGTTATTGTTATTGTTATCGCTGGCGTACTTTTTCGTCGTTGTTTGGTTGGCTTTCTCCTCGCAGGCGGGCGGCGGCGGCGTGGACAAATATTTCGCTTCCTCTTGTGCCTGTCGGGGACGATGCCAAAGGGGCCTCGCACTCGGTACTTACATTCAATTTTGAGGAATGAGAGGAATCCTTTTAGGAAAAAAGTAATATTTTACGGTGCAACTTTGGATTAAAATGAATTGTCCAAGGGGTGGTGAGGTGGGTGACCTTTATTTTTTTTTTATTACGATTTAAGGATGTGCCCTAACGTTGGGATAATGATAATGTTTGCCAGTGAAGAACAGATTGAATCTGGCGGAGAAGAAGGAATTTGAAGGATTTCACGGACTAACAGGTTTCAATGAAACGTAAGAAGTACAATGTGTACTCGAAGTCGAGGGGGATACACGAGTCGGTCTGGTGACGGTTTTGTAAGTTTCATTGGTTAGCTTTGCACATGGATGAACACGGGGGCACTTGTTGGAGGCACACAAACATGAAACGGCTTATGCTTCCAAACGAGCAAGCAATTAAAAAAGGTTCACCCCATTGGACGACATCAACTATTTGATGGAAACTGTCTCGTAAGTTTCAGTTGATGGCGGGGCTGCCATATTGTTGAAACTACATCTGTCAAATTAGCTGTCATTTGTTCAGTCTGTCTTGCCATATTACCATGAATGGACATACCGTGCAAGGTTTATAGTTAGTTTCTTCAAAATGGGTATTCTGTTCGGTCAACGTTCCACTTCGTCCATTTCACAGTCGCCATTATCATCCAACTGAGAGGACTACGCGCAGCGTGGTGGATAAATTTGAGGCAGCTGGTTCCTGATAAACCAACCGCAAGATCTGGCGAAAAAACATCGCCACTGTCCTTGAGAGAGTGCAGGCAAACGGGGCGTATACGTAACATTTTATATAGGGACGAGGGGAGAGTCTTGAAAGTTGTCTAGTAAGGCCACGGGGCGTATATGTAGCATTTTATAGAGGGACGAGGGGAGAGTCTTGAGAGTAGTCTAGTAAGGCCACGGGGCGTATATGTAGCATTTTATAGAGGGGCGAGGGGAGAGTCTTGAGAGTAGTCTAGTAAGGCCACGGGGCGTGTACGTAGCATTTTATAGAGGGACGAGGGGAGAGTCTTGAGAGTTGTCTAGTAAGGCCACGGGGCGTGTACGTAGCATTTTATAGAGGGACGAGGGGAGAGTCTTGAGAGTTGTCTAGTAAGGCCAAGGGGCGTGTACGTAGAATTTTATAGAGGGACGAGGGGAGAGTCTTGAGAGTAGTCTAGTAAGGCCACGGGGCGTATACGTAGCATTTTCTAGAGGGTCGAGGAGAGAGTCGTCGTTAGAAGGCCAGCACAGTGACTGTCTGTGGGCAAGATCCCAGTGACAGCCCAATTTCTATTAAAACACCGATCAGCTACCGGGATCTGCACCTTCAGTGATCGCTTTCAGAGGAGGTGCATATCCAACTCCATGTCTATGATGTCTAGGCTAATCTTTCCCAACACTTCTTTGAATTAGCAAGCCTCAGATGGGCGAGACTGACAAGTTGTGCAACTCTGTGGTCCGCATACTTCTTATTCCTGTTCAGGTGGCTCTACAGTCCGGAGTTAACCTGGCTCTCAGCCAACATGCCTCTCCAGCTGGCACGATCTATAGCCACCTGCCTCCAATTTCGCACTCCGAGTTGGTTGTGGTCTTTTTCCACTTGTGTGGGCCATCGGCGTTCTCTATTGCGTCGTCTCCCTGATTCGCAGTCGAAGATTCTTCAGGCTGGAGCTGTTGTCCATGCTCTCTAGATGGTCTCAGGCGTAGAATCCGTAGATTCGAGTACAACCAATCACAAACAAACGATCTCCTTCGGCGAACTTACTATATTGATGGCGACCTGTACGAGATACTGGTCGATAGGAGATCATGCCGTCAACACGGCACAACAGAGCTGAGGACACTTATCTTTTTTGCTAGAGCCAAACACCGAGCTCTTGCCAGAGCCTTCTTCGAGATATCTGTAAAAAAAGAAATAATGTTCTTATTAACGACTGGATGGCGATGTTTAAGTGCCTGTCCTTGGTTACTGCAAAGCTTTTATCTGGTTTTCAAATCTAGTCCAGTCACCATTTACGATCAAATCAACGGTCACTGTTGTGGTCAATCAGTGGTAATAGTCCGACTGTGGGATGGACCAACATGGTCTAAGTGTGGTGGTGAATTCACCAGCTGCCCCTCTACATAATCTAACCTAGGGGCATCTCATAAAGCTAAGCCGGCACACAGTGCTAATTGGGTCCCCACCGAACCACCACTTTTAAGCAGCTCCATTTGTCATTGCCTGGTGGAGGCTTGATGTATGAGCCAAAGCATCGCCGTCCATATCGATTCCCACGAAATCACCGCGAAATCTCTTGTCTCTTCCACGAAATGAAAATTTTATTAAATATTCCATCCACGGACGATACCGACTGGCAAGGGTCCATGTCGGCAGTCTCCTTCGTCGCATAATTCTCCTCTACGCTTTGCATACCGCCCGAAAACCCATTCCATTTGGCGAATTTCCATCGTTAGTGATTTATACGAAAATATGCGTTGTACTGGTTTAAAATACGGTTGCCTTTGAGTCCGGCGATCGATATGAATGGAAAATGTATGAGCTGTCGGCAGATGACGAGGGAGACGGTGAGTTTTTGGGCAAGAGCCCAAGGGTGCTCCTGATATGAAATATTTTTGTTTGCTTTCCTAGAAGGCCTTGATGATGGTCTTTTGTAGGCAAGGTCAAGCACTTCGAGTGGAAGACAAAAAAAAAGTTGGTTAACTTGAGGAAAATCGAGACGGGAAATATTCATAGCAACGTCCGCGTACGTCAGTGCTCCGCAACAAGTGCGTGGAAATTACCGAATTAAGTTAAGCAAAAATGGTTGAAGGGTTTCTTATTCGATTTGACGGAGGGTGTGGTGTCAACAAGATCCACATGACTTGGCTTGCTTGTTTAGACCCTGTATCCCCTTGTGAAACATTGGGTCCTCAACTGCGCCTACACTCCACCGCCACCCTCCCAAGCTTTTCCCAAACTGCTGCGCTTCGCTCTCCCCCGTTCTGCCGTCCTTTGTTAATGAGTTCCATTGCATAGCTTTGTTAGATCTACAGTTGTCACCCTTCAGTATTGTGTTAAAGGTCCGCTGCCGCTTCCCACATTGTAAAGTAATGCCTATTGATTCCTGACCTGTTCTAGATTCGTAGAGATGTTCATAAGAGACACGACAACTGCCGCCAATGCCTGCCCCTCCACTCCATTGATGTCATTTCGTGGAGGTCCATTATCTTATGTGAAAGTAAGCCTCCGTCATATGTCTTCTCTGACTTTGGTCGCCAGTCTAAATTGGATAAGACTTGTCTGAGTCCCAGGCCACCACGGGATCACGGGAAATGAGATCGCTGAAGAACTTGCAAGGATGGCAGAAGGACCTCACAGGATCTGAACCTGCGCTGGTCCGTCTTTCCGGTAAGGCGTTCATCGATAGTCGAAGCTCTCGAGAGCACAACCGGGTGTGGCATTACAGCTGCGCATAAGCAAACATCGTTCGCGTAGTCCAGGTGCTTCATATGTGTTCAAGAGTCCGTCGAATTCCACCGTTGACAGGCGACAGAGCTGCTCGAAGCACATCATTCAAAGGGATAAGACGCAGCCTGGATCCCGAACTCCTCTGATATCCTACCTCCAGGCAAGACGTGCCATTTGAATCTGTCGCACTTAGCCTCAATGATAGCTATTAGTTTATCCGGAACTCGCCTCCTGCATAGGTTACTCAAAATAAACTGCATGCTTACACTGTCAAATGCTTTTTCAAATTTATTGAACAGCAGATGAGGCGAAGATCTGTATTCCACACATTGCTAAGTGATAGCTCGATATTGTGTCAATGTGGTAGACACAAATAGATCCAGTTTGGAAACCTTCTTTTTCGGCATCAAGTGGGTCTTGTCGTGAGTCGTGGGAGGATTGGGTTGTTGATTGGGTGCAATTAGCAATATTTACTGCACTGAATGTCCCATTTTTCCCCCTTCGTCAACAGGGCAGGGATCCATTTCCCCATTGAGTATTGTCAGTGAGTCGAAAGAAACGTTCGTTCCACATACGCCGTGTGGTCGCAGAATATTCCACATACGCCGTGTGGTCTCAGAATACTCCACATACGCCGTGTGGTCTCAGAATACTCCACATACGCCGTGTGGTCTCAGAATACTCCACATACGCCGTGTGGTCTCAGAATACTCCACATACGCCGTGTGGTCTCAGAATACTCCACATACGCCGTGTGGTCTCAGAATACTCCACATACGCCGTGTGGTCTCAGAATGTAACACACACGCCGTGGTTCGTTCCACATACGCCGTGTGGTCGCAGAATATTCCACATACGCCGTGTGGTCTCAGAATACTCCACATACGCCGTGTGGTCTCAGAATACTCCACATACGCCGTGTGGTCTCAGAATACTCCACATACGCCGTGTGGTCTCAGAATACTCCACATACGCCGTGTGGTCTCAGAATACTCCACATACGCCGTGTGGTCTCAGAATACTCCACATACGCCGTGTGGTCTCAGAATATTCCACATACGCCGTGTGGTCTCAGAATATTGCACATACGCCGTGTGGTCTCAGAATACTCCACATACGCCGTGTGGTCTCAGAATATTCCACATACGCCGTGTGGTCTCAGAATACTCCACATACGCCGTGTGGTCTCAGAATACTCCACATACGCCGTGTGGTCTCAGAATACTCCACATACGCCGTGTGGTCTCAGAATACTCCACATACGCCGTGTGGTCTCAGAATATTAAACATATGCCGCGTAGTCTCAGAATACTCCACATACGCCGTGTGGTCTCAGAATACTCCACATACGCCGTGTGGTCTCAGAATGTAACACACACGCCGTGGGGTCTGAAAATACTCCACATACGCCGTGTGGTCTCAGAATATTCCACATACGCCGTGTGGTCTCAGAATATTCCACATACGCCTTGTGGTCTCAGAATACTCCACACACACCGCGTGGTCTCAGAATATTCCACATACCCCGTGTGGTCTCAGAATATTAAACATTCGCCGCGTGGTCTCAGAATATTCCACATACGCCGTGTGGTCTCAGAATATTCCACATACGCCGTGTTGTCTCAGAATATTCCACATACGCCGTGTGGTCTCAGAATATTAAGCATATGCCGTGTGGTCTCAGAATATAAAACATACGCTGTGTGGTCTGAAAATACTCCACATACGCCGTGTGGTCTCAGAATACTCCACATACGCCGTGTGGTCTCAGAATACTCCCCATACGCCGTGTGGTCTCAGAATATTCCACATACGCCGTGTGGTCTCAGAATATTCCACATACGCCGTGTGGTCTCAGAATATAACGCACACGCCACGTGTCTCAAAATATTCCACATACGCCGTGTGGTCTCAGAATATTCCACATACGCCTTGTGGTCTCAGAATACTCCACACACGCCGCGTGGTCTCAGAATATTCCACATACGCCGTGTGTTCTCAGAATATTCCACATACGCCGTGTGGTTTCAGAATATTCCACATACGCCGTGTGTTCTCAGAATATTCCACACACGCCGCGTGGTCTCAGAATACTCCACACACGCCGCGTGGTCTCAGAATATTCCACATATGCCGTGTGGTCGCAGAATATTCCACATACGCTGTGTGGTCTCAGAATATTCCACATACGCCGTGTGGTCTCAGAATATTCCACATACGCCGTGTGGTCTCAGAATACTCCACATACGCCGTGTGGTCTCAGAATATTCCGCACACGCCACGTGTCTCAGAATATTCCACATATGCCGTGTGGTCTCAGAATATTCCACATACGCCGTGTGGTCTCAGAATATTCCACATACGCCGTGTGGTCTCAGAATGCTCCACATACGCCGTGTGGTCTCAGAATATTCCGCACACGCCACGTGTCTCAAAATATTCCACATACGCCGTGTGGTCTCAGAATACTCCACATATGCCGTGTGGTCTCAGAATACTCCACACACGCCGCGTGGTCTCAGAATATTCCACATACGCCGTGTGTTCTCAGAATATTCCACACACGCCGCGTGGTCTCAGAATATTCCACATACGCCGTGTGTTCTCAGAATATTCCACATACGCCGTGTGGTTTCAGAATATTCCACATACGCCGTGTGGTCTCAGAATATTCCGCACACGCCACGTGTCTCAGAATATTCCACATACGCCTTGTGGTCTCAGAATACTCCACACACGCCGCGTGGTCTCAGAATATTCCACATATGCCGTGTGGTCGCAGAATATTCCACATACGCCGTGTGGTCTCAGAATATTCCACATACGCCGTGTGGTCTCAGAATATTCCACATACGCCGTGTTGTCTCAGAATATTCCACATACGCCGTGTGGTCTCAGAATATAAAACATACGCTGTGTGGTCTGAAAATACTCCACATACGCCGTGTGGTCTCAGAATACTCCACATACGCCGTGTGGTCTCAGAATACTCCCCATACGCCGTGTGGTCTCAGAATATTCCACATACGCCGTGTGGTCTCAGAATATTCCACATACGCCGTGTGGTCTCAGAATATTCCGCACACGCCACGTGTCTCAAAATATTCCACATACGCCGTGTGGTCTCAGAATACTCCACATATGCCGTGTGGTCTCAGAATACTCCACACACGCCGCGTGGTCTCAGAATATTCCACATGCGCCGTGTGTTCTCAGAATATTCCACACACGCCGCGTGGTCTCAGAATATTCCACATACGCCGTGTTGTCTCAGAATATTCCACATACGCCGTGTGGTCTCAGAATATAAAACATACGCTGTGTGGTCTGAAAATACTCCACATACGCCGTGTGGTCTCAGAATACTCCACATACGCCGTGTGGTCTCAGAATACTCCCCATACGCCGTGTGGTCTCAGAATATTCCACATACGCCGTGTGGTCTCAGAATATTCCACATACGCCGTGTGGTCTCAGAATATTCCGCACACGCCACGTGTCTCAAAATATTCCACATAGGCCGCGTGGTCTCAGAATATTCCACATACGCCGTGTTGTCTCAGAATATTCCACATACGCCGTGTGGTCTCAGAATATAAAACATACGCCGTGTGGTCTCAGAATACTCCACATACGCCGCGTGGTCTCAGAATATTCCACATGCGCCGTGTGTTCTCAGAATATTCCACACACGCCGCGTGGTCTCAGAATATTCCACATACGCCGTGTTGTCTCAGAATATTCCACATACGCCGTGTGGTCTCAGAATATAAAACATACGCTGTGTGGTCTGAAAATACTCCACATACGCCGTGTGGTCTCAGAATACTCCACATACGCCGTGTGGTCTCAGAATACTCCACATATGCCATGTGGTCTCAGAATACTCCACACACGCCGCGTGGTCTCAGAATATTCCACATGCGCCGTGTGTTCTCAGAATATTCCACACACGCCGCGTGGTCTCAGAATATTCCACATACGCCGTGTTGTCTCAGAATATTCCACATACGCCGTGTGGTCTCAGAATATAAAACATACGCTGTGTGGTCTGAAAATACTCCACATACGCCGTGTGGTCTCAGAATACTCCACATACGCCGTGTGGTCTCAGAATACTCCCCATACGCCGTGTGGTCTCAGAATATTTCACATACGCCTTGTTGTCTCAGAATACTCCACACACGCCGCGTGGTCTCAGAATATTCCACATATGCCGTGTGGTCGCAGAATATTCCACATACGCCGTGTGGTCTCAGAATATTCCACATACGCCGTGTGGTCTCAGAATATTCCACATACGCCGTGTTGTCTCAGAATATTCCACATACGCCGTGTGGTCTCAGAATATAAAACATACGCTGTGTGGTCTGAAAATACTCCACATACGCCGTGTGGTCTCAGAATACTCCACATACGCCGTGTGGTCTCAGAATACTCCCCATACGCCGTGTGGTCTCAGAATATTCCACATACGCCGTGTGGTCTCAGAATATTCCACATACGCCGTGTGGTCTCAGAATATTCCGCACACGCCACGTGTCTCAAAATATTCCACATACGCCGTGTGGTCTCAGAATACTCCACATATGCCGTGTGGTCTCAGAATACTCCACACACGCCGCGTGGTCTCAGAATATTCCACATACGCCGTGTTGTCTCAGAATATTCCACATACGCCGTGTGGTCTCAGAATATAAAACATACGCTGTGTGGTCTGAAAATACTCCACATACGCCGTGTGGTCTCAGAATACTCCACATACGCCGTGTGGTCTCAGAATATTCCACATACGCCGTGTGTTCTCAGAATATTCCACACACGCCGCGTGGTCTCAGAATATTCCACATACGCCGTGTTGTCTCAGAATATTCCACATACGCCGTGTGGTCTCAGAATATAAAACATACGCTGTGTGGTCTGAAAATACTCCACATACGCCGTGTGGTCTCAGAATACTCCACATACGCCGTGTGGTCTCAGAATATTCCACATACGCCGTGTGGTCTCAGAATATTCCACATACGCCGTGTGGTCTTAGAATATTCCGCACACGCCACGTGTCTCAAAATATTCCACATACGCCGTGTGGTCTCAGAATACTCCACATATGCCGTGTGGTCTCAGAATACTCCACACACGCCGCGTGGTCTCAGAATATTCCACATGCGCCGTGTGTTCTCAGAATATTCCACACACGCCGCGTGGTCTCAGAATATTCCACATACGCCGTGTGTTCTCAGAATATTCCACATACGCCGTGTGGTTTCAGAATATTCCACATACGCCGTGTGGTCTCAGAATATTCCGCACACGCCACGTGTCTCAGAATATTCCACATACGCCTTGTGGTCTCAGAATACTCCACACACGCCGCGTGGTCTCAGAATATTCCACATACGCCGTGTGGTCTCAGAATGCTCCACATACGCCGTGTGGTCTCAGAATATTCCGCACACACCACGTGTCTCAAAATATTCCACATACGCCGTGTGGTCTCAGAATATTCCACATACGCCGTGTGGTCTCAGAATATTCCACATACGCCGTGTGGTCTCAGAATATTCCACATACGCCGTGTGGTCTCAGAATATTCCACATACGCCGTGTGGTCTCAGAATATTCCACATACGCCGTGTGGTCTCAGAATGCTCCACATACGCCGTGTGGTCTCAGAATATTCCGCACACGCCACGTGTCTCAAAATATTCCACATACGCCGTGTGGTTTCAGAATATTCCACATACGCCGTGTGGTCTCAGAATATTCCACATTCGCCGTGTAGTCTCAGAATATTCCACATACGCCGTGTGGTCTCAGAATATTCCACATACGCCGCGTGGTCTCAGAATATTCCACATACGCTATGTGGTCTCAGTCGCACCGGTCGGGAATCGAACCCAGGCAGCTGTGTTTAGTGGAGTAGGAGTCGACGCAAATGCCCCCAACGCCACGGCCACCACAGGTGTCACTATAGGTTTCAATATTTGAACCGCCGCTTTCCGGAGTCGAGGAGTAGCTACCGGTGACTTGGCAGCTGTGGGAATCCATCGGTTCTTTCTCCCAGTCCTAGTCTGTATCAGATCCTCTTCCAAAAGTGTCCCTTCGTTGACAGTAGGCCTAGGGCGCCAATCTCTTCAACAGGATCCACATTCCTCCCCCCCACTTTACGAAGGAAACACCTTTGAACTTTTATAAAACTACTAATATCTCATTTATTCAGAAAACAAACAACAACATGTGTGTGCTCCTTCCCTGCGTCCCTTCCGTTTCAGTCAAACTCCTAACCATCCAATGGCAGTGATTCGTGCAACCAGACACGATCACCGCCCTCGGCGAAGTCGGCCGCCGCATGGTCGGATCCCTTGAGAATCCACTTCGTTGTCAGCAGACCCTCGACACCGACTGGTCCGCGAGCGTGAATCCTTGCCGTTGAGATGCCAACTTCGGCGCCCAAACCAAATCGGAATCCATCGGCGAACCTCGAGCTGGCGTTGTGGAATACACAGGCGCTGTCCACTGTTGACAGGAACTTGGCGGCGGCACTATCTGCAAAATTAACCAAACAATAGTCTCTTGTGATCCTTGCCAATGCCTGGAAATGCTTACCATCCTCAGTCACGATGACATCGGTGTGGCCACTGCCGTATGTGTGGATGTGATCGATGGCTTCGTCGAGACCCTTCACGATCTCAATGCAGCACTCCAGCGAGCCGTATTCGTGTCTCAGGCTCTTTACCGCCGGCGGTCCGAAGGTCAGCTGCTGGTTCAATCTCGGGCCCGAGAAGATCTTGACGCCCTCGCGCTTGAGCATGTTGCACACGTCATTGAATATGCTGCCGTTCATGAGGTCCTCGTGAATCAAGAGCGTTTCCATGGCGTTGCACGCTGAAAGCAGAGAGAAGCATTAAAAATCGCTGCCGTCAATTTGTCGTGTTCCACAGGGAACCAAAATCCCGCACACGACGCAGAAGTTGCCCCAAACCGTGGACTTCCCCTTCACCGTGCTGGCAAGGAAGTTTTCTCAGAAATGCACGGCAGGAGCGTTATAAATTACCCTCACCCTGGAGCTGCAATAACCTCGCTGTGTGCCGGAAACTGTGCACAAGGCAATATGTTCGTTGCAGTGGGGATGGGAAAAAGAACAACGACTTCAGTGACATTCATTGGTGCCTCGGTTGCTTTGGCTGAACTCTGTTGGCTCACATTGAACGACTGGAAGGACATCCTTTCGTGTGTCTGCTTGAGAATCTTTATGAGTAATTACGACGCAATAGATTCATTTGCCGAACCAGTGACCCTGACAGCAGAGCAGTTAATTTGTCTGCTCTTATTGGGAATGCATTTGATGGACGCAATTCGTTTCTCGGGGAGAAAGGATATCCTACCCGAGCCAGAGCTGTGTATTCGCAACGAAATGAAATTGCTGCTGATTTGATGGCGAGGGACAACACACAGGGCTCTTGTGAGAGTGCACAAGACATGATTGGAAATGCAATTTGCCAAAGAGGACTTATGGATCTGGCATCGCCTGAGAGTAGTCTTTGGCTTGAGCAAAGAGCACAGGCTGACTGCTTTTATCCTTGACAGCTCAAAGGAGTGAAATGTCGGATGTTTGCTATCCGGACTGATGTAATTGAAATTTTGGAGCTCAAAGCGAATGAGGGTCCTTTGAAGCCAGATGCTAGCGTATTCGTCCTGTTTTTGAGTGGATTTTACAAACGGAATCCACTACGACAAATTGGAAGAGAGCCTTCGAATCGGATGACGACGAAGCTGCGCATACCCCTTAAGACACGATCAACTCGAGACGTTGCCCAAAGTCTGTTCAAAATAATCGCTCACCTGCTGGATAGTCACACTTAGCATCGCGGACGATTTTCAGTGCCTTCTTGAGGTCGGCATCCTTGTCGATGAACACGTGGCAGATGCCCTCGGCGTGGCCCAGCACTGGAATGTGCACAGACTGCTCCTGAATGCTCCGCACCAGTTCCGAAGAGCCCCTGGGAATGATCAAGTCAATGTGATCCTCCATGGACAGCAGATCGCTGATTTCCTCGCGAGTCGACACCTGAAACGAGACCACACCCATCAGCTCACCTTCTCGTAGGTCCACCAGCAACCAAGCGTCTTACCAATGAAACCGCCTTCTCTGCACCGACTGTTGCCAGCGATTCCTTCACCAACTCCATCAGAGCCTTGTTACTGTACGCCGCCTCCTTGCCGCCCTTCAGCAGCAAGCCATTAGCCGATGCCATTGCCAGAGCGGCAACCTGCGGCAATGAGTCTGGCCGGGATTCGAATATAACCAGGAGTACGCCAATCGGCACCGTGACCTGAGCCAGTTCCAGATTGTTCGCCAACTTTGTCCGTCTCAGCACACGCCCCACATTCTGCAACAAATGAGATGTAAACGCCATTACAACGAAATCGCATTTTCGAAATGAAATACATTTCCCTCGGCAAGCGGAATTCCCGCTCGGATCCTGCACGAGGGTGGGTAAATATTTTTTGATTGGAAAAGTTTCGATTGGTTGATAAATTGCCAAACTCTCCGGGAACAATGAAAACGAGAGAAGTCCATCAGCATGATTAGCTTTATTAAATTCCATCCGGCAGCACACCCGGTGCGACGATGGGACGCCTCGAAAGCAGCGGTCGCCACCACCACCGCCACCACCACCGCCACCAACGCCGCCAACGCCGATCCTTTCAGCTTCGCGAAATTTTGTCGAGACTGATTAAGAAGTGATTCCCTGGTGACAATCGCTGTGAGGAGATTTCAACTGAACGCTATTTTTGTTTCTAAGTTCATCATGGGAGTCTCAAGAGGGTTGTCGTGCGGGAAAATGAGCCAACTTTTTGACTACCTTACCGACGCTGCGGCATTTGACAGAGGAGGAGGAAGAAGTTGGAACAGGACAGAGTCTTGAGGGAGTCTCGAGACAGGCAGCAGAACATGGTGGTTCCCCTGCTCCGCGAGGCAGCTGTGGATGGACGCTGCTGTGGCTTTACACGTTGCTTCTGCGTCAACTTCAAGCAACCCATTTGCTAGTCAAGATGAGTGGTGTTCAGACTCATCCTGTGAAAATGTACACGCCCCTTAATGCTTACACGTGCATCCTTTCCAAGGATTCCAGAGCCAGACTGCACAAAATGCGATCCAAATAACTGCGACGCTTGCTCTAAAGCAGTTCATCTCATCCAACTCCCGATGCATAGGAACCCCACTACCAGCTACTTACTCGGAAAGAGATGAGTGCGTCGACGACGAGTCACACCAACGGAACAGGACATCCAAAAGTTTAGTGTCAAAATAGAACACGTAAGTGCAATTAGGGAAGTTTCCCAGCGTTTTTTGTTCTGTGCGAAATACTTCTACGTTCCACTTCATTTCCTTGGCCTGTGACATCGGCATTGACCCCCTTGGTGGATGTGGGACGTGTTGGGGAGCAGTGAATAATTAAGACATCGATTTTGTCAGGGTTCAACGATTGCCTTGCTCTGAAAGTTTAAAGCGACTCATGAAGCGTGTAGCAGTTGGATAGAAGTTCCCAATGAAAATTGAAAGGAACTCAAGCACTACGAGTGCTAAGTGGATTTGAAGGAACCAACCAAACTTCCCCCCATACAACTTGCCAAACACTTAGTTAGTTTACTGTTACGACTTTTATCCATAACTTGTTATTTTCTGCACCCTACTGTTGATGCAAGTCACCTCTTTGCCGTCACTTGTCACCACTTTGCCGTGGCTATTCACCCCAATGGCGAGGTGACTCGAAACTCTGCATGTTTTACTTAAGATTTAATTGAAAGGCGTGTTCCACGGGGTGGCAATCATCGGAAATAGGAGACTAGATTCATGTTAAAGTGCGCTTTCACGGAAGTTACATTAAGAACTTCGGGAGATACAGTCAAGACAAAAAAAGTGTTGCTTCCAAAAGAATACGCATTTTAACGACAAAAGTCGCCGATGGACCTATGAAAAGGAAGAGGGTCCTTAAGGGATACCTGTCCTTGAAAGATTCCCCAGGCAGAGAAGGTCTCGAACCGTTTGATAAGTGAAAACTAACAAGAGTCTTCACGCTAAACAGAGAAACGACGAAGCAACACCAACCAAGTAACAGATAAAAACAAATTCATCATCAACATCAAACAACCATCAGACTAGGATATTCAAGGACATTGCGCACCTTAAATTCTCTCGTTCTACACGCAGACCTCCGTCCGCGGAGGACGCAATTCAACAACTCCTGCCACGCGGGCCAACCCTGTCTCTTCTGAAATAGACGAGCACTGAATTAGCTGCGAACTCTTCCCGCACTTTAGTCTCCCTCTTGAATTGCCAAACAAACTCCCCTGTCTTCGAAAGCAAAACTCACCTTATAACTGGAATCGGCGATCTGCTTCAATCCGACCGACAAATTCTTCAGTTTGCCGGCGTTCAACGACAGCCGCGACAGCAGTGGCTTCGCCAGCCCACTCTTCTGAGCCTCGGCCATGTCCTGGGCGTTCGCACTCAAAATGAAGTCCTGCTTGGCTACCAAGAGGTCGGCCAGGGTGTTCACGGCACTTGCTCGCTCCTGCGGGGTGAGTGCCTGCATCTGACGACCACCAACTCGAGCTGAAATGTAAAATGAGCGCATTAACCCTCTCTCTCTCTCTCTCTCGCATCGGATGATAAAATTAAAACCCCATTCGTCTGGATTGTTGGTTTAATTAAAACTAATAACCCGCAGCTGGGCAACAAACGGGGACTCACCATTCTCAGCCATAACATCGACGGGCGTCGAGAAACCCTCCGTGGACTCGGTGAAGAACGTTCCCACCTTCCTGCCGCCAATTATGGTCTTAATAGCCTTCTCCTGCATGCCGTTGCATATAACGACGCTGACGCCGCGATCCAGTGCCCAGGTTGCTGCCTTCACCTTCGAGTCCATGCCACCGGTGCCAACCTACACAGACGTACACAGTAAAAATGAAACACAGTCATGAAACATGCCGCAGAAAGCCACCCATACCTTGGACTTCTTTCCAAACTCAATAATTCGCCTGTCATTGGAGGTGTAGGTGTGCATCAGCTTTGCTCCGTCCTCCCACGGTGGCTTATTGTATATACCATCAACGTCCGACATGAGGATTAATAAATCAGCCTGCACTTCAGCGGCGAGCATGGCAGCCAAGCTATCGTTATCCTTAATGGCAATGCCCTGCGAAACGATTGGAACGGAGGAAATGAAAAATGAATTCGCTCAACCGGTGCGATGCTGGCTATGCATACTCACTTTCTTTGATCCTGCCGGTAGGTCATCGTCCTTGATGAACATTGGCGGGGATACGGCATCGTTTGTATTTATAATTGGCACGATGTTCAGACTAATCAATTCGGACAGCGTGCAGAAGAGGTTGTTCCTTGTTTCGTCGTTATAGAAATCTGGTTTCGTTACAAGGACCTACGAGAGGGAGGAAGGAAATCAATGATGAACAGGCACTGGTTCACGTGCTGGTCGAAATATTCATGAACTTGCTGTGGTTTGAGGGAGGCTCTTAATTGTTTCACCATCTTTTTGGTGTTCGCAGTACAAACGGTGGAGGCTATAAGGATCAAGGATCGCCGTGAAAATACATGGCATTTCATTTAAGATTCAAGAGAGGGTAACAACTACTTCGAGGAAGCCCCATTCAGGAGCCTTGAGAAAGAAATTAAGAGCACGGGCCTAAGTCCAGACGCTTGTGGCACCTCCGAAGGATGTGAGCGAAAATGCATCCCATCTCAAACGCCTTGCCATCGCCGTACGCCACTCACGAAATCACTGACACTTATCGCATGTCCTTCTCTTATCCTTGAAATCCTCCTCTTGATCAAAACCCAACCCAAAACCACAGCTCGCTTTGAATGAATCAGCACCATAACCACCATCAAAACCAAACCTGAGCTATCTTCACTCCGTACTGGGCAAACATGGCATCGTACAAGGACATCAGTCCCGACTGTCCAACAGCAGCAGCAGCCCTCGGCTCCAGCAGCACTCCGGACTCCTGTGGTGTGAAGAGAAAAAATCAAACGATTCACTTCCTTGCATATCCTTGCAGTCGCATCGTGGCAATTCCACGCCCCATGTGATGCAATCTATGTAGAAAACTTACCGCACGCGTATGGTCCTTCGGCGACAGGGTCTCCCTCATCGACAGAGACATCAGCAGCTCCTGAGCGAGCTTTTGACTGCCAAATGCCACAGCGCCACTGGTGACCATCATAACTTCTCGTCCCTCCAAATGGCATTCGGCAACCTGGCGAAAAGAAGAGAGAAAGAGGAAAACGATGAAATCAATTTCACAAAGCGTCTGCCAATTGTTCAGTGTTTCAGGTCCTTGCGAGTAGCTTAGTATCGGCTCCTTTGAACATTATCCCTCGTGATCTCTTGGTGCTGTCGCCCGTACCTTAAGCTCCACAACCAAGCAACACATGCAAAGCCCCAAAGGCAGATGACTGAGGAGGCGATTTCGTTTTTCCTTTCAAAAGAGAGTCCCAGTGTGTGTGTGTGTGTGTGTGTGCGTAGCACAGAAGTCAATTCGATTTAAAGTTTCTTTAGAAGTAAAGTTTTTTAACGACGACATGACGAAGGACCACTTGAAATGCAATATCTTCTTGGGCACGTAGTCGATGATAGCCGGCATGTCCTTCGAAAATTGTGCACTTTTTGTTGAGGACACGAGGCAGGGAAGGAAGACATCCAACATGCAGATCTCTTGGAGTTGGACAAACAACCAAAGACGTTCTTTGTGGCCACTTCACTGTCTGGTCCTGATTGAGACGTAATTGGCTTGTTGGAATCAGATTGCCATCAGAACAGGATTACGTCGGCAACTGATGCATGCTTTGGAGTAATTCCAGGACGATTGTAATAGGGCGGAAAAGGAGTGCAGGGGCCAGCCAGAAATCAAAGGCATACCTGCTGGGAGTGCAGGGAGCTCCCAGGACACAGGCATTCCGAAGAGTGGAGAGAATCGTTTTTGCCACAAAATCATCGATAACTGTGAAAGTCTCTGTTGGACTTCGCCAAATAGGCACTCATCCGAAAGGGTCTGGTCAGTACTACCACTCCAGCCAATGACCTTAACCATTCAGCTAACGGTTAAGGACTAATCAGGAAAACTTCGAACACCAAGGTACTTGCTGAAAACACGTTCATTTGCGCCAAATTTCGTATCACATGCGAATGGCACGACGCACCTGCTGTGTCTGCAGAGACCACAAAAGCAGCATATTTCCTGACAGGATACCAGGCCCCCAGAATTTTCAATAAGCTTCGCGAAGAGTGGAGAGAAGCTTTTTAACCAGAAACTCATTGATGTCTCAGAGAATCCTCATTGGACTTTGATAAATAGGCACTCAAGCGAAAGGTCTTGATCTGCACTATCACGTTAGTAACAATCCTTGACCATTCAGCTAACGGTAAAGGACTAATCAGCACAAGACTCAAGTACCAAGTTTCTTGCTGACAACACCTTCATTAGCACCAAATTCGCGTCAAACACGAATGACATGATGCCCCTGCTGTGCCTGGTGACCATAAAACAAAAAATTTCCTCCCAGGATACCAAGCCCCCAGAATTTTCAACAGGCATTGCGAAGAGCGGAGAGAAGCGTTTGTGCCACAAAATCATCGATATCTCCTAGAACCCTTATTCGACTTCGATAAATAGACACTCAAACGAAAGGTCCTGGTCAGCACTATAACGCCTGCTAATGTCCTTGACTATTCAGCTAACGGTACAGGACTTATAAGGAAAAAAACTCGATCAGCGATGATATTCATCGCTCATTCTCATATAATTCGCGTCAATCTTGTGACAGGAGTCACTAATTGGAAGGCATGTGGCCTCATTCAACCCCAATTCCTTCTGACACTCGAAGCTAGAACAAAGAGTTCCTAACGTGTCGTCAGTCTTCCCTTCCCGCCATACATACACACACACTCACTCACCCAACATGGCGGAACAGATTCCTCTCCAAAACTAATGTGAAAACTTTTTGAGGACACTCGCCAAAACAAATCTGAAAAGTCATCAGTGTCAACAGCAATCTCCAATTTCCCAGTATCCGCCTCCACCCCCTTGACCCACTGCCACAGCACGACGTAATCCGAATCCCAGATAATCCCTTGAAATCCCAAAGATAACACATAGTGTCATAAACAACTTCATTTTTGCCGAAAACAACTAGATCCCACATCACTTCAAATTGAAGCTCACACTCGACGCGACAATGACAGATGCGAAGGGTAGACATCCGGCGAAGGAGCTGCCGGGGAGACGGAAAAAAATAACGAAACGCTTTGAAGGATACAAATTAGATCTCCGCTTGCACAGCACCAACCGCCCTCACATGACACCCGAATCAGGTTTGCAGGGCACATGAATAATCACTCCCCGTCTGCTGGATCATGTAATGGCATTTTAAGCAATCTTTCGAGCGCGAGGCACTCGTTCACGACCACGCCCCAGGCACTACCATGGACGGGGTTGGGCGGCGTTTGTCAGGAGCCCTGCCAGAGGGTGGAGAAAATGGGCCACAAAGAGCGTCAAATAAACACGTCCTTGCCGGGGTTGTCAATCATCTCTTTCACTTAACGCGGTCGTTGTTACGTGGGGGGGGGGGGGGGCAAAAAGGTTGCATACCTCGGGGAGCTGAAATAAAAACACATGAACGTACCTGTTCCACAATGGATGCCAGCCGTCCCAGGGCAAGTCCATGGTTGTCCTCTCTCGTGATGACGGCGCTGCCCAGCTTGACGACCAACCGCCTGGCGTACTTCAGCTGACTCCGCTCTGTGAATGTCACCTGCTTCTTCTCCGAGATTAGGCCTCTCTTCTCCAGGTTGTTGCCGTTCTGTGGATGAGATAGGAATTCACAAAATCAGATAATGGTGATGCAAGCGATTATGCAAGCGAATCATGCTTGCACCGCATGTGGCCTGGGCTTTGTGTGCCTTTAATGAGATAAGGAGACCACCGAATAATCAGTTTGACGGATGAAAATTGGCTTCGTGAAATAATGGCTTTATCACGTCGAACGGACGCTGCTGTCGGTGGGATGATTAATTGCACCCTGAACCGCTTCAATTTGAGCGACAGACAGAGCCCCCCCCCCCCCCCCCTTTCCATCCGTTGAAGGGCGAAACGGTGTAAGTACGCATATAGCAGATCAGAATGCTAGATAAAGCCGAAGGCTTAAGGCGTGTTTGCGTTCGATTAGTGTTACATGTTGACTAACTGATAGGCACTAGCGCATGCACTCTGAGTGGAAATGGAAGACGCAATTGAATCGACACTACTTCCTCATTGCATGGATGAAGCGAGTGACGCTTTGCATGGCTGTGTGCAACCAGACACAAAGGTTTGTGTCTCGATCTCTCAGATAACGCCAAACTAGACACAAGCTGAATGCAAATCCCCACAAGAAGCACCGATTTACCAAAAGGAACTCTCGATCGATCTCCGACTTCCGCACCTTGGACCTCTTCGCGCTGCTCGTTGTCCGCAAAAGGAATGACGTCAGAGGCTTAAGTTTTATGACATTCGACAAACGTCAACAGACAACAGAGCACTTTTAATGGTCAACCTCAAGTCGAGTCGTTCGTCTAAGAATAGGAAAACCAGCAATCTTCCATCGAGCCATTGAACTGTCAACCTCTGGCAATGGCGTCGACCACAACAGATCGCGATCGCCGATCACTTGTCCACTCAAGTATCTACAGCACTCAGATAAACTAAAAGAGAGAGCAACCAAAACAACAGCAGACGCGAGTCACTTTGTCGCCGCATGATAAGAGGGAGAACTTGGTAGAGCACGAACAAAAACAAGATTACCGACACACTTTTCGATGGGCTACGACTCACGAGTGTACTTGTATGTACGTCGGGGGTTCATTGTTTTGTCGGCGATATGACTGATTGCCGGTTAATTGAGTGCTTATCGAATGGCTGACTGAGGATTAACCATCGTGTCATCATCATCGGCGCTGGAGGAGGTGTCGTTGAGATAAGAGCTTTCAACATCAAATCCACGGAATGAGGTTAAATTTATTGCCGCTGGAAGGCAGATGATGGATTGATTGATGGAATGGAACGGAGTGTTGGAAGTCCATGGACGACGTACTGTGAATCACTACATTTGCTTGACAAAATCCTGCTGAATCGCTGGGGGAATCAGAAGAAGATTGGCCTCAAGGGAGGTTGCCCCAACACAGCCCTCTCCTCGCCAACAGGCAGTCCCTATTCGTGTCCAAGCTCCTGATGACGTCCAAGTTCCCATAAAATGTCTTAATTGGTCTCGCGCCGACAATTAATTTAAGTTTTATCTAACAAGTCTACAACATCGGTAACATTCGATGACAACGCCGATTGAGTCTGTTTATTTTACCGTGCCGCGGGGGAGATAAGTTCAGCAAATAGCACCACAGCAGTGTCTGGCTGATATCGCCATCACACGCCTTTGCCCAGCGACCGCGAGTTGACCTAACGGCTGGCAGACATGCTAGGTGACAGACCTGGCACGCACCAGGCTCTTGTTACCGCCCGAGATACGCCGAGTGTTTTGTTGGAGGCTTGCTTCGGTTTTAGATAAACAGCTATTTAGCTTATCAAAGTCTGAGTTATTTTCGTAGGAACACGCGAATAATTACTGCCCAACAGATGTGCGGTGGAGTGATAAGGGAAAAAAGTGCGTTGAGAGGCGAATGACATCCGGTTGGCTCTGGTTGGGGGGAGATTGATGGAGTTTTCGGTATCCACTTGGGTTGGGCTTGATGTGGATTTCAGAAGAACAAAGAGTCTCTGTAACTGAAAGAAAAACAATGGAGAAGGTGCAACTTCGATTCTCTGATAAGGCTGATAACCTAATTATGTAGCAAGTGCCCTTCTGGTAGGGTTCTTCGTTGTTAAGTGGAGAGATAAGCGTTGCGATTGTGGAAGGAGAACTTATCAGGCCCCACATGCAACAGATGGTTTATGTAAGGAGAATGCATTGAAGTCTCAACGCTTCGGTGGGTCTTAAGGCAAGATTTGTGGAAAATGATGGAGGATGAGATTGACATCACTTCACTCAAGGGCTCTCCAACTCTTAAGGGTGCCTTCACACTTCCAACAATTTGACTCACCCGCTTGAAGTTGAATTGATGATTAAGCGAGGATGTTGGGAGAAATTTGGGGGTCCTATGGCTTGTCTTCAACAAGGATTCCAAAAAAGAATCGCGCCTTAAACACGTGTGTTCACAGTCTTCGATTCCGAACCAATGGGACAAAGCAATAGAGGAACCCCGCGTTAAAGGTGGAGCACCCAGATGTGGGGGGACCTCAACCGCCTAGGTGAGCGACACTGGAGGCAGCTAGCCTGAGATCTTCTCTTGGCTCTTGGAGGCTGGCTGATTGAGACCCAGACCACCCCGGACTGTAAAGCCAAAGAAGAAGAAAGTCACACGGTGCACACAATTGGAGCTGGAGGAATAGCCATCTTGGCGTGCGTAGTTGGAGGCAGCTGGCTAAAGATCATGTCACCTGGAGGGTCTTGTTGACTGAGGCTCAGTTTCTGCAACAGAAGAAGAAGGTCGCAAGAAAAGACGCCAGCGCCGTCGTAGGAGAAAAGGAAAGGTTATGAGCCGTCGACCACTCTCCACTGTCCTAATATTTGACCGTCAGCAGCAAATATTAGGTCTCTACGACGACTGCGTCTAGAGATACCGCATCAGAATAATTTTTTGGATTGCTCTTTGCCATCTTAATGCTAAATCTGGAAGGAGTTCTGGAACATGGCCAGCTTGGACCTGGGATTAGCTTCCACACTCGTGTTGTTCGTACAAATGGTCATCAGTTGTATGCAGCCTTCGAACGGTGGAGATTGAGGAGCTTTATCTAGAGATGAGAATTTTTAGTGAACCTAGAGAAGTGGAGCCGAGATCTATGAAAGTTGGTAAATTCAGGGATTGAACCTGGCATCCCCGGCGACATACTGACCCACCACGCCACGAGGACAACAAATATGAAAGTTAGAGAACTGAATCATTTTAAGAGGACATCCAGACACCTTCGCTTTCTGTTCACTTCACTTCAATTCGCTCAAATTCTGAAGGAAATTAAGTCTCTTTTGCCTCTACTCTTGTCGTCCCTATTAAGAGAAGTTTGTAAGAAATGAATCGATGAGAATGGAAGACATACGAATTCATTTGCTCTCAGAAGCCCTAGCTTTTGATACTCTCCTGGAGTCATTCCGAATATTGTGTAAGAAGCACCAGGAGAAATTCCCTCTACGGACATCACAAGGGTTCCATCAGGATCATGACTCATTCTCCTAACCTAACCTTAGGTTGAAGTGGCCGACTGCTGTAACAACAGGCAGCACTCACACTTATGGCAGGATAGGACCATCCTCTGACACCTTATACCGTAGTTACCTTATGTTTAACAGAAGGTTTTCCACCTTGTGAACACATTTATAAATAACCATCAGAGCAACATCCACATTAAGATCCACAAATTGTCCACCTTAGCAAAATTCCGATCCAGAAACCAAAATGTGTCCACCTTAGCAACATAATGATCCACAAACCAAAATGTGTCCACCTAAGCAACATAATGATCCACAAACCAAAATCTGTCCACCTAAGCAACAATATGATCCACAAACCAAAATGTGTCCACCGAAGCGACATTCCGATCCACAAACCAAAATGTGTCCACCTTAGCAACTTTATGATCCACAAGGAAAAAATTCTCCCTTGACCCTAGCAAACGTATGATCCAAAAACAAAAAATTTCCCAGAGGTCCTTGAATTGCAAAGAATTTTCCGTAAATCAACAGAATCCACAATCAATGTAAGACCAGTTAAACATTTCACATTCGATTCGATTGAAGTCAGAAAAAAAACAACTCCACAAGTTAACCAGGATCAGTCTCGAACAGTTCCTTAAAAGAATTTGACTGATTTATAGCCCAAGCCGGTCCCTGTCTTCATCTGAAACTAGCTCAGCCTCAGATTCCACACCTCAAGCGATGGATGATCAATTTCCAGCAATCCACTTACATTCGATCTGTTTCCATTTTGACTGCTCAAGCAACGCCACAAATTCAATCGGGGCACGAGGCTATTTGTCGCAAACACTGACTTGGAAAATCCCTTCCTCAGCAGCATCATTTTGTCTGCTTTTTTTTATCACTTAAAGTTTTGCACGCACTATTGCCGAGTATCACAGCTACACGAAATCTCCTTGCACAGGAATACGAAAAATCTGAGCTTCACGTTTCGTCGCACCACGCACCGCACACCGCGCGAATGAATTTCCAACTGAGACGACAGAGATCCCAAGCCAGCACGATGGGATGACTGAATATACAGAAAAACTCTGAAAAACTTTGAAAACGTTATCGTTATCAGTTCGACTATGTGTGCTGTTATCGCTAGTGCCAGGGTAGGGGAACTTTACCCCAAACGATTAGCGGCCGTTGCTGTTCAATGCGAACGGGGTGGGAGTGGATGGATGTGTGTACACGACTTGTTCTCAGATAGTGATGAGCTATTTTGATGCATTATTGTTTTGATTGTCATCGTCATTCCTGATCCGGTTACCTGCTGATAGGAGAATTCCTACTGTTCCAAGGCAAATACACATGGAAAGACACAAATAAACATGCTATCGGCGGCTGTGCCATGGCGGGCTTTTTACAGAGTTCTGAATCACTCAACAGCTCTTGGTAAATCTGTGGTGGGCTCTTGGTCACTGGGAAATGGGTCTGATGAACTTGACGGGACAAGAACACCGGACATTCTACCGTCCCGGGGAGTGAAACTTGGAGATGTTGAAGGACAGGACGAACAAATGATGAGATCCTTTAGCAAATGGACCCAAAACGTTGGTTCAAGTGAATCACCATCAATTACCTTAGCCCTTACTTTAGCTTCCTGGGAGAACGTTTGCGTGCTTCGGCTTTGGTTGAGGGGTGCTTAATGCCACACACTCTTTTAGTGCTATCCATGGTAGTTGAGGCGCTCTATGGTGTATGGCATGGATCATGGCATCAGAATGAGAATTGGCAGCGACTGAGAACCCCCACAACCTTTGCCATTGCCACAGTTTATGTCACTCGAGAAACAGAACACTCATCCACCAGTTCGGCAGACCTGGACAACTGGACCCAGCTCAACTCTCATCAATGGTACAACGTACTAGGTGATGGGGAGTACCATTCCCCCCGTCATGAATAGCAAAGTAGCACTAAGTGATTTGTGTCATCAGCCTAAGTCCATTCTTGAGGTTTAAACCAGAGGAACACAAGTCTAGGTCCCATGAGGACTTTTAGAATATGACAACGCACAGTGCGATCAGACGGAGGGAGTCTCGACAGTCGAGCTCAAGAGCATTTGGCCACAGTTGCACTTTGGACTCGATAGCGAGAGAACTCAGACGGCTTCAAACAGACTACGTTCCCCAGAAACAAAATTTTTCAAAATAAGTCGCCGTGAGATCAATTTGAGATAGCACGCGTATAAGCATCATTCCGGATGTGAGTGCATACGAAGGCTGTTCAAAGTTGACTTGTGAAGTCGACGTGGGTATAAATAATATTGGACTGGCGTGACAGTTCGAGGCGGCCTAGCTTCTGCACCCACCACTATTCTTGTTCCCGCCATTGTTCAAATTTTTCACGAGTGGATGGGATCTACAGTCCAATGCGGGGGATAGAACCTGGCACCCTCTGCCAGGGGCAACTGACTCTTGAGAATCAATAATATTCCCCAACGCAGCCTGATCAAATTTCAGAGCAGGGTTTTTCCAAACGAAACTCAAAGAGGCACCACGTCACCCAGCCACACAGTGCTTCCATCGAAATCCTTCGACAATGACTGCCTTCCGCCGAGGCTTCGAACAGAAACTCTGAACTCTGACTGACATCTAATGAGTTTCCGGTTATTACATAGAGCAGCAGGGATAAACTTCTCCGTCCTCGATAGAGACATCTTCTAATCACTCCTAATTGCCTCGGTAATCCATTTAACGATGATGTGACATTAATGGCTTGCGGTTCAATAAAATCGATGAAAAGTTCCTCTAAACTTTAAACCGCCCATCATTCAATGCACTTTCCATTGCCTGCTCGCTGTACCTCAAATGATTTACTAAGCGTTTTGCGAAAGTCGTTTCACACTCCATAGCGCCTCGTCGCCCTCTGCATTCGAAGGGGGGCCTGCACTAAAAATGATTTATCGGCGAAAGGGAATAGAATATAAATCTCCATAAAAATTAAAGGCGAACAAAAAAAGAAAAATAAAGAATAACATTTCCCCAAGCGAGACCTCATCGACTGGCGACGGCGAAAGAGAGTGGATCTCCCTTGAATTTAATGAGATTTATGAGCTCCTAGGAACAGGACACTGAAACCCCTTTTCGTATTTCCATGGAAATGAGTTTGAGATTAATTTTGCAAGCCCCCTCCAACCACACGAGACGAAAAAGGCAGAAAGGAGATGCCGCTGAGTGCAGACCAGTTGAAGTAGCAAGGACTAAATACACTGTCAAGAAACTTTTCCACGCACACACACACCTGCCGGGGGAAGTTGGAAAGCAAAGCATTATGCACTTTTCAACTTTGAAACAGATTGAAACAGTGCAGGACTCGTTGGTCGGTGGCGGTACGATGCAATTAACTTTAACTGACGCACGCGAAGAGTGAAAAGTTTTTAAGTAAACATATCAAATTATGAAATGGACTGGATATTAAAGAATGCAGCCGAAGGCACATGCCCTTGGGGGTCTCTGCTGGTTTGGTGAATCCTCTGACGCGCTTTGAAACTACCTGTGTCCTGAGAGGGTTTATAACTTCGCCAGCGTGGGGTAGCCTAAGGAAGGATGTGCAGTCCTCAGAACTTCTGCCAGATACCCTCTGACAAAGAAATTCGAAAGTTGAAACACCCCGCGTCGAGCGCTGACATGTGGCAGCGAAGCCGAAGCGGCCATTGTAACGATGTGATATTCCGTGCATAGTGCAAGCGTTTCATGCATCAGAAGACGTTTGGTCAGCGATGGTACTCTTTCCAGTTAACCACCCAGCTCTCCAGAATTAGCGCCTCTCTTCGCTGAACCAAAGATTCTTCACAGATACTGCGGACTTAGCGAATGCAGATGTATCGGATCTTCTAAGATCCGTAAAAAGCATAGGATGGCTTAAGCCATCACGTGACGAGATAGGTTAGCAGAATGTACATCTACAACCGAAGGGATTCACAATAGACCTAAGGTTTTCGACTAGAAGGGACGTTCAACCAGCACACTCCCCTTCCTTAACCTAACCTATGAGGTCCACAAACACAGACACACTTGGCATGCTTGGGCAACCAAGCTTAGCTCCATCCTTCAACTGTCGTCTGTTGCCGATCTCCTAGTTGTTACTCGGGGATGAAGGTTCGTCTCTAGGAAAGAGAGTATCGCCAGCAATAGATGCTCATCGTTTTCAGTATTCTCGAGACCAATCAACTAATATTTAAGAACTCACATGAACGAGTGGATCCTCAGGAAGAATAGAATCCATTCTCATTCTCTGTTCAAACACAATTCAATCCAGTCCGCCTGTTTGTTGCTGTCTTCAAAAAGGAATACATTGAAACACTCTTGGAATCTTTGCACCAGATAGCAACTTGTTGGTCAAAGCAACAATACTCCACCCGCAGCCAGTCCGGTCAAACAGACCAGAAATGATTTCCGATACTCGAACACTGGCATCTCCACACAACCGGTCTGGTCGCTTTGATATGCTTTTAATTAATTAAATCGGTATCCGGTGAATGAAAACACATCGCTCTGCAAGCCATTGATAGCATTTCAATTTCCAATCCAAGAAGGACGATCCATCATAGTGATGGATGTTTGAATTGCAACCACAACACCACTCAATGCGTTCCGACCATCGAACCAATCACCCAAGTACCTTTGAACAGTTGAACATCGTCCTGCAGCCGGGACAAGTCCATACGGATATCCGGATATGAATATCAAGGAAGGAAATCGTTTGCTATTCTTCTTTGAATCAACAAATCAGAGCGGATGTTTGGATTTGGGTCAAAGCAAAACAGGGCAAAGTTTGCCAAGATAAATTTAGCGGAGATTTGGATTCAACAGAGGGAAAAGGAGTTCATATGAAATCGTGTTAAAAAGTTCGCCTGGCAAGGGACATCGGATGCTGTGGTCGGAGTTATGAATAAATCATGGAAAGGACTTTGGTGTGCGATAACAAGCGATAAGGACAGATAAGTCGTGGTTTAAATGGCATTTGATGCGATTGACTTTGAGTGAACGGGAGGGGGAGAGTGACGAATGGGAAGTCTTAAGATTCCCTTGTTTGCCTCTGGGTTTCATTATGACCGAAGTGGAGATGGAAGGCTTACTTGTGGTGTTTGTATTAAGTATTAAGTTGTATTACCGAAGCCAAGGATCAACAAGGATTTTGTGATTCAAACTCAGAGTGAATAATCTCCAAAGCGATTTATGAATCAGATGAGATGGCCCAGGCTGCCAAAGATATGCTTATGTTCGGTTAGTGGTGGAGAGCAGAAGACAATCACCTGTGTTCAAAGTAGGCCAAGATACCACGCGGATTGATTACTCCTGTCTTGGAACTGAAGACAGAATGCCGAAGCTGGCTAATGCTGGCCCTATCTCGAGAAGAAGTGTTTTCCTAGAATTGCTAGGGCTGAGCATTCGAGCAGATGTTGGGTAGATTGCATTTCTTCCTCGTCTCTGCAGCTTTTGCAAAAGTCGGCATGGGGTATGGCACAGACGACTATTGACCTGCGACTAAACCCGATCAATGATGTTGATCTCATTTTGTTCAGCTTCAATCATAATGCCCTTGCTGTGGCTGCAGTATTCAGCCTGATCTAGTGAGTACTGGCTCTATCCAGGACCTCGTCTACTAGCTTTTTTCTTTATATAGCTAAGTGGCGTATGCGCCTACGCAATCGCCAGAGATTCTCTCAGCTCTGAGCCATACTTCGCGAGATTGTCTGCCCTTCCAGTATCTCCCGAAACCCAACAGAGAGTCGGCGAATTCTCCAAGGATATCTGGTTCAAGCTTTGTTTGCAAAGTCTAACCAGCTTTGATGTCAGAATATCTGATGTTATGGCTTTCATTGCCGCTTGGCTATCAGATAAGATGGTGATCGATTCGCCAGTAACACCTTGATCTTTCAGAGCGAGCTTCAGGTATAACAGCCACTTCAGCTTGAAAGTGCAGTCTGAAAGACGCTGCAGTCGTCCCTTAATGCCAGGGGTTTTTCGAAGAGGTCATAGAAGATCCTTGCTACGATATTGTTTCATAATTTCTACACGTTCCGCAAAGGTGAAACGATGAACGATAGTATGGTCAGTCTTACTGAATGCGTCACGATAGTATGGCCAGTCTTACTGAATATTCTGACAGCTAGACGTCATTGATTCCTTTGACAGGTGCTGAATTATAAGCAGAAATGAAGTATTACATACATGCCCGACTTCTACCTCTCTTGACCCTTAAAACGTTTGACAAGTGCTTTTTATAACGTGATCTTAAACCAAATTGACCAATCAGAGGACGGCAGTAACGTTATTTCTTGAATAACCATCAAAAATGCATGAATATCTGTCAAAAAGGCACTCAAATTCGTCGATGGACTGAACTCTGTAATACTTCATTTCTGGTTATAAGAGTTGGAGAGAATATGGTTACCACCAGGATCTCAATTCGTCTGACATACTGTAGTCATCAGAAGGCCTTCAAAAATTCCTCGCATGACTGTGGCAATCCTCCCAAACTCATCGTGTTGATAGACATCTTCCACTTAGCACCACTTAGTTCCATGAACTGACTTGACCATAGACTGTGAATGGATCATGTGTTGTCGAAGATTCGACAAATACTCGTTTAGACAACTATCAGCTCCAGATGATGACGCGAATCTACAGCAATGGAAGAGTACATCTCACAAAGAGGAACAAATGTCATTCACCTTACACCGAAATCAGTGAAATTGTCCGTCTTAAGTTTCTTATCTTGGAAAAAGATGAAAGCGGAGTGGAGGAAGTGTGTCAGTCAGTCTCAACGGCATCATCTTTCCTGATACTGTCGACGAAAAATAAACAAACTGAAGTCTGCGAACGGCGTGAACACATATTGGTCAAGTAGCATTCTTCACTTCAGCAAGACAAAATTCAATTTCCTGTCGACGTTTCTGACTCAGACATGTATTCTGTGAAGACATGACGGAGTCTTCGGCAAAAGAACTGTGACACCTCCGATAAGCCCACAACAAAATAGGCGGATGACTATCTGACTGTCAACCAGTGCGACACTTAGGACGCCCACCAACAAGCGATTACGATACCAAACAGACCGATCGGTCGACAGTGGACCAAAGGACGAAGTGGATCAATCTCCCGAAGTGGACTCTCTAAAGGAAACCACTCAATCAGTGGCCTAAGGGACGCAACCCTGAGACATTGCCAAACATCTGGAGCGACCACACCACATCGATCTCAGAACAAGGATTTAAGTTAAGAATTGAGTTGTCGGATAATGTTCATATTTTTCTTGAAATTAAAATAAAGTTTCCATAAAAACAGTTGAACTCTCTATTCAGGGACCTGAGACAGATTATTTTACGCGACTCCCCAGGGCCTACGAGAACACCTTGCACTTTCCACAAACCGCATACACAATGCGTCACCTAATGTGCACTGCTCTCAAGTGTCTCCGCTCCGCTCCGCTCGCTGAACCTTGTTGTTTTCTTTTGACACCATTAAGAAAAATCCCCCACTTTGTCGCCCTGAGACTTTGTTATCAGTAATTGATGTTTGTCTTCGGAACGATATCAATCGAATCAATTTCATCAGTTAACTGCCGTCTACCGTCGTGCCAGCTGCTTCACATTATCTCTCGCTCTCTCTCCCGAACTGCAGTTCTAGAACTTTTCATCGAT
Organism: Eristalis intricaria; assembly: GCA_964034865.1. Taxonomy (NCBI): domain Eukaryota; kingdom Metazoa; phylum Arthropoda; class Insecta; order Diptera; family Syrphidae; genus Eristalis; species Eristalis intricaria. The sequence continues at coordinate 5,205,194 of OZ035875.1, read as the reverse complement.
GGAAAACTTTTACTACAACGACGAGGAGATGTACCCAAGAAAAAGGTAAGCCCACAAACTTCCCTCTGATCACACAAAAGAAAGCATTCCCATCCACAGGAAGAACAAAGAGAAACCCCCCTTGTGGGACTCGTTCCAGGATCCGCCACCGAAAAAGGCCACTGGCTCGGCTGCCAGCTGGACAAAGCTGACGCTGCTCCTTCAAATCTTCAAGATCCTCGTGTACATCGGCGTCTTCGTCATCGTTCTCGGCTCGGCTGTTGTATCCAAACTCAGCTACTTGCTGATGGTGGCACAAATTCCAACGGACGTCAAGGTCAAATACTGCGACATACGACGTGAGTTTAGACATCAAATGAGAATTGCCTATAAGCCAACCATGTTTTCTTCTTAGACCCACAGCGGGAGCTGTACGCACAGATACCCGAGGAGCAACGCATCGCATGGATATGGGCAATTGTGTTCGCCTTCTCGGCGCCGGAAGTCTTTACGTTCTTTCGGGCACTTCGGATATGCGTGTTCAAAGATGTGAAGGCACCCACTTGGCCGGAGGTTTATCTGGTGAAGGAGACGATATGTGCCAGTGCGACGGCTGAATGACGTGGTTTTCTTATGCTTGCAGGTCGTTGGTATGGAACTGCTGCACGCCATGGGTCTGGCCGTCTTAACCTTCGTTGCGATGCCTGCAATGGACTCCTGTAAAGCTCTGATGATTACCAATGCCGTTTGCTTTGTGCCAGCGTTGCTCTGTGAGTGTAGGTTAGGGTGTAGTGGAACTAGGTTAACAGCTCAAGCTAATTGCGTGACTATCTCGAGTGAGATAGTGGCTTCTCCAGAATTGCAAGATAAGCATTTGCAGATTGATTGACTGCGTTCAACTCTGACAAACGAGGCTGGACTTTGGCCAATTTGTGGCAGACTCTGCTTAGATCAAATAGAAGATAACCCTTGTTTCGTTGCAGGCCTCCTCAGTGGACAGAAATGTGACTGGAAGTCCATGGTGACAACGTGCCTCAGCCTTCTGACGCTCTGCTGCCAAGCAACAGCCCTCTTCGTCTGGCCCGTTATTAATAACAAATTGGCGGTACAAATCCTCTCGCTGCCCCTGCTGCTGACCTCGTTCCGGTGGTGGGAGAACTACATCAACCGCTTCTCGTGGATTGGTAAGCGAACACACGCAGACACATACACAGTAACACCTCCTGACATCCCTCTCTCTCTCTCTGACTAAAGCTTATCTGACGAAAACAATCCGAAGGACAAAATCTCGCTACAATACGTACTTGTTCCTGTCACCACTGAAATGTGCCGTATTCGCCGTGAGCGCATTCCTCCTCGATGGACGCAGATTTACCACGTACTTCACGAAGTTCCTCGCCGGCTGGAGGCAACACAATATCCACATCAGTCAGGTAACAAAACTCACACGCCGCCCGTGCGTGACTCATGGCACTATTCATCAATCCTTTCCCCCCTCTCGCAGAGTTCGGCAATATATTCTGACGCGCACCGCGTCTCCACGACCACGGAGGCCGTGGCTACATCCATTCAGCTGACGGAAACCCTAATGGCACCACTGCTGGAAGATGAATTTGTCGTCCAATCGAATCCGACGGCTCTCGTCAACGTGCTCCTCATTCAGATTGTGGCTTCGTATCTGTGCTACATTTTTGTAAAGTTTGCGTGCAAAGTGAAAATTCAGGAATTCAGTTTCTCCCTGTCGATAAGTGTGGTCGGGCCGGTGTCCGTGGCCGTCCTCATCGTGATTGCCAGCGCCAGGGAGGCGGATGTGTGCGCGTTCCATGGCTACATGCCCGACTATCTGTCGTTCCGCAGCCTGCCCATTTATCGATTCATCGACTATCTCACAAATGACTTCGTTTGGATGTGGCTCGTCTGGTGGACCTCCCAGCTCTGGGTGACATATCACATCTGGTATCCGCGCAACGATAAGAACGCGCCCACCGAGAAGCTGTTCGTATGTCCGTGGTACTGTGGCCTGCTGGTGGAGCAATGTGTCACCATGAATAGACGTCGTGTCGATTGGAACGAGGAGTATGTCACGCTCAAGGTGAGTACGTGTGTCGTTGCTTTGTCTGACAGAGTGTACTTTTTATTTTGCAAATTTGCTTATTCGCATCCCTCCTTCCCTTTCCCTCGCAGAACGATACATTCGCACCAGTTGCACCGGTGAATACAGATTCGGATATCTTGCCGAGTGATAAAATACCGCAACTTATTATCTGTGCAACAATGTGGCACGAGACTCAGGAAGAGATGATGGAGTTCCTGAAGTCGATTGTTCGTTTGGATGAGGATCAATGTGCTCACCGGATGGCAAAAATCCACATCAACAACGGCAAGGAGGACGAGGAGTACTACGAGATGGAAAGTGAGTTCACATGGTTTGGTTTTTGCTTTTCTTTTCTTCTCTCGACTCTCGACATCGGCGAGGGTGTTTGCTTGGGATTCTACATGATTGGGGGGAGGGCCACAACATTATTGAAACATGACTGACTAGGGAATGTCGATGGCATTTACCATCACAGCGATAGGGACATGGACATGTTCACTCCATCTCCATTTCGCCATCATTTTCCGAACCCTCTCATCCACTCTCATTGTACTTGCAGCAAATATCTTCTTCGACGATGCCTTCGAATGCGAGTCGAAACACTGTCAGGATCCAAAGAATCCGCCACTCAACGAGTTCGTGAAACTGCTCATCGAGAGCATCGAAAAGGCCTGCTTCGAAGTGTACGCCGTGCCAATGAAACTGAAGCCACCGGTGAAAATTGAAACTCCCTACGGCGGTCGTCTGATATGGACTCTGCCGGGACGGACGAAAATCGTTGCCCATCTGAAGAACAAGGATAAAATTCGACACAAAAAACGCTGGTCACAAGTGATGTACATGTACTACTTGCTGGGCTTTCGCATCATGGAACTGGAGGACGCTTCACCGAAACGAAAGACCGTCATCGCCGAGAACACATTTCTGCTTGCCCTCGACGGCGACATTGATTTCCAGCCGCAGGCTGTGCAGCTTCTCATCGATCGAATGAAAGCAGTCGATGAATTGGGTGCCGCCTGCGGCCGCATCCACCCAGTTGGTCGCGGTCCAATGGTGTGGTATCAGAAGTTCGAATACGCCATCGGCCATTGGCTGCAAAAATCGACCGAGCACGTCATCGGCTGTGTGCTCTGCAGTCCGGGGTGCTTCAGTTTGTTCCGGGGCAGCGCACTGATGGAGAACAGTGTAATGAAGAAGTACACAACGGTGTCGCAGGAGCCAATGCATTATGTTCAGTACGATCAGGGAGAGGATCGTTGGCTGTGCACACTGATTCTGAAGCAGGGCATGCGAGTGGAGTACTCGGCGGCGTCCGATGCGTACACCCATTCGCCAGAGAATTTCAATGAGTTCTACAACCAGAGACGTCGCTGGGTGCCGTCGACCATTGCAAACATTTACGACCTGCTGTCCGATGCGGACATGGTGGTGAAGAACAACAGCAGCATCTCCATGCCGTACATCTGCTATCAGTTTATGCTAATGGTGGGCACGATTCTCGGACCTGGAACGATTTTCCTGATGATGATTGGCGCCTTGGTGGCCGTGTTCAGCATTGACATCTGGACGGCCTTCCTGTGGAATTTCTTCCCCCTTCTCACCTTCATTTTGGCCTGTCTGTATCTGAAGCAGAAATACCAGGTAAAGCACACATGCCCTGCCGATGCCCGGCGTCCACTTATTTGTCTGCTTGTCACAGCTCTTGATAGCATTCGTGGTGAGCACCGTCTACTGCCTCGTCATGATGGCTGTCCTCATCGGTATCATCATCCAGATGATTGAAGACGGTCCCCTTTCACCGGCTTCGCTTTTCTTCATGCTGGTTGCTGGTCAGATCGTTGTGGCTGGTGCGTCAAATTGGTGAGTCCTTGCAATAACAACCACTTATGCGTCACTTTGCTGCAGGTTTGATGCATCCTCAGGAGGCCAGTGCCCTGTGGTGTGGCTTCATCTACTACATAACGATTCCATCGATGTACATGTTGCTGTTGATTTATTCAATTTTCAACATGAACGACGTTTCCTGGGGAACTCGTGAGAAGAAACCCGACGATGGTCAAGTGAGAGTTGCCTGAGATGGTGGGTGGCCACACAAATTCACTTCCTTACTTTCAGGCAAAGGCAGAAGAGAGCAAACAGTCCAAGGACAGTAAACCAAATAAAATCCAACAAATGTTCTCGTTCCTGAAACCAATCAACGAAGAGGAGGGCTCCCTGGACTTCTCGTGCGCTGGCATCTTCCGCTGCATGCTCTGCACCCATCCCAAGTCGAATGCCGTTGAAAGTCAACTCATGGTCGTGATATCGAACCTGGCAGAGTTGAATAGCAAAATCGATGTCCTTGAAGGGTAAGCCCTTGAGACCCTGTCCGTGCGAGCCTCTTTTGAAAGCGCTTCTTTTCACAGGAAAGTCGTCAAGGAGTCACACTTGGAGATTGAGTCTGACGCTGATCTGAATGATGAAGATGACGTGAGTATGAACACGACGAAGGAGTCTTAGAAAATCGACGCCCTCCTCTCCCATTGCAGCAAAACAGCACGCCTCCAACCGATGACAATCAGGAGTTTCTTCCTGGCTGGCTGAATGACCCACTCCTTGTGGACTCACAAATAGGCGAGATTCCATTGCAGGAGAAACGCTTCTGGCGGGAACTCATTCGCAACTACCTCAAGCCCATGTTCCACACCAAGGAGAAGAAGAGCCAAATTGCCGACAGTCTGCGTGAGCTGCGCAACATGTTCGCATTTGCATTCGTCATGGTCAATGCGTTGTTCATCCTCATCGTGGTCCTGCTGCAACTCAAGAAAGACTACCTGCATGTTATTTGGCCAATCAGTCCCAGGGATTTCATCACCTACGACGAGACGCACTTGCAAGTGTACATCTATCGAGAGTACCAACAGCTCGATCCAATTGGTCTTAGCTTTGTCTTGTTCTTCGGCCTGATCCTCATCATTCAATTTATTGCGATGTTCATCCATCGATTCGCCACAGTTTCCCAACTCTTGGCCGTCACCCGGTTGGAGTGGTTTAGAAGTTCTTCGGTGAGTAGGCTTATGATCCTTTTCATTGAGTTTAGATTTTCAATGAATTCGTCTGCCTGCAGCAATCTCAAGACGATGCTTTGCAAGAGATCAAGGGCAATGCGGTCAGGATAGCCAAACAATTGCAAAGACCCAAGAGGATCGACGATGAAGATGGCGAGAACGAAGACGTCGAGGAGAACGACGAAGAGGAGGGTATGGCAAGACGACAAACCATTTTCAAGCTTCACGAAAACCGGGAGAAAACTGGGAATCAGGATTACAGTGATTTGGTTAAGAACTTTGAATCCAGATACTATGGAGAAGGTGAGGGTCAAATATACGGTGGAAATGAACAGTTGTTCATTTTGTTGTCTGCATCAGGTAACCTGAATGTCAAGAACATCTCCATGAGCCGCAAGTCGATCATGTTGCTGAACGAGAGCAGATTCGAGGCGAAACGGCGTAAAACGGAGCAGATTCAACGGACCCAGACCATCAACATGAATGGGGGCTACGACAACAAGGCATTTGAGACGAACTTTTAAGCACACAACCAAGATGTCGTTTGTTGTGCTCATAACCTCTTAACTTACTACTCTCTAGAATAAATATGCATTTTCAGTATTCCTAGGAATCAGTTTTGCGTTTTCTTTTACTCCCTCGCAAGATAGAAACTGGGTTTCAGACGTCAGACCTAGACAACGGAAATACAAACGCCATAACCTCAATTTTTCTCACGCCCAATATCAACACTGTATTAAAGAAGAAAGCCTTTTTGGAAGTAAATAAATTTTTATTTCAAGTCTGTTTCAATCTACGGACACATAGACATACAGCAGGCAAATGCAAAAGAAAAAAAAATAAGCACAAAAAAAATCACTTTAAAAGTTATTTGCTGCGTTCTTCTTCAAGATCTTTTTGTCGCGCTGTAAAATCTCCTCCTTCCGTTCCTTTTTCGCTTGTGTTATGATCTTGTCGATTTCCTCCAGCGATATGCCGTCCTCCTTCACCAGCTTGTCATGCTTCAAGCCATCAACACTCCCGCTGGCGCTGCTGGTACCGGCATTACCAGCAGACGTATCCGATTTCATATCCTTATCATTTTTTGTCCGTTCGTCTCCAGATGAGTTTGGTGATTTGCTGCCGTCGCGTTCTTTAGCTTCAACTGGACGTTGCCAGACTCTATTGCCAAATGCGCGACGGTCTCGAGTCGATTGGCCAGACTTGTGGTCATCTTTGAGGGGACTGCGAGTTCGCTGGCGTCCTGGTGTTCGTGATCGAGGACGACGATTTGGATTGAAGGGCGATGGGGTGCGACGGCGTACACTGGAACGGGAACGCCGACCACGGGAGCGCGATCGTCGTCCTCTTGAACGTGTAGAACGCCAGTGGCCTCTTGACCGAGAACGCCGGCCACGAGATGGCGACCGACGGCGACTGCGGGAGGATGATCGCCTACGACGTCGTCGACCAGCCGATCGGGAACGTGAACGTGAGCGTGAACGACGGCGCGCATGCAACTTTGAGCGAGATCTTGATCGCGATCGTGTACGAGTGCGGCGGCGTGTTAATGCCTCCACCTCTTCGGGCGGTGGTGCCACCAAGCGGAAGCAACCGAATTTGTCAAGAACAACGGGACCCTTGATTGGAAATGGCTTGAAAGATGCGGTATTATTGGCTGCAATGGAAAACGTGGATATGGCCGATCTGCTTGACGGACCCGAGATAATCGGCGGCGGTGGGCGAACCGGCTTGGTAGACGTCGATGTCAACTGTGGTTGCCTTGTCACGATCGGCGGTGCTCTAGGCGGGGAAGACTCCCGTTTAACTTTCCTTGGACTAGTGACGCCAGGTAGTCGCATTGAAAAAGACGGAGCTGGTGGCGGCTCCTCGTTGTCGACAAAGAGATCCTCCCGCACTGTAACCTTCTGCTGCTGTTGGTAAGTCTTCAACTCTTTCAAACTGCGTTCGTACTTCTCCAGACTGGTTTCGGAGGTCCTAAAATGAGCCAACAAACGCTATCGAACCCTGAATAAAACCGAAGTTACTTACTTGTATGCATTTTCCACAGCCAGTGCATCTGATTTGCTTTTCTTTTCCAGGCGTGCAGCCTCTTTTTTGGCTTTTTTCCTTTTTTTCTTTGATTTTTTCTTCGAACCCGATGACTTACCATCCCGCTCTTTGCGATGCTTTGACGCGTCCTCGAGCAGCTTGCGCACCCGTGTCTCGTAGTCATCATCGCCTGCTCCCAAAAAGTCATCCATCTGAAAGAGAGTTTGCTTCAAAGTCCCGCTCGCATGTGGTGGATACACGCCACATACTTTATTGAAGTCCGTATTCTGCTCCTTTTGCATTAGATGAAAGGGCTGACTGAACTCAAAGCTGCCGGCATTCATGTCGCCCATGCGCTTGCTGAGTGGCGACAGAGACTTCTGCTTTTTCTGCTTCTTCTTCTGCCGATCGGATTCCGAATCTAAAATGTTGGTTTAAGCGAAGTGAAAATTCGAAAAGTTGCTATTAATACACACAAATGGTCACTCACGCATACACATTAAACAAATATAAAATTACGCTGAAAACATGGAATTTTTACTGTTTATTTTTTTTTTTTTTCTGTAATCTAGCGTGGTGTCAAGGAACTTACAAAGCTCCTGAGGATGTAAGTGACTAAAATAAAATAAAACCCATGTAAGTATCATTCTGAAATACCAACCTGAAGTACTACTGTCGTCTGATGATGAACTATCAGTTGATGTGTCCGAGGAATCATCGCTGCTTGATGATGAACTGGATGAGCGATGCTTGGATTTCTTCTTTTTCTTGACGTCCGATGTTCCTGCGGAGAGGGTAACTGTGAATGGAGATGCATTTGTTGTGAGTGTTCATTGAGTTAAGGCAAACGCAATCAACAATCAAACCAGAATTCAACAATCCAGCAGCTTGGCCTCAATGCAAACAAAGTAAAACGAAACGAACTGTTCTCAAAGTGCTTCGACGCCGCGAGTTTCACGTTCCAATTCCGATTGAAAGAATTTTTTCGACTTACCTGGTATTGAGAGTAAATTAATGTCAATCACTGGGTTAGCATGGCCCGGACGCCTTTTAAGCGCGTCCAAAGATATCCTTGCTTGCTCGTGGTTGGGTATTATATTCAAACAGTTCTGATAGGCTTTGATGGCCTCCTCGATGTGATTGTCTTCTTCGTAGCTCCTTCCCAGTGCGACAAGTGTCTCCCCCATGTACTTTCTGGCGTTTGTGTGGAAGGCATTCAGTTTCAGAGCTGTCTCAAAGTCCTCGACGGCTTTTATGAACGATCCTTTGTTGGCATAGAGGGCACCACGTGCTACCAGTCCCTCGACATTCCGCGGATCAATGCTTAGCGCTTTATTCAAGCACTGGAAAGCTTCAACATGTCGTCCGATTTTGAAATGCTCAATCCCGTCCGCAACCGACCTGTAACAACGTTTTACACAAAGCATTTCAATGAAGAGTAGTGCGGCTCACCTAAAGGCCCATTTGCTAGCTTGCGTCTGTCGCAATTCAATGGCGTAGTCCTGCATGGGGAAAGGATACTTGAGACTCCTCAAGTGACTGAAAGTGTCGTTGATGTCTAGTCCAACTGACTCGTAAAGCGTTTCATAACAATTCGAATTGTTAAACGTCTTCGAAGTCGTCAAGTAGTCCTGGAACAACACCTCATCGTTGCCCGAGTTGATGCGCCTACGGAAAATATTGTTTCTTCACTTCAACTGTACTGCATTGACATGGGCTTACCTATAGTAGTCTGGAATTTGCTCGACGGATATCAATCCAAGTGGTGCGGTTGTGTCCTTAGTGAGTACACCTTTCATTCCCAAAGTCATCCGCTCAGCGTCGATTGATATATCCAAGACCTCGCAGCAAACAAAATCGTGAATTGCGTAGCTCTTTGGATTGCCCTTCTTATCGTGCCCGGGAATCATGAAGGTGTTGGGAAGTACTGCCTAAAATGTGATGTCCAACAAAACGCCAAAACTCCAATAACCATCGTTACACACATTTTAAGGGCATCAATGGCCAAGACCGATATATGACACAAAAACTCAAGCCAACTCTCAACTTACCCTTATATTGATGTCCGCCAAATACCGCACAAGTGGTTCGCCCGTGCAGAGAACCTTAACTTGTGTACCACTACTGTAGGGTTTGGTCACGACCCCGTAGACAATGTGACCCGGTTTCACTGATTCCAACGCGCAGTGCAGAACTTTTATTTTCTCATGTGCAGACGTATTCAAAAAATACTCATATGGTGGCATCGAGACGACTGTCTCTGCAACATCTACGTCCAAAAATAGGTTAAACATGATAATCTATATGTTATAAACACAGGCTAACTCTTCGGTACACACCTTGACGACTAGCGTTTGAACTATCTTGCTTTATATTACCCCCGCCGTTTTGTAATCCGCGGTCAAACAATTCGTTCGCTTTACGTGCAAGGAACTGATGCAATTTTAGACGTTTTGCACGATCTTGAAAGGTTAGATTCTTCTGCCTTTCAAGATACAACGAGAAATCGGGATTGGTGATACCAAGCTGGTATAAATCGTGGTCACCACGTTCACCAGCCCATATCTTTTGCAGTGGTTGACCATGAAAGCATAATGCTTTCGATATCAACTCCGTATTCATGTTGGTTATTTTCAAAATCCACTTTTTTCACTTCTACAGCACAGGAAAAGAAAAAAAAAACACAAACAAAAAAATAATTTCAATTCAATGTAAAACGCGACGGTGACATTTATTGAAGAGGTATGAAATCGATTTTCGCTTCTGCGAAAGTGCATCAGTTCTCCGATCTAAAAGAGGAAAAACAATTTTAGAAACGGTGTCCTCAATCGCAGACTTACCTGAATTGCAATCATAGCTATGTGGTGACCAGCAAAACAACACTTTTTCTTAATTTAATTAATTGCACTTGTGGACGAAGTCTCATTTACTTTGAAAATTAAAATCTTGGAATTATCGCCTCCGTGCGGCAAGCCAATTTTTGACAGATTAACTTCACTCAGAGTTCAAATTGTACTAGATCGATGTTTGGCAATGGAACGGCAGAAACAGGAATTGAACGAGCCTCCACTACTGAGTACACTAAGTTAAATAATAAATAAATTAGTTTACTTACTAATTTATAATTATTCCATTCTATAAATTTATGTGATTTAGCAATCGCAAGAAAAACACAAAATCATTAATCACCGTTTACTCCCATGCAAATGAATGTCTGTCAAGTCGAACAGACTTGCATATGTGACAGTTCTGCCAAGGAACGGGTCCTGACATTCAACCACAACAAAAGTTGTTTTCATCATCATCCGCCGGTAAGAAATTTAAAGTTAATATCATGAAATGTATCCTTGACGGTTCAAATGCGAGAAGTAAGCATCAAATCTTATTCAACAAGCTCACTGAAGTGTGCGACAATTTATATATTTTTTAAGTTTTTGCCAAGGCAATTCAATCGTTGGCCAAATTCGGTTCAAACTTGTACATCGAAGCTGGCGAGAATGGATTTCAATTACGCGCTGTGAATACCAACAAGTCGGCTGTGGGGACATTCATGTTCTGCTGCCACTTCTTCGAAAGCTACGATACATCTGGTGGGTCAGACAGCGATGACAACTGCTGTCGATTATCAATGAAAGCCTGCCTCGGTGCATTCAAGAGCATGAAGCAGGTAGGGCACACACAACATCACACTATTCCAGTTACACCTTTTCAGTTGCTTATAGGTGGAGAAATGTAAAATTCACATTGAATTAGAACGGTCGAAGTTCGTGGTCCAAATGGACTGCCGGCACGAGACAGTGAAGCATTTCAGTATTTCGATTATAGACGATGACAACATTTCAGCCGATCTGCCCACGGATGACGCTCCAAATGTGTAAGTTTGATGCATATGGCCCGGGGAATATGACCAAAAATCTGCCGATTCCAGAATTGGAGGGACATGCAAGCTTTTCTCGGAAATTGTGAGTAACTTTCATATGGCCGAAGAGGAGCTCACTGTTGAAGCGAGAGAATCCACAATGAGCATAAAGAACTACGTGGAAGGATCCCGGGTGAATGACAACTTTATGCGCTCTCAGCTTAAACTCTCGTAAGTTTGTAATTTGTACATAAAAGCAACGAAGTGGTGAACCTTTCATTTCCCGCACAGACCCGAGGAATTCGAGGAGTACAGCATAACTGAAAAAGCCGCCGTCACATTCTGTCTGCGGGAATTTAAGGCATTTCTTCTATTTGCCGATGCGATTCTTGAGAGTGTGAGGATACTATTTCGGGATGCTGGAAGGTGAGTATCATCAAAATGCACTGGAATCTCTTATGCAGCATATGTCTTCTTGCAGTCCCATTGTCTTTAAAATCAAGAAGCCAAACTTCTTTGAAGCCACTCTCATTATGTCAACACTCTCGCCGGAAGATATCACATTCTGCGAGAATGTCCAACCTGAGAGGATCACAGAGAGTTTTCTCCAACGAACGGAGCCCGCACAGAAGCGAAAAACAACAAATGACACATCTCCAAAACGCAGCAAAAAAAAGACCACGGCGAAAGCTGATGTGTCGAGCTCTACACAATCAGGTCCAATAGGCAGCGATGACGTTCACGAGTTCAGATTCGATATCGCGGCTCAGACGATAGAAATCCCTCGCAATCATGCCTCTTCAGAGACAAGTGACAGCTTCTCAAAAATGCCCGGTCTAAACGTAACTGGCATGAGCACTAATCCACAACCACATTCCGAGAGCGAAGTCCCTCGCAATCATGCCTCTTCAGAGACAAGTGACAGCTTCTCAAAAATGCCCGGTCTAAACGTAACTGGCATGAGCACTAATCCACAACCACATTCCGAGAGCGAAGTCTTTGTGACCTTTGTGGAAACAGAGGAGAATGCAATGGACGATGAAGAAATCCCACAGTCTCCTGGAAACAAGACCTCCGAAATGCCCAGAGCTCTCCGGTCGATATTCTCGAGGTGCTTCGAAGCGACCTACGTCCCTCGCGAGCCTTCTCCGAACAGTCATTTGTTTGTGCCTGGCTCAGATGATGAGACCTAGTTCAATTTTGTCGAATACTAAGCAAAAAGAATAAAGTTATGTTGTTTTATTTTTCAAATGTTTATTGATGGTATGAAATTAGCTGTGAGTATATCTTCAGTCTTGTCTCGAATCAGTTTGGCTCTGTCCTGGGCAATCTTCAGCGACGATAGAGCCAGTTGCATCGACACCTGTGATTTGATAAGCAACTGATCAACATTCAGCAACTGCTTGGACGCGGAGAGGACCACTTGACCGACAAAGGAGTTCAAGTTTCTCCATAGTGTTATATTTGATTCAACTACAAACGAGATGAGGTTGAAATAGATGATCTCAGCCACTCGGTTAACTTACTCAACTTCCGATGGAAATATTCGTTGTTGTTCAGCGTTCTTGGACGCTCGGTTGCCGTTTGGTTATCTAGCGTGTCGGAGTCGTCTGCGAATGAGATTTTTATTTATTTAGGTGTGGTGTCGTTCTCAGAGTTTGTGTTTACCATCGTCCGATTCCTCAGCCTCGCCCAAGACTGCTTTCGCATAAATAATGGGCTAGAGCAAATGACAAACATTGAGCGGGAATTGAAATGAGTGACGAAAGGAACCTACCCTGTCAACGATTGTCTCCTCATCCGACTCAGACGCTTCTCCATGCACTACGAACGACATTTTCTTAGATTTGATCAGGTTTTGATTACATTGTTCACAGTTCTGATGTTTTTCTTTTTTGCCTGACAGGTGTCTGCTGTCAAATGTAGTGTAAACAGGAAAAGCATTGCCGCATGCGAAAAATTAAAGCCACGAGCTTTTACGGAGTCAGGAGGTTGGCAAGTGACTGAACACTCTCCCCAATGTGAAACTACTTCCTTCCTATTCGCACAAGTTAGTTATATAAGCCATAATTACATTTCTGGCTTTGAGGAAGATTGTTAACCTCACATATGAAATCGAAACATGGAGCTCCACATTATTCTGAGGGCTGTACTATCACGAATATTTTGTGCAGCCAGTCACTGCTGTAGGTTGCAGAATTCAAATCGATGGCCTTCTCGCTTGTTGTAGTGTCAGCCGATGTCCAGCGGACATACTCAGCTGCAACGCCAATAACTACCAAACCATTGAGGACTTCCCTCTCCAAAAAAAAATACTTTATTTATGTTCTCCAATATAATTCACTTTATTTGTTCTACCAATTTAACAATAACAGATATTGCAAGGCCACAACCGGCGCAAAAAATGATCGTGTACATTTGTGTATTTCCTAATGCCAATTAATGTGCTGTGTGGTGTATTTTCTATGTGTTTCCGTTTAGTATTCATCCTTCTCGAATGGGTGATGTGGATGTCCATAAGCACTGCAAGAAGAAAAACAAACGAGATAAGTAAAGTCGAATGGAATGCGATTCGTAACACGAGTCAACACATTAGTTTATCTTGGTGTTCAGCGATTCTAGCAAAAGTACACAACGGGAGGAGGAATTACAGAAGATTAAATTCAAACGCAGGGGAGACGTCAAAAACTAACAAGACTAAATTCAAACTCAGGGGGATGTCAAAAATCAACACAATCCAATGGAATTTACCGAATAAGAGACGATTTCTAGTACTCGTCGTGAAATGGATAGTGGGGATGATCACCCGCCTCGCTAAATTCGTCGAAAATATATTTTCGATTAATATTTCCAAATCAGATAAGCCAAGAATGAAAGAGCGTTCGAATGACTTACTTAGAAAGGGGAACGAAGCGTCCGTTGCAATCGAAGCTGTCAATAGTCGCGACATCCTCTGGGGTCAACTCGAAACTGAACACATCGAAGTTCGATGCTATTCTAGCCTTGTTTACCGACTTGGGGATGACAATGTTACCGCGCTGCAGTTGGTATCGGATAAGAACCTGTGCTGGAGTTTTCTTGTATTTCGTCGCAATTCCTACAATCTGGAACAAAAGACGATTGAAAATGATTGAAATTGGAATGGGTTTGGGTTGAGAATAGATAACGAACAAACCTTTGGATCCTCCATTAAGACTGGATCACCAGGCTTGGCCCATGGCCTGTTGGGCGATCCCAATGGGCTGTAAGCAGTGACGGCGATATTCTTCGACTTGCAGAATTCGATAAGCTTCTTCTGATTCAAATATGGGTGGCATTCGATTTGATTGGTTGCTGGTGGTATACGTGCAATGGCCAGCACACGTTCGATTTGTTTCTTGTTGAAATTTGAAATACCAATTGATTTCACCAGACCATCGTCGACAAGTTTCTCCATTTCTTTCCAGGTATCGACATAATCCACGTCAGAGAATGCTGTCTTCTTCTCAGGAGTGGTTGGGAACAGCTCATCGCCTTCTCTATAGGCCATGGGCCAATGAATCAAATACATATCGATGTATGACATATTCAAGTTCTTAAGCGTTGTTTCACAGGCAGCACGGACCAAGTCGGGACGATGGTATGTGTTCCATAGTTTGCTGGTGATGAAGAGATCTTCACGCTTGACAACGCCTTCCTTAATTTTTGCATTAGCACCTGCACCGACTTCGTGTTCGTTTTGATAAATATGTGCACCATCAATGTGACGATAGCCGATATCAATGGCATCTTTGACAGCTTGAGTTACTTCCCCTGGAGGGCTCTAAAAGTAGTAAAACAAGAAAACATGCGGTCAGGCGAATGTGTGTAGAGATTTCATTAATTTAAGGATTGGATAGATGAACTCACTTCCTTAAGGAAAATGAGTGGGTAATTTGTCACTTCTGATTATGGCAAGTCACCTGCTAGTAATTAAATCATCATTACTAACTTAGTCCAACGTAACCAAAAACAAAGACAGAAAGTGGAATTAGTCACATCGAGTCTGATAAGGCAAAACTGTCAAGTACTTTTATAAGTGATTTAAACCGTTCTTTGGTTTCCATTTGTTTCTTTTAATGAATGTATGATGACTGGCAAGTTCGCGACTGCATTGTAGAAACTAAATAGGTCGGGAGAGAAAACTCTAGAGGAGGTTTCCTAGATAACATTTCGTGAAGTACAGTAAATTTGTTTAATTAGGAAGACTGTTACATAAAGTCGAAAATTACAAAAACTTTAAGAATGGAGCCATGCTCAATTAGACAATGTCTGACACAGAGAAAGGACAAGGGCCTGTGGTTGGGTCACACTTTACTCTAAAATCCAAGTCGAAGGTAATTAAAACATGGTTGAGTATTAAGAACTGAAATAGATTGCATTTATTCAACTCGCATCGCCATGAAGAACTTTCGAGAAACGCTTTTGAGTACTTTGCTGTCCAACTGTAATTAAAGTTTTTCATAAATTTTCAATAAATCAGAAAGGCAGAACCACACTGTGAGACACACTGCACTCTAACTGAATCTGCGTCAGTGACAAGGAAAATTTACTTTACAACAAGAAGATAAGACCCTCAGACTGATTTAGTAGCTTTCTTTTGCGATTTCAAAGCATCCACTGTGATAGGATTAAACACTTGGAACTCAACAAATCGCACATTATTCCGATTACACTATCAATATTGTGCAAAACAATCGATAGGAGTTGAGCGCCGGTATCACCGCCGATAGCCAGTGATGTGTTACGCAACGAACTGCTATTTATTTGCTCGGCAAACATTCAGTGTTAATAATTAATTCAACTGCCTTACAGCAAGCTTTTGAGAACAATGATTCATGTCAAACCATCATTGTATGATTGTGAATAGTTGCCTTCTCCCTTACACCTGTTGGTAACCGATGAATTCACAAGAGCAGGTTGGCTTTATAAACGTGTATTGTTTATTAATTCTTTAATTGATTTTTTTTTCCAGTACTTTGACCGCACGCATGGGACGTGAAATAAGTGAAGATATAATACAGAGTGCAATTTGCATGGTAATTTGCACCTCTCGAAGAGTTCAATAAGAGGCTCAAGTTCAATCTCGATCTGGGTCTAATCCAATTAACTGCTATTAAATTGTTACGTTATAGCTACGATCTGTATACATAAGTGCCTATAAATTGAAGGGTGTTTCCAGTACGATGAATTAACTACCTCTACGTTCTGGCCAAAGTCCTAAGGCTAAATGAATTGACACAGTGGGAGAAAAACTGTGGTGATCTTTATATCAAAGAAAGTAAATCAGAACTGTTGCATCAAAACTCGAGTGCGATTTGATAAGAGTCTCTGTGTGTCCAGGAAATGGATGAGAGTCCAATGGAAAATGCCAACGCCGTAAGTAATTCCCTAATATCGTAAGAATGCAGGAAATAGATCTTTTCCATGCCATATTGGGAAATGTGTCAACAACACAAACGGTGTTTCAGGCTAACCTTAAAAATAATCAGAAAGGATTCGAAGACTGACCATTCACTAAAATCCAATGAATCAAACAACGTCCGTACTAAACTTAACCTTTAGAGCTCGACCCCATCAAGCCTTCAAAATTATACCCTCCAGGTCAATTTGGCTTGTCTTTAACGCACAATCACTGGAAAAGAGATTTCAGAATTTGTTCGAGGCATGAAAAATTTAATCAGCTCAAGTCCATTATCAGTGACCGTGGCATGTAATGTTTTTGCCTAATTAAGAGTAATAAATTTGATACAAATCAGAATAATGAGACAATCTGTTTGTTTTGATTGGCACGTTGATATCAGTAAATTCCGGCAGATATGAAAAAGGGATCAATTTTACTTGGTAACGTGCCACTTTAAAAATTCAAAATGATAGGTGAGTGAGCCTCAGATTTCGAGAATTAACATGAACTTGTTTGACTTTGGTTTTTTCGCCTCCAAATGTATACGAGACGGATGACAGAGCCGACTTTTCTGGCCAATTACATAAATATCTAGACGACAGCCTGTATCGAATTCAAAAGGGCAAAATTCGTCGCAAGATTTTTTTTAAATGTTGATGGCAAGGGAGGTGAGGCAAAAGTATTCACACACATTGAAATAATCTTGCTTAGTCTCCTGTGTGGAAGCAGCCTATGATTCCCTTGACCAAAACACAGAAAAATCTCCGACGAATTTGGCGTGTGCGTATTCAAGTGAATTCGCGTGTAATCGTAGCCTCTAATATCTGCCACCCTTCTGCTGGAATTTTCCATTGGACTCTCATCCATTTCCTGGACACACAGAAACTTTTATCAAATGACACTCGAGTTTGTTAGTTCTTTGAATATTTTACTCGAGCCGACGTAAGCAGTAGTTGCTTCAAATTACAGTCTCACATGCAATAGCTGCTCAGTGATGCAAGTCATTTTCTGTTCCTTAGACATAACTATAGACAAATTCTAGTATTTGCACACACATGAAATGATGGGGAATTAGATTTGTCAAGGTCGCCTACATGCGGTAGTTTAAGCTTAAAATTAGAACTATCAAAAAATTCGAAAAGTATACTTACACCCCAAGTGCCAAGACCAAGAATTGGCATATTTTTGCCATTGTTTAGTACCACATTTGGAACTGTAGCAGCCATTCTATCTTGACAAGTGTACTGAATAACGAATGAGATTAATAGAGAAAACACTAGATAGTTGTTATCGAGAATAGTATTCACCACGAGAATTAATACAGCACAAACAGTTATTTGACAATGTCAATAGCACAATCGCTCACAACAATTCTACAGAATGCCGGCAACGAACTGTCAGCATTGAATTAATCCGATTCCTTAAATAAAAAAAAAAGAGACGAATGCTTTCTAAGCTCCGGGGAAGCTTTTATGAAAGTTTGATTTGTGGTTAAAGTGCCTTTTGTGGTGTATTTCGTTATATTCAGAACTTGACGCAATGGAGACAGTGTTGCTACTTCGTGATGGAATTTCGTACTAAGTGTCTAAGAACTAAATCTTAGCGGATGTAGTTATAGGCTGCTGGCACTGTAAGTTCTGGTGATGGAAAAATTACCACTAGTGCTCTTAAGGAAACTCTCGAAGTTCAACTGAAGTCGCCGGACATGTAGATGCAATCTAACGAATCTTAAGTCAAAATCGAGAAGGCGCTATTTTTATTCAAAATGCCTAGGAAACAATGAATAGAAGTACAATCAAAAGTTTACTTATTTGTGCTTCAAAGCAAATCATCCGCCAAGCAGATATGCAATGATTTTGGGGACTACAATATCTCGTACTATTAAATTCCACTAGATAGCCTTGCCTTCTTATCGATGAGATAATAAACAATAAAATCAAAACAAAACACAGCAACGATGATAGGGACGCCTTTCGCAGCACCGACGACAACGACGCACGTGATTACCTCACAACGATCGTATTAAGTACCGCCCACCGTTTTTACCGGCCCTCGTTTATCATGATCTGACTTTTGAACTGCAGCTTAATGGACTCTACTAGATTTTCAAGTCCTGCCACCGACATTGTTTTCAATGTGTGTTCTTTGACAGCGTATAGAGTGCCATTCCATCGGTATACCATCGTTAGGAATCGGCATTCATCCAAGATATATTTTATATTCTTTGCTGATGCCTTAGACTGGGGTCATGAGATCACTAACTGTCTAGAATCTCTAGGTGCCCCATAAGGTTACCTTCCTTATAGTTATAAGCCTACAGGTAGTCTTGCTGCTTTAGCCCAGACAGTAAAATGAGTTGAGGTAGGTTTAGACGTATTTTCACACTCGGAGTGGCTCGAAGTGGTTATCATTGCTTCCGTGAAACAGCGGCATGCTAGCCTTTGTAGTTTGTTTAAGTTAATTGATAAGAATGATTTCAATTTGCAAATTCACCAACGACAGATGACCTCGTTCTGAGTGCATTTAATTAACATTATCACGCTAGATGAATATCTTAATACAAACGTTTTACTATATACCGATAGCGCCTTCATTAGCCCCTCGCCCCCTGGTGAGTGTATAGTATTTTAATTACGTTATCTGAGATAGTTTTTATCGGGAAAATCTCATTTTGCAATTTGACCATGACCGACCGTGAACAAATCGCATGGTTTTTATTATTTTCACAAATTTTATTTGTGATTGGGGGATTTTATCATATTTATCATATTTTACTGGCATCAAGAGAATATCAGCCAGACACTTATCATTGATAGTCCACACTATCTCAATCTTGTCTCCATCTAGCTATATGCATTACAAGTTCATTCCCCCTTCGGAGGTATGTCAGAGATCTATATCACAGGACACTTCTGCAATGGCAAGGACGAGATTGATCCAGCGCAAGATCGTCGTCTGTTGCGATGTAATGAACGAGCCACCTAAGGCGTTGGATCCGTAGACGTAACTAACTCGAAGGTATATCTGCCTATGGTGACGTTGTGGCGTGCGTCCTTCCTTGAGGACAGCATATGCAACGTTTTACCCTCAATCAATGGTTGATAGGCATTACTTGCCAAACCTCAAAACAAATCCGGCCTCATCTCGATCCTTTAGCCTGTTCTCCCTACAGGGATCTTAATATTAGTACTGCAGTGGGAATAATCACCTGACTATTAGGCCTTCACGAAAAAAGACTAGGCCTATTCACTAACCACTTCTGTAAATGCTGCCGAAGCGACGTTGATGAGGAAAGTACCGATCACCTTCCCTGGCCTGCGCTTGCCTCAACTGGGAAAACCACTATAGGCTCATACTTCTATGGACAACGCACTGGTGAGACTTTTTGACAAAACTGGGTGGCTGTCATAATCACGGCAACCCTCTTCAATCTGGAACACCCACTTGGCGGTGCAATGTGCCTATTTTAGCCTAAGTGCATAAATGTCACTTCCTACCTATCTACCTACTCATTTCGCCGACCCCGATTCAATGTCAGCAAACGCTTCTTCTTCGTGGCTGTGTGCGTCCGATCACGTCAAGGTCGTCAGTGTAGTAATTATACTGAAGGAAGAGCGTGCTCCTAGCCTTGTCTAAATCCTTTGTGATATTGAAAGTCTCGGCGAGTGCAGAACCGACTAGGACGATACGGTCATGCTCTTCTCCGTTCTTACCTTAGCAACAACAAGGAAATAGTCCATGTAGACTGCTCGAAAAGTTCGGACATCGAGGACACTGTAGGAGTGTCTCATGTCGATCGGAATGTGATCAGGAACGGAGTGCTGACTATAGAGAGATTTCGGCTTGCCATGAAATTAAACAGGCTGTGTCTGTATAAATGTAGGCTCTATTTTCCGATGACTCTAGCGAACATAGCTTGGTGTTGAAATGTCCTAGAACGATATTGGTGAAGTAGCTGGGGCAATGATCCTGTGTTCTTTATAGTTCATAGAAGTCATTCGTTGGAGCGTGGCCACAGATGGTGCTGTATGTAGCCCTAATGCGGATTTTTATGAGCCGCTCGCTTATGCCTCGAACAACGAATCCGCACCCAAACAAGCGCTGCATTTTATCTGTCGATCGCAGTAATAAATGTCGTTATCTTGGATTAAGATGATGCCTGACTCGTAGGCTTCAAGGGCTGCACGCAGTATGCTAAGGGATCTCACATTCCACGTGCAGAACCGCATATCCGTGTCCTTACTCCGTTATCCTTGATCGTCAGCAGTCGGATCATCCGTATCCGACCTGGAGGACAAGACCCTCATTTAAACCCTTGGAAAGATGGGCCGCTGCATTCATTAGTTCCCCTCGGCGGGTGCTTGCCTTAGAGGATAATCAGAGGGACCCCCGAGGAGACTGTATGCCAACTTTGCCTATGCATTTACAGGAATCATTGCTGACACCTCACCCCACTTTACATTGGAACACCCCAAGTAACGTTCGCTCTTTGGAACATGCACCGAATACAAATATACGCACAATCCCTATCTTTACTTAAGGCTATAGAAGAACAATAAATTCAGCCTGCTTACGTGGCCTTAAATGTTGTTTATAGTGATAACGAGTTCACTTACCAACCAATTGTCTATCGATGGGAGGGGCTTTTAATTAACTTCCAAAATGTTATCGATCCATATCTCTAAGATATGCGCGAATTCTCACGTCTCTGACCCTATTTAAAAGCGAATCCACTCGTAGAATTCAAAGCATTTGTAGAAATGAAGTTCATTAACGTCTTACTATTCCTAGTTGGTAGCTGCGCCATCCTCTGATCGGGGGCATCGCTGTCAGCAGCCGGCGAGCCAGAGATTGGGGTTATTCCAGAGGTCTACGAGGTGGAATCCATGGGGGAATCCTTACCCGAGGAAGTCCCTGATCTAGAAGAAATTATTGAACGCCCAGAACTAGAACTCGTACCATCATCCAAAACCCAGCGCACAGGTAAGTTCTTGGCCAGGCACAACGCTCGGCCGTCCTTATCATCGCTATATCACAATCTTTATCCTTCCAAGGCTCTCTACTTGATTCCAACCACAAGCACGATTTGGCCATTCAGCGACATTGGCATCATGGAGTTCACTGCTGGACAGACCGTGGAGCTGTTCTGCACAGGTGCCTACTCAAACCCTTCCGGCAAGTCTGGCAGCCAGATAGCGACCTGCGTTTCTGGAACCACCTTCCAAATTGGCACCGTCCAATACGATCTCACCAAGGTCCTCTGCTCATCCTGGCCTAGCTTTACGGCCCGCAAGACTGGCGCAACCTGCAATGGTGGAGTTACCGTTGAGACCGGCTTCGTCGTTGGAACCAGATTCGTGAAGCAATTAGAAATCTGCTTCGACGAAGACCTCGAAGTGACCCGATATGTCTACTACACTCTGCAGCCAGGGAACGACTACTTCCAAAGCAATGTAGCTCGCCCAAGCTTCGCCACAGCAGGATTCTTCGATGGAAAGAAAGTCGACACCTTATACTCTCAAGCTACTCAACTTGCAACCATCGACGAAGAGTTGGGCGGAGTTGCGAGTAATTACATCAACACCAGTAGCAATGTGTACCTTGCTCGTGGTCACATGGCCGCCATGGCTGACTTCACGTACGGAACCGAGCAGAGGGGAACTTTCCTCTTCGTGAACGCGGCTCCCCAGTGGCAGGTGTTCAATGCCGGCAATTGGGAGAGAATTGAAGACAACGTCAGAGACTGGGTATCGGACAACAATTTGTATGTCGACTGTTACACTGGAGTATATGGTGTCACAACCCTGCCGGACATTAATGGCGTGGAGACACCTCTGTACTTGTACTACGACGACAATCACAACGGTCAGATTCCGGTGCCAATGTTGTACTTCCGTGTTATCATTGAGCCCTCAACGCAGCGAGGAATCGTCCTGATTGGTGTCAACAATCCTCACCTGACATTGGCTCAGATTCAACAAGATTACATTTTGTGTACTGATGTTTCCGACATGTTGACCTGGTTGACATGGAACAAGACCAGCATCACTGCGGGCTACTCCTATGCCTGTGAAGTGAACGATTTTGCCAGCCAGAACCCCAACTTGCCTGCATTCAATGTAACATCCCTGTTGTACTAAAAGTGTTCATGTAACATCCTTGTTGTAATTAAATAAAATGTTCGCTGATTGTGAACATCACGGTTCCCTATTTTATATTTTTTTACTATAAATGAAATTTAAAATGCCCAGTTTGGCGATAGAGCGCCTCGTCTGACTGACAAAACAAGGCTCAGTTCACGTAACTTTTCAGACGACTATCGTCCTTTCGATGCACTTCAAGGATCTGCTTGTAATAAAGCACTATGTGTGTAAGTATGCTAGTAGTAAGTATATGAGTCCGTTGGCGGAGTGGGTTGGTGCGTTGCCTACGCTTTTTGTAGGTTATGTTATGTTCAATCCTTGCTGGAGCTATTCGATACGCTTGCTCATGAAATCCTTGCAAAAGAAGTTGATTTAACAACGCCAAAAGATTATAAAAACCATCTAAGAATGGATCTTCAAACATTCACCGAGTTGCTCGACATCTCTTCACATTGAACGTCAAATGTAAAGTGGAAAAGAAAGAATGACATCGCCAATAAGGAATTCAAAAATGTTTGGGTTCCACCGCGCATTCACCGGGAGTGGCAATTATGAGTGATCGTGAATGCCCAGCTTTATAGAAGACGTTATCCTCAAAAATCGGCGATAAGATAGTAACTGACAGTTTTCAGTGTACGCGCAGCAGCTTACATGAAGCGAAACTATCGTGGGAACACTTACATTAAACGATTGTCGTCATACGCAACGAGAGCCCTGGCAGTAACCATCGTCATGATCAACATTCACGTGCTCAGGCGACATTGAGTTCAATCTGTACGAGGTGTGTACTGATATTCTTGCCAAGATAACTTGACTGGACTGGAAGCGATAAGATATGCTTGTCTACAGTTTGGGCATCTGTGCGACGGCCAATCTTCCGCCAAACAGCTATGCAATGTTTTTATGGGGACTACAAAAATTCGTTCGGTTAACCTCCACTAGTTACCCCTGCCTTGTTATCGATGAGATTAGAAATACAAAATAATTAAATCAAAACAAATTACTTTCGTAGTACCACCTACAGCTACGGTACGACGACTGTAGCCCCTACTTGTTGTTTACCTTGGCGTCAATGTTATCCACTGGGGATTCTTGATCTTGACCCTTATCAATAAAAAGTTTGGAGCGAACAGGAATTCTCATCCAAAAAAAAAACTATATAAACTTCGATTTGGAAAATAGAGTTGTTAAAAAATATGGCGTTGCGAGAATAATCGCGGCATTTCGGACACTTATATTCAAAAGGCTCACAGAGTGGGTAAACTATAAGCACATAACCAAATGGAAGTCAGCAAGGATGTGTGCTGTACCTTGCTCTTTATTTCAATTATAAATCGAAAACACAACCACACAGCCTACATTACAACACGTCCGAACAATGCGTGGACGAAACCTCTCTTTAGTCAGTACGCTGTTCCCTCAACATTCACCAACGGGCCTGGTGGTCGTCTGATCAATTAAACGCCAACCAGAATGACAAATTTGCGATCGACACTTGTTTAGTATTCTCGATGTCCGAACCTTTCGAGGAGTCAAGTCGAAGGGCTCGGATCATTTCCTTGTTGTAGCCAAGAAGAGTAAGACCACAACAGTTGGCGTTAGAAAGCTACAAGCGCAATCGACCGCTAAGCGCTCAGTCGATCGAATCTCTCTAAGCTCTCACAGAGCCCAACCCTACTTAACGAAAAGTAGTACGGGCTGTACAGTGACCCGAGCCTAGCCCGGCTGGCTATGTGGAGTGCATTGATAACACTGCTTCAGCTCAAAGAGTCTTCGACTCCACAACAGTGGGACAGAGTTATAGAGTACGCCCACGATGCGGTGGTCGACATTTAGCCGGAACATACACGTCTTTGGCATTACAGGAGTGTCGATAGGAGTGTCCTACGATATACCACCAAAGAGGGAATAAAGTTGCAACGCATATAGCTAGAGGGAGACAAGACTGTGATAAGAGTCTAGCTGATATTATTTTGATGACAATAAATGTCCCAATCACAAATAATTAATTGTCGGTCATGGTCAAGTTGCAAAATGCGATTGTTGCGATAGCTTTCTCTGATAACGTTATTCAAACAATATACACATACCAGGAGGGCTAAGGTGCTATCGCTATCTAGTAATTGTTAATGTAAGCGAAAGCTAACTGTCAGTATATCAACGCTCCACTCGACTAATCTATAAAACCTGTTCCACAGAAGCAATGAGAATCACTCCCAAAGTAGGTGTTAGCTAAGAGGAGAATGAGCCAACAGCCCACCTTGAATGAATGCCGACTCCCAGGGATGGTATACGAATGGGATGGCAGTTCTTAAAGAAGGAAGAATTGAAAAAACTCAAACCCAAGAAAGCTCCTGGTTATGATTAAATCACAGGATAAGTTCTGAAAGAATTACCTCAGAAAGCGCTTCCTATGTTTCTCTACATTATTAACGCCGCCTTTAGATTAGAACATGTCCCTAGTCAGTGGAAAGTAGCGGAAATAATGGTGCCGAAACTGGGTAAGCCCCCAACAGACAAAAAGTCGTATGGACCGATTTCACTTCTTCCGACAATGTCTAAAGTGTTCGAAAGAATCTTACTAAGACCTTTAAGCCCGCTTGTAGAAGAAAGACGATTTATTCCTAACCACCAGTTCGGTTTTAGAAGCAAGCACTTCAACTATTGACCAAGTACATCGCACAACTGATGTTATAGAAAAATCGTGTGAACAAAAGCAAATTCGCTCAGTTGTATTTCTTGATGTTTCTCAAGCCTTTGACAAGGTTTGGCACGAAGCCTTGAAACACAAGTTTCAGCAATTCGATCTATCTATCGGATAGAATCCTCCGTGTGAAATATGGGAAGGAGTACTCCCTATTTACTTCTATATAAGCTGGCGAACCACAAGGAGTGTTCTTGGGCCCCTCCTTTACTTACTATATATAGCAGCGATATACCGCAGAACGTAGGCACATTTGCTGACAACACCGCCACTTTTGGTCGGTCGAAGAATCAATTAGAAAATGGGTTCTTTAGACCGGATGCACGAATGGACGAACACTCAGCGAATTGAGCTTAACGAAGCTAAATCCGTTCACATAAATTTTACGTATAAGAACGTGAATAACTTACCCGTTTTTATAAATAATGTTCAAATACCCTTCGGCAATGAAGCCAAATACCTCGGAATGACTCCCGATGTAAAGCTTAAATGGAAGGAGCACTTCAAAAAGAAACGTGAGAAGTTCCAATTAAGATACAAAGACATGCACTGGCTTATTGGAAAATACTCCAAGCTAAGTACTGAAAACAAATCCTTACTAATATCAAAAATGCGAAAGTAACTCTGTCTGTCTGTTACCCTTTCACGTCCAAACCAATGAACCGACTTTGATGAAATTTGGTAGAGGGGTAGACTTGATCTTGGAGATGTTCTTAGTCTACTTGTTCCGGGTCTAGGGGGGAAATGGGGCTGATGACTCTACCCTCCCCAACTGAAATGGCATTGATCATTTCATATGTTCATGGTTCATATGTTCACAGAAGTCGTGCTTACTATCGCCATCTTTATCCTCCGTTGCCGAATCGCCACGGATTAGGCTCATGTTGCCCATCCCATCGCATCTCCTGGATTACAGTGATGTATGGCTTGAAGGCTATTGTTATTGTTAATCACATTCCACTTGCGTAGCTGAAGATCGTTGTCTGACCTGGAGGACCTGGTGCTCATTTAAACCCCGAGAATGAGGGGCACTATCGGTCAATTGTACTCGTCTACGCTGCTGCTGCAGAGGACGCCCTGAGGACGCTGAATGATAACTTTGTCCGTTCATATACAGGGATGGTTACTGACATATCCCCAAGTTGTAATCAAGAAGTTTGCCCCGTACAGCATAGCCCCACCTTTAAACACGAGAGTCCACTGTTACATTGTCCCACTGGCTTGAAACTTCGAACTGTAGAAATGCCTAGAAAATGGTAGAATTTCCTACACCTTCTCGGCTTCAGACTCTTTCCAGTAGAACACCCTTAGCAACGTTCACTGAGTGCAACATTCACCGATTTTAACTGACGCATTAGTCCTATCTTTACCTACAGCCATAGAAGAACAGTAAATTCTGCCTGTTTACGCGACTTAAAATGTCGTTCATCGTGATAACGAGTTCATTAACCAGACAATTGGTTGACGATTGCATCGGTGGTCGGGGTCGGAGTTAATTAAAAGCGACCCCGACGCTTTTAATTAACTTTGCACAATGTTATCTGTCCATATCTCTAAGATACACATTCAATTCTAAATTCTCTGAGCCTATTTAAAGGCGTATCCATTCGCAGAAGTCTATCATTTATAGAAATGAAGTGTCGTTAGTGTTAGGTCCTCTGCTCATCCTGGCCTAGCTTTACGGCCCGCAAGACTGGCGCAACCTGCAATGGTGGAGTTACCGTTGAGACCGGCTTCGTCGTTGGAACCAGATTCGTGAAGCAATTAGAAATCTGCTTCGACGAAGACCTCGAAGTGACCCGATATGTCTACTACACTCTGCAGCCAGGGAACGACTACTTCCAAAGCAATGTAGCTCGCCCAAGCTTCGCCACAGCAGGATTCTTCGATGGAAAGAAAGTCGACACCTTATACTCTCAAGCTACTCAACTTGCAACCATCGACGAAGAGTTGGGCGGAGTTGCGAGTAATTACATCAACACCAGTAGCAATGTGTACCTTGCTCGTGGTCACATGGCCGCCATGGCTGACTTCACGTACGGAACCGAGCAGAGGGGAACTTTCCTCTTCGTGAACGCGGCTCCCCAGTGGCAGGTGTTCAATGCCGGCAATTGGGAGAGAATTGAAGACAACGTCAGAGACTGGGTATCGGACAACAATTTGTATGTCGACTGTTACACTGGAGTATATGGTGTCACAACCCTGCCGGACATTAATGGCGTGGAGACACCTCTGTACTTGTACTACGACGACAATCACAACGGTCAGATTCCGGTGCCAATGTTGTACTTCCGTGTTATCATTGAGCCCTCAACGCAGCGAGGAATCGTCCTGATTGGTGTTAACAATCCTCACCTGACATTGGCTCAGATTCAACAAGATTACATTTTGTGTACTGATGTCTCCGACATGTTGACCTGGTTGACATGGAACAAGACCAGCATCAAAGCCGGCTACTCGTACGCCTGTGAAGTGAACGACTTTGCCAGCCAGAACCCCAACTTACCTTCATTCAATGTAACATCCCTGTTGTACTAAAAGTTTTGACGTGACATCCTTGTCTTGAGTATATTTTCTAGACATGGCTAGTCAATTGGAATTTATCCGTGGTATTCGTGGGATTAGACAATAAGATATATGTAATCAACATTTTTGAAGAATTTAATAAAAACAACGATGCACTTAATTCTGATATTTTCTTTTGTGCCGTATTTACGACTTCTCTTCTGATATTGCTACTAAGACAACTTAGTTGGACCGTGAAGTGGCTGAATTCACGAAGGTTAAGTCGAACTCGATTTTCACGTCGCTTCAATTTGATGCAACGTCCCTGTTTGTTTGAGGAAATGAATAAAAATATCCCTTATTCGATGACAAGAAACAGCGTCCACCTTCTTCGAAAGGCATAACAGGATCTAGGATGCGTGTTAGTCGCACCAACAAAGGACTCCAGTCAGCTCGATCCTTTGCCAACCGTATTGCGGGGCCGTTCTTTCGGTTCGAGTGGGAGAAGATCTTGCAGAGTGTGTTCAGCTTTTCGATGATGGCTGTGGAATGTGATTTCCTTTGAATTTAAACAGAACTCAATCCAGACAGTAGCTAGTAAAATAAATACCTTAATTCTTCACTTATACTAGCATTTTGATAGCACCCCTCAAACTTCTAGGCTCAGAGCTCAATGCCTGCATACCAGTGTTGCTACTTCATTCTTTCATTTGTTCGTGCATTTTTTATCACTTGTAGGAATTTTTGATATATTTGCTAGTTTAAGGAAATTTTGAAACGATCTTGCGTCCATAAGTATGCAACTTTTGTATATGGACGGTGTCTGTGCTATAATTTCCACGAGGAACGATCGATTTTATTGTTTCTTTTATTCGATGAAAAATGTGTTGTGGGTGTCACATGAAATCAGGGGCAAATTTCTGATTGGTAAAGTGATAATCACAATACATAGTCGCAAGCCATTGATGTGACCATCAACGTCACGTTCTTTTTATGAAAGAGAATCTGCAAAGAGCCTGAGACACATCAACAGTTTGAGTACATGTGCTCCAGGTAAAAACATCCGCCCACCACCTATGCAATGATTTCGTGAACTACAAAATCTCGTACGGTCAAATTCCACAAGATATTCCTGCCTTCTTATCGATGAGATAATAAATAATGAAATCAAAACAAAACAGAGCCACGAAGATAGGGACGCTTTTCGCAGTACCGCCGCGCCGACGACGACGCACGTGATTACCTCACGATGATCGCTTCAAGTACCGCCCATTTTCATTTTGTTCACCTTGACGTTCGATGTTATCCTCTGGGGATTCTTGATCACAAATCACCCTTATCGCTAGATTGTGTGGGGCAATAAAAAAAAGGAAATTGTCATCCAAAAACTATATAAACTTCGTTTCTATTTCACAGTCAACGTGTGGTTTTGTCGGCGTTGAGAGCTTCGAAGAGACACTCTACACAATGCGCTGCGTTATCGGTATCATACTCCTCGTTGCGCTTGCTAACGCGGACATCTTAGATCTTACTCTCGGCCAAATCATTGAGGCCGGTCTTAGCCGTTATTACGACAAGAGTGTTCGTGTTCAAGGTAACTGCTCCTACACCATAAGCGGAGGAGGACTGACGGAGCCCCAACCACTGTTCGTCTATCCCAACACGACTGAGTTCATCTTGCCAACACCGGCTGGCGTTGTGGAGATTCGAAATGGAGAATCCATCGACATGTACTGCACCCACGGCTTCGTGGCGCCATTCGAAAATGCCACCAAAATCACAGCGCAGTGTCTGCAAAACTCCTACTACCTCGTGGATGGATTGATTTACGACTTCACGGAGTTTTCCTGCACCAGTTGGGCGTTCTACACAGCTCGCCGTACCGAACGCCAGTGCAACGGAGGAACGAATCTGATTGAAGTTGGATTTGAGGTCGCAAACGATGGATTCATACCAACCATGGACATCTGCCATGACGAGCTGAGGGAGGTCACCCGCTACGTGCATCACAAGTTGAATCCCTCTTCAGCGGCGTATCAACGGTCAGTAGACAGGCCGTCGTTCATCACGGGAGACTTCTACAACGGCAAAGATGTGAATGGCCTCTACACGAAGGTGCAGCAAAAAGCCACATTCGACATCATCCTCGGCGAGGACACGTCCAAATACTTCAATGACAGCATAGACATTTACCTTGCCCGTGGACACATGGCGGCCAAGGTCGATTTCATCTACGGCACAGCGCAGAAGGCGACGTTCTTCTTTGTGAACGCAGCTCCGCAGTGGCAGCGCTTCAACGGCGGCAATTGGGAACGCGTGGAGGATGGCGTTAGGAAATTCGTGGCGAATCAATCAATCGAGGTGGACTGCTATACCGGCATTTGGGGTGTGTCTACTCTGCCCGATGTCAACGGCACTGCCACGGAATTGTACCTGGACTTCGACGAGAATAACAATGGACTGATTCCTGTGCCGAAAGTCTACTTCAGAGTGGTCGTGGAGCCGGCTACAAAACGAGGCATTGTACTTGTGGGCGTCAACAATCCACATGCCACACTGGAGGAGATCCTCGAGGATTACGTGATCTGCGACGATGTCAGTGATCTGATCACCTGGATTGGCTGGGAGAAGAGAGATCTCCTCAAGGGATACATGTATGCTTGCGAGGTGAATCAGTTCAGAGAAGTCGTTACCGATTTGCCGGAGTTTGAGGTTGACGGGTTGTTGTATTAAATGTAATTTGGAAATAAGAAGGATCTGTGATGGGTTTTCTTTCCTGTTGGTTGCTTTTGAATACAGTTCTTTGACTAAAGCTGAGTTGTCCAAGTTTGTTAACGTTGTTCCTTATTTTGGGAATGCAAGGGCCTGCTTTTTCAGTTGGAGCACATGTACCTCTGAAATATACCGTGGAAATGCTGTCACACATATTTCGATCGATTATCAAGGATGTCAAGTGTGCGTATTTATTATCATTTAGGACAACGCCAGGAGGTGCTGGTCGGTGCCCAGATGCAGGTGGATGGCCCAGAATTGAATGCGGAATGTAGTCACCAGAGCTGCACATGAGTAGATCCTTCACACAGTCGTACAAATTTCCGTCGGTAGATCAAAGAACCAAAAGAAAATTACTTCTCATAGTGACGCAGGGGTGCCCTGTTTGAAGTTGATTAAATTGAAGACAATGGGGAAGCTCTATAAGACCTCAGTAGATCATGGCCTTGAGATCGTTGAGAACTTCGACATACCATGTATAGAGGATGGATGGTATGTCCTGATAGCCTATTCCCATTAACGATGTTCTGTTCATTGCATTTTATCTGCTTAATGTTAGATTTTGACACTCGTCGAGTGTAGGTGTAGGTGTTCCTTGGTTTCCTTCCTAATGTTCCTGTGCCAGATAAGTTGTCAGTAAACTCTTCACACAATGTTCTTACGTCCGTCACACTGGTTCGGTCTTAAAGTCGCCTTGGTTCACTGGGGATCGACCTTTATGCATTTTCTGTGCTAGGCCATGTCGAGCCTGTTCCAGCCCAAAGGGTCTTCTTCCCTGCATCAGTGGGATAACGCAAAAGAGGACGCTCACTAAACTGACAGCACACACAACTGGAGAAGGAGCTCAATCAATTTGGCGTTCGAAATTGGAGGCAGTTGGCTCTTGATCGTGTCAACTTGAGATCCTTGTTGGCTGAGACCATGTTCCACTCCTGTAGAAGAAGAAGAAGTCCCTCGTGACCGTTCCAGAACTGGATGCTGGGTCTATTTGATCCGTTGCTTAAGTATTGTAGCAAGTCCACATTAAAAGAAAGGTCTAACTGAATCGTTTTCATGACATGGTGCCCATATCAGTTTTAACCTCTAGCCAGTGTGTTGTTTAGTAGTATTCTCGGGCACTCCTGCTTAGCCTATTAAGTACTGCCTGTGGCTTCCTGGAAAATCCTTGACATTGACTGCTCTAAAACGAGAGCGGGCACAGACGCAAAGTCGTTCTGTGATCGATTCAAGAAATTCCTTGTACTAAGAGACAACCGCAGAGTTTTGCAGGCTGAATTAGCTGCGATATCTGAGGCAGTTCTTGCGCTGTGAGAACGCAACATAACCAAAATAAGACCTGTATTTTTTCCGACTGCCAAGCAGCCATATTGTGGGACATCTTGACGTAGGAACTCGTCAGGTTATGCAGATAAAGCGTCCTTGACGACAACAAGGCTCGAATCCACTCGAATACAAGGAAAACGAAAAAGCGGACAGTCCTGTAAAAAATGGGTCTGAGCTGGGAGAATCTTCAGAAGAATACGGAAAGTCGAAGCCATAGATAGATATGGCTCGGACTGGGAATTGGAGCAACAGCAAGGGTCCTATGGTGTGAGTGATTGGCATGGAAGATTGTGGATTCTCTGGGGGAGAGGTCTAGCTCCCACAAAGCTTGCTTACCTACAACTTTTATGACTGCAACCCGTCCGTATACCATCTTTGAACGTAGTCATTCACCAAGATGAGATGTTGGCCAATTCTCGAATTATTTTGTATTCTTTACTGGAGTCTAGAGAGCCTGTAACCATGAGATCACTTCCATAGATCTACTCATTAGCACGATCGCCCTCATTTAGAATCTCTAGGTGTGTCTCTAGGTCTACGTAGGGGTGCAGCTTGTCAGCAACATGCAGCTAAGCTGTAAGGTAGGTTTATTAGTATTTCCATTGCTCCCGTGGAACAGGTGCGCACTATCCTAAGTTCCACAAGATAGCGATAGCGCCTTCAAAAGTCGTCCCCATATGCGTGCATATTGATTTAATTACGTTATCAGAAGAAAGGTATCGCACCAGTCCATCGCTGAGTAGATAAATACGTAGTGTCCGTGTCATTTGATCTACTACAATGGATGAGCAGCGCATGGTTTCTATTTTTTGCTCGTAAAGTTGTTAGTGATTGGGAAATTTATTGTGAACAATAGAATATCAGCTAGACTCTTATCATTGATCAAATAATCTTTGTCTTGATTTCAAAGCCTTAACGAATGACAATCACACTCCATCTTCTTCTTCTGCTGGCGCTACAGTCGATAGTGGACAGCCTCTCTAGGTCGCATGATCCTCGGCTCGCTGTGTTTAGTCTTGCTTGGCGCATCTTAAGGACGAGCATCCTCTTATTCGTTGTCCCCTGGAGATTCCAACACCACCTATTCGTGGACCAACTCGGCTTTCTAGGGCAAACCCCGTTTTTGCTCAAGCTCTGTAGGACAGCAGGGACAAGAGGAGAAGAATTTCATTAGCTTCTCGCACAATGCTATCGATTCCATGCCATCTCGCGATATCTAGGATCCACTGATCTGTCATGCGTTGTCCCTCGGTGACGTCAGACGAGCGATAGCTATCACTCGACAGGAATTCCCGCATTCTAAGTGGGGTGGTCGAGATTATGAATGAGATACCAAAAAGCTTGCCTTATCACTTGAGTCCACGGTAAGATATGCGCGCAATAGCCAGCAGACGTGAGCCTATTTAAAAGTGTATCCACTCGTAGAAGTGTAGCATTTGTCGAAATGAAGTTCGTGAACGTCTTACTACTGCTGGTCAGTAGCTGCGCCATCCTCTGCTCGGGGGCATCCCTGTCGGCGGCAGGCGTGCCTGAAATTGAGGTTATCCCAGAGCTCTACGAGGTGGACGCAATGGGAGAATCGTATCCCGAGGAAATCCCTGATCTGGAGGAAATCATTGAACGCCCAGAATTGGAACTCGAACCATCATACTCCCAACAGCGCGCAGGTAAATCCCTGGCACTAGCGTCTAACACTCCATATATTCGAAATATCACAATTTTTGTCCCTCCAAGGGTGCAGTGTTAGCATCAAGAGCTTGGGCAGCCCACAACCTCTCTTCCTGAAACCCAGCACAAGCACGATCTGGCCATTCAGCGCTACTGGTTACATGGAGTTTACTGCTGGACAAAATTTGGAGCTCTTCTGCACGTCGACCTACTCAAACCCATCGGGCAAGTCTGGCAGCCAGACGGCGACCTGCGTTTCTGGAACAACCTTCCAAATTGGCGGCGTAGAATACGATCTCACCAAGGTCCTCTGCTCATCCTGGCCAAGCTTCTCTGCCCGCAAGACTGGCGCTTCCTGCAATGGAGGAATTATGATTGAGAGCGGCTTCGTCGTTGGAACCAGATTCGTGAAACAAATGGATATCTGCTTCAACGAAGCCCTCGAAGTGACCCGTTATGTCGTCCACACTTTGCAGCCAGGCAGCAACTACTACCAAAGTGGTGTGGCTCGTCCAAGCTTCGTGACCGCTGGATTCTTTGGCGGAAAGAACGTTGACAAACTATACACTCAAGTTACTCAAACTGCAACCATCGACGAAGAGTTGGGCGGTGTTGCAGGCAACTACATCGACACCAGCACCAGTGTATACCTCGCTCGTGGTCACTTGGGCGCCAAAGTTGATTTCGTTTACGGAACCGAGCAGAGGGGAACTTTCCTCTTCTTGAACGCCGCTCCTCAATGGCAGGTGTTCAATGCCGGCAATTGGCAGAGAGTTGAAGACAACGTAAGATCCTGGGTGACGACCAACAAATTAAATGTCAACTGTTACACTGGAGTGTATGGCGTCACAACTCTTCCCAACAAGAGCGGAGTGGAGACACCTCTGTACTTGTATTACGACGAGAATCACAACGGCCAGATTCCAGTGCCAATGTTGTACTTCCGTGTGGTCATTGAACCTTCAACGAAGAAGGGAGTCGTCCTTATTGGCGTCAACAATCCTCACCTGACTTTGGCTCAGATTCAAAAGGATTACATTTTGTGCACTGATGTCTCTGACAAGCTGACCTGGTTGACATGGAAGAAGACCGACATCAAGGCCGGCTACTCGTACGCCTGTGAAGTGGCCGATTTTGCCAAGAAGAACCCCAACTTGCCTGCATTCGATGTCACATCCCTGTTGTACTAAAAGTTGTACTAAAAATCCTTGATGTATTAAAGAAATAAAGAAAGAGTTAACCGATTATGGACATGACGCATTAAACGATTCAATTTGGGTTTATTCATTGTATGTGGGGGACTAGATAGTAAGAGATAGGAATTGGAACCATTGTTGCCTGCAATCTCTTTGACGAGATGTATTTCAATCAGTGTTACCACAGGGACAGAATTGAGTCAAAAAGGACTCATTTTTTCAGGT
Source organism: Eristalis intricaria (assembly GCA_964034865.1). Lineage (NCBI taxonomy): Eukaryota > Metazoa > Arthropoda > Insecta > Diptera > Syrphidae > Eristalis > Eristalis intricaria. The sequence goes on along the minus strand of OZ035875.1, from coordinate 5,170,225 downwards.
TGTCTCGGGGACTTATATTTCTTAGATTTGACTCGTTTTTTTAAGAATAGAAATAAACACTCACATTTTACTTTCACTCGAAATGAAATTGAAATCGATACAAAATCAAATTTGAGTTTTCAATCAATTTCACTTTTTTCGAAGTGTCAAACGACGTGAATTTCTTTCTCATCTCCAGTGTCCCGTGTGAGTGCATGGTTGATGGAAATGATTTGAGAGGTGTTGTCTTAAGGCTCCGGCACATAGAATACTTTACTTGCGTAGCGTCAGAGCATACGTACACGCTGAAGTATCTGACCTAAGGGGATGCCACAATGAATACTTCAACGCACAGCTGATTTCATGGAAATCTCACAATGTGAGGATTGTCAACGCTGAAGGAGAGAGAAAAGTTAAAAGTTGAGGAACTATATCCGTCGCGTGAGCGTCAGCGTTGGCATATGTGTCTGTCAAAGTATTGCCGACGCTCACGCATGTGAAGTATTCTATGTGCCGGAGCCTTTAGTCGCTCTCAGTGGCTGTGAAGTATTTGTATTTGTATTTGTGTTTGGATTAAATTTACTTAGATGCTACAAGATTGGATATATTTTAAAAGTACAAGTTTATTTTTATTATACCATTATACTATTATTATTATGAACAATGCAGATAATATGGGTGGTGCGACAGTCCGAGGTGGACCTGGGCCCAGCTTCTCAGCAACCATTAGTGACTCGAAAGAGGTGGAACCGTGAATTATGTTGAGGTGGTAAATTCGGCTATCGAACATGGCACTACGCCACTAAAAAAGAGAAAGAAAACAGAAAACAAGAATATATAAATAAATACATATTTTAAATATTAGATTAAGTAAGGGAAATAAAAGAAAAGAAAAGTCATGTCCAAGTTAGGATGTGATTATCGGAAAGTTAAAAAAAGGCTTTTTCTGAAAGATGGCATATGAGTTGATTACCTGCAATGCATGTGGACCACCTGGCCGACCCAGGATGAGATGGTTGGACCAAGTCCATAAGCTCGCCTGGCTACGCTTGGGCATAACCCCTGATGAGTTAGAGTCGATGGCAGAGGGTCGAGTTGCCTGGAGATCTCTCGTGCGTGGTTTACCCCCGTGACCCATTTAGTGGATCGTGTGGGTCAGAAGATGATGATAAGTTACATACTTAAAAGAAAACAAAAAATTTGAGAATATCTAAAAAACTATGGGCACGGCGGGTCATAGACAAAAATCGTAATAAATAGCCCTTCTTCCAAACGCTTTTGGCCCAGGTTACTCTTTAGAAACCTCAAATAACCAGAACATATATTTCTTTGATAAGGGGACATTAAATGGACAACTTTAGATGTTACCTGAAAAGCCCATAGGTATTAGGGCAGATTTCCTCGTTGTAAATGAGACTTACAAAAAGGAAGTGGCGTAGTGGGTAAGTGCGTCGACTTCTACGCAGAGGGTGCCAGGTTCGATACCCGAATTTACCACTTTTGATTAATTCACGGTTCCACATCTTTCGAGTCACTGATGGTTGCTCAAAGAGTTTTCCTGTCTAGAAAAAGCTTCTCAACTTCGCCGCTCGGAGTCGGCAGGTAGGTCCCCTGTAGGTCCCTTCCACTCGTGAAAGAACACTAGCACGCACAACACTCGTGGTTGCTGAGAAGCTAGGCCCAGTTTCGCCTCGGACTGTCGCGCCACCCATTTTATTATTATAAATGTTGTGATGTTGTAAATCCTTTACATTTGAGATGTGAATTTCGCTTCATTTTTTGATTTATACCTCGCTGTGCCTGTTTCTGAGATATCTTAATATTTGTTTGACGCTTTATGTACACAACTAGGTTAGGTTAGGTTGAGGTGGCTGACTGCCGCACATAAGGACAGCAGGCACACTTAGGCCAAGAAAAAGCCCATTGTGTTACCACTCGGATATTGGGCTACCTATTCCGCAAACAAATTTGTGCTTTTGATAAAGTGAAGAAGAGGGCTGATTCTGACGCTGCTCAGTTCAGCCAGATTAACAAAGAAATGGGCCCCCAGAAGTCTGAATCTACGGGAATGCGAGAGCACTGCAATTACATAGCAAGTGTTCGATGGTTTTTTCCTCATCATCGTCCAAGCAGCTTCTACAGAAATGATTATAGGGAAGGCCTAGTCTAGAGGCGTGAGTTCCGATGGCACAATACACGGTTAGAACGCCAATAAGAGATCTGAAATTAGGCCTGCTTAATCTGATCAAGCTAAGCCGTCGTTTGGGATCGATCATAAGCCAGAGTTGTTTGCTAATAAGGCATCCTGTGCCAGATATCCATC